>CM066331.1:20205154-20820779 GCA_033807585.1 Hydrophis major
CCACAATTGCAAGAGCTTCCTTATCTATTTGTCCATAGTTACGTTCTGCCTGAGAAAGAGTCTTCGAAAAGTATGCAACAGGGGCCTCATTTCCATTAGGCAGCACATGGCTCAAAATAGCGCCCACCCCAAACGGTGAGGCATCACAAGTTATAATAAATTGTAATGTTTCATTATATTGCATAAGTACAGAATCAGATGTAAGTAAATTTTTTACATTTCTAAACGCTTTTTCTTCTCGGTAACCCCAAACCCACAATGCTTTCTTATCTAATAACCGGTGTAACGGTTCAGCCACAGTCGCCTTATGTGGTAAAAACACATTATAGAAATTAATAAGGCCTAAAAATGCCTGGAGATCTGTTTTGTTACGGGGTCTGGGAGCATTTTTTATCGCCCTTAATTTACTCTCAGTAGGGTGGATACCCTGACTATCAATGCGATAACCTGGAAATTCAACACTGTCGGTACACAGATGACATTTATCCTTTTTTACTTTCAATCCCGCTTCTTGGAATTTCTTAAGAACACATTTTAAACGATTCTGTAGAATTTTTTTACTAGGAGCTGCAATTAACACGTCATCAAAATACGGAACCACGCCCTTGATTCCCTGCAATAATTGTTCCATTAAACTTTGGAATATTCCCGGGGCTACACTTACCCCGAATTGCAATCGGGTACATTTAAAAGCACCTCTGTGCGTTACTATCGTAACTATTGTCTGAATTAGACTAAGCTGGATCATACAGGCCTTGAAAAATGCCTGATTCTACAGTTCAGTATCTGCCCAGCAAAAAGCTTAAAGAATGGACAGTAGATTCCATGAAAACTTTCAAATGACACTAGCAAGCACAATTTGATATTTCATAGATACTGAACAATTTGATATTTCATAGATACTGGTGATAGAAACCTTTCCCTTAAATGTTTCTGGTCTTTGAAAGCTCCCCGCTCAAGCAGGAAACTAGAGGTGGTATTCACAGGTTCTAACCAGTTCTGGAGAACCGGTAGCAGAAATTTTGAGTAGTTTGGAGAACCAACAATTTCCACCTGACTGGCCCTGCCCTCATCTATTCTCTGCCTCCTGAGACCCGGCTGATCAGCTGGGTCTTCTTTTGTTGCCCTGCACAAGAGAACGGAGCTGGAAGGCAGGTTAGTGGGGTGGGGAGGGAATGGGATTTTGCAGTAACCTTCTCCTGCCATGGCCACCAAGCCACACCACACCCACCAAGCCATGCACACAGAACTGGTAGTAAAAATTTTTGAATCCCACCACTACAGGACACCCTATACCATTTCAGACAAGTGGTGATCCAGTCTCCTCTTAAAAACCTCCAGTGATGAAGCACCCACAACTTCTGAAGGCAAGCTGTTTCACTGATTAATTGTTCTCCCTGTTAGGAAGTTTCCCTTTAGTTCCAGTTTGCTTCTCTCCTTGATTAGTTTCCTGTCCTGTCCTCTGGTGCTTTGGAAAATAAATTGACTCCCTCTTCTTTGTGGCAGCCTCTCAGATACAGGAATATTGGAATACTCCTATCATGTCACCCCTATTGAGACACCCCTACTCCTTCTTTTCTTTAGACTAGCCATACCCAAATTCTGCAGCCTTGATTTCTTGGATTTCACCACCAGTCAAGAATTTACGAAATTCTTAGGATGGCAATCATACCTTGGAAGCACTTTGCATGTCTGTTAAAATTCCATATATTATGATCTTGTTCTTTGAAGTTGATCATTGCACAATATATGGTGAAATACTACGTTAACTTCTTTTGTCATGCTCAGTTTTAAATGCTAGATTGATTTGGATGTAGCTCAGTAATTTATTGAAAAGAGATTCTCTGCTAAAAGATATTCATTACTCATTCTCTATGGCTACATTTCAGCCAATACCTTCATAATGTTCCCTTCTTAGTCACAAAAGGATTTTTTTTTAAATATTGGTAACAGTATTCAGAAGATAAACCAAACCAGCAGGTTCTGCTTATTTATTTTGCTCATGAGTGTTTTTCCTTAACTACCAGCAGTGACTTTTAGGAGTCCTGCTTCCTAAAACCCTTTGAACTAAGTTTTCTATCCATCATGAAAAGGAATTCTTCATCTAGTTCACAGAAAAACATATATTTTCTTTTGTGTTCATTGGGTCTCTGATTTTTCCAGAAGTAGATGAATGAACAGGTAGGACTATCCATGTCAGGGTATTCCTGACATGTCAGGATGTTCCTTTGTGAGAAACCCTAAGTTTATGGTATGGCAAAATAATATTATTTAACACATATGTCTGATTGAAAAGTCACTGAGAAGTAGGTTTTAAGATGAAGCATTCTTGAAAGCAATAAGTCTTTCACAATGTTTTGCTAGCAAAGAGACTCTGATGCAATTTTCTCTTACAGCTGATTCTCTATGATGGTCTTTATAACCTCATATATAGTCTATCTCAATCTTTTTCCATCTATGCCATACTCTCTGCTATTTGTTACTTTCTATAGCATGGATAATTCCTAGCCAGGTAATTTTAGTCCTTGATTCCTATGGAATCCATTATGGATAAAATATTAAATTGGAAAAAAATTGCTTCTTGCATGTGACTTTCAGGGTTTTTGAGAATGCATGTAAACCACAGTGTGACTTAATTCTCCACTTGCTGATCACTGGGAATTTCATACTAGCTACATAATGACGGGATAATTCCGTTTTTTATTACTTTTGAAGAACACCACATTTTTCATTTTCTAAAGTCCATGCAGTGCATGAAAGCCCCCGAGGTTATTGCTCAATTCATTTATCATTTATTTTATTATGGAACTAAGCTCAGTAACATCTATTTTTTGCTTTGTTTTTTCATCTCCATAAACTTCCACTCAGATCTACGTTTTTCTTCTGGAGTGTACATGGTTGCATCCATTTGAGATGTATATGGATGCTGTAATACAGGGTGTTGTGAATTAATAAAAGTGCTTGAATAAAGTTTGTTGAAACCTTAAAGCAAAGTGCAGGGTTCTGGTCCTGCACTTCTGATTGGCCGATAATAGCCATATCAGATTGGGCCGTTCAGGAGAATCTGATTGGCTATTAACGAGCCCTTCTCACCGGTTAAAAGGGCTAACGTTCCTGTGTTTTCATTGGCTAAATACCCAAGAGCTTGCCTATATAAAGGGGGCTGTTGTGGCCATTTTTAGAGCTGTTGCACCATGTTAAATAAAGAGTTGAAGTTCACTGTTCATTGACTCGTCTCCACTTCTTGCACAGAACATAACACTGGCGACAAGGATGGGATGTGGAGACGTCAGAGCTGACTAAACACCACAGAGCGATAACAGAGCACGTGGCTGAAATGCACCAATGGCGGAACCATGTCCAGCAGCATCATACCACCCACTCCATTCGACCCGGAACAAGAAGACTGGGACTCATAGATGGATCACTTTCAGATGTTTCTGGAGACCAACAATTTGAAGGATGCCACTATTGGAAAGAAACGGGCGGTATTCCTAACTCATTGTGGGCCGACCTTATTCAAGATGGCCAAGGCACTAGCAAAACCGGCAGAAGTGAAGTCCATGGACTGGGACGTCCTTGAACCTCTGCTAAGGGCCCACTATGCACCGACCGTACCAACGCTCGTTAGAAGGCATGAATTTTACCAGAGAGATCAGCGGAAGGGCGAAAGTGTTGCTGATTTCATAGCGGATCTCTGGAATCTAGGAGGCCTATGCGGGTTTGCCGACCTAGAAGAAGCCCTGAGAGACCGAATAGTTCTGGGATTAGATTCACCAAGCGTGCAGAGTAAGCTGATGGCGAAAGGTGACATTAGCCTTACAGATGCCATCGCTGATGCTACTGCAGCAGAAGCAACCAGGAAGTCAGCTGCCCGAATGCGCCGCACCCACGCTCCACTTCACCAACTCGCCAGCGAAGTTTCACCTCAATCAGAAGAACAGACAACGACAGCCCACCACGAGGACCTCGAATCGTCATCGGAAAGCGATAAAGAAGAGGTCAACCAGCTCCGGTCTGAACGAGACCAATGCCAGAGATCGCAGTACCAATGCGCTGGTTGTGGGGCAAACCACCCCCGATTAGACTGCAAATTCCTCGACGCGCTCTGCCATGTGTGTGGGAAAAGAGGCCACATCGGATGGGTCTGTAGAAGCAAACAAGGACCCAGCCAAGCCCCAAGGGGGGCTAACTATCGCCAATCTATAGGAAGCCGTCCTGCAAAGCGAGAACCTGTGAACCACCAATGGAACAACCACTCCTACAGAAATAAACCACTAGCCCATTCAATGAAGTGAGAAGAGGCACACCAAACTATTACGATTGGTCACGCCTCATCACTGGACGCCAAGAAGATCCGGGTGAAGGTAGCTATCGAAAACCAGCCTTGTATGATGGAAGTCGATTCAGGATCATCCCTCTCGATGGTTTCCTGGAAGACCCTCAAGCAACTCATCCCTACCATCCAGCGACAAGACCTCCGATTCCAAAGAATCATACTCAAAGATTATTAGGGAAATTGAATTCCAGTCATTGGATCCAGCCAAGTCCGTGTCTCATTTAAAAATCGTACCGCATCTCTACCCTTGACTGTAGTCTATAGGGATCGGCCTAGCTTGTTAGGCCTCCAATGGTTCACTCCACTTGGAATTGAAGTAGCTGGCATTCACCAAACCAGCAGCAATGACTGGGAAGAGGCTCTCATCCAAGAATTCCAGGACGTCTTTGCAGACAAACTAGGCGAGTACAAGGGGACCCCGATATCATTTAACCTCAACCCCGAAATAGCTCCCATCCACCTTAAGCCTCGTTGAGTTCCATTTGCCCTTAAACCAAAGATTGATGAGCATCTTGATAAATTAATAGCCCAGGGGGTGTTAGAACCAACCGACCATTCTCCCTGGGAAACCCCAATCGTGACACCCATCAAGCTGGATGGATCGTTAAGAATTTGTGGGGACTACTGAGCCACCCTGAATCACGCCCTGCAGCAAAACGCTTACCCGGTACCGGTGGTGCAACACCTTCTCCATTCCCTGGGGGGCGGAAAAGTCTTTGCTAAACTCGATCTAGCCCAGGCATATCAACAACTGCCTGCAGACAGAAAAACGGCAGAGGCCCAAACGATCGTTACGCACCGAGGTACGTTTAAATGTAACCGACTCCAATTCGGAGTAAGCGTGACCCCGGGAATCTTTCAAAGTTTGATGGAAAGACTATTACAAGGGATAAAAGGCATTGTCCCCTATTTTGATGACATTTTAATTGCTGCTCCGACTCAAGAAATACTAAGGGAGCGCCTGGGGTTGGTTCTTCAGAGATTTAAAGACTCGGGTCTCAAAGTTAAAAAAAACAAGTGTCAACTATGTACTGATCGAGTAGAATTTTTAGGATATTTAATAGATAAACAGGGCATTCAATCCACCGATAGCAAACTTAGGGCAATCAAAAATGCCCCCAAACCCCGCAATAAGGCGGATCTCCAAGCTTTCCTAGGCCTTATCAATTTTTATAACATCTTCCTGCCTCACAAGGCAACCATAGCCGAACCCCTACATCGTTTGTTAGACAAAAGAGCAATCTGGGTTTGGGGGCACCGAGAGGAACATGCGTTTTGACAAGTAAAAAACCTATTGACCTCCGACGGTGTTTTGATGCAGTATAATGAGACTTTGCCTTTAACGGTTACTTATGATGCATCACCTTTCGGAGTGAGCGCCATTTTGAGCCACGTCTTACCAAACGGAAGTGAAGCCCCTGCTGCCTATTTTTCAAAAACGCTATCAAAAGCAGAACGCAATTACAGCCAAATTGATAAGGAAGCTCTTGCTATTGTATCTGCTGTTAAACGATTTAATGAATATATTTATGGGCGAGCTTTCACTATAATAACTGACCACAAACCCTTACTGGGAATAATAGCGGGAGATAAACCAACCCCTTATATATTATCTCCCAGAATGACCCGCTGGTCAGAATTCTTGGCTGCCTATAATTATAAGTTGCAACACCGCCCTAGGAAAGCCATTCCCCACACTGACACATTGAGCCGTGCACCACTTCCAGAAACCATTGATCACCTTGCTCCGACCGTTACAACACTGCAGATCGAGACATTCCAAAAACTGCTGCTGACAGCTCGCGATATCGCGATTGAAACTAAACGTGATCCCATTTTAGCACATGTTCTCAGCTGGGTAGAGTGTGGATGGCCATTGGACCAAATCCCTGACAACTATGTTCCCTTCAAAAGTTGACAGACGGAACTGTTTTCCCAGAAAGGCTGCATCATTTGGGGCGATAGAGTCATTGTCCCAGAGTGATTACAGCGAGCTGTAAGAACCTTGCATGAGGGCCACCCCGGCATCGTGCGCATGAAAGCACTCGCACGAAGCTATGCGTGTTGGCCAGGCATAGACAAGCAGATCGAAGCCTGGGTAAAGACTTGTCACAAATGCCAGGAAGTCAGCAATGCCCCACCCACCGAAAGCAACCCCAACAGAATGGGAAACACCCAGGGGACCATGGTCCCATATTCATCTGGACTTTGCGGGACCTACGAATGGACACACATTTTTATTAACAGTAGATGCCTACTCGAACTGGCTCGAAATCCATGAGATGAAAAATACAACAACCGAATCAGTCATCAGGAAATTGGACAGATTATTTGCAACACATGGATTACCGGACGTTCTGGTATCCGACAACGGGCCCCAGTTTACCGTGCTTTCTTTTGAACAGTATCTGGCGGACCGCGGTATTCGCCATGCGCTAACTTCACCGGCACATCCTGCGGCTAATGGAAGGGCCGAGCGCATGGTACAATTCGTCAAAAGAACTCTACATAAAATGGACTATGACGATATCGAAGACAAGATTAACTGGATACTCCTTTTACAGCACATCACTCCACACAGCGTCACCAACAAAACTCCCGCTGAGTTATTGATGGGACGAAAACTCCTCTCCCACCTGGACCGACTACACCCATCGTACGAACCTGAAAAACCACACGGATCCAATGGGAAATGCCATAATTTCCAGGTAGGCGACTTGGTTTTCACGAGAAACTTTTATGGCGACCCATTGTGGGTCGAGGCAACTGTAATCCAAGTAACCGGACCTAGATCGTATCGAGTGAAATGTCGCGACGATAGAATATGGAAGTGCCATATTGATCAGCTGCATTCAAGGCTGCAGTCTGGGGTCTGCGATTCCAGTGATTTCCAAACTGAGGGGGGAGGAGACGCCGAGGAGGCTGAGTTTGGAACGGTGGAAAGCACAAGTGAAAGAAATGACCGCTCAGACAAAACATGTGAAGAAGGATTGGGGACAGGGGTAAACTCACCTCAAAGGGATAGCAAGGACATTAGTGGTAACGGAAGTTTAGATACAGAAACAGAGGCACCCTGTTCACCAGATAATATCCTACCCCAACAAGACTCTAGACAAATACCGGGAGGACAACGTAAATCAAATAGACAATCAAAACAACCTGCCTATCTCAAAGACTATGTTACCGCACCCCTTAAACGGAACCCGGGGGAAAGGGGTGTTGTGAATTCATAAAAGTGCTTGAATAAAGTTTGTTGAAACCTTAAAGCAAAGTGCAGGGTTCTGGCCCTGCACTTCTGATTGGCCGATAATAGCAATATTGGATTGGTCCATTCAGGAGAATCTGATTGGCCATTAACGAGCCCTTCTCAGCGGTTAAAAGAGCTAATGTTCCTGTGTTTTCATTGGCTAAATACCCAAGAGCTTGCCTATATAAAGGGGGCTGTTTTGGCCATTTTTAGAGCTGTTGCACCATGTTAAATAAAGAGTTGAAGTTCACTGTTCATCGACTCATCTCCACTTCTTGCGCCACGCACAGAACATAACACAGGGGTGCTCAGATCTGGCTCATGAGGCCACTCTGGAAACAGTAAAGGACTGGCCCACAGTGCCTCTGCCAGCAAAAATAGAGTTTGGGAGGACTGAGCTCCGTTTTTGGCTATGACGGCTTCCTGCAACCTCTGCCAGCAAAAATGGACCTGCGAGTTCCATTTTCACTGGCAGAGCACTCATGCCACCACAAGCACCCCCAACATGAGTGTCAAGCTGGCCACGCCCACCCTGGCCATGCCCAGCTGGTCCCCTGAGGTCAAACACAACCCTGATGAAGCCAGAGGAGTAAGAGGCAACTCAGTTCAGATCATTCATGTGAGAGAAAGATGGTGTCTTTCTTTATCCCTTCCCTGTCCCAGAGTTCCCAGAGTTCATGCTTCATATAGATAGTATTCTACTTCAGTTTGGCAAGATTCTTTTGATAAGTATAGAACAATACATATGTTTGTTTGGAAGTATCACCAGGGGTGGGTTTCTACCGGTTCTGTCCAGCTCTGTAGAACTGGTAGATCTGAAGAGCAGCAGACATAGAACCGGTTCTATGTCTGCTGATGTTTTTGCCCACCAGTCCACCTGGGCTCTTACCTGATCTTTATTTACTGATTTTTCAACTTCAGCTGCTGAACAAGGCACAGCTGCAGTTAAAAAAGCAGGAAAAGAGGGCTGTTTCAAAGGCTGCGTCTCTGCACACAGCATGCTGATGACGATTTACAGGCGTGCGGCTCACAGTGTGCAGGAAAGCTTGTAAATCCCGAACCGGTAGTTAACCCTGTTGTATCCCACCCCTGAGTATCACTATGTATTTTTCTTGACTTCTGGAACTGATGCTTATTAATATTTCTTCCTCAATCTTTTACAGTTGACTAATAGTTCTCCCCAAGTAGGAAACAACAGGAAAAAAGGATGTTCCTTGACAAGCTGCTGTTAATCAGTCCAGCCATCGGGGGGTTCCAGAGAAGGACCTGATAGGGTTCTCCTTCTTTCTCGCCATGTACCTCTTGATAGTTTCTGTTATTCCTTTGAAACTATTGTCTCATCTTCCAGTGAGATTTTTAATGCCCTCCTCCCTCCAGCTCAGCATTCTACTGCCGTGAATTTGGAGCAGAAAGAATATATGTGTATCAACAACACAACAGTGGCTTTCTATTGCCTGTCTTAATGCTCCTTTTCCAGTCTGTCACCTGAGTTCATTTCATGTTAAGGACAGTCCTGAAGATAGATAGATAGATAGATAGATAGATAGATAGATAGATAGATAGATAGATAGATAGATAGATAGATGATAGATAGACAGACAACAATAACATTTAGACTTACATACCACTTCACAGTGCTTTCCAGCCTTCTCTAAGTGATTTATAGTATCAGCATTTTGCCCCCAACAATCTGGGTCCTCATTTTACCAACCTCGGAATGATGGAAAACTGAGCCTGGTGAGATTGGAACTGCCAAATTGCAGGCAGTCAGAAGTCAGCAAAAGTAGCCTGCAGTACTGCATTCTAACCACTGTGCCACCATGGCTCAGGGCTTTCAACCTGGCAGCTTGAGGAACTATTTGTCACAAGTGGGCCATGCCCACCCAACTCTGTATAGGGAAAAAACATCACGATATGTCATGTGACAGCAACATGACACGGCAAGTTTGACATCTGTGCTAGATGGATGGATAGACAGACAGACAGATATAGATATATGATAGTGATGGATAGACAGACAGACAGACAGACAGACAGACAGACAGATAGATAGATGTGTGTGTTTATATGTATGTATGTATGTATGTATGTATGTATGTATGTATGTGTGTACGTATGTATGTATCCTCATATATAGTCTTAGGTGCTTTTGTTTGGAGCATGTCTTGCCTGACTTTTGTCAATCAAAGCTCTAGTTTTAATTGCAGGTAATCTTTACCAGCACTAGCACCCTTCCCAAATAAATGTTAGAGTTTACTTGCTTGCAGGAGACACTTCTGCTCAAAAAGTAGCCTTTTTTACTTGCTGGTTCAGTTGGCACAGTTTTCTAGTGGAACAGTTTAAAGTATCATGTAGATGTTAGATCTGAAAAGCTAAATTTAGATTTTGCTCCTCTCCTATTCAGTCCTCCTGTGCAAATGCAGCTCAGTTTAAATGAAATGGGGAAGTTCTGACCAAACTTAGTCCCAGGGTTGGGATTCTACCAGTTCATACCTATTCACTAGAACTGGTTGTTAACATTCTAAGCAGTTCAGAGAACCAGTTGTTAGAAGAAATTACTGGCCTAATCCTGTAAGGAAGGCAGGAAGGAAACATTCTGGTGTTGTTTACAGAAACTATCTCTCCGTTAACCCTTATTACATTCTTGGCAGGACTAGATTTCCTGTCTCAGGAATGTTTCTGGAGTTTTTTCCCCCTCCTTTGCTGGTACTTTGCTTGTGTGGAGTGACCATTCAAAGTTACAATGGCACTGAAAAAAGTGACATGACTATTTTTCACACTTACAACTGTTGCAGCATCCCCACAGTCATGAGAGGCCAGGCAAGGAGATGCATGCCTCAATGTGAGTGATGTTGAGTTGGCCACACCCAGCCAATAGCATGAGCACCAAGCTATATCCACCTAGTCACATGACCACCAAGCCATACCCACCACCTAAGCCACGCCCACAGAACCAGTTGTTAAAATTTTTGAATCCCACCTCTGCTTAACCCACCAGGCTGGTTGATCTAGTCTAGGGTTTTTTAATCTAAATTGTCACAAGTACTGATGAGGATGATTTTATTAGTCTCTGAGCCATCACAGATGAATTGCAATGTTTGAAAAATTGGACAAAAATATAGAGAATGTACAGTACGTATAAACATGTACATGCTATTCAGTATAAATGTATTGATAAGCAAAAGCTTTGCTGCAGAGCAAAGCTTCTTGCAAAACGAAGTAATTTGGTTTTGGCCATTAAGCCAGCAGAAATTTTCATTAATCAGGACATTGATATTTGGTTTTATTATTGAGTTAATAGATATTTTCTCAAGATGAATCTAGCAAGGACAGTCCACTTAAAGTGCCCCAGTTGTGTGATTTCTTTTTCATCTCTCTCCTTTTGGAACAGATGCTCTTTTTCCTCATACAAATTATTGTTTCTAAGCATAGACCTTCCTGCTGCTGCTTAACAGAGCGATCTTACTTGTTTGCTCTTTTTCTCCTTCCTTGCCCTGCTCTTTTCCAGTCTTGGTTAACTTCATCTCCTGGGCTCTCTTCCCTGGACAAGGCAAGCCTTCCTATCCCTACCTGTTAGGAATAACAAGGTTACCTAACTTAGTTTGGGTAAAATAATATATATAAACTATGATAGTGAGTTTTAAGTGTGTGTCACTTTAAAAACTGCAAAGCATGTAATTTTGGGTGCGGTTGTAAAACCGCCATAAGAGGGAGCAAGAGAACTTGATTGATTACTGGCTTACTGAATCGCTTGCTGACGATGATGGATTGATTGTCTGATAACTGCGTGTTCCCTGCTGCTGCTGCTGCTGAAGGAAGAAAGGAGGTTTGATTTCTTCATATATCTCCGACTGCTAGGAGATATATTACTGGACTAATATTTGTAAGTTTACTGACCTCTTTTTCGACACTGGACTTTGCAAATGAATAATCCCCGGACGGACTGAAATAGTGAATGATAAATGGACTGTTTTGACTATGCTAAAAATCTTACTGGAATAAACTATTTAACTAGCACAGTGTATCTGTTTTACTGAATGTAAGCTACAAACACGTTTATTTCATATATTTGCCTGCCTGTCTGCCTGCCATGCAGATTCTGCTAGGGTGTATCCCTAATACTACCACCACTTACTGTTTCTGCCCGGAAAGCCTTAGTTTCAGGAGAATGTACAAGAAAGAATGGCAGAAATTAAGGGTGGTGTGAAAAGAAGGATTAGCCTATAATCCCTATGTAGCTACAAGAAAACTAAGTCCAACCTCCCTTAAATGCTGTTGGCCCTTATCTAACTTTAACTTGACCATTAATGAGAATATTTTTGTGCATGGGCATGATAAATTAGTTTGATTGGATCTTCACACATGGACTTGATCTTTTGCACCTGATAAGGATTTACTGTGTGAGGACTTCTCACCCTGTAAGAGAGTGAACAATGCACCAGGGCAGAACAGTGATTGTACACAGTACACAGGCTTTGCTGTTGTACACAGGTTCTGTTAAGTCCTGAGCATGGGCGCAAGGAACGGAGATGAGACATCGAACGGTGACTTCAACTCTTCATTGTGAAATAAGAACAGAGCAAATACTTGGGCAGCAGCAGCTCTTTTATAGAGCTGGCTGCTGTCAAAACAACCAATGATTTGAGTTTACCGCTTTCACAAGTGTCCAATCAGAGGGGCCCGTTAACAGCCAATCAGACTCGCCAGAAACGACCAATCACGACTCACTATTCGCGGGCCAATGAGGAGTGCAGGTTTACGAGCCTGCTGCAAAGTAAAGCTATTTAGGGTTGTTATTGCTGCGTTGGCTTAGTCCATAACACCCCTCCCCCCTAGGTTCTGTCTGAGGGGTGGGGTGATGTATTCTCATAAATAGGCAGGTCGCTTCACCTGTCTGTTTGACCTGCACTGTTCCACCGGTTTCTGTCCTGGCTCTGGTTCTGGTGGGCTGCTAGCTGGGCTGGATGGTGAAAATGGTCCCACTGTGCCTTCGAATGGCTCTGGGCTGCTCTCCCTGCTTACGCCAGTGCTGTCTTCCGGGTTTCCTGGATCTGTTTCCATCACAGTGCTGTCATGCGGCGAGGCCACTCCCTGGCTCAGTTCTCCTTCTGACGGTGAGTATCCCCTGGTTGGTTGTGTAGACTGTTGGGTTTCGATTGTTATTTCTTTTTTGGCCTCCTCGATGTTCCTCCCCCCCCCAAGTTAGAGATGCAGGGACTGAGAAATAGGACTAGGTGCTAGTCTGGAACTGAATTGGTCTATGTGGCGCTTCCACATCTTACCATCTGCAGTTTGTCGGTGATAGGATCGGGGTCCCGTAAGTTACGTTATGCTAGCAGGGACCCACAATGGGTCGCCCGAGAAGTTTTTCGCAAACACGGGATCACCTTCCTGGAATGCCCGACACTTGCTGCTGGATCCTGGGGGTTGTTCAGGTGTGTAGTTTGGGTGGAGGTGATCGAGATGCGAGCGAAGCTTCCAGCCCATCAGGAGTTCAGCTGGGGTTCTGTTCGTGGTACTGTTTGGGGTTATGTGCTGGAGGAGAAGCATCCGGTTTATTTTGTCATCAATGTCACCGTGGTCCATTTTGTGCAAAGTCTTTTTTACAAATTGAACCATTCGCTCAGCCCTACCATTGGCCGGAGGGTGAGCTAGCGATGTTAAGGCATGGCGGATGCCCTGATCTGCCAGGTACTGTTCAAATGGCAGGGCAGTGAATTGGGGGCCATTATCGGAGACCAGGACATCCGGCAATCCATGGGTAGCGAATAGCTTATTCAGTTTTTTAGTGACCGCCTCTGTGGTGGTGCTTTTCATCTTGTGGACCTCGAGCCAGTTTGAATAGGCATCCACTGTTAGGAAAGTGTGTCCTCTTGTGGGTCCCACAAAATTGATGTGGATACGGGACCAAGCGCCTCGAGGCATTTCCAACTGAGTTTGGGGAGTTTTTGGAGGAGTAGAACAAGTCTCCTGGCATTTGCTGCACTTGGCTACCCAGGTCATTATATGTTTGTCTAACCCAGGCCACCATGCGTAACTCCTGGCCAATGCCTTCATTCGCACGATGCCTGGATGTCCATCGTGCAACATTTTTAATACCTTATGTATACCAGGATTACAACTCTGTCTCCCCACAAGATGCAGCCCTTTTGGGAGAATAGTTCTGTCTGTCGATTCCTGAATGGCTTGAAAGTGTCATTGGGTGCCCTGACCGGCCAACCCCGTTCCACCCAGCTGAGGACTCGTGCCAAAACAGGGTCCTTTTTTGTTTCTGAGGCGATCTCGAGTGGTCAGCAGCGGCAATTTGAGGGTTTTGATTTGCAATACGGCTAAGGTTGGAGCTGGGTCCTCTATGACGTCTGGTAGTGGAGAGCGGCTGAAAGCGTCAGCATGGGGAATGGTTTTCCCTGGGCGGTGTTGCAATCAGTAATTATAGGCGACTAAAAATTCTGACCAACGTGTCATTCTTGCTGATAAGATATGGGGAGTTGGTTTGTTTCCCGCCAAAATACCAAGTAGCGGCTTGTAGTCTGTAATTATGGCAAAGGGTCTCCCATACACATATTCATGGAAACGTTTAATTGCGGATACAATAGCGAGAGCCTCTTTATCAAGTTGACTATAGTTCCTTTCGGTCTTAGACAAGGTTCTCGAAAAGAATGCAATAGGTGCCTCATTCCCATTTGGTAGGACATGGCTTAAAATGGCTCCCACTCCGAATGGTGAGACATCACAGGTAACCGTCAAGGGTAGAGTCTCGTTGTATTGCATCAATACAGCATGTATTGCATCAATAAGAGGTCTTTTACTTGTTGGAATGCCCGTTCTTCACACCATCCCCAGACCCAGGAAGCCTTTTTGTCGAGAAGTCTATGTAGGGGCTCGGCTATGGTCGCCTTCTGGGGCAAGAAGATGTTATAAAAGTTAATGAGTCCCAGGAAGGCTTGGAGGTCTGTCTTATTCCTAGGTCTCGGGGCATTTTTGATTGCGGTTAGGTTTTTTTTGGTGGGTTGGATTCCCTGTCTGTCAAGAAGGTATCCCAGGAACTCCACTCTCTCCGTACAAAGTTGACACTTGTCCCTTTTTACTTTCAGACCAGCGTCTTTAAATTTCTGAAGAACTTTTCTGAGTCATTGTACTAATAACTCTTTAGTGGGGGCAGCTATTAGGACGTTGTCAAAATAAGGCACGACGCCTTTTATGCCTTGTAATAGTCTCTCCATCAAACTTTGGAAAATGCCAGGTGCCACGCGTACTCCAAATTGGAGTCTATTGCACTTGAAAGCGCCTCTATGTGTAACTATTGTCTGGGCTTCTGCAGTTGTCGCGTCAAGAGGTAGTTGCTGGTACTCCTGAGCTAAGTCCAATTTTGCAAATATTTTTCCGCCACACAGGGAATGAAGAAGGTGTTGGACCACCGGTACTGGGTAAGCGCTCTATTGAAGAGCATGATTTAAGGTGGCCCGGTAATCCCCACAAATTCTTAACAAACCATCTGGATTCATGGGCGTTACTATTGGAGTTTCCCAGCGGGCATGGTCAATGGTTCCAACACTCCCTGGGCTATCAGTTTATCTAGCTGCTCGTCAATCTTTGACTTGAGGGCAAAAGGCACCTGACGAGGCTTAAGCCGAATGGTAGCTACATCGGGGCTGAGATTAAATGATATAGGGGTCCCCTTGTACTTGCCTAATGTTCCTGTGAACATGTCCTGGAATTCCTGGATGAGGGCCTCTTCCCAGTCATCGCTTCTGGTTTGGTGTATGCCGGCTAGTTCAATCCTGAGTGGAGCAAACCACTGTAACCCTAACAAACTGGGCCGGTCACGATTGATGACAGTTCAAGGAAAGCGTCGCGGTGTGGTCCTTGAAGGATACTTGGACGTGGCTGGAACCGACAACTGAAATTCTGTTTCCCTGGTAGTCTTTTAGGATGATTCGTTGAGCGCTGAGGTCTGGTGGCAGATGGCAGGGATCAGCTGTTTGAGGGTTTTCCAGGATACCATCGATAGGGATGATCCCGAATTGACTTCCATCATGCATGGTCGATTCTCAATAGTAATCCTTACGCGTATCTTTCTTGCATCGAACGACGAAGCGTGGCCGATAATAATGTTTGGTGGGCCTCTTCTCGTCTCACTGAAGAGGCAGGTGCTCGATTTCTGTAGTAGTAGTGGTTGTTCCATTGTGGTTCAGGCGGTTCCAATTCTCAGGTGGTTTTCCTGTCTCCCGGTGGAGGTTGTTCTCCCTTTGGCTGGGACTGCACTCTCGCTTGCTTCTGCAGACCTTCACGATGTGGCCTCTTTTCCCGCAGGTATGGCAGAGTGCGTTGAGGAATTTGCAGTCCGATTTCGGGTGGTTTGCCCCACAACCAGCACATTGGCGCGGACGTCTCTGGTTCCTTTGCCCTCGTTCCGAGCGGAGCCGGTTGACCTCCTCTTCCTCACTGTCTGAGGATGACTCAAGGTCTTCGTGGTGGGCAGTAATAGCATGCTTCTCAGCAGCGAGCGGGCTATCGTTAGCGAGTTGGCGAAGCAGTGCGTTCGCTCGGCGCATTCAAGCGGCTGACTTCCTGGTTGTTTCTGCGGCAGTAGTGTCGGCGATGACATCTGCAAGGCTGATGTCTCCTTTTGCCATGAGTTTACTCTGTACGGCAGGTGCATCTAATCCCAGAACTATGCGGTCTCTCAGGGCTTCCTCGAGGTTTGCAAAACCACAAAGGCCTCCTAGGTTCCGGAGGTTGGCTACGAATCCCCAACACTCTCGTTCTTCCATTGGTCCCTCTGGTAAAACTCATGTCTTAGTTTCAGTGCAGGTACTGCGGGTGCGTAATGGGCCCGGAGGATCGGGGCGAGGTTATCCCAATCCATGGTCTTCACTTCCGCCGGTTTGGCAAGTGCTTTAGCCATTTTGAAAATGGCGGGGCCACAATGAGTCAGGAACACCACTCGTTTCTTGCCAGGAGTAGCATCTTTTAAATTGTTGGTCTCTAGGAACATCTGGAAATGATCTATATACGAGTCCCAGTCTTCGGTTGCTGGGTCGAATGGAGTGGGTGGTATGGTGCCGCTGGTCATCTTGCCGTTTGTTGCGTGTGCTCTTCAGCCACGTGCTCTGTCTTGTTCGATGCGTGCTTAATCAGCTCTATCGTCTCCGCATCCCACCTTCGTCGCCAGTGTTAAGTCCTGAGCATGGGCGCAAGGAACAGAGATGAGACATCAAACGGTGACTTCAACTCTTTATTGTGAAATAAGAACAGAGCAAATACTTGGGCAGCAGCAGCTCTTTTATAGAGCTGGCTGCTGTCAAAACAACCAATGATTTGCGTTTACCGCTTTCACAAGCGTCCAATCAGAGGGGCCCATTAACAGCCAATCAGACTGGCCAGAAACGACCAATCACGACTCGCTATTCGCGGGGCAATGAGGAGTGCAGGATTACGAGCCTGCTGCAAAGTAAAGCTATTTAGGGTTGTTACTGCTGCGTTGGCTTTGTCCATAACAGGTTCTGCCTGCTGTTGATGAGACACTTACTGGAGAGATGTGAGAGGCCACTATATTGCTGTACAGTGTTGCACCAATGACCTCAATACTTACCGAGTATTCTTGTGAGCCACAGAAGATGATTTGAAGAGCTACCTGATATTATGAGTTTGAGACCATTGATGTAGTGTGTGAACTTGGATCCTAGAAGGATTTTAGCTATTTCAAAGCATTGCACAGCAAGCAACAGAACTTTTGTATGTGCATGTGACATTGTAAGGGATATACAATAGGGTTTCAGGTAGGTGGGTTGTACTGTGATACTGCAATGCTTCTTTGATCATTCTGCCTTCCTACAGATGTTGCTGCTGCTTGTGAAATCTTGGATGAAGCACCAGTCCTCACCAAAGGCCCTTTCTCTTTCCTCACAAGTCAGTGCAGAAATGGCTGCTTCCATCCCTCAATACATTCTGCATAGCATATCCTTTATATTAACTCAACCACAAACAAACACATATACACACACACCAAACACAGTCACTAATAATGCTGCTGCTGCTTTGTAAAAACTGTAAACCTTACTTCAGACCAAGCTGAACACATGCTGATTCAATTCAAGTTCCTGTCTACTTTTAGAAAATATGCAGAGTACTTCAGGAGGCAAGCAGAGTGTAATTTAACTTCTAAAACATTGCTCCATTAATGTACTAGATGGAAGACCAGTGAAATCAGTAGCATTGAAAGTACTAGAATTATAATTCATTAGACTTGATTTTCCTCAAACATCTCTCAAGGCTAGGCTTCAAATAATGTCTTCTTTCTCTGTGTATAAAAATCAGGTTGATTTTTGTTCTTGTTGTTTTCTGTTCAGTTAATCCATTGGAATGTATGGCTTAAAAAAAAATCTAAAAGAGCATTTTTTCTACCTTTGCTATTCTGTTTCCATCAATGAATATGAAAAAACCTCAAGGAAGGGTTTTTTTTTAATATGTCTTCAGGGAAGATTGGATTGGGTGATTATTAAATAGCATAAAAAGATTTCCTCTTGAGTGATTTCAAATAATTATTTTGATAGCTTTTTAGCATATAAAATGAGTTTGAGGCCTTAGGTATTTGCAGTATTAAACACAAGTCTTTCATAAGGAAAATAAACTGAGTTACATAACTTATTTTTACTTATTTTAAATTATTTTTATGTAGCTGCAAAGCTGAAGTTGAACTTGTTCTCAATTATGCATGTAGTATGAGTTTCTCCCCATACTAAGTAGAAAATCTATTGTCAAAAATCATTCCTTTCCTTGTTGGAAAAAAGCAAATATGCTGAGTTTAGCAGAATTGTCCCAAAAGTGATTTTTCAAAAGGCAATTGGACTTTCTTTGTTTTTGCTTGAAGACATTTCACTTCTCACCCAAGAAGGTACTTCAGTTCTGAATGAATGGTGGAGAATGGAAACGGTTATGTTCTGTGCATGGGTGCAAAGGAGGAGACGAGCCAGTGAACAGTGAACTTCAAACTCTTTATTTACATGTGAAAACAGCTCAGCTCAATGGCTGCAACGGCCCCCTTTATATAGGCAAACTCTTAACTATTTAACCAATGAAACATGGGGAGCGCTAGCTCCGTTAACCAATGGGAGAGGCTCATTAATAGCCAATCAGATTCTCCTGAATGGACCAATCCAATGTCGCTATTATCGGCCAATCAGAAGTGCAGGGCCAGAACCCTGCACTTTACTTCAAGCTCTTTATAATCTTTATTCAAGTACTTTTATTGATTCACAACAGAAACATTTATATTCCCTGCAATTATCTGGATGTCTGAGAATCTCCATAGAGTTAATTAGAACTTACTTGTATAGGATCATCTTCCAGGATATGGTACCATGCCTTAAAAATATTCAGCCAATTCTATTAATTCTATTTATTTATTTGATTTAATATAGCTACTCACCTCTACTTTTGACCTCTGGGTGGCCAACAATAATGAATAGCATAATGATCAAATCCAAAAACTCAAATAAAATGATTACTATAGCAATGTTAATATTATGTAGCCAAGATCCTTAAAACATTACATTGTGCAACTATAGCTGGACTCACTTAACATGTGGGATGGACCTTCAGAGATAGGGAAAAGAGTGGTAGCCAAGGACAGGATCAGACAACTTAGCTCAATGCAGGAATGTGGGCAAGCAACTCTGAAGGGGCCCTCCCTAGTTTCTTGAGCTGTAAATGCAATGGGGGAGGGCATGAAATATACTTAGAAGACTTAGAAGATTTTTTAAAAATGTAACCTTACAATAAATTAGAAATGGTGTAGCAGGCTGTGCTTCCTGTGTAGTCTACATTGCAAGATTGACATGCACATGTGACGCTTTAAATACATACACCAATTAAATGGGCAGTAACCATTTTTCAACACTGCCTCCAGGAAAACATTTGGTACTGAACTTGAAATAACAGGCTAGTTTCAGAAGCAATCAAGTTGTGCACAACCCAGAATTATGGTACAGAAGATGGCCATCCATATACGTTTTTAAAATAAATGCCTAAATAAAGTATTGCTCCAATATCTTTCTCTCAACATCTTTATCAGAATGATTACCTCATTCCACCTAACAATAAGATCAGCTACAGTGGTCAACAGTATCCTCTTATGTACTTGTGCCAGTCCCTGAAGCTGCTCCAGACTGGAGTATGTTCATATACAATTTTTTTATTGCTTGATGTCCCTATAAACACATGGTAGCTTTCAATGAAGACTTATGAGAGTTGTCCAATAAAAAAATTGCCAAGTTACTACTGTTTCAACAAATGTAGCAAACTTTAAATTCTGTTTCTTATTCTGCTCTTCTTACAAGTCTTCAGAATCCAGTGGAAACAGGGGTCTGATGACTCGAGAATCATTTGTCAATACCATGTCTGCAACGATTAAGCAAGGCACTAAGGAGGAATATGGTGAGCTTTTTGATAAGATAGATTTGATCCGGAATGGCCTTATTGACTGGGATAAATTGACTTCCTTTTTGCTTCTTGAGCTATATGAAAGAGATGAACGAACCAAGATGTCAGTCATTCCGCAATGGAAAGATCTCCGTTTTCTCCCAACAATACATAAAGATGTTATTCAGCATGTGATATGTTTTAAACACCCCGGCAAATACTTGACTGTGAGCAGAAATGGATTGCTTGGCCTCTGGGGAGAAAGTTTAAAGTTACAAAAGACGGTGCAAATCATGACAGAAGCTGTGAAACCCAAAGACCTCTGGGTGACCTCTCTGGTTGCATTACCAAATACTAACAAGGTAGGTTGATGAACTTATGAAAATGTAGCACAATTTTTTAGGGGATGTTGAATTATAATAATAAAAATAACTGATTGGTGATCCAAGAATGGTGGTTTTCAAGAAATATTCTTTTTTCTCCTTTTTCTGTCCCCACTCCTTCTCTCACCTTTAGGTAGCTGTTGCATTTACAAACAAAGAGATCCATTTTGCAGAGTTAAATTTCAAAAAAGGATTCTCGTGTCAATACAGACTTCAAGGTTTTGAGGGAACAGTGACATGCATGCACTACTGGTATAACCCTCATGATGGAAATGAAGCTATTCTGACCCTGGGAGATGTCTGTGGACAGGCAAGTATGGCACAACATCTAGAATTATGGTGCAATGTAATCTTGTGATGCCACACATTCAGTGCTAACAGTTTCATTGTACAACCCAGAGAAAGTTTGCTTCGGATTTGACCTAAGAGAAGGCTGGAAACAAGATTGTTTGGAATAAGGGTAGCAAACACAAGGCCTATGAGCTGGATCCGGCTCATGGGATGCTTAGATCTGGCCTATGGGGCTGCCCTGGAAACGGCAAAGGTCTGGCCCATGGTGCCTCTGCCAGTGAAAACGGAACTCAGGAGGGCTGCAATGAGACCCTTCTGAGCTCTGTTTTCAGCCGGGATGGCCTCCTGCAGCCCTTTGTCAGCAAAAACAGAGCTTGAGGAGGCTCTGTTTTTACTGGCAGAGAGCTACAGGAGCTATTCTGACTGAAAATGGAGCTCCCAGTCTGTTTTTGCTGGCAGAGCGCTCGAGCCACAGGCGCCCCTGACATGAGTGATGTCAATCTGGCCCGACTTACCCTGCCTCCACCCCCGAGGTCAAACACAACCCTGATGCGGCCCTCAAAGAAATCAAATTTGACATCCCTGGTTTGGGAGATATGAAGCTAAGCAAACTTGGTCAATCTGACTGAAGATTTGAGGTGATCTCATGATATGGGGTCAGTGATTTCTATGGTTGTACATGGATTTGAACTTGGATAGGGTCAGCCATAGTTCAACACTTTAAATCATATACTACAATTCCTCTCCAGGTCTCTTTAGAGTTCTCTAGAGCTATACTCCATCTAGTCCTACTTGAAGACACTAGAAACTGAACTGAAGTATGTTTACATGCAACCCATTTTATCTACCAGTGAGCTATGGTACAGACTTCCTTTTCTTAAAGATTTTTAAGCAGAGGTTGGATGGCACCTCTTGTGGATTCCTTGCATATTTTGAAATAGTTCCTTCACAATTTTTTTTGAAAAAAAAAAACATTTTATTGACTTTAACAACAAACAAAAGCACATAAAACATAAAACATAAAAGCATCATCCTCCTTCATAAATTTACAGACAGTGTATCGGTTGATTTACTACTTTTTTGTGTGCATCCATTTCATAGTCTCCATTGTAGTTATATAAAATAATAGCTCATATTATTAATCAACAATTATATAGCCTGATATCATTATTAAACAATCATTTGACTATAATTTTATTAATTCATGCTTTAACGAGATAACTATAATTTACTTAATTTATTTTATAACAAATCATAAAGTCATACCAAGTCTATCTTAATAAAATTTTATAAAAATAGTATCAAAGAAAGAAAAAAAAAGAAATATATATTCATTATTTCCTAAGTTTCTAAATATTCTATTATTATATTTTATTATCTAGCCATTGACAGAAAAGATCCCAAACTTCATAGAATTGTTTATCTTCCTGTTCTCTAATTTCAAATGTCAATCTACTCATTTCAGCACATTCCAATATTTTCTTAATAATTTCTTCCTCTAATGGTATTTTCTCACTCTTCCACTTTTTAGCAAATACAATCCTAGCCGCTGTTAATATATGTACTATCAAATACTTCAAATTTTTATTATATGTATCAGGTAAGATTCCCAATAAAAACATCTGGTTTCAAATCTATATGTTTCTTTATCATTTTTTCCAACCATATGCGAATTCTAGTCCAATATTTTCTAGCGTCCTCACAAGTCTACCACATATGGTAATATGAGCCAGGTATCTGATGACATTTCCAGCACTTTTCAGATTTATTCTTGAACATTCTTGTTGTTCTTGTTGGGGGAAAATGCCACCTGTAAAACATCTTATACAAATTTTCTTTATATGCTGTTGACATTGTCATTTTATAATTTTGAGACCACAATTTTTGCCATTTCTCTAAATCAATCCCATATCCAAAATTCTTCCCCCAAGCAATCATCGTTTCTTTAACTTGTTCTTCCTCTAATTTAATTTCCAGCAAGTAACTATATAATTTTTTGATCACTTTTTCATCAGTACCTGTCAAAATCCTATCTAGGTCAGTCAATTTATCATAAAATCCCTCTGTTTTAGAATCTTTAACATACTTTGAAAGTATTTGCGCATATGAAAACCAATTCATCTTTATACCTTGCTCTTCTAGATTTTGCATCGTTTTGAGTTCACCCTTTTCATCCAATATTTCCCCATATCTAACTGTTTGTTCTTTCATTAGTTCCTTCACAATTTTATTATTTAGGATTTCTTCTCTTCCAAACCAAATGCCCACTGAACTCAATTGTTTCTCATTACTTCTGCTCTTGAGCTGGACAAAATTAATTTGAGTTTCCCAAGTATTTGCTTACATTCTTTGATTAAATTGGGTCAACTTTCCTTCCATATTCAGGCTCTTGTTAAAGTAGACACTTTCAATAATAACAACTACTATAACAATAAAATAGTCGTAACTGTGCCCATGAAATTTAAATGCCTACAAATTATGAATTTATAACAAAAGAGAGGTATTTGTGTGACATTGGTTGGTTGTCTTGAAATGTTTAGAAATAGTTAAAAAAATTGAATCAATTCTTCTTGTATAGGTGCAAGCAATTGTCTTCAATGCAGCCCTAATTTCATTATTTGAACGGCCTTCCAGTTCTTTTGAAGATGAAAATGTAACAGTGACAATTAATTGGCAGGAGTTGGTTTCTGGATATCACAAATGCTGCCATATCTTAAGACACAAAATCCATAATAAAGAATGGATTAAGCAAGGTACATATTTGAAGAGTAATAAAATATCTTTTTTTAATCTTGTGTATTACTTTTGGCGTATATTGTGATGTTAGAAAGAATACTGAAATGATGAAATCCTACTTTTAAATGGCAAATGTATCTATATCTCCTAAGCTCTATTAAGTATAAGCCATGTCCTCAAGTCAAGGACAATTTATCCATCAATGCAGTTTCCTGGGTTATGGTGCAGAAGTGATTTGTCATTGCCTTCACGTATATTTTATTTATTTGTTAAATTTGTTTTCTGCCTGTCTCATCATAGGGCTACTCTAGGTGGCTTACAGTCATAAAAAATGAAAAATGAAAGGTGTATAAACAGAACAGAAGTAAAATTATAAAAGAATAAATAAACAATGACAAAGGAACACAGTGAGAATAAAAATATCAATATGCTAACCAAAAAGATGGATGGGTGGAGAACAGAGAGCAAGGAAGAGGGGAGGTGGAATCTACTACTGGTATTAATCTAGCAGCCACCTGCAATGTGGAATTGTCCCCAAACAGCCAGGTCTTCAGAAGAATCGGAGGATGGGGGAGGATCTTACCTTAGAAGGTAAGGTTTTCATTTTCAAAACTAGCTTACAACCTTGGGATGTTCTGATACCTCCCAGCTAAGCAGTAACTCGGTATGATTTTGCAAAGCTTATGAATCTCCATAAAGTTTACAAGCAGCTAGGTTTACTTTTAAGCTGAGATTTACTTTTTCAGAAAATGCTTCAGGAAGGTCATAAATGGAAGGCTGTAAGAAAATTCCCAGAAATGAAGGACAAATCGACATTTTAGTTTTGCCTGGATAAAGAGGTGTTGCCCTTTTACTTAAACCTGGGACTTTGATCTCCACAGGGCAGATCAACATACAGAAGTTGACAGAGATAGAATTGTAGTTCAAGTCCTGCCTTTTTGTATGATGCCTTTTGAGGGCAGAGGAATGGTGATAGATTTGGGAAGTTGAGGGAAAATTTAATAATTGTTTTCTCTGAAGTGGAGTGCTATGAAGGACATGCTTTTTATGGGCATTTAAAACTTTTTGCCCTATTCATCAGTTAACAGTTGTCCCTCACATCCTTCAGAATTTCAAGTCAAAGGTGAAAATAATTTAAAGTTAGAGAAAAGGAGGATGCCAACAGATAATTACCAGAATGAAGCATATTTTAAAATATCATGTACCATCAAACTTGACTTTTTTTCCAGCAGTCTTATTTTTTTTCTTTCTTTCTTTCTTTCTTTCTTTCTTTCTTTCTTTCTTTCTTTCTTTCTTTCTTTCTTTCTTTCTTTCTTTCTTTCTTTCTTTCTTTCTTTCTTTCTTTCTTATTCTTCTTAACTCCAGCATTTACTCACTTTTAAAGCAAACTTAAAGATGATAACAATGGTCTCTGAAATGCTTCATATTATGAGGAGGCTCTTTAAATTCTAAAACAAAAAAGCATTTCCATAAATGACATAAATTATTCAGATCTGAATAATTAATAAATGTCTAATCCACAGAGAGGAATCATTCCCCTTTCTGCCATAACAGTGTGCCCATTAGTACAAAATTTAAAACTTTCATTTCAACGTTAAGTTGTCAAGTTGCAACCTGGAGACATCTGTTGGATTTTTTAAATCCCATAGTACGGTTTAAGAAAAGACAACCACAGCATCTGTTCTGCTCTGTCCTATTATTCATTCCCCTTACCTGCCTGTTATGGCATACTTGGATTCTCATTCCAGGTGTTAGAATAAGCAGAGAAGTAGGACTGAGTGGGAAAAAAACCCCATAACAACCACCTGGATTCATGTGGCATCAAATATTTCAGTGACAGATCTCCAGGTTGCAATCTAGCCACCTTATTCTACTCTTAAATATTTTAAAGGAACAAAAGTGGAGATTCCATTTGCATTCTGAGAACTGTAGTCCCATCACAATGGAAAAGTAATGTAGCAATTCAAACATATAACATCTGTAACGTTGACTTGTTTGGGGCTTTTCTGCAGTTCTTAAGTGAGGAGTCCAGTGATCACTAAAGTTTATGCATGCCAATGTCCTTGGTTTTATCCAGTGATGGGATTCAAATATTTTTACTACCGTTTCTGTGGGTGTGGTTTGGTGGGCATGGCAGGGGAAGGACATTGTAAAATCTCCAATCAGAGGTGGTATTTGCCGGTTCTCCAAACTACTCAAAATTTCCACTACAGGTTCTCCAGAACTGGTCAGAACCTGCTGAATACCATCTGTGGTTTCATCTATGTCTAATCACTTTTGCTCCCATTGAAAGTGGATATTTTACCCACAACAGGATGGATTATCAACATAATTGGGAGGATAAGTGCCTGTGTCCCTTTCCATCTATGATCCAGATCTTTTTCAAGAAACCTTTAAGGTTTGCGGGGATTTTTAAGAATTCTTTTTTTAAAAAATAATGTATTTTATATGCTAGCTATTACAAGTAAGAAGTCTCCATTGCTGGAGGTAAATATTTGTGTCTTATGAATTTCCTAGTTGTGCTTTTTCTCCACCCAAACTAATTAAATTAATAACCTTCATATCTATTTTAATTCTGATTTCATCATTCTCCAAAAACATACTTAGTTTTCTGCTGTTTAATATCTTCATCTTTTCTTCAGGCAGCAGAGCATTTTAATTTATCATGCATTCTCTTAATGCAAAAATTGCTCTGACATTACCTTTCCTAGTCAGACATCTTCCAAGGAGGTTGATTTACAGCTTAATTTAGTCAGCAACAAGTAGAATTGTAAAGATTAGTTGGCTCATAACATATATTTTATTCTCATAAAATTCCCCAAGGCCTCCTGTATTGCTTAATTTTTTTAAAGAAATTGTATTTTGCCACATAAATTGCCAAGCAAACATTTCAGAAGCATATGACAAATCTATTTCCCAAATACTTACATCTTCTGAGAGAAAATATGTTTATTTTAATGTTTCATTCTTGCAGAGACATAACAACTTTAAATTTCAGAGATTTATTTGGAACCTTTCCTACCCAGTAGGTTTTTTAAGGATGATCTTCAATTGGAGGACTTCCGATTTGCAAGGCATTGGCAGCGGCAAGGATTCACGATACCGCGCGATCCCTGCTGCGTTCGCTGCCAAGGTGCCCCCAATCCTTTTGGATTTGAGGGATATAGCTGCCCCGTAGAGGGGGGATCTGGACAGGGGTTTGGGGGTGTTGCAGACCCCCTCCCCAGTCGGCAAAGCCCCCTTTTCCCAAGGCGGAGGAGCGGCGGTCAGTAAGGGCCGCCACAAAGAAGCCTGCAGCTGGACAAGATTGTGCAGGAGGAAGAAAGTCAGAAGAATCATGAAGAAGTGAAAGTGGTTTTTGCTCACCAGGATAAAGTAAGAGAAAGTACCCTGGAATTTGAAAGTTGCCAAAGATAAATTGTTTCCAGAGAGAGTTACAAGCGGCAAATGGAATTCTAAAAGGGAAAGTTTTTTTTTTCACTCTCCTTCCTAATGTGACAGTGGATGGAAGTATAAGAGAAATCTGAAAACCTGCATTGGAGGTAATTAAATGCTGAAGGGATAAGGATTTCTGAACATTTTAAAATAAAAAACAAAAAACCTTTTTTGCTGTGAGTGGGAAGAGAGAGGAAAAAAAAATTGGAGCAGAATTTGAAAATAAGGAGAAGATTGCCTAGAATTTTAAAGAGTTATTAAACATTAATAAGGCTTCCAAAAGATATATTTTAAATGGAACTTTGTGACTAAACACTAACCCCAGAAAGAGAAAGCGAAGAAAGGAGAAAGTACTTAAAAGAAACAGCTCATTTGGATTGCTTGGTGATCTTGGAATTTCTGAGAACTATTCTTGATTAAAAGCACTTGGGTGGTTGTTTGGAAAAACTTTTTCTCTCTATAATGGCATCACTTGTGGATGAATTGAAATTTGAATACCAAAAATATAAAAAAGAAGAACAAGAAGGGAAGCATTCTTTTGGCACTCTTTCTCAATTTTTAGAAATGGTGGTTTGTACTTATGAAAAGCTAACTGCACAACAGGATGACTGGGATAAAGAAGAAGCCATTTTTGATGAACAAGTGACTTTAGTTGGGGAAGGAACGGAGAAAGAGGAAAAGGAAAAGGGGATTTTAAAACTTGGAAAAACAACCAAAAAAGAGAAGAATAGGGTGAAAAGTGGATATTATGTTAGAAAACAACAGAAAGGAGGAAAGCAGAAGAACAAAAGGGAGGTGGAGAGACAAGGGGGTAAAGAGGGCAAGGAGAAGAATAAGCAAGGGAGAAAGGAAGGGATGAGAAGCCTCAATGGTGGGGAGCAAGATGCAAAGAAACAAAAGTCTTTTAGAGATAATGGGTAAACTTTATTGAAAAAGGGATTCTGGAAAGGTACATAAGATTGTATTTTTATATTATAACTTAGAAATAATCTTAGAAAATTGGAAACAATATGTAATTTAAAATGTGATAAAATAAGGGGAACATTTTAATGAAACAATGGTTTAAAATATGTGATGTGGGGGGGAAATAACTATGGAAAATAGAAGTGTTCTCATAAAAAGTATGATAATAAACTGAAAAGCAATGTGTTAAGTGTTTAAGATATAAATGAATATTAATACTAATGAATAGATTTGTATTGGCATTAATAATAAAAAATATTGTATAATTTTAGAATGTACCAAACAGAATCCCAATGTAAGCTATGTATTTTATATTAAGTATTATAAATGTAGGGGAAAGAGATAAAGGCATCATACTCCAATTAGTGTACAGGAGAAGTTTTGTTTAAAGAAGAAAGATAAATGGATAGCTGGAAACAGAACAGACAAAGAATAATAAATATTATGATTTGAATTGAGATGAGATAAATAAAATAAAACTAAAAAAATTTAAAAGAGATGAGAAGCTATACAGAAAATTGAAAATGGTAACAAGATATGGAATGGTATGTAAAATGAATATGAATTTGAATTTGTGTCTGTACGAAGAGTTGTAACCCGGGACTAAGCAACTTTCAGAAAAGATGTTTTTTATGTTTCTATGTTTTGTGTTTTTGTGTGTTTATGTTTGATTGAACTAATAAAACCTTGGAGGAATGTTAAAAGAGGATAATTGAGAACAAAGCAAGTCAGAGGAAAATATAAGTATAGTGAATAAAAACAAATAACATAGATAAATATAGAAAATAAATATAATTGAATAAAAGTAAAGGGAGAAATAATGAGAAACTTGAAAGGATATGTATGTGTTCATAAGGAGATGTGTCAATGGTGTATAAAATGTTTTATTTGTTTTGTTAAAATTTACAAATAATTTGTAGAAAAGAAGTTTTATGTTCTTATGTTTTATGTTTTGTATGTCTTTAAAAATTAATAAAATTTGTTTTTTTTTTTTAAAAAGGATGGTCTTCAATTGTTTGCACATGAGCACATAAAAATGCAATATATGAACATACCAACTAGACATTTCTCAGGTTGCTGAAATTCATGAGGGCTCCCTGAAACAAATGCTTATGTGTTAGATATTCCAGGATGAGCTACATTAACTTATACCTTGGCAGAGATACCCGACAGCTGCCAAAATATGTAAATGTTTTGGGAATAAAGGCACAATTTCGAACATCTGGTTTCTTACTTTTTTTTTTAATTCCAGAGGGAAAATGACAAATGTTAGGGGAAAAAACATGGAACACTTTTAAAATCTCAAAACTCAGAGGGATATCTAAGGAGTTGGGGAAATTCATTTCAAATAGGTTACTAATCCTATCATCTTCATTCAGAAGGATGTCTGTACTTTTAATTCACCAACAGGCTAATTTGTAAGCAAAGTTTGTCTAGGATTCATGTTTGTGAAGATTTTATCTGGCTGTTCCTGACATATCTTTCATTGACTCAAGTGGGGGCAAAAGCTAGATTCACCACAGGATTACTTAAAAACTGTTTTTAACTTCCCTTTTGTAGACTTGCTATGTAGCATTTTAAAAATCTGAATTAGAATTAGAATGTTAAAAGTCTGATAAATTATGCATTGAATGTGAAGACCTAAATGGGTCCTGTGAGGGCACAGATGGCCTGAGACCAGATAGGTCCATTATAAGAGCAATGCACGGATATCAACCATCTCTCAAATGGAGAGATGATCAATCCTTAGACTATTAGGACATACTGGCATGAAAAGGAAATGGAAATTTTGTTCCTGGGAAGAGATGAGAGAAAGAGAAGGCTGGCTAACTCCATGCATGTTTATACAAGTGTGCTTGTAATTGGCAGTTGCTGCTTTTCTGCTGTAGTAACCACTTTTTTAATATTTAGAATATACAATAAACCTAATTTATCAGAAAGCAGGGTTCTTGCATCTCTGCTTTATCACCTTCATGTTCAAATAATAGCTGGCATGAAGCCAGTCATGGATCTTCATTAAGTCACACCAGGTGGCAGCATCTAGCTGATCTTTGCTGATCTTGGAGATTAAGCAGGGCTATTGATCTGTTTGAAAAATTAAACATAAACAATAAAATTCCCAAAATAAGTGATGGTAAACAAACTCATAATGGCTAGAAAACTACATGAATGCAATGTCCAGGAATTAAGTTCAACACAAACATTTTCACCCTACCATTCTCAAAAAAGTTATGCCAAGATTTCTGGAAAGGCTCACAGCTCTGGAAAGAAAAACAATTTGTACCTAGTAAGTTTCATTTCATTAGAAAATAAACATAGGGAGAAAAAAGAATCTTTACATGGCCAGATTTTAGATGGAGAAGGAGAGCACTTAGAGATCTATACTAAATATTAGCATCTGTACTAGATATGAGCATATAGAACCATGGTGGCACAGTGGTTAGAAGGAAGTACTGCAGGGCTAACTCATTGCTCATTCCAAGAGTTCAATTCTGAGCAGCTCAAGCCTTCTATCCTTCCAAGGATGGTAAAATGAGGACTCAGGTTGTTAGGGCAATATGTTGACTCTGTAAACCACTTAGAGAAGGCTGTAAAGCACTGTGAAGTAGTATATAAGTCTAAGTGCTATTGCTATATACAATATGAAGTTGTATTAGTTGTTACAAATATTTACAATTTTTATAAGTTCTTCATTTTGCCAATAGAATTTTTCAGCGGTTGAAGTAAAAACTGTTTCCATCCTATTGAGACATATGGATCCCAGATCAAAATAGAAAACAACTTGATAGTCTATAGCTGGGTTATCTCATCATGGGTGTAGTTAAAGACCTACTAACCTACATTCAGGGCACATGGTGGCTCATTGGCTAAGATGCTAATTTTGTCAGTCAGAAAGGCCAGCAGTGCAGCAATTCAAATCCCTAGCACCGCGTAACAGAGTACGCTCCCGTTATTTATCCCAGCTTCTGCCAACCTAGCAGTTTGAAAGCATGTAAAAATGCAAGTAGAAAATTAGGAATCACTTTTGTGGGAAAGTAACAGCATTCCATGCACCCTCAATGATTAGTCATGCTGGCCACATGACCATGGAGACATCTTTGGACAGCACTGGCTCTTCATCTTTGTAACGGAGATGAGCATTGCCCCCTAGAGCAGGAAATGATTAGCACGTATGTGTGAGGGGAACCTTTACCTTTAAACCTACATTCACACAATATAGTAGGCTTGACTAATGGCTACATTTAATTTTTTTTTGTTACTTGATGTATCACCTAATCACAACCTGTGTCGTGGTTCCAAGTAACACTCCTAACCAATCCAAGACTCTGAGGCCTTGGCTTCCTCAAAAATCCTGTTTATTGGGTACATCATATCGGCACTATCAAATGTGAAACCAACACTGAATAATTCCCAAATTTTTGGTATAATTAAAGAGTAGATATTGTCCAATGCCCTTGTGTCTCAGGTCAAGCCAGTGACAAACTTTTCAGCACTCCCTCCTGCCATTGCTAGGGCATGTTGATCTGGCCTTGGTTCTCAAGACCCTTATCATTGTTATGTCTGGCACACTGAAGGAAAACATTCCATAAGTCGTCCCCCCCCCCCAATAAGTATGGCAAGAAATGAAGCACGGAAAATATGAGTCGTTTTGAGAGTTGACAACCTGTTTCATTAGAGCATTATTTAATTTATTTCACAAATTGGGAAGATAGGTTAATTCAGGAATCAAATTAAATATGTTATTCAATTAGAGCCTTTAGTGTATATTAACCAAGAAGATATAATTGGAGTTCTTAGTCAAGAAACAAAGCTGCCCATTCAAGGAAAAAGAAATAACAATGGAAGAGTTTATTCAAAAAGGTGACATAAAGTTCTCCACTAGCCTTAAACTTCATTATGGCTAAATATATTTTCATAGTCTGATAAAAAGCAATATGTTTGTGAGAAAAGAATCCAGAACTGACAGATACAGTTAGGTCATCAAAAGTGGTACAAAAGCACTGCCTTTCAAGCAGGGAGTAATTTTTTAGGATAGCATCCACCTACCTTTTAAATTTCATGTTGTTTACAAAAATCCAACCCGCCTATATCAGTAGCTAATTTTCTAAAATGTTTCCTTGATTTTAGCTCTTTGACTATAGTACTGTATAATTGGGAAAATAACCGGCTGCTTTTCTGAGTGCTGTAATATTGTTTTTAATTCAGAGTGACATGTGCTTTAAATACACATTTTAAAATAAAATGCTTATAGAAATATGTACAAATGCTTTTGGAAATATAATATTGCATTTATATATTTTTGATAGAGTTATGTATAAGTGAGCTGCCATGGAAATTGAAATACACACACACCTGCATAAACACATTCATACATATCGCCATACTCTCACCCCCAACATCTCAACCTAAATATATATATCTGCATACAAGATATTACAAAGTGTACAAGGCTTCTTACAGAAATCTACATATGAATATGGAAATGAATGGTATGGATTTATGAAAGAATTCATCTAACAGTTAAAAATATCCTAATGTCTCAAGCATCCAATATTAAGTAAACCAGCAAGAGCTGAGCCACCACAACTGACTCAGCTCAAGGTAACAACTGTGGCTTTGGCATAACTTAATTATAATGTCATCTCTGTCTTATTTCAGTTTTGTACAGCTCGTCTTTAGATGCCTTCTTGTCTGTTACTACTAGTAGCACAAAGACCTTGGTGCTAGCCTGGAGGGAAAAATTAAGTCCTTGCCTAACAATGACAGCTTTCCATATTGACCAAGGAGTCAATGCCTTCGACTTTCATTCCAGGCTTAATTTATTAGGTATGTATATTCCTCATGATTTCTCCATTCTTATAAAATGTAATGGGTGAATTAAAAGAATATAAAAGACTGAAATACAGGATTCAGATAATAATTCATGACAGTAGATAGAAAAGTCCAGATATATTCTGATTGGGATTTGCACTGACATGACCATGTTGGATTCCATTTATCTTGACCCTGATGGCCTTGGGCTTCTTTAAAAAAGATCTTATAGGGAAATATTGGTCAATTGAGTACATACCTAATACCGACATTTAGAAAAAAAATCTGCATTTTTTTTCCTATTAGCTACCATTCTGTTTCATGAATGAGAATTTGCTTTTGAAACTTATTTCAAAGGAGAAAAAAATTGCAGAGAAATTCTCTTCAATGGAATCTGAGGTTCAAGCACTTCCATTTGGGTGAATTGAATTTTAAATGTATGGTTTTTATTTATTGTCTAACATTTTGTATCACGTTTTAATCATATGACTGTAAGCTGAGTTCCTTGGCTAGATCAGTAGCATAGAAATAAATAGATGATAGATAGATAGATAGATAGATAGATAGATAGATAGATAGATAGATAGATAGAAGAAGAAATAAAAAAGAGAGAGAGAGAAAGAAAGAAAGAAAATTAGATGGCTAGAGATAGGCAGTTTTTCACTATACAGCTATTAATTTTATTTATTTATTTATTTTTGTCAATTGCTTTCAAGTTAATAGGTATAAGTAAAAACATAGTTATGAATACATATAAAAAAAATAAAAAAATAAAAAACAACAGGACAGGGATGGTAGGCACGTTGGTGTGCTTATGCATGACTCCTACAGACCTCTTAGGAAAGGGGTGAGATTAATATGTCTCTGATAGCCTGTTTTTTTCCTGGCTGTCCTTGCTTTAGTTAAATCCCAATGGAAGACATTCTTGGTAATCTCTTCCCATTGGACTGTTTCAGGTTAGGAGCAACCTCCAGCAATCCAGTAAGCTCAAAACACCAGCAAGGAAATTCCGAACCATTATGAGTTTATAATCTCTCAAGAATAATATGTTTTGTTAAATAGTGATGACTGCAGAAGGAATCAAAATCTGCAAAATGGTCATGATTTAAAGCCTAATTATTTTGTACATGCTTCAATATTACATGCATGTACAAATCCAAGGGTTTGGATTGTAAAATCTTGAAACTTTTGATCATCAACACCTCCTTTAATTATGTCTTTGTTGCTAGAAAGAAAATTTCTACAAAGCTACAAGTCAAGTGTTGCACAGTGCTAATTCCAGATATTAATTATATTTTAAAAACCATTTAAAATGTACTATTCATTTCCACAACAAAAGCGTGCTCCTTCCCAAATAAGAGAGAGCTGTCTGAAATTATTTCACCTCCCTGAAATCTCTAGCTCTGCTATGGTAGCAACAGCATTTGTATTTATCACATATGGAAAGCAGTATAAAATCAATCACTCATTTCCTGGGTTTGGATTCCACTCAGAAAAGTTCAATAAATCTCTGTGAAGTTGTAAAACATGACATTTACGAAGTGGTGGTTGCTTCTTAGAGTTATATATTTCTGGTCTTTTGTATGAAAAATGCAAAAAAAAAAAATCCTAGGTAAATATATTCAAGATAGGTTCACTGAAGAACTTTTCAAACCAAGTTTATGTGAGAGCTTTGGGAATTCTGTCTTCCCATTCTTTTCATAAAGATGGCTGTATTTCAGTAAAAATAATATATCAACCCTATAAGGCTTCTTGTACAGAAAGCCCACTACCACTTCTGTGATCCATAGATGCTGGGCTGTAGTTTTTCAGTTTTTGCCTCAGTGCTCAGATTTTTTTTAAAAGGAATATACTGAAAGGTTCATTTGCAGAGGGAAGACATGTATAGCTTGATACTTTAAAAAAAGTCATACAGAATTCAGCTCTGAATGCAGAACAGTACTGGTAGTAGACAAAGTGAAAGAAAGGGAGCTTGACATGAATTGAATTGAGGTGAAAACCAATGAGGAAAACGCCACAAAGAAGTAGCAAGGAGGCTGCGGTGAACAAGAAACAGACTAAAATAAAGCATGTTCTTATCAAGTTCTAACTGACAGAAAAGCTAGATGGAAAAAAACCCTGAAATACTAGAATAATCCAATTGTTGAACACAGTTCAGACAGGTCTGAAAAGACATGTGCAAGATAGTGATATTGTAGAGACCCTTGCTGCTAGTTGAAATATTTCCTCTTTATCAAAGTTATTAAAGTCACAAAGGTAGATATATCCTGTATTGTTTCATGTTTGAACTGGTTTAATGAGTATAAGTATTTCAAATGGCAGTCTGTCATAAATGAGAGGAAAATTAACTAGAGGAACCAAACATTTTTGGAAAAGCTGCAGTTCCCTAGTAGATGAAAAAATAATTATTGCACCAGTTTAATTTGGTGGTATAGTGTAGTTGTGCTACAACAGGAAGAAAAATATTTGGCAATATTTCTCAGGTGTCAGATTACTTCTAGTATTACACTGGAAGTTTGCCAGTGGCATATGGATGGATAATTCAAGGTTGGTTTATTTTCTAAAAATCTGGTCATAAATTTTATTGCCATAGATTAGCATCTTATTAAGGTGATGTATGCCAAGGGATCAATATGTGTATACTGGTCAACAGTCCTTCCTCTGTTTAAAGATTGCTTCTACTCCCAGATTCATTCTGAAGAAATGGGATCCTGATATCCTTCAAAAAGAAAAATATGTTTTCTTTCTTTTGTAAGTGAACAGAAAAGGTGACACTTTAAAAAGTGAGGGTGTTATGTATGTAAATAGTTGAATAAAGGCAAGCTTGGGGTAAAGTGCAGGGTTCTGGCCCTGCACTTCTGATTGGGTGTTAAGCGGCTAGATCGGATTGGTTGGGTTCTGAGAATCTGATTGGCCCTTAACGAAGGACTCTTATTGGTACTGGAGCTAGCATTTCACAAGCTCCTATTGGTTATTTAACATTAGCATTACCTATATGAGTAGAGTTGTTGTTATACAAGTTAGAAGTCACTATGCAATAAAGAGTTGAAAGTTCACCAACTAAGACTGTCTCCATTCATTCTACCCATGCCTGAATCTATGACAGAGGGTTTTGTGTGGTGTGCCAGATTCTTGCTTGAGAACCTATGGGCTAGATCAGGGATGTCAAACTCGTGTCGTCATGGCAGCATCATGTGACATATCATGACCTTTCACCCCTTTGTTAACTGGGCATGAGCGTGGGCAGCACGTGATGCATCTCGCCTGCAGGCTTCAAGTTTGACAGCCCTGGGCTAGATGGAAAGACTAGGTAGGCCTTATAAAAATAATGGCCTAAAGGATGCTCAAGAGGTTTTTGGAAGGGGTGTGTGTGTGTGTGTGTGAGAGAGAGAGAGAGAGAGAGAGAAAGAGAGAGAGAGAGAGAGAGAAGGAGGGAGGGAAAGAGAGAGGTTTTTTTTAACAGGTTATTAATGTTGTACAAAGGAAATAACTGGAAATAAAGCAGAAAGAAGATAACAAGCAGCTTTTCCCAATCTGGTGTCCCTCAGATACATACCAGATTGGGAAAATTATTAGAATCAGAATGTGTCTATCTTTTTACCAATATGCCAAAAGCACAAACTGTCAAATTGAACAGAACTGAATCATATAATCAATTAGGGAGGTAAAAGACATGGCATGCATTACAAAGTGTTAGATAATCTACTTTGTGGTATCAGTTCAACATTTGAATCATTGTGACGGTTCAGGTAATAAAGTCAATTTAATTTGGAGATTTGATCAAATCACAGCTCACTTGAATCTCTGGATCAGATATTTGTACACTGATAATACTTATCAGTTACACCTTGGAACCTGTTTTGTAAAACTGTATTTCAACTTTATGACTCTGAACAGCAACTGCAGGAATTAATTGCTCCGTCTGCCTTTGGAATCCTTATGTCACATCAAAATCTGTTGGAATCCTGACAGGCCATTCAGACAGCGTAATAGCTGTCCAGTTCATTACTGAGCGCAAACTGCTCTTCAGCTTTGCCAAGGATAAGGTGAGTGTTGAAAGAGTCTGTCAAACATAGCTCATTATACTATACAAGTCTCCAGTATAAAAATCTAAACTCATTGTGCCACTTACTAACATTAATAGTAGACTTATTTAGAAGTCTTCTTTAAGCTATTTTTCTACATATACATTCATTTGCCCTAATTCTTCCTTCTCTTCTTCATAGCACAGTCCACACAGATGTCTGAGTCTAGCTGACCTTAGCTGAACTCAAAAAATATAAGCAGAAGTAGAAAAAGGTCATTCCCTAGATAAGAGGCTACCAGGAAGTCCCAGAGCTTAGGTTAAACTGTGAATTTTTTAAAATCTCAGTAGAAATCAATAGCAGACTACATCCAGGTATCCAAGAAACCATTGATGTATCCAGGAAGTATCCAAGAATAAAGAAGATTAGTTGCCCTCCTCAATTTAAAGATTCTTAACTTCACAAATAGTTGAGTTCCATCCATGTCCCTTCTTGTTGACTAAGGCCTCCCAGGACACATGGTTGTCTTTTGGTAATAGAAAATTCATCTTTGAGAGAGGGGTGGTTTTGCCAGCTCATGGAAAAGAGGTTCACTGTCTCATCTTGCCCTAACTGTTCAATGAGATTTTCATCCGCTTTCCAACTTTCTCTTTGTAAGGGGGGAAGGTTTTGGAGAAAGAAATTGCATGGTAGCTCCAATCTGGAATAAGTGGATTATCTGGATACTTTTCAGTCAAGATTCAGATCAAGGTTTGGGACCAAGATAGCATTGGTCACACTTCTACATCTACCTCTAGTGACCGTCCTATAGTTCAGGAAGAGCGTGCTTATAGGAATTGGGCATGGCTAATCTAGTGAAAGGAAGGACCAGGGGAGATATGATAGCAGTGTTTCAGTATTTGTGGGGCTGCCATAAAGAGGAAGGGGTCAAGCTATTTGGCACCTGAAGGCCAGACAAGGAATAATAGATGGAAACTGATCAAAGAGAGATTCAACCTAGAAATAAGGAGAAATTTTCAAACAGTAAGAACAATCAACCAATGGAACAGCTTGCCTTCAGAAGTTGTGGGAGCTTCGGTTTCCGGTTCCGCGTGGCTTCGGTGGCAGCAGGAATTTGTGACCTTTCGTGATTTCTGCTGCGCTTGCCGCCGAGGTACCCCCGATCCAAATGGGTCAGGGGGATGGCTGCCCTGTAGGGACAGCCGAAGAGAGAGGGGAGCCGGACAGGGGGTTGGGGGTGTCGCAGACCCCCTCCTCGTCTTTTTCCCAAGGTGGTGGAGTGGCGGTCAGCAATGGCCGCCACGAAGAAGCCTGCAACCGGGTAAGATTGTGCTGGAGGAAGCAAGAAAAGTGAAAGTGCTGGCTGAGCCGGGTCAATCAACATCTTTTAAATTCGCTGGAACTGAGCTGTCTGAATTGCTGGAGGATACATTGTATCCCTAAGAAGATCGAAAGCGGTGGAGAAGCTGTTAAAGGGAACTTTTTTTTTCTTCACTCTCCCACCCCATGGAAACAGCAGATGAAGATTTGAAATTTGTTTGGGCACTGAAGGTGAACTATTCTGAAAGTTGAAGTTAAGGGACAAAAGAGTTCTTGGACATTGGACTTAAAAATTTAAGAAATTGGAAAACCCTTATTAGAGGTATGGATTTCTGATCATTTAAAAATTGATGTTGCATGTGGGAAGGGAGAGGAAAAAAATTGGAGCAGAAGTGGAAAAAGGAGGAGATTGCCTAGAATCTCAAAGAAAGATATATGGTAATTGGACCTCTTTGATTAAACAGTAACCCCAGAAAGAGAAATAGATGAAGGAAGAAAAGTATTAACTTTTGGAACTTTTTTTGAATTATTTTTGATTAAAAATACTTGGTTGGTTGTTTTGGGGAAAGTTTCTCTTTTCAGGATGGCATCGCTTGTGGATGAACTAAAGACTGAATATGAAAAATATAAAAAGGAAGAACAAGATGGAAAAGATACTTTGGGCACTTTATTTCAATTTTTAGAAATGGTGTTATGTACTTATGAAAAGTTGATTACGCAGCAGAATGACTGGGACAAAGAAGAAGAGGAACAAGAAGCCATCTTTGATGAACAATGGGTTTTTTCCGGGGAGGAGGAGAAAGAGGATAAGAAAAGGGGGATTTTAAGGTTTGAAAAAACAACCAAAAAAGAGAAAAATGAGAGGAAAAGTGGATGCAAGGTTAGAAAGCAAAGGAAAGGGAGTAAGAAAAGGGAGGAGGAGAGACAAAGGGGTAAAAAGTGCAAGGAAAAGAATAAGCAAGAGAGAAAGGGGGGGGAGGAGAAGCCTCAATGGTGGGAAGCAAGATCTAAAGAAAAAAAGTTTATTTAAAGACAATGGGTGAATCTAATTAAGGATAAAAGGGGGATTCTGGAAGGTACATAAGATTGTGTTTTTATATGTGTATTTAGAGTATAAAATATATTGTGTAATTTTAGAATCTACTAAACAGAATCCCAAGATAAATTAAGTGTTATATGAAGTACTTTTTAGTTAGGGTAATGAGTTAAAGGCGTCACTCCAATTAGTGTATAGGAGAAGTATAGTAAAAGAAAAAAGATGAATGGATAGTTGGAAATAGAACAGACAAAGAATGTTATTGAAAATGGTCATAAGATCTGGAAGGATATATAAAGGTTTTGTTATGTTTTTTTGGGTTTTGTATGTTGATAAAAGGCAATAAAATTTTAATTAACAAATAATTTGGATGAAAAGGAGAAGTTGGGATAAGATATGAAGTTAAATAGATAAAGTAAATATTGATATTATAATTGGGAATCATTATGTTCTATTGGTTTTCTTCTTTAATTATCACTATTTTTTTTTAGAAAAGAATTTATAAGCTGTTATGCCTTGATTGTTTGTGCACTGTTTTTGTAAAATTAATAAAATTGGTTTATATAAAAAAAAGAAAATGATAATAAGATATGGAAGGATATATAAAGTGAATATGATGTTTGAATTTGTGTCTGTGAGAAGAGTTTCATCCCGGGATCAAGCAGCCTTCAGAAAAGATGTTTTAGTTTTGTTTTGTTTTTCTATGTTCTGTGTTTTGTATGTTTATGAAAGGCAATAAAATTAAAAAAAAAAAACAAGCTTTCAAGAAGAGATTGGACTGCTATCTGTCAGAAATGGTATAGGGTCTCTTGCTTGGGCAGGGGGTTGGACTAGATGACCTACAAGGTCCCTTTCAATTCTGTTAATCTGTAATCCGTTTATTATACTAGATTTATGTCTACAGCCATGGCCACCTGAGTGATACTGTGAAGACCTTGTCTCATCTGGAGAATGTTGGGGGAGTGTATGAGGAATATGTGGCTCCATCTCAACCCTAATAAGATCAGTTTGAAGGTCCATTTGGACTTATTCCCAAAGAACAGGTGGCAATGGTGGCTCGGAGGATCTTTACACATAGCTACATGTTATGCACCAATTGAGCCCATTCTTGACCAAGAGGCCCTAATCATGGTCACTCAGCTCTGATTAGAAGATTGAACTATTGCAATCTGCAGTACCTGGGGTTTTCGTTGAAGTGTATCCAAAAGTTTCAGCTCGTCCAAATGAAGCCACAAGGGCAGTTATTTCATTAGTTACCAGTGTGCTTCTGGGTTCAATTCAAGGTGCTGGTAGTGAGCCATTAAGCCTTTCATGACATAGGGTCAATTTACTGTATATGCAGGACTTTCTTCTCACTTGTTCTACCTATTCCATTAGAACATAGAAAAACCATTGCTCTGTAGATCTTCATAAACTGGAAGAAAGGAGATCTTTTTTCACATGGAAAGGTAGAACCCTTTAGTTATCCATATCTAAACTATGCCTGGCAGAGGAACCAGTCACAAATGAGGAGCCAGGACGAAATAGAAGGCTACTTTCTTCTAACTGATTTCAAAGCTTCCTTCTTGGGGCATCTGTTGAATTTCTAAAGGGATTAAAGGGACACGGTGGCTCAGTGGCTAAGACACTGAGCTTGTTGATCAGAAAGGTTAGCAGTTCAGTGGTTTGAATCCCTAGCATTGCGTAATGGAGTGAGCTTCCATTACTTGTCCCAGCTTCTGCCAACCTAGCAGTTTGAAAGTATGTAAAAATGCAATTAGAAAAATAGGGACCACTTTGGTGGGAAGGTAACAGTATTCTGTGTGCCTTCAGCATTTGGTCATGCCAGCCACATGACCATAGAGACGTTTTCGGACAGTGCTGGCTCTTCAGCTTTGTAACTGTTCTGATCCAAACCTCGTTCCAAGAAAGCAAACACAAGACAAAGGCAGCAGTTTAAGTTTTAGCTAAGAATCTTGTTTCTTCACAGATAAAAGGCTGTTTCCAACTAATTAGCTCCGACAAGAAAGAGCCTTGCCAAGTTTTTTCAAGTCTGACAAAAAACAACAGATAAGAAATAGTTTATAAGAATCTTCAAATACCAACTGTAATATTCACGAGGCTGAGTTCAAAACTTCTTTGCCTTCTGCAAAGAAGATTAATTTCACAGTTGGCTTTTATCTTCTTGAGGGAGGGGCCATTACCTTGCAGCCTTACTCCTGAGTCACCTGTGCTGTTGTAACTGTTCTTTCCTTGGAGCAATTCTGTGTGCATGTGCACTTGACGCAGGCTCCTCGGGAACCTCCTCATCACTGCTGTCAGCCCCCACAATCTCTGAAGGCAGCAGTCCATTCCCTAATGGTCCTGGCCCCTCATCTGAGTCCTCGCTCTCCTCAGCCATCTGTACCTGCTGCTGGCTAACCACAACAGTAACGGAGATGAGCATTGCCCCCTAGAGCCAGAAATGACTAGAACATACAGCGTGTGTGATGGGAACCTTTACATTTATTGTCACATAGATCAGTGTTTCTTAGCCTTGGCAGCTTAAAAATGAATGGACTCCAATTCCCCGATTTTCCCAACCATTAAGTCTGATTGGGGAATTCTGGGAATTAGAGTCCACATATCTGAAAACTGCCAAAGTTTAAAAAAAACACTGACTGCTCAAAGTCAGTGATAAACTGTGCCCCTGAAAAACTTTTGTTAATTCAGTGAGAGATAAATGCCATAGGCACAAGCTAAAGTTGGAACTCTAATCTAATTCCTTCCATTAATAATATCTTCCATGAAGATGTAAGATTGGAACCTGTATGTAAAGAATACAGAATGTGCTCAGATTGAAAGACTGAAGAAAAAAAATATTAAGTTATTATGTTTCAATAAATATCTGAACAGTTGGCTAACATTGTCTTCCCTTTGTTGTTCAGCCATTATTTTAAAGCAATCTTGTGTTGTTTAGGGCATTAGCATAAATCTGTTTCACTTTGATGGATGAATGGGCATCAGCAATGGTTTGCTATTTACATACAAAGCCTTCTGCTTTGCTTCAGCAATCTCTTATTGACTGCCAGGAATCCAAATTAAACATCACAACCCTGTGTAGGACAAATGGCAGAATAAAAGAGATAAAAAGGCTTCCTTTCCAGAAAGGTTTGATCTGACAACTCAGAGAAGAAAATGACAATGATGAACAGCCTAGGGTTGGTTTGTACTTCCCAAGGAATAAAAACAACTCCAAGACTTTTTTTTTTAGAATCAGAAAGGTGGAAGAAATCACTTAGGAGTCTTTGATATTCATTTTCCCCTTTCTCTGCTAGCAACGTATAGCTTGTTCCAGAGACCTCCAAATGTCATTGGGCCAAACTAAGAATGACATGCATGGACACGTTTTAATGATAGCTGGCTGGGTGATAATACCATCAATTGGACTGTTAGAAAATAACTTCAGGGTAGAAATCCACCTCAAAGTGCATAACAGATGGCTAGTTGTTCATTGAGTTGATAGGAAGTCGGTCCAGCCTTTTCTTGAAAGGTAAAGGGAACTTCCTATCATTCAACCAATATTTTCTTTACTGCAACTTAAGATCATTATTTATTTATTTATTTTTATTATTTTGATTTGTCAATCACTTACAAGATAATAGGTATAAGTATATACATAGTTATGAATACATGAAATGGGTACATATAAAAAAAATAAAAGAAACAATAGGACAGGGATGGTAGGCATGTTGGTATGCTTATGCATGCCCCCTACAGACCTCTTAGGAAAGGGGTGAAGTCAATAGTAACGTTAACGTTTTTGGGGTTTGGGGAAGAAACCACAGAGTCAGGTAAAGTATTCCAGGCATTGACCACTCTGTTGCTGAAATCATATTTCCTGCAATCAAGCTTGGTGCAGGTAACCTTGAGTATTGTAACCATGAGTATCTATTGTATACTCTTGTGTTGTTATGGTTGAAGCTGAAGTATTCGTTGACAGGTAAGTCATTGCAATGTATGATTTTATATACCATACTTAGATCAGATTGAAGACAGCGTAATTCAAGCTTTTCTAGGTCTAGAATTTCAAGTCTGGTGGCATAAGGTATTCTACAATTAGTAGAGGAGTGGAGAACTCTTCTTGTGAAATATTTCTGGACTTTCTCAACTGTGTTAATATCAGATACGTAATGTGGGTTCCAGACTGATGAGCTGTATTTGAGTATTGGTCTAGCAAATGTTTTGTATGCTCTCATTAGTAGTGTGATATTACCAGAGAAAAAGCTACATAGGATTAGGTTAACAACTCTTAATTCCTTATTGGCTATGTAGTTACAGTGGGCTCTAGCACTTAGATCATTAGAGATGAGTATTCCAAGGTCCGTTACAGAGCTTGGATCATCAACAAGGTCTTGACTATTCAGCTTGTATTTTATTTTCTGGGTTTTTTTTTTGCCAATATGTAAGACAGAGTATTTATTTGTTGAGATTTGAAGTTGTCCTTTGTTTGACCATTCTGATACATAGTCAAGATCTTAGCAGTATTGTCTATGATATTAAACAGCTTTACATCATCAGCGAAAAGAACGCAGTTGCTCTTAAATATGATCACAGAGATCATTTATGTAGAATATGAAAAGAGTCGGTTCTAGAAAACTGTCCTAGGGGGCACCACTGTTAAAAGGTACAGAATTTGATAGGACATTCCCAAGTTTGACCATTTGTTGTCTGTTTGACAGGAATGCTTCTATCCAGTTATTCAGTTGTCCAGAGATAAGATTTTAGTTTTAGGAGTAGTTTGTCATGTACCACTGAATCAAAGGCTTTACAGACGTCTATGTAGATTGTGTCTATTGTTTTGCCCTGATCGAGTTGTGTAGTCCATATGTTTTTGCAGTATAAGTGTTGCAGATTACAGGATAGTTTTTTTCTGAAACCAAATTGTTTATTGGAGAGTAGGTTGTTTATTTCTAAGTGGAGAATGATGGATTGATTAATAATTGAATCCATGACTTTACAGGTGATGCAGCATAAGAAGATTGGTCTGCAATTTTCAACAAGGCTGGGGTCTCCCTTTTTGAAGATGGGGATGATCGTGGCTTGTGACCATGGTTAGGTTAGGCAAGGAGCTGGTCCTGAAAGATTTTTCAAAGATTATGCTTAGAGGTTCTCCTATGGCAGTGGATAACTTTTTAAAGAAGTAGGCACATATTCTGTCCGGTCCAATAGGTAGAGATGGTTTTAGATTGCGTAGTGCTTTTTCAACATTGACTTCTGTAAAATCGATATGTATTAGATCATTGTAGTTTTCTGTGGTTTGGCTAGGAAATACTGGGCATGATCCATTGCTGTTTACAAATACTTAGTCAAATAATGTGTTAAACATGTTGGCTTTAATGGTGTCATCGTTGCAGTCTTTACCATTAGGTCCTATCAGGGGTGGGATGGACCTTGAGTCTTTTAGTTTGTTGTTTACAAAATTGTAAAAAGCACAGGTGGAATTGGTGCATAGCAGGTTTTCATTTTGCTTAATGTGATAATTGGTGCCTTCAGTCTTTATCTGGTGGCATAAATTTTTGTATCGGCTTTTGAAGTTGGCAATGTGACCAGATTTATTTTTCTGCCAGAGTGATCTCTTTTTGGATTGAAGTTTCCTTATTGTTTTGGGTAACCTGTTTTTTTGTTTGTTTGTTTTGGGAGTTGTTGTTGGTACATATAGTTTGATGACTCTTTTGACTTCAAGTAAAAATATGTTGTAATGGTCTTCAACAGTATTGCATCCAGTGAATAGAGATTGCCAGTCAAGGGATGAGAGATCATTGTCTATAAGATCATAGTTGCCTTTTTTGAAGTTATAATTGGGGATTATGTCATTGTGATGATTTTTGTGTGGGTGTATGTTGAGACAAAAGTCAATAATATTGTGGTCACTGTTGGAAAAGGTTCTTTAGTTTGTATTTCGTAAATTAAATTCAAACTATTGCAGAAGATGAGATCGAGGTAGTTGTTAAGTCTAGTATTGTTGGTTACTAGTTGTTCCAGTCCCAAATTTGTAACAGCATTGTAGAAGGTTGCATGTATGGGTTCAGTTGTATATTTGTTTCGGGTCCAGTTAATATGAGGTAGATTGAAGTCACCAAGAAAGATAAGAGTGTGTGGGCAGGATCTTGCCCATGTTAGTAGTGAATTTAGCTTGTTTACATGTTCGATGTCATAATCAGGTGCTCTGTAACATAATAAGAATTGAAATGTGATATTTAAGGATAGTTCACAGATGATGGTCTCAGGAAGAGCAAGCTCCTGGGTAACTTGGATGTTTTTTAGATGTAAGGACTTTTTATAGAAGATAGCAATACCACCTCCTCTACGAATTTCACAATCTGATTGGGAAACATGATAGTCTCTTACTGTGGTAGTGGAGTCAGGGAGAGATGCATTGAGCCAACTTTCACAGACAAATAGGATGTTGAATTTAGCCATATTTAGTAAGAGGAGAAATTCAGGTATTTTATTCACAAGGCTTCTTGCATTGAGTAGCTTGCATTTAAGGCCAGCAGTAGTTGGAATTGAAGTGTTTAGGGGCATGCATGCCTAGTCTTGGGTGATGGTGGATTGGTTGAGGTAGGGTTGTGGTTGAAGGTTAACGCTGAGTTGCAGGTTGTGTGACTTACTTTTGATACAGTCAGCACAGTAGTCAATATACAGGTCCTTCTCTCCATTGTCTAGACGTTTTTTGAGTTCAGTGCGGAGTACATTGCTGTGTGGTGAGGGAGAGTTTTTTGCACCCTGTGCTCTTGGACAATGGAGAACAAGTCTTGATCTTCTTTCTGAAACTTGAGAAATTGTATCTTTATCAGTCTTTCTTTTTAAGACTAACCATGTGCTAAGTTACCTTAAATTATCTATAGATAGATATAGATATCTATAGTATGCAATATTTTTGGCCTGAGATTCCATGTTTTAACCTTTGTGTATTGCTGGGAAGTTAGTGATGTCATGAATCATCAAAGTATTTGGGTTGAACCTTTTGGTCTGGCTTTTTGATGAAAGGTTGAAAAGGTTTTGGATTGGGTTTTTACTTTCTGGTTCTAATTTATTTCTCTTCCTCACCTCCTTCCTCTGCACAGGTATTAAGGCTTTGGGACATACAGCATCAACTTTGTATGCAAAGGATTGCCGGATCCTTCCCTAAAAGTGTGGACTTTCATTCCACCCTTTATTTTCATGAATCACAAAGTTTCCTCTTCATCTCAATGAACAACCAACTGATGGTCCTGGAAATGGAACATGAATTAGGGAAAAGGAGAGTGGCAAGTCATAAGAAAGCTGTGACTTGCCTCCTCTATAATTCAGTGCTACAACAGGTAAAACATACAAGAAAAGGAAGCTTTTTTAGTAATTGTCTGAGAAGCTATTTGAAATTCATATTCACTGTTTTCTGAATGTTCTTTTCAGCAAGTAAAAATTGAAGCACAAGAGGCATTTACAAAGGAATTTCCTCTGTGCTGTGATGCAGTAATTGTTTTTCTCTGGCTTTCCTTTAAGATATGGGCATTTTGCCTTCTCTAGAATTTTATTTCAGTACTGGAGGTCACCCAATTTTCTATAGCTTAATTAACACTGTGCCGAAGACTGACTTGCATTTTGTCAAAAGCTTTCTTCTCTTCTGCTTCTTTCTCCGCTTTTCTGCATTATTCTTAGGATGTGCAAGAATTTCTTTTTAATTTCTGCTGGTGGCATTTTTGAACTGACTTTATTCATGGAATAATAATACAGTGCCACTATTTTCTTTTATGCTCTTATTCTTCACTTGGAATTTCTGTGGCTGCCTCCACATTTCCATCTGAAAAGGTTGTTTGTGAGCTTCTGTCACCTTCTTCCTTTGGGATATAATTGAGGTATAGGGAATCAGGAATGATGCAGATAGTTGAAAAGATGTTTCTCCAATGAAAGAGAGGATATTTATACATATTCTTGGCACCATATTATTAAATAAGTATAAGAACTGTATGCTTAACCTATCAACAGGAAATTCTGTTTTCTTCTAACAGAACATTTTCTTTCACCACATTGAGTAAAAACTTCAAGAAACCTTAATTATGGTTCCATTTAGTTTAATTCAGCTGAAATGTTTTCTAGAGGGTCAAATAGAGCCTTACTCTTTCTTTTAACTTTAAATAAATAAACAGATGATAGATAGATAGATAGATAGATAGATAGATAGATAGATAGATAGATAGATAGATACTGTAGACAGACAGACAGATGTTATAACTGTAATTGAGCCTGCTAATAAGGTCCTGAGCCTTGATGGTGCAGTGTTGAAATGCAGTATTGCAGGCTAATTCTGCTGACTGCCAGGGGTTTGATCCTCACCGGATGAAGGTTGACTCAGCCTTCCATCTTTCCAAGGTTGGTAAAATGAGGACCCAGATTGTTGGGGGCAATATGCTGACTCTGTAAACTGCTTAGAGAAGGCTGTAAAGCACTGTGAAGCAGTATATAAGTCTAAGCGCTATAGCTATTAAGTCATGATCATTGTTAAGTGAGTAACTACATGGCCATATGGGATTTTACTATTATATTTCAACAGTCATTAAGTGAATACCATGACCTTTAGTGAATTCATTGTTTACTATGGAATATTTCTTTACCAGAAACTGGAAATAAATATCAATTTTATTTATTTATTTATTTTTATTTATTTATTTTGTCAAACATGCATTTGATTATATATATGTGTGTGTGTGTATATATATATATGTGTGTGTGTGTGTGTGTGTGTGTGTGTGTGTATATAATTATTAATACATGAAATAGATACAAATAAAAGGGAACATTAAAAGGGATGCTAGGCATGTTGGTGCGCTTCATACATGCCCCTTTCAGACCTCTCAGGAATGGGGTGAGGTCAACAGTAGACAGTCTGATGTTAAAGTATTTGTGGTTAGTGGAAGAAATCACAAAGTCAGGCAGAGTATTCTGGGCATTGACCACTATTGTATTTCCTGCAATCATGTTTTGTGTGGTTTACTCTGAGTTTGTATCTTTTGTATGTTTGTTTATTGTTGAGGTTGAAGCTGAAGTAGTCATTGATGAGTAGAACATTGTAATGAATAATTTTATGTACTACACTTAAGTCAGACCAAAGTCGGCGTAATTCTAAGTTATCTTTTTTAATTAATTAAATTATATTAATTTCCAACAAAATATTCTAAATTGTGGTCCCAGGACTGCAGGACATTGCGAACAGCCATAAATATGGACCATTTGCTAGGTTTCCAAAATGTTGTCACATCACCACATGGAATCAGCCACCAGATCTTCAAATCTTGCTCATAGATAGCTTTATGGTGGGACCTTCAAACGGCTGCTAAATGACCAGTTGTAGGTTAAGGACTACCTATAGTGCATTGGTAGCTTCTCTCAGAGTTTCATTTAAATGCATGGGTTTGGATGTTATGTCAGGGAGAAGAATCAGCGAGCAAAGATTCCGCACATTCCTGTATATATTTATTTCTCTGATCCATACCTATGAATACACTGTATGTGTTTTTAAGAACAAAAAAATGATACATCATACAATGAAATGTACATAATTATCCTAATTGGAATACATTGTATGTTTGTGGTGGTTACTCCAAAAATACTGTCAGCTAGAAAAAGGCAGAAGAAGATGAGCAAAATAATATGAGAAACTAGGGAAACTAATATATAAAGGAGAGTTATAATATTTGGACTCTATTTTTTAAAATGAATTAATAGAAGTTAGGGATTAAAATGAGAGCCAGTCTGGGGTAGTCATTAAAGCAACAGGCCAGAAATAGAGAGAACATGAGCAATACTCTCATCTTAGGCACAAAGCCAGCTGGATGACCCTGGGCTAATCATCCTCTGACAGCTCTAGGAAGGAAGCAGTGACAAGCCACTTCTGAAATATCACCAGCAAATTGCAGGCACTTGTCGAGGCAGTCACCAGGAATTAACACTGACTCAAAAGCAAAATAAATAAATAAAGGGAATTTATATTATTGATGGTTTTAGGCAAACTCAACTGAGAACTTTTTTCTATACTACCTAGTAAAGCATATTAGTGGAACATATAAGACAAATCACAACACTTCTTTATAGAATATACTATTTTGCTTTCTCAGATGGTATTGATTGCCATGAATTGGATGGCTACATGAGTGAGTTATACTTAGATGGGACTATCATCAATGGTTACCAATTGTGACAAGTGTACGAAGCATATCTCTAAGTAATATGTTTCTTATGTTCTTGTCAAAATGTCTGACAGGGGACAACTGTCCCCCTTTATGGATCAGAATTTGCAAACATGAAGGCTTTCTAAACATTGCATGGAGCCCAACTGAACCTAGTCACTCTCATGTAGACTTTCTACTCAATGGGTATAGAGGAGGGATCTCCAATCTTGATAACTTTACAACTTGTGGATTTCAGCTCCCAGAATTCCTCAGCCAGGACCCCTAGGTTAGGGGATATTGGACACATAAAACCTGGTTCCTGCACAATTTTGTATATGGAGAATGCATGGAAAGATTTACTACACTCTTACTTTAAATCAATCCAGTTTTACCCATCCCATAATCAATTAATGTGGAATAACTGTTTTTGTCCCTTAAAAACAGAGCTATAGTTGTCAGCTCTATAGTTTACTGGTCCTCAGTAAAAAGAAAGAAACTTAAGAACTGGGGCTGAGAATTATATTTAAAAAGCATCTAACTTTCTGAAGCAAATGAACTTGCTTTTGAAACATACATATGAAATCACCTTATGGCCCATGTTAGCTATAAAATGTGCAAACAGTGTAGTTAGCTGAGATCTGTGTTTTGCCTTATGCATTTTTTTCCAACAGAAATTCATAATATAACAAGCATGGATCATAGTTATATCTTTGATAGTAAATGAAATGAATTAAACACACAGCCACTTGGTATGCAAGTTGGATGTTCATTCCTTTTATAGCACTGCAACTCTTGTAGGCATAGATTTACCTATATCTCACCTGAGATTCAGAAACCCCAGCCATCATAATACACAATGCAATGAAATTAATCTCTGGGCAAATTGCCATTCCCTCTTTTCTGAAACAACATGGCTCCCTTTTGTTCAAACAAAGCAGGAAAAAGAAATTATTTACTACAAGTGCTGTCACTGCTATGAGAATGAATAATCTGGGGGTCCAGCATAATATGAGTTGTGAAAACCTTCTCCCCACCCCGAATATTCTTGAACTGCATGTCAAAATTTGGTGGCACAGATGACAAAAGCAGGGATGTAGTGTCTGTCATTTTAAGGAGACTATGGGAAAATTAAAGGATAAGTGCTAAAAGAACTGTGGGAAGAAATATCCATCTGGTTCAGGTCTAAACTTGGGAGAAAGGCACAGGAAACAAAATGGAGGCTGGAGCCTGATTGAAGAGAAGAGCCATTTATTGGTGAATCAGAACCACCAAGTACATGTGATTCTGGGCAGCTGACAAAGTGGAGTTGAGAGTGGTGGGTTTTTATACCTTCTTTGGGGCCTTCTATTTTGAACTTCCTGTTCCTATGCAAGAACATGTATTATATTGGCTGTTGTCAGATTCCTATGAGGTCGTATAGGGGTCATTGCTGGCTCTATAGGCAAAAAGGAAATACAAATCCTAGGTGTTTGTTTGAGCTAATTTGTCAATCTTTTGTTTGTTGCTTATCTGAGCTTCCAGGTGAAGTTTGGACTGCTCTGGGATGGTGAAAGGGTGTTGGGCAATTCCTATTGTGACTTAATGGCTTTTATCCTGTTTTGGACCTTGAGTGAGAGGCTATTTCCAATCCTACCATTCTGCCTTTGTTTGAAAATATCCTGTCTTGAATGGATTACCAAATCTGCATGTTACGGTTCCGGCAGTTGCTCCAATTAAATCATGAGCCTCGAGCCACACTCCCAAAACTAAAGAAAATTTATTTGAAGCTACGTCCATTCTACATCCATTCTACATTTCTAAAAGCTGCCTTCTCAGTTTCTGCTTGCGGGCAGGGAGACTAGGACTGCTTCCTGCCTCTTAAAAAACATGTTTCTCCATTTCTCATTTTGGGAAATATAATATTCTGCCTTTTTAAAATATTCCTCAAAATATTTCATTCTTTGGGAGGTGGAAGCTTCCCATAGAATATTAGCAACATCTTTGTTTCCATAAAAAAGAAGTAAGCCTGTGAGTCCACCCTCCAAACAAAAAGATCAGAAATATCCATCCCCACCCATCAGGGTTATGCGGTTTTAACCAGTGAAGCCATTTATCCCTGGCTACCTTGGCCCTTTGTTTTTATATTTAACATGAACTTTGGCTTCACTCAAACTCACAGGGAACTGAAAGTAAGCAGTAAGAATTCAAGAAATAGATACTTCTTGAAGATCACACCTAATCAGGGTGTATACCCCATTTTCAGAAAGTATTTTTTTTATTAAAGATCAATGTCTGTGATTCTTAATATTTTGAAGGCTTGTATAATCCATATGAAAATGACATTTCCCTGAAAATGTCTATTAATCACAATATTTTGGCTTTTGTAATCTCCGAAATTCTCTTTAGCTATATATTAGTATTCATGAGGTTCCGAATTGCAAAACCTCTGTGCCTACAAAACACTGTGCCTTTACATCCCAATGGTATGCTGAGTGAACACCTCAGATTTTGCTGCTCTATGTGACAAAGTCAAAGATGAGGTGATAGAGTCAGATGCTCATGGCATTGCTGCAAGTGAAGTCAGTGTGTATATACTGCTCACTCCAGTTTGAAATTTTACAAATTCAGACAAATCTTGAGGAACCATCTGTCTCTCAACTTTGAAAATTCCCACAAGGTACTTGTCCAGATTGAAAATTCTGACTTAATGTCTGTTATGTGTATTTGAGATTATCAGCTTATAAATATAAAATGGATTACAATAGGAATATGCTATGTCTCACCTTCACAAGATAGATGAGAAGTCCAAACTTCAACCAAACACAAGCAGACAAGAAGATTCAGTATTTACTGAGTTAATTCCTTTGAGCTGGCTATGTTCTTGGCAGTATCACACATGCTGCCTGCCAAGTCCGACAAGATAACAGAAACATAAATCAGTAAAGCTTTCCAGAAACAGGATATACCAAAGCTGCACAGAAAAATTCAAACTTTGTCCCGTACGGAGTACCCAGAGCAAACACACCCACTTTTATTCCCTGTGGGGTGTGTCACTAACTCAGCTCAGTCTCTGATTCGTCCAAGCCTCCTGCGTTGCAGCTCACACTTTTTCCTGCGACGTTGCCTAGCATCAAGCCAGCATTCGTCTGCTTGATTCTTTGTCAAAGGCTGCTCTGATATGCCCTCCTCCTCCTCCTGATTAGCCTCATGTTGTCCCTCTCAGTTATCTGCCGAAACCTGAGGCATAATCAGGGAGGAAGGCATTGCTGAAGAGGAAGGTCATGGGAAGGAAGGCATTCCCAATTCCACCTCCTCCTCATCTTCCGAATCCTCTTCCTCTAAGAATGCAGACTCAGGACTCGGAGCCACAACAGGAATATATGCATCCATAAACCTTATACATAAATAAATCTATAACTAGAGTATAACAGGATAATACACACACACACACACATACACACACACTACAAAACTGTTGCTTTGTTTCATTGTTAAAACTAAAAGAGAACACTCACAACCATCATTGTAATAGAAAAGGGTTACGTTGGAATAACTACTCACAAGGAAGAAACAATCAAGGAAGGTCCATGTGAAGGAGAGACCAAGAAGAATTTGGTTTAATGGTTAAGAAACCAGGCTACAAAGCAGGAGACTATAAGTTCAAGTCCTTCCTTAACAATGAAAGTCAACTGGTGACCTTGGTCCAGTCACTCTCTCGCAGCCCAACTTACTTCACAGAGTTGTTGTTGTTGGGTTATTTGTAAAAATAAGAAAGGCAAGGTACATCCATCTATCCATCCATCCACCCATCCATCTATCCATTTATCTATCTGTCTGTCTGTCTATCTGTACCCTGCCTTTATTATTTTTGCAAATGACTCAAGCAGTGAATCTAGATAGATAGATAGATAGATAGATAGATAGATAGATAGATAGATAGATAACTGTGGTAAAATAAAACAAACCAATAAAGCTATTAATTCCCATTTATTCATGAAGGGAAGTTTTCCCACCTCCTCCATGACCAATTACACTACAGGTATACTACAACTTATAATCACAATTGGGACCAGAATTTCCACTGCTAACTTAATAAATTAATTAGGCTATTAAGGGAGTCATGCCCGATTTCGCAATTTTTTTGGCACAGTTAAGTGAATCATTGTAATTGTTAAGTGAATTATGTGGTAGTTAAGCTAATCTAGTTTTCCCCATTGACTTTACTTGTTAGAAGCCAGCTGGGAAGGTCACAAACTATGATAAAGTAAACATGCCAGTTGCCAAGCACCCAAATTTTGACTATGTGACCATAGGGATGCTGCAATGCTTGTAAATGCAGGACTAATCGTCACTGACTTTATTCAGTACCACTGTAACTTTGAATGGTTGTAAGTTGAGGACTACCTGTACAGAAGAAGGATGATATAAGAAACTATTAGGTTGGCAAAGACTACTGTAATCATACATATATTCTCTCTCTCTCTCTCTCTCTCTCACGCGCACGCGCGCGCACACACACCTTTTTCTTGCCCTTAAAGCACTATTTGCTCTGGGGAAAGTGGCTGTGTGGTCATTATACTACAGCCTACTTCTGCTGACTGCCAGTTGCAGTACAAATCTCACCAGGCTCAAGATTGTCTCAGCCTTCCAACCAGTGGTGAGATTCAAATTTTTTTACTACCGGTTCTGTGTGTGTGGCTTGGTGGGCATGGCTTGGTGGGTGTGGCAGGGGAAGGATACTGTAAAATATCCAGTCGGAGGTGGTATTTGCCAGTTCTCCAAACTACTCAAAATTTCCACTACCGGTTCTCCAGAACTGGTCAGAACCTGCTGAATATCACATCTGCTTTCATCCTTCTGAGGTGGGTAAAATGAGGACCCAAATTATTGGGGGCAATAGACTGACTTTGTAAACTGCTTAGAAGGGATTGTAAAGCACTGTAAAGTGGTATATAAGTCTAAGTGCTATTGCTATTTTGTACAAGGACTTTGAGATCCCTTTAATTCTTTAGAAATCACTCTCTAAATGAGAAAATGGCTACCTGGGTAAATATCCTTCCTGTTTCCATTGCTTTGCTTTCTTGGTTTCCTTGAAATCTCATTTTCTGGATACTATTGTGCTTGCCAGCTATTCAAACTCAGAAGAAAAGCTCACTGCTCCTGCTGAGATTGTCATTTTGAGATTTCACTTCTGAATGCTTGTTCTGGCGTTGCCAAGCTTAAACAGCTCTCTGGACCCCTGAGGCAGAATAATTCTAAAACTTGGGACAGCATAAATGCCACACTGAGAATGCTTATAACATGTCCTTCCCTGTGGTGATGTAACTGTTGTGAATGAATAAATGTCTAATAAAGTTATCTAGAGCTTGAAGTCAAGTGCAGGGTTCTGGCCCTGCACTTCTGATTAGCTGTTAAATGGCGAGATCAGATTGGTCCGTTCAGGAGAGTCTGATTGGCCATTAGCACGCCGTTCTCATTGGTTAATGGAGATAGCGCTCCCAGGTCGCCATTGGTTGAATAGTTAATAAGTTGCCTATATAAGGAAGGCTATAGCAGCCCTCCAGTTTGAGCTGTCACACCATGTTAATAAAGAGTTTTGAAGTTCACTAATTTACTGGCTCGTCTCCATTCTTCGCACCCATGCTCCACACTTAACACTGGCGACGAAGGTGGGATGTGGAGACGTCAGAGCTGACAAAACAACGAAGAAGACAACCGAGCACGTGGCTGAAACGCACAATGGCGGAACCATGTCCGTCGTCGTTGTACCACCCGCTCCGTTCAACCCAGCGCAAGAAGACTGGGAGTCCTACATGGATCGTTTCCAAATGTTCTTGGAAATCAATAATTTGAAGGATGCCACAACTGGGAAGAAACGGGCGGTATTCCTAACGCATTGCGGCCTGACCGTATTCAAGATGGCCAAGGCACTAGCAAAACCGGCTGAAGTGAAGGCTATGGACTGGGACGTCCTCGAACCTCTACTAAAGGCCCACTATGCACCAACCGTAACAACGCTCGTAAGATGGCATGAGTTCTACCAAAGAAACCAGCGGAAAGGAGAGAGCGTTGCCGATTTCATTGCGGACCTCCGAAACTTGGGAGGCCTCTGCGATTTCACCGACCTGGAAGAGGCTTTGAGAGACCGAGTAGTTCTGGGATTAGATGCGCTAAACTTGCGGAGCAAGATAATGGCAAAGGGTGAAATTAGCCTTGCCGATGCCATCGCTGATGCTACCGCGGCAGAAGCAGCCAAGAAGTCGGCTGCCCAACTGCGCCGCAACCGCACTCCGACACACCAACCAGCCTGCGACATTTCACCTAAGTCAGAAGGACAGCTATCGACGGCCCACCACGAGGACCTCTCTTTGTTGTCAGACAGCGACGAAGAAGAGGTCCATTGACTGCGGGCTGATCGGGACCATTACCCGAAGTCTCAGCAACCATGCGCTGGCTGCGGGGCCAACCATTCCAGGTCCTAACGCAAATTCCGCAACGCGCTCTGCCATGAGTGCGGGAAACGAGGCCATATCGGACAGGTCTGTAGAAATCTCCTAGGACCCAGTCAGACCTCGAAGGGGGCCAACTATCGCCAATCAACAGGAAACCATCCTGTAAGGCGAGAACCAGTAAACCACTCCTACAGAAACTGACCCTTGAATCGCCTAACGAAGCGAGAAGAGGCTCACCAAACTATCACTATTGGTCACGCCTCTTCCTTGGATGCCAAGAAAATCTGAATTAAAGTGGCCATCGAAAATCAGCCCTGCCAAATGGAAGTCAACTTGGGATCGTCTCTTTCGATAGTTTCCTGGAAGACCCTCAAGCAACTCATCCCTATTATCCGGCGCCAAGACCTTCATTCCCAAAGACTCATACTTAAAGACTATCAGGGGAACCGGATTCCAGTCGTGGGATCCAGTCGAGTCCAGGTTTCATTCAAAAACCGCACAGTGTACTTACCCCTGACGGTGATCGACAAGGACCAGCCTCGTCTGTTAGGCCTCCAATGATTCGCACCACTCGGCATTGAAGTGGCAGGCATTAATCGAATCGACGGCAGTGATTGGGAGGAGGACCTCGTCCATGAATTCAAGGATGTCTTCACGGAAAAGCTAGGCGAGTACAAGGGGACCCCGATATCCTTTAGCCTTAATCCAAAAATAGCTCCTATATGCCTCAAGCCTCGTCGAGTTCCGTTCGCACTAAAGCCGAAAATCGACGAACAGCTTGATAAGTTAATAGCCCAGGGAGTGTTAGAGCCAACCAATCACTCTCCCTGGGAGACCCCAATCGTGACATCCATTAAGCCGGATGGTTCGATTAGAATTTGTGGGGACTACCAAGCCACCCTGAACCACGCCTTGCAGCAGAGCCCATATCTGGTGCTGGTGGTGTAACACCTCCTCCATTCCCTGGGGGGCGGAAAAGTCTTCACTAAACTAGACTTATCTCAGGCTTATCAGCAACTGCCGGTTCATGAAAAAACGGCACAGGCACAGACAATCGTGATGCACCGAGGTGCCTTTAAATGTACGCGGCTCCAATTCAGAGTGAGCGTAGCCCCGGGGAACTTTCAGAGCCTAATGGAAAGACTCTTACAAGGGATTAAAGGCATTGTCCCCTACTTTGATGATGTGTTAATTGCTGCTCCTACTTCAAAAATTTTACAGGTTCGTTTAAGACTGGTTCTCCAGAGATTCAAAGATGCAGGCCTTAAGGTGAAGAAAAATAAGTGTAAGCTGTGTACAGATCATGTCGAATTTTTAGGGTACTTAATTGACAGTCAGGGTATTCACCCTACAGATAGCAAATTGAGAGCAATAAAAAACTCTCCCAGACCCCGGAATAAGGCCAACCTTCAGGTGTTTCTAGGCCTCATCAATTTTTATAATGTATTCTTGCTGCACAAGGCAACTGTTGCTGAACCTTTACATCGTCTACTGGACAAAAAAGCAATTTGGGTATGGGGTCATAGAGAAGAGCAGGCATTCCGTTATGTAAAAAACTACTGACTTCTGACGCTGTACTAATGCAGTACAATGAAACCTTACCATTAAATATCACGTGTGATGCATCGCCTTTCGGAGTGGGCACCATTTTGAGCCACGTATTGCCTAATGGTAGCGAAGCCCCTGTTGCCTATTTTTCAAAGACACTCTTAAAAACTGAGCGAAATTATAGCCATATTGATAAAGAAGCCCTTGCAATTGTGTCGGCTGTCAAAAGATTTCATGAGTATGTGTACGGCCGGGCTTTTACTATAGTGACTGACCACAAACCTTTGCTGGGAATAATAGCTGGGGATAAGCCAACCCCCTATATATTATCCCCCAGGATGACTCGATGGTCAGAATTCTTGGCTGCTTATAATTATCAGCTGCAATACCGCCCTGGAAAAGCTATTCCCCACGCCGACGCGTTGAGTCATGCACCGCTTCCAGAGACTGCTGACAACCCCGCGCCAACAATGACAACGTTGCAGATTGAGACACTCCGTGCACCGCCATTAACTGCCCGTGATATCACGAGAGAAACAAAATGCGACCCTGCCTTAGCACGAGTCCTCACGTGGGTGGAACGCAGATGGCCATTGGACCAAGTATCAGACGACTTCGCACCATTCAAAAGTCAACAAACAGAGTTGTTTTCTCAAAAGGGCTGCATCATCTGGGGCAATAGAGTCGTTATTCCAGAACGACTCCAACAGGCACTGCTAAGAACCTTGCACGATGGCCACCCCGGCATCATGCGCACGAAAGCCCTCGCACGAAGCTACGCGTGGTGGCCAGGCATCGACAAGCAAATTGAGCCATGGGTCAAAACTTATCATAGATGCCAGGAAGTAGGCAACGCTCCACCAAAGGCAATCCCAACCGAATGGGAGACACCGCGAGGACCCTGGTCCCGTATCCATCTGGATTTTGCTGGGCCAACCAAAGGCCACACCTTCTTGTTAACCATAGACACCTGCTCGAACTGGCTCGAAATCCACCGAATGAGGAACACGACAACTAAAGCGGTCATCAAAAAACTAGAAAGACTGTTTGCAACCCACGGATTACCAGACGTTCTGGTATCCAACAACGGGCCCTAATTTACCACGCTATCCTTTGAGCAGTACCTGGCGGACCGCGGTATTCGACACGCGCTCACTTCACCTGCGCATCCTGCAGCCAATGGTAGGGCCGAGTGCATGGTACAATTCGTCACGAAAACGCTACAGAAAGTGGACTATGACAACATTGAAGAGAAGATAAACCGAATCCTCTTTTTACAGCATATCACTCCTCACAGTGTCACCAACAAAACTCCTGCCGAGCTGCTAATGGGACGAAAGCTCCGCTCCCACCTCGACCGGTTACACCCAGCCTACGAACCGGAGAAACCACTCGGATCCAGCGGCCGATGCCGTACCTTCCAGGTAGGTGATTTGGTGTTCGCTAAAAACTTATCGGGCAATCCGTTGTGGGTAGAAGCGACTGTGGTCCGTGTAACCGGCCTAAGATCATACCTTGTAAAATGCCCTGACGATAGAAGTGCCATATCGATCAACTACGATCAAGGCTGCAGTCAGGCAATTCCGAACTCCCTAATGACCAAACCTTTTTGAAGGAAACAATAGCGGAACAGAAACGCGAGAACAGGAATCAGGAATGGGAGTGAGTTCACCTCAGGGTGATACCGAAGATGTTGGTGAAAATGAAAACGTGAACTTTGAATCAGAAGCAATCCTTTCGCCAAACAATGCCCTACCTCAACAAGAGTGCAGCCAAATTCCAGGTGCACAGCGAAAATCAAAAAGACTAACAAAACAACCGTCCTACCTCAAGGACTACGTGACCGCACCCCGTAAACGGAACCTGGGGGGAAGGGGTGTTGTGAATGAATAAATGTCTAATAAAGTTATCTAGAGCTTGAAGTCAAGTGCAGGGTTCTGGCCCTGCACTTCTGATTGGCTGTTAAATGGCGAGATCAGATTGGTCCTTTCAGGAGAGTCTGATTGGCCATTAGCACGTCGTTCTCATTGGTTAACGGAGATAGCGTTCCCAGGTCACCATTGGTTGAATAGTTAATAAGTTGCCTATATAAGGAAGGCTATAGCAGCCCTCCAGTTTGAGCTGTCACACCATGTTAATAAAGAGTTTTGAAGTTCACTAATTTACCGGCTCGTCTCCATTCTTCGCACCCATGCTCCACACTTAACAGTAACTGTGCCTACCTTATAACAGTACTGACAGTAAAGCTGCCACATCTCTCGGCTTCCATTCTGCCTTTGTATATTTATTCAATAGAAATTTTTCAGCCATGTGAAAGTCTTAAAAGAGCAATATGGCATTTCTAAGACACTGGGAAAGAAGTCATTCATCTTGGCTTCAGCTTGACTGCCTCATTACTATGTTGATGATTTTGACAGTACTGCTGGACATACAGTTAGCGTTGTAAGAATGAAGGGAGGGCTGTGTAAAAAAATGCTTCTAAATAAATAAATACATTTAGACTTTAGACTTCCAATGCAAACATAAATATACTCAGCTGATTAGCATATTTTTACCAGCTGTCCAGTGCAACAAGTACTATTTTTTTCAAACTGGAAGTACTCACTGATATAAATAAATATACAGGGAGAGATACAGGTATCAATAATGAAGTTCCTACTAGAGAAAGAACACAAGAAATTTGAAAACATGAAATGAGGCATATGGAGAGAAGGCTATTGTGTAGGAGTGGAGGTACACCACATGATCTGTGTGCAGAAAATTTTACAGCCTATTTCCTGGCATCTGCAGTTAAAAAGGACAGCAAAAAAAAATCTTCTGGGCTAGATGGATGAATATATTAATTAGTTGCAAGACAGCTTCACGGTATTCTAAAGGTTGTGTAACTGACAAAGCAGCAATGAATAACATGGAATAGCTTAGAAGGATAAATATGATGATTGTGACTAGCAGAGAGAGAATGTGGAAAAAAATTGCAAATTAATACATGTAAGTCAATAGTTTTCCTATGTTCCCTGGAAATGTTGTCAATGGAATAGAAAGAAAGAGGGTGAAAATTAGAATAGAATGGAATGGAATGGAGTAGAATGGAATGGATGGAATGGAATAGTATAATAGAGTTATAAAGGAGATTGATTTTTTCTAGTCCAACCCTCTGCTTGAGCAGTAGACACTGTACCATTTTAGACAAATGGCTGTCCAGTCTCTCTCTCTCTCTCTTTTTAACTATTTACACTATTTAATAACTATTTACACTTTTAAATCATATTTGTTACAACTCTCTTTAAGCTTAATTACTCCTTGAGCTTTTGTAAATTGGTCTGCAATGTTTTCTTGTCATGCAGTATTCCAATTTAATTAGCCCATTCTTTACAGATTCTCTAACATTTAAGTATCTTAAATCAGTATGCTTTGATCTAGTTTTTACAGCAATATTAGTAGCTAACGTTATGGCTGCCTGGTTGTCCATGTACACAATAATGGAATCTTTAACAGTGATACCCATGTCTAATAATAACTGTTTGTACAAAATTAAGTCAGTGCATAGTAATGACAGACATGAAAATTCCGCTTCCATCGTGGACAAGCTGATATGCTGTTGTCTGATTGACCTCCACCCTATTAGTGTCTTACCAAATAATATAGCTATCCCAGATGTTGATTTTCTAGTGTTTATATCATTTGCAAAACTTGCATCTGCACAGGCACTAAGACTCAAATCACCCTTTGGTTCTATATACAATGCATGGTTCATTGTTCCTTTAAGATATCTTAAAATTCTCTTTAATGATTGCCAATGACATTGATGTGGATCTGAATTAAAACGTGCCAGCTGATTAACACTATAAGCTATATCAGGCCTAGACCAATTGCTTATATATGATAAGCTACCAATCAAAGATTGATATATGGACTTATCAAATTTGGGACTTTGATCATCAAAGTCTTCCTGACTCATTGGAGTCTTTGCTGGTTTACAAAGTTCCATTTTAAACGTTTTAATTCATTGGAAAATTTTATCTTCTTGAGATATCTTAAATCCATTTTTTGTTTTGTTAATTGTCAATCCTAGATACTTTTTAATTTCACCTAAATGCTTTAATTTTATCTTTTTGGCTAATAATGATATAATCTCATTAGCTTCATTATTAGTCTTAGTTATCAAAGCAATATCATCTGTAAATAATAACAATAATGACACCGTTCCATTATTTTCTCTTTTAAACACACATGGATCTGCTAAACCAGATTTAAAACCTATATTGTTTAATTCTTTCACAATATATTGGTTCCACTCAAAACCAGATTGTTTCAACCCGTAAAGACTCTTTTTGAATTTCCAACAATCACTACTATTTACTTTATTGTCTTTTATAACAATTGGCTTTTTCAAATATATAGTGTGCTGCAATGGTGCATGCAGGTAAGCAGTTTCTACATCTAAATGGTTAATGACATAGTGTTTCTTAGCTGCCCACACTAAAGCTGCTCTCAAAGATGTTGCTTTAAGACTTGGTGCAAAAACTTCATTGTAACCAGATGCAGTTTGATTAAATCCTTGAGTTACCAACCTAGCTTTATGGGTAACAGTCCCATCATTTCCAGTTTTTTACTTTAAATATCCATTTGCACCCAATGGATTTTTCTCCTGGAGGTAATTTAGCATCTTCATATACTTTCATTACCTTTAATGAATTTAGTTCTTTTTCCATTGCCTTTTGCCAATTCTCCTGATCTTTAGCAGGATACATCTTAAGTTCTTCTACACTAGTTGGAACTTTAGTTACTTGGCAAACTATACTTGCTTGATACCTATCAGGTGGTCTAGTTACACGTGTAGTACGTCTAGGTATTACAGGACTTACAGGTGGACTTTCATTTACTAACTCTTCTTGATTATCTAACTCTTCCTGATCAACTGTTTCCTCTAGTTCTGGTCCTATTTGCTCTTCATGGACTTCTTCTTTAACTGGACTCTTCTTATAACTATTCTGTTCTTTCTGCCTTTTCTAGGATTCAATAATTACCTCGTTATTTAAATCTTGCTCTAATCTATTCCATCCTACATGTTCTAGGAATTTAGCACTAGCACTGGTGTAAACTCTAGATGTACCTGGTTCCCAGAATCTATAAGATCTATGATTAGATTTATATCCAACAAAAAATAATCTTTTAGCTCTATGCTGTTCTTTTTGTCTGAGTTGTGTACGGATATGCACCCATGCTGGTGCTCCAAATGCGTGCATGTAACTTAAATCAGGTTTTGTACCATGCCACAGTGTGAATGGTAATTCACCTGTTGTTGAATTAACAACATTATTTAATATATGATTACCACACATTATTGCTTCTCCTCACAAATTGTCAGGTAATCCTGAATCAGACATCATAGTACATGCCATTGACTGTAGTGTTTGGCCTCGTCTCTTTATAAAGGCATTATGTTGTGGCCTATATGGTGCAGACTTTTTATGTTGAATACCTAACATTCTAAGTCTATTCTGGAATTTATTATTTGTAAATAGCTTGTTATGCAAATAGCTTGTTCATTTTTCTGCATAAATTCTTCTATTTTTAGTCTATCTTCATCATCCTCTGGATCCCATTCCTCTCCGTTTGGTGGATTTTCAATTATGTTCCACAGACCTTCTCTTCGTAGAAGCAGACTACATTTCATAGACCATGATACATAGTTTATTCTATCCAGCTTGGATATAAGGGACAAACTTTGTAGATTAACTTGTGCCATGTTTTCTTATATGGATATAAAATTATAATTAATAAAACACAGCTGTCTGTTTACTGTAATGTATAACAACACAAACTCTCACTTTTACATAAATCTGCTTTATCCTAATTAAACTGACTTTGCAGCCTCTGGGCCCATAACCAGTGTTAAGCCTGGGTTCCCCAACCAGGGTTAAGGAGACAAGCTAAACAGAATGTGCAGCATTAGTCAGATAGGCACACAGATAAATGAGTGAGATAAGTTTGTATGCTTATTAACATACAGTAAAAATAGCAGATACCCTTGTGCTATCAAAAATATAGTTTATTCCATTTATAGCATAGTCAAAATAACAGTCCATTAGTCATGTATCGTATCAGTCAGTCCATTCAAGGATATTCAGTTAGCAAAGTCCGTGTGGAATATCCTATGTCAGTTCACTTATAAATCAGTCCTTTGTTTATCTCTCCTGTTCGAGTAACGCAGTCTTGAGTCCATGCAGTAGTTAGGGATCATCAAAGCCAGAGAGAGAGCAAGCTGTCGTCTTGCTTCTTTTAAAGTGCTTTCACAACCACTCCCCTAATTACATTCCCTATATTTAAAGTTGCAGACACTTTAACTTATAAACTATGATTACATATTTATTATTTTACCTAAACCAGTTAGGGTAAACAATGTTATCCCTAACACACTTTCCATTACTTATCCAAATATTTTAGTGTAAGCAATACAGAAAAATTCAGTAAAAGAGAATAAGAAGTTGTGTGGTTTAGTCACGTTCCCATTCTTTTTAATTCATCAAGAAATGCAAAGGCAGACTTAAACAAGCGGCTGTCTGATTTGAGAAACATAGTTGTACAGCATTCTGAACTAAGTTCTATGTGCATTTCTTTGGCTGTCCAATCTGAGATTACTTGGAAGGCTTTAAGAGAGGACTAGGTAAAGTCATAACTGCTATTCATCCTGACTAGAAATTAATTCAAGTATCGGAGCAACTGTGGCCTTCAGTATCATTTGCTAGGACCATGAGTAGGAGAATGCATTTCTATTTATGTTCTCATTTTGAGTTTTCCATAAACATTTGATTATGTGGGAAGAAATTGTTGGCTCAGCATTGTTTTTCTTGTGCTAACAGGATCCCCAGTCTCATAGGCTATCCATTAACTGTACTGAAGAATTCAAAAATTTGAAGTACAGGAAAGAAATAAGAGCCTCTGTAGAAATTATACAGTATAGCTGCCCATTTTAAGGTTGTGATTCCAGATAGTTCACATTACAATAAAATTACACAATAAAAGCAGCATTACAATGTAGCCAAGGCACCTACAAATCTATTTCCCAATCACAGCGCCTATGTGTCAGGATCTAGCAACCTGACCCATATATAAGAAAGAATGGTTGTCCTCTCTCCAGTATTGTGTTAACTCAATGTTTCTTTTTACAAGTCTTTCTTAAGAAAAGTATAGAGCTTTGAAAAAAAACATATTTTTCTTAGGCGTGTTAAGTTTGTTGGCTGATCTTTCTTCACCAACCATAGTTATTATAAAGACTATATGCTTTTTTTTCCCACAAAACCTATTTAATTTAAGGACTCCCCATGTCTTTAACAGAAATAAGCTATGGAAGTTCTGTTCTACTTGATCTGTACAGCCAAAAGAAGGCTTCTAGCCGGTTTTGTTATTTTTTTACCTTTTGCCAAGGGGAAAAAAGCTTCTTTACTTTTGCTTTCTTGAAATAACAGATGTTATCACCCAGGTTTTTTGGAGGAGAATTTTTAATAGGCCATGATATGTTTGTTATTAAAAGCATATTGGATAGCAATTAAAATTCTTCATGGGTGCCATTCATAATTATGCTTCCAGTACTTCAGAAGAATAATCTAATGCAAATATGTTTGCAACTTCTCATTTCTTTACAAGGAAATTCTGTTTAATTATTAATATTGAAAAGCAGCAAATTTACTTCACTTGTAGATAAATAGCTTTAGTTTGATCTTTTATTTAGCTAATTCAACCCAAATATACCTGGTTATAGAATGTTATAGCATCAATAAATATGTCAAATATAAACTAACTCTTGAAAATATTTAATATATTATATTATTGCACCAAGTTTATGACTATACATGTCTACCCAATACAATCTGTCTGTCAGCTGGTGCTCCATTCAAAATCCAAGAAAGAAATACTTAGACTCTTTTAATTAGCGAAAAGATATCTTTTACTGGAAATCAAGTGGTAGCAACAAAAGAATTCTGAATCTGAGAAAATGGGCATGTATATCCCATATACAAAGTATGGCAATGTTCCCACCCCCAATAGTTCAAATGGTTCTTCCAATTAAAAGTTGTGAATATCATCATGTGGACATCTCCAGGTGGTGATGAGACTTCTTTCCATTGACCTTGGCATATTTTGATAAAGGTTTGCAGCTGCGCATAGCATAGAAGAGAAAGCAAGGAATAGAAACCTAAGCAAGAATGTATCCCCCCCCCACCAGTTTATACAATTCAGTTTGTAACACCTCCAGCTCACTTCCCATAACTATCCCCCCTCCTCCCCCAGTTACTTATGACAGCCAAAAGAGGCAAAGCAAAGGGAGAAAATCTTGAAGGCTGACACTGTCTACCAAACAAAATGAAGAAATGCTTGGGTGCCGTTTGGTAGATGATATTTATATTAAGTGATATGAACTTTAAACAAAATACATGGACTAATTCACTTGAAACTATTCAGAATTAAGGATGAATAAAATCCATCTATAGAGGAAAAGCCCTCTGTCTTTCTTGGTAAGCCATAAGCCACCATTAAGGGGAAAAAAAGAAACCCTGGCATGACTATTAAAAAAAACTGGCATGATTTCATTGTCATATTTTAAGGGAAAGTATTTCATATTGAACTGGTTCAACTGCTGAATACAGTTGAGAAAAAATAGTGGTAATGAAGATCAACTTGTCTCCCTCATATTGAATTTAAGTCTGGTGACATCACCAGAATTTTCTCAGTTGCAGTTTGGAAGTTATCTGTCATTTCCTTATTTTGAGATATTTGCGAAACATCTCAGTTAGTCCTCAACTTGTGACCACAATTGAGTCCAAAATTTCTGTGGCTAAGTGAGACAATTGTTAGGTGAGTTTTGCTCCATTTTATGAACTTTTTTGCCACAGTTGTTAAGTGAATCACTGCAGTTGTTCAGTTAATAATGTTGTGAATTAATAAAAGTGCTTGAATAAAGATTGTTGAAACCTTAAAATAAAGTGCAGGGTTCTGGCCCTGCACTTCTGATTGGCCAATAATAACGATATCGGATTGGTCCGTTCAGGAGAATCTGATTGGCAATTAACGAGCCTTTCTCATTGGTTAAAAGAGCTAACGTTCCTGTGTTTTCATTGGCTAATACCCAAGAGCTTGCCTATATAAAGGCGGCTGTTGTGGCCGTTTTTAGCACTGTTGCACCATGTTAAGTAAAGAGTTGAAGTTCACTGTTCATTGACTCGTCTCCACTTCTTGTGCCACACACAGAATATAACACTGGCGATGAGAATGGGATGTGGAGACGTCAGAGCTGACTGAACACTATACAGTGATAACTGAGCACGTGGCTGAAATGCACCAACGGCGGAACCATGTCCGGCAGCGTCATACCACCCGCTCTATTCGACCTGTCACAAGAAGACTGGGACTCATATATGGATCGCTTCCAGATGTTTCTGGAAACCAACAATTTGAAGGATGCCACTACCGGAAAGAAATGGGCGGTATTCCTAACTCATTGCGGACCGACCGTATTCAAGATGGCCAAGGCACTAGCGAAACCGGCAGAAGTGAAGTCCATGGACTGGGACGTCCTCGAACCCCTGCTAAGGGCCCATTATGCACCGACCGTACCAACGCTCGTTAGAAGGCATGAATTTTACCAGAGAAATCAGCGGAAGGGTGAAAGTGTTGCTGATTTCATAGCTGATCTCCAGAATCTGGGAGGCCTATGCGGGTTTGCCAACCTCGAAGAAGCCCTGAGAGACCGAATAGTTCTGGGATTAGATATACCAGGTGTGCAGAGTAAGCTGATGGCGAAAGGCGACATTAGCCTTACAGATGCCATCACTGATGCTGCAGCAGAAGCAACCAGGAAGTCGGATGCCCGAATGCGCTGCACCCACGCCCCACTTCGCCAACTCGCCAGTGAAGTTTCACCTTACTTAGAAGAACAGGCAACAACAGCCCACCATGAGGACCTCGAATCATCATCGGAAAGCGATGAAGAAGAGGTCAACCGGCTCCGGTCTGAACGAGACCAACTCCAGAGATTGCAGTACCAATGTGCTGGTTGTGGGGCAAACCACCCCTGATCAGACTGCAAATTCCTTGATGCACTCTGCCATGTGTGTGGGAAAAGAGGCCACTTCGGATGGGTCTGTAGAAGCAAACAAGGACCCAGCCAGCCCCAGAGGGGGGCTAACTATCGCCAATCCACAGGAAGCCATCCTGTAAAGCGAGAACCCTTGAACCACCAATGGAGCAACCACTCCTACAGAAACAAAACCCAAAACCGCTCAACAAAGCGAGAAAAGGTGCATCAAACTATTACGATTGGTCACGCCTCATCACTGGACGCCAAGAAGATCCAGGTGAAGGTGGCCATCGAAAACCACGCTTGTATGATGGAAGTCGATTCAGGATCATCCCTCTCGATGGTTTCCTGGAAGATCAAGCCAAGTCCGTGTCTCATTTAAAAATCGTACCGCATCCCTATTCTTGACTGTAGTCGGCAGGAATCGGCCTAGCTTGTTAGGCCTCCAATGGTTCGCTCCACTTGGAATTGAAGTAGCCGGCATTCACCGAACCAGCAGCAACGACTGGGAAGAGGCTCTCGTCCAAGAATTCCAGGACGTCTTTGCAGATAAACTAGGCGAGTACAAGGGGACCCCGATATCATTTAACTTCAACCCCGAAATAGCTCCCATCCACCTTAAGCCTCGTCGAGTTCCATTTGCCCTTGAACCAAAGATTGACGAGCAGCTTGATAAATTAATAGCCCAGGGAGTGTTAGAACCAACCAACCATTCTCCCTGGGAAACCCCGATCATGACACCCATCAAGCCGGATGGATCGTTAAGAATTTGTGGGGACTACCGAGCCACCCTGAATCACGCCCTGCAGCAAAACGCTTATCCGGTACCGGTGGTGCAACACCTTCTCCATTCCCTGGGGAGTGGAAAAGTCTTCGCTAAACTAGATCTAGCCCAGGCATACCAACAACTGCTTGTAGACAAAAAAAACGGCAGAGGCCCAAACGATCATTACGCACCGAGGTGTGTTTAAATGTAACCAACTCCAATTTGGAGTAAGCGTGGCCCCGGGAATCTTTCAAAGTTTGATGGAAAGACTATTACAAGGGATAAAAGGCGTTTTCCCCTATTTTGATGATGTTTTAATTGCTGCTCCGACTCAAGAAATGCTAAGGGAGCGCCTGGGGTTGGTTCTTCAGAGATTTAAAGACTCGGGTCTCAAAGTTAAAAAAAACAAGCGTCAACTATGTATGGATCGAGTAGAATTTTTAGGATATTTAATAGATAAACAGGGCATTCACCCCACCGATAGCAAACTTAGGGCAATCAAAAACACCCCAAAACCCTGCAATAAGTCGGATCTCCAAGTATTCCTAGGCCTTATCAATTTTTATAACGTCTTTCTGTCTCACAAAGCAACCGTAGCCGAACCCCTACATTGTTTATTGGACAAAAAAGCACCCTGGGTTTGGGGGCACCGAGATGAACATGTGTTTCGACAAGTAAAAAACCTATTTACCTCCGACGCTGTTTTGATGCAGTATAATGAGACTTTGCCTTTAACGGTTACATGTGATGCATCACCATTCGGAGTGGGCGCCATTTTGAGCCATGTTTTACCAAATGGAAGTGAAGCCCCTGTTGCCTATTTTTCAAAAACGCTATCAAAAGCAGAACGCAATTACAGTCAAATCGATAAGGAAGCTCTTGCTATTGTATCTGCTGTTAAACGATTTCATGAATATATTTATGGGCGAGCTTTCATTATAATAACTGACCACAAACCTTTACTGGGAATAATAGCGGGAGATAAACCAACCCCTTATATATTATCTCCCAGAATGACTCGCTGGTCAGAATTCTTGGCTGCCTATAATTATAAGTTGCAACACCACCCGGGGAAAGCCATTCCCCACGCTGACACATTGAGCCATGCACCACTTCCAGAAACCGTTGACAACCCTGTTCCGACCGTCACAATACTGCAGATCGAGACTGTTAAGCCTGGGTTCCCCAGCCAGGGTTAAGGAGACAAGCTAAACAGAATGTGCAGCGTTAGTCAGATAGGCACACAGATAAATGAGTAAGATATGTTTGTATGTTTGTTAACATACAGTAAAAAATAACAGATACGCTTGTGCTATCAAAAGATAGTTTATTCCATTTAGAGTTTATAGCAGTCAACATAACAGCCCATTAGTCATGTATCATATCAGTCAGTCCATTCAAGGATATTCAATTAGCAAAGTCCGTGTAGAATATCCTATGTCAGTTCACTTACAAATCAGTCCTTTGTCTCTCCTTTTCAGCAGGGGAAAAATGCAGTCTTCAGTCTATCCAGTAATTAGGGATCATCAAGCCAGAGAGAGCAACCTTCGGTACCTTGCTTCTTTTATGTTGCTTTTTTTTCTCTCGAGGCTCAAAGATCACAGCTGATATCTTCGCCCCTGGTCGGTCCCAACAGACCTAAACCGTCTCGTAGTGATGGTGACAGTAAGGGGCGCGTTCTGTAGATTCCGGGGACATCGCAAGTCCCTGGTTGATCCAGAAGAAGCCCCTTTGCCAACGGCGGAGAGGCAGCCATTAGGCTGCTGAAGCTGGGACAGCTCCGGAAGAACGGGATAGAAAGAAGTGTATTGGCTGGTGAGGATCTTTTTTTTTTTTGCTTGGGACTCAAGATCACTCTAATATGAGAAGAAATCTGTAAAATTATTGACAGAATTTGATTTAGCAGCGAATTTTTTTAGTAACGTCAAAGTGAGGCTTTGCTTTTTATTTTTACTTTTTTTTTTTCTTTACTGAATTTCCATTGCGATCTAGTTAACCAGACTGGCTTTTTTCTTTTATATTTTTATATTTATTTGCTTTCTCTTTGCTTTTCTGACTGTTTGTATTTTTTTAAATAGAGGCCCCCTTTAATATCTTTTTTTAATAAACATAAATATACATACATACTTTTTTTTGCTCTTTTTAGGCTTTTTTCTGGGGGGAAGAAGGGGGAGTGGATTGAAGAAACTTTGTAAGACTGCCAACTAGAGGCTTGGAAATATTCTGTTTGAAGTTGAAAAACTTTTGTTTGAAAAACTTTTCTCAAGGCTACTGGAAATGATAAGATAGAGGGAAGAGTACTGGAGGATGTTTATACAGGTGCTCTTTGGAACTTCTATTATTAAATGAATATTTGAAGTTTGGCTTTGAAACTTGTGGAGAAGTCAAAAAAGAGCCTTGGATAAATAAAAGGCAGTGTGTGTCTTTTTTTTTTTTTTAACTCCTTATTAATTGTTTCATCCCTCCCCTCCAGCCCCACACTATTTTGTAATATTGATATATTTATTTTTTATCTTTATTATTTATTATATCTCATTTTTATTTATTTATTTTTAAAGGGGAAGCCTCAGAATACCCTTTTTTTGCTTCTTTTCTCTTTTTTATAGGGATTTCTGCCTTTTTTATTTCTATTTTTGACTTATTTTTATGGCTTTTTTTCATTTTCTGAGGTTTTTCAATTGGATTAAGGTGGGAAGAATTTGAAGAACTCTCTTTTTCTTTTTTCTTTTTTTTTCCTTTTTCTTTGCTTATTATTTTTTGATATTATTGGGCTTTATTTTGCTTCTTTTTTTCTCTTCATCTTTTAATTTTTACTTTTGAATTATATTTGTGTATTCTACAATTGGATTAAGGAATTGAAGAACCTGAAGAATCTTTTTCTTTTTAATTTTGGGCTTTTTACTTATTACTGGTTTTGTTTTTTGTTTTTTGTGGTGTTTTCCTTTTTTTAAAATTGGATTATAATTGGCTACCTCACTAATTGGATTAAAAGACCAGGAAGACCCTGAGTTATCGAAATGAGTAAGAAAATTTTACCTTCAGGCATCTCAACTTCTGCTCCTGTTTCCCCGTCATCTGGAGGACGACTCTCAACAATGGTGAAGCAAAACAAAGCGCAAGTGGATTTAACGATGGTTATGCAAGGAATACAAGATCTTAAAATGAGTATGGAACAAAGAATGGAGAGTATTGACCAAAGAATTGGAAAGATGGATGAGAAAATTGAAAATTTTCAACAAATGATGGTGAAACATGATGAGAGAATCCAAAAAATAGAAGAGAAAGACAAGCAAAGAGATGATACAATTGGGAATGTTGATAACGGATTAACAATGGTTGAACAAGAAAAAGGTAGGATGTTGAAGTGGGAGATGGACAGGTCAGAATTTTATCTTAGATTCCAAAATATTGAGGAAGAAAAAGGACAAAACTTGGCGGCAGTAATGATTGAAATTTTGGCTGGAGTCTTGGAAATAACAGAGGAAAAGATGATGTAGATGAGATATATCGAGTCTTCACAAGATATGCGATGAGGAACCAATTACCAAGAGAGGTCCATGTTAGATTCACTAAAAAAACTATTAAAAACCAAATATTACAAGTGGTAAGAGAGAAGGGGTTGAAATATAAAGGCAAAGAGATTCTGGTCTTAAAACAAGTACCTAGAAAAATGAGAGAGATTAGAAGAGAGTATCGATTTTTGACTAAAATGCTATTGAAAAAAGAGGTGAACTATAGATGGCTGATTCCAGAAGGATTAATGTTTACATGGCAAGAACAGAGATACAGAATTGATTCAATTGTGAAAGCAGAAATGTTTTACAAGGAATTTTTTGAAAGAAGAGAAATGGAGACAGAAAAAGAAAAGATTTTAACTGAATTTGAAGAGGACCAAATGGAGATGGAAAAAGAAGAAGGCACAATAGGTGGACAAATGGAGATCAAAGAACAACGTGAAATAAGATCCACGAGAGCTGTTAGACCTAAATATAAAGCATAACTATGGGGGAGAAAAAACTAATTTCCATGAATATAAATGGACTGAACTCAGCTATCAAAAGAAGGAAAACTTTTTATAAATTAGAGAAGCTAAAATTTGATATAATTTGCTTACAAGAAGTACACATTAAAAAACAACATGAACAATTATTGATACGACCAAAGTTAGGGAAAATATTTACTTCTCTGACTCATTGTAAGAAAAGAGGAGTGGTTTTGTACGTTAAAGAAACCACTCCAGCCAAATTGATTTATACAGATGAAGATGGAAGAGTATTAATAGTTGAAATAGTGGATAATAATATAAAAACTCTCTTGGTTGCAATTTATGCCCCAAATGATAAACAAGAAGAATTTTATAAAAAATTACATATGAAAATAATTGAACTGGACTATGTTAACATACTTATGATGGGGGACTTTAATGGAATTTTAGACAATAAACTGGACTATACAGCAAAAACAACACGACAAAATAGGAAAACTCTCCCTAAATCCTTTTTTAAAATGACAGATGAACTAAATTTAAAAGATATATGGAGAGAAAGAAATGCTAAAACTCAACAATATACTTTTTATTCAAACAGGCATTTATCGTGGTCCAGAATAGATATGATTTGGACATCAACAGAATTATTATCTAATATTCAAGAAATGAATATTGAAACAAGTATGTGGGCAGACCATAATCCAATGACAATTAAATGGAAAGGACAAAAAAGAAGATCTAGATGGACATTAAACAATACTATTCTAAAGGAAAAAGATTTTACACAATGGATTAATTAGCCCATTCTTTACAGATTCTCTAACATTTAAGTATCTTAAATCAGTATGCTTTGATCTAGTTTTTACAGTTACACCCATGTCTAATAATAACTGTTTGTACAAAATTAAGTCAGTGCATAGAAATGACAGACATGAAAATTCCGCTTCCATCGTGGACAAGCTGATATGCTGTTGTCTGATTGACCTCCACCCTATTAGTGTCTTACCAAATAATATAGCCATCCCAGATGTTGATTTTCTAGTGTTTATGTCAGTTGCAAAACTTGCATCTGTATAGGCACTAAGACTCAAATCACCCTTTGGCTCTAAATACAATGCATGGTTCATTGTTCCTTTAAGATATCTTAAAATTCTCTTGAATGATTGCCAATGACATTGATGTGGATCTGAATTAAAACGTGCCAGCTGATTAACACTATAAGCTATATCAGGCCTTGACCAATTGCTGATATATGATAAGCTGCCAATCAAAGATTGATATATGGACTTATCAAATTTGGGACTTTGATCATCAGTTTGGCAAACTTCCTGACTCATTGGAGTCTTTGCCGGTTTACAAAGTTCCATTTTAAACGTTTTAATTCATTGGCAAATTTTATCTTCTTGAGATATCTTAAATCCATTTTTTGTTTTGTTAATTGTCAATCCTAGATATTTTTTAATTTTACCTAAATGCTTTAATTTTATCTTTTTAGCTAATAATGATATAATCTCATTAGCTTCATTATTAGTCTTAGTTATCAAAGCAATATCATCTGTAAATAATAACAATAATGACACCGTTTCATTATTTTCTCTTTTAAACACACATGGATCTGCTAAACTAGATTTAAAACCTATATTGTTTAATTCTTTCACAATATATTGATTCCACTCAAAGCCAGATTGTTTCAACCCGTAAAGACTCTTTTTGAATTTCCAACAATCATTACTATTTAATTATTGTCTTTTATACCTACTGGTTTTCTTAAATATATAGTGTGCTGCAATGGTGCATGCAGATAAGTAGTTTCTAAATGTAAGTAGTTTCTAAATAAGTAGTTTCTAAACATCTAAATGGTTCATGACATAGTTTTTCTTAGCTGCCCACACTAAAGCTGCTCTCAAAGATGTTGCTTTAAGACTTGGTGCAAAAACTTCATCATAATCAGATGCAGTTTGATTAAATCCTTGAGCTATCAACCTAGCTTTATGTGTAACAGTCCCATCATTGCCAGTTTTTACTTTAAATATCCATTTGCACCCAATGGATTTTTCTCCTGGAGGTAATTTAGCATCTTCATATACTTTCATTACCTTTAATGAATTTAGTTCTTTTTCCATTGCCTTTTGCCAATTCTCCTGATCCTTAGCAGGATACATCTTAAGTTCATCTACACTAGTTGAAACTTTAGTTACTTGGCAAACTATACTTGCTTGATACCTATCAGGTGGTCTAGTTATGCGTGTAGTACGTCTAGGTATTACAGGACTTACAGGTGGACTTTCATTTATTAACTCTTCTTGATTATCTAACTCTTCCTGATTAACTGTTTCCTCTTGTTCTGGTCCTATTTGCTCTTCTTGGACTTCTTCTTTAATTGGACTCTTCTTATAACTAGTCTGATCTTTCTGCCTTTTGTAGGGTTCAATAATTACTTCGTTATTTAAATCTTGCTCTAATCTATTCTATCCTGCAGGTTCTAGGAATTTAGCACTAGCACTGGTGTAAACTCTAGATGTACCTGGTTCCCAAAATCTATAAGATCTATGATTAGATTTATATCCTACAAAAAATAATCTTTTAGCTCTATGCTGTTCTTTTTGTCTAAGTTGTGTAGGGATATGCACCCATGCTGGTGCTCCAAATGTGTGCATGTAACTTAAATCAGGTTTTGTACCATGCCACAGTGTGAATGGTAATTCACCTGTTGTTGAATTAACAGCATTATTTAATATATGATTACCACACATTATTGCTTCTCCCCACAAATTGTCAGGTAATCCTGAATCAGACAACATAGTACATGCCATTGACTGTAGTGTTTGGCCTCCTCTCCCTATAAAGGCATTATGTTGTGGCCTATATGGTGCAGACTTTTTATGTTGAATACCTAACATTCTAAGTCTATTCTGGAATTTATTATTTGTAAATTCCGCACCATTATCTGTTATAAGAATTACTAATTTCTTTTTAGTTTTCCTTTCTGCAAATTTTATCCAATTAAAGAGATTTAGATATGTTTCACTTTTGATCTTCATTAAATAGCAAAACCCATATCTAGAATAGTGGTCCATTATACTTAATATGTATCGAGCTCCTCCTACACTTGGTTTTTTCGGACCTATTAAATCAGCAAATACTACTTCTAAAGGCTCTTTGGTAGTAAATCCATCAACTCTATTAGCTGGTATGACCTTGGCTTTGCTTTGATCACAGGCAAAGTATTGCAAATACTTATTACAAGGTTTCAAACTTATTCCTTTAGATAATTCAACAGTTTTCTTAAGCATTTTAAAATTTAAATGCCCTAGCCGTCGGTGTAACAAGTGAATACATTAATCATGCGGTTTCTTATTATCATAAACCGTGTTAGCCACCTTTAAACCATTATCATTTAACACATATAATTCACCTCTTAAACATGCAGTAATTTTCTTATCTTCTTTTTCAATTATGCAGTTATCTCCTTTAAAGTTAACTACATATCCTAGTTTAACTAAAATTCTAACTGAAATTAAATTAAACTTAAGTTGTGGTACATATAACATTTTTACATTCTCTTTTATGAAAGAACAATATGCTATACCTTGACCTTTAGCTTTCAGTTTCCAGCCATTGGCTAACAATTTCTGCCGTGTACTCTGGGACATTTTAATAAAATTTTTGTTATCATTTGTTATACAGTGGGATGCTCCACTGTCAACCACCCATAAATTATTTTTTCCAGCTCCGTTACTATACATGGCTAACTTTAAATTTTTATTTATCTTTTGATGACTTTTAGTATTCTGGCCAGTGTTCTGGTGCTTTGCTTTTTTACAAAATCTTGCCAAATGTCCTCTTCCTCCACAATTAAAGCACTTTTTAATTGCGTATGCAGTAGGAGATTCAATATCTTCTTTTTGAGGTTGCTCCCTCCTTAACTGGTCTCTTTCAAGTCTTCTTCTTGCCTCTTCAATCAATCTGCCAGTTATATCAGTTAAAGTTAAACTTTCCTCAGGCAAAATTTCAATGGAAGTGATGTAGTTATCATAATTTTCATTTGGTGATGATAGAATTATGTAGACTTGGTGTAGTTCAGAGAAAATAAGCTTTTTCTCGTGCAGTTCTTGAAAAATGCTTTGCATAGTTTTCAAATGACTAAGCATATCACCATTTGTCTGGAGATGCACCCTGAAAAGCTTCCTTGTTACATTTATGTGAGCACCAACGTTATCTCGGACATAAATCCTCTTCAGCTTCTGCCAACACCCAACAGCCCTTTGCTCTCCGCGGATATGAACAAATTTCTGGTCAGACAGTGTTAATCCTATTATGCAAATAGCTTGTTCATTCTTTTGCATAAATTCTTCTATTTTTAGTCTATCTTCATCAATCTCTGGATCCCATTCTTCTACGTTTGGTGGGTTTTCAATTATGTTCCATCCAGCTTGGATATAAGGGACAAACTTTGTAGATTGACTTGTGCCATGTTTTCTTGTATGGATATAAAACTATAATTAATAAAACACAGCTGTCTGTTTACTGTAACGTATAACAACACAAACTCTCACTTTTACATAAATCTGTTTTATCCTAGTTAAACTGACTTTGCAGCCTCTGGGCCTATAACCAGTGTTAAGCCTGGGCTCCCCAACCAGTGTTTTGGAGACAAGCTAAACAGAATGTGCAGCGTTAGTCAGATAGGCACACAGATAAATGAGTGAGGTATGTTTGTATGTTTGTTAACATACAGTAAAAAATAACAGATATGCTTGTGCTATCAAAAGATAGTTTATTCCATTTAGAGTTTATAGCATAGTCAAAATAACAGTCCATTAGTCATGTATCGTATCAGTCAGTCCATTCAAGGATATTCAATTAGCAAAGTCCGTGTGGAATATCCAATGTCAGTTCACTTACAAATCAGTCCTTTGTCTCTCCTTTTCAGTTGGGGAAAAATGCAGTCTTCAGTCTATCCAGTAATTAGGGATCATCAAGGCAGAGAGAGCAAGTTGCAGTGCCTTGCTTCTTTTATGTTGCTTTCACAACCATTCCCTTAATTACATTCCGATATTTAAAGTTGTAGACACTTTAACTTATAAACCATGAGAACATATTTATTATTTTACCTAAACCAGTTAGGGTAAACAATGTTATCCTTAACAGAGACACTCCAAAAACCACCGTTGACAGCTCACGATATCGTGATTGAAACTAAATGCAATCCCATTTTAGCATGTGTCCTCAGCTGGGTAGAGCGTGGATGGCCATTGGACCAAATCCCTGACAACTACGTTCCCTTCAAAAGTCGACAGACGGAACTGTTTTCCCAGAAAGGCTGCATCATTTGGGGCGATAGAGTCATTGTCCCCGAGCGGTTACAGCAAACGGTACTGAGAACCTTGCACGATGGCCACCCCGGCATCGTGTGCATGAAAGCACTCGCACAAAGCTATGCGTGGTGGCCGGGCATAGACAAGCAGATCGAAGCCTGGGTAAAGACTTGTCTCAAATGCCAGGAAGTCAGCAATGCCCCACCAAAAGCATCCCCGACAGAATGGGAAACATCCAGGGGACCATGGTCCCGTATTCATCTGGAATTTGTGGGACCTACGAATGGACACACATTTTTATTAACAGTGGATGCCTACTCGAACTGGCTCGAAATCCATGAGATGAAAAATACAACAACCGAATCAGTCATCAGGAAATTGGACAGATTATTTGCAACACACGGACTACCGGACGTTCTGGTATCTGACAACAGGCTCCAGTTTACCGCGCTTTCTTTTGAACAGTATCTGGCGGACCATGGTATTCGCCATGCACTAACTTCACCGGCACATCCTGCGGCCAATGGAAGGGTCGAGCGCATGGTACAATTCGTCAAAAGAACTCTACATAAAATGGACTATGGCGATATCAAAGACAAGATTAACCGGATACTCCTTTTACAGCACATCACTCCACACAGCGTCACCAACAAAACTCCCGCTGAGTTATTGATGGGATGAAAACGCCGCTCCCACCTCGACCGACTACACCCATTGTACGAACCTAAAAAACCACACGGATCCAGCGGGAAATGCCATAATTTCCAGGTAGGCAACTTGGTTTTCATGAGAAACTTTTATGGCAACCCATTGTGGGTCGAGGCAACTGTAATCCAAGTAACCGGACCCAGATCGTACCGAGTGAAATGTCATGACGATAAAATATGGAAGCGCCATATTAATCAGCTGCGTTCAAGGCTACAGTCTGGGGTCTGTGATTCCGGTGATTTCCAAACTGAGGGGGGAGGAGATGCCGAGGAGGCTGAGTTTGAAATGGCGGAAAGCACAAGCGGAAGAAATGACCGCTCAGACACAACATGTGAAGAAGGATCAGGGACAGGGGTAAACTTGCCTCAAAGGGATACCGAGGATATTAGTGGTAACGGAAGTTTAGATACAGAACCAGAGGCACCCTGTTCACCAGATAATGTCCAACCCCAACAAGACTCTAGACAAATACTGGGAGGACAACGTAAATCAAATAGACAATCAAAACAACCTGCCTACCTCAAAGACTATGTTACCGCATCCCTTAAACGGAACCCAGGGGAAGGGGTGTTGTGAATTAATAAAAGTGCTTGAATAAAGATTGTTGAAACCTTAAAGTAAAGTGCATGGTTCTGGCCCTGCACTTCTGATTGGCCGATAATAGTGATATTGGGTTGGTCCATTCAGGAGAATCTGATTGGCTATTAACGAGCCTTTCTCATTGGTTAAAAGAGCTAATGTTCCTGTGTTTTCGTTGGCTAAATACCCAAGAGCTTGCCGATATAAAGGGGGCTGTTGTGGCCATTTTTAGCACTGTTGCACCATGTTAAATAAAGAGTTGAAGTTCACTGTTCATCGACTCATCTCCACTTCTTGCGCCATGCACAGAACATAACAAGTAACATGGTTGTTAAGTGAATCTGGCTTCTCCCTTGACTTTGCTTGTCAGAAGGTCACAAAAAGTGATTGTGTGACCTTGGGACCATCATAAAGATGAGTCAGGTGCCAGGCGCCTGAATTTTGATCATGTAACAATGGGGATGCTGTGATAATCAGGGAAATTTTGGACCTGGATAACCTAGAACTACGCCACCTATGGTCTGATCGAAGCTTAGTACACAAAATTGTCTGCTACAACGTCCTACCTGTCAATGACTACTTCAGCTTCAACCACAATAATACACAGGCAAACAATAGATACAAACTCAAAGTAAACTGCTCCAAACTCCCAAAACTTTAACCTTAAACTGTCTACTATGGATCTCATTCCATTCCTAAGAGGTGTGTAAGGGAGTGTGCCTTAGTGCACCAGTATGCCTACTGTCCCTGTCCTACTGTTCCTGTTTATTTGTAATCATTTATGTTTATACTTATATGTTTATATGTTATGTTTATACTTGTACTTGTTTTCTCATACATGCTTGACAAACTAAACTAAATAAAATAAATAAATAAGTGTGAAAAATTATCATAAGTCTCTTTGTTCCTGTTTATTTGTAATCATTTATGTTTATACTTATATGTTTATATGTTATGTTTATACTTATACTTGTTTTCTCATACATGCTTGACAAACTAAACTAAATAAAATAAATAAATAAGTGTGAAAAATTATCCTATCTCTTTGTTCAGTACCGTTGTAACTTTGAATGCTGACTAGATGAACTGTTGTAAGTTGAGGACAACCTGCATTGTGTGGATTCAGGGTATGAATTCTTTCATGCCATAAATACAGAGCAATTTGTTGAATCTCAGGCTATAAATTGCAGCTACTGCACGTTTAAGACCATACCAAGAATCTTTTCATTTCTAGGAAAGGTGAGAAAAAGAAGCAATACATGTAAATCACCAGGGATGTAACAGTCATCTGCACTTTTTCACTCACACTGAGCAATTACTTGTTTCAAGGAGTTTCACATTTGTCTGCATTACAGATTCCTTTCTGTCCAAGCCAAGCCATTTAAGAGGAACTGGACTATGCTTCAACTTCTTGGAGAACTATGATTTAATCCTCAGTCTTTATTAGGAAAATCTCACAAAAGACATACTTGGACTCTCCCCTGTCAGCTGTCACAACAAGTTCAGTTAGAAAAGAAAGACTTTCAAGCCCCTGGTTAGCCAAAAGTATACTTTACTAGAGCCAAGTGGTTACAGAGGAAGCAAAGCTGGATCTGAAGTTTTCGTGCCCAAAGCATATAGTGAAAGCACTTACAGTATATACCACTTCACAGTATTTTACAGCCCTCTCTAAGAAGTTTACAGAGTCAGCATATTGCCCCCAACAATCTGGGTCCTCATTTTACCCATCTCGGAAGGATGGAAGGCTGAGTCAACGTGAGATTCAAACTGCTGAACTGCAGCCAGCAGCTCGCAGAAGTAGCTTGCAGTACTGTATTTTAACCACTGCGCCACCATGGCTCATAACTTTTCTCTTGTTCCCACTTCCTTTTCCCACCATCCCTGGCTTATCAGTGAGAGTCCAATTAGGTGCTAACAAATTGTCTGGGTAACAGTCCCTGTATTCAGGGGCTGGATGGTTCTGCATTCCACTGCATGACCTTGGAATGGCTGACCACATCACTGGTTGCATCTGGCCACAAGCCTTGTGTTTGACACCCCTGCTCTAAAAGGATGTAGATTGCCAGTTGCCCACTATCCTGTTGCCTCCTGAAAAAGCATTTTTGGGACAACCATGACCAAAGGATGACTCACCTGGATGACTGAGAATCTTTACAGACTTTTAGGCAAGAGAGAACTATATTTTACTAAGAGCATAACTAGTTGGTTTTACCTTTATATAAATCTTTCATAAATATTAAATATAATCTATTGGTATAGATGGAACGGCTGAGTGACATAAAAAATTAGGGTTGCATTCTGAAATCAAAACACACATTTTACCAAGGGGTTTTTGGTTTGGGGGGGAGTGTAATATGTCATGATTTATGCAAATGACCCTTCCTCCAATATACAGCGAAAATAAATGCCAATATACTGTTAAAAATACATGCATAATACTGAAGTTGTAAGCTAATGTTATTCAGAGACATTCCCTTAATGCTTTATATATGAAGCAGTTTGCTGACATAAGGAAGGATGGTATTTTATTACCTGTATATCACAAAGTTTTTCAACTGTAACCTTAGATTTATTTTATTTTGTTTGAAAAAGATTGCAATTTTCATTGCTAAAGAGACATTGTCCCTGTCTGATTTTAAATAGTATCTGCAGTAAGAACAAGTCACCTCTTTTCTCTGTTGAATGATAACTAGATTATTACTCAGCAGTTAAATAAAGCTTGCTGTGGAGAAAGGTATTAGGCATAGGATAAAGATCAACCTACAAACTTTATTATTTGGAAGAAAGGTGAGAAAAACAGTGCTGATTTGCATTTCAAATTGATATTTAGTAGGCTGCATATGTATTAGTTTATTATAATACAGGTATTTAGAAGCAGAGTATATCAACAAGGTTTTAATTTCAGTGACTTTTCTCTCTTCCTCTTCCTCAGGTAATCAGCTCTGATACTGGATCTACAGTTATCTTCTGGCTGATTGATACTGGGCAGAAAATCAAAGAGTTTACTGGTTGTCATGGCAATGCAGAGATTAGCACGATGGCTCTTGACAGGACTGAGACCCGGCTCTTCACCGGGGGCACAGATGGAACAGTCAAGGTGTGCACTATGCATGTTTAAAAAGGAGAGCGGGAATGAAGTGGGATGAAGCATTTCATATTATCAGAGGTGTAGCTTGAACATCCACCAATAAGTAATTGATGGAGTTGGCTGAAATGGCAAAGAACTTTTGTTTCCACACGAAGACCACTTCTGAAATCTATGCATGATGTGGAGAAGAATAAAACTTTGACTTAGGGATTTACCAATTAGACTGATAGATCTTTATAGAAATGGCTTGTCTATACTATTAGGAAAAAGCAAAAAAATGTGATTGATGTTAATGCCTTATTTTACTGTAACAGAGAGAGTTGGAAGTCAATGCTTTTTTTTCTTTTCTTCTTATCTTTCCTCATTTCTCCTTCCCCTTTTCTTCCCCGCTGCTTTCCTATTTACTTGATATTTTGTATTTTATATTACTCTATAAAGCATGTAAAAGTGCAAGTGGTGGGAAAGTAACAGCTTTGTTACCACTTTGGTGGGAAGGTAGCAGAGTTCCATGCGCCTTCAGCATTTAGTTATGCTAGCCACATGACCACGGAGACATCTTCCAACAGTGCTGGCTCTTTGGCTTTGTAACGGAGATGAGCATCACCCCCTTGAGCTGGAAACGACTAGCACGTATGTGCGAGGGGAACTTTACCTTTACTATAACTCAATAAAAATGTTAACAATAGAAGAAACTCCACTACTGGAACTTGAATTGGTACTTGCTATAAAATAGCCAATATTTTTTAGTTAAACAGCAAAAATTAATATTATTTATTATCTTAACTGGAGAAATAAAGTGTTAATAATCCTTTTCTGTGCCTCCAAGTAGACTGGAAAAGTAGACTGCAATTCCTCAGATTGTTTTTACTTTCTGCTTCTGTTCTTTCTGGTTTCTTCTTTACCTTATAAATGTATGTTGTCCTGCTTTTTAAAAAAATATTATTGATGATTTAGTGTCACTTTTCACCTCAGATGGAAGTTAGAATGAGAAAGCATTTAAATTCTGGAATTGGGATATAGTCAAGAAAAATACTTTGAATATGTTCTTCTGACACATTTAAACAGATCAGCTAACATTGAAGCATATACATTTGCACAACAGACCAACCTAAAGTGGATCAGACCTTCTCCGGCATGTCAAAATCCTACTCAAGTGCTTAATTGTAGTTCAACACATACAAACCCACAAAATGGATTCAGTAAGCATCTTAGCAGAAGTGATATTCAGCAGGTCCTGACCAGTTTTGGAGAACTGGTAGCTGAAATTTTGAGTCGTTTGGGGAATCAGCAAATACCACCTGACTGGCCCTGCCCCCTTCTATTGTCTGCCTCCCGAGTCCCAGTTGATTGGCTGGGTCTTCTTTTGTTGCCCTGCACAGGAGAACAGAGCTGGAAAGCAGGTTAATGGGATTTTGCAGTAACCTTCCCCTGGAGTGGGAAGGGAATGGAGAATTTACAGTATCTTTCCTCTGCCACACCCACCAAGCCATGCCACTCCCACCAAACTATGCCCACAGAACCAGTAGTAATTTTTTTTGAATCCCAGCACTGCATCTTAGGTGTCTTGTGTAAACATAGTCCTCTGCATAGATCAATACTGTGTTCCAAGGAATTCTAAATTTTGCTATATCATGATTTGTTGAAGTGAAAGTTCATTGAGCTCACACATGCTGTGTTTTAAGTCTTAATGCACAAACTATAATAACAGATCCGTGTAGTCTATTTACTCCACAACTGAACTGGCCTACTCATAATTTAGCACAATAAATGAATCCCATCATCCACACTTCAGAAGCACCAGTTATTTTCAATTTTATTTTATTGACCTCTAGGGACATTGGGAATAGAAATAGCAGATAATAGACCCTCTCTAGGTTCCCCTTTGGGTCTCTGTTTTTCTTATCTCTGATTAAAATATTTTCAGATACTTTCCTTACAGTACTTGTTTCCTTCTTACTTTCCTCCCCACACCATAGGGACAAGTATGAAAGTCTTTATTTATATATTTATATTTAATAAAAGATACATATTATTTTGAACATTAAGATCACTATTTAGATACTATCTGTGTTTCCCCAAAATAGGACTGGGTCTTATATTTTTGAGGCCTCCAAAATAAGCACTAGAGTTTATTTTCGGGAGATGTCTTATTTTTTCCCCATGTATAGTATACTTCTTCTGCTAGCTCATGGCTGCAATGAAGCAGGAGGCCACAAGGCCTTTCAGTAATGCGGCTGCAAGGCAGGGAGGGGGTCATGGAGATACTTCATGCGACCCACAAGGGTTTACCTCAGGGCCCTGCAGCCAGACCATCCGTGCCCTGACACCTCCCTCCCCTCATAGTGGTGGCTCCGGCAACTCTGTCCTCCTGCATGGCCACCAACCCACTTCTTCTGCTTGCTCATGGCTGCTCATGGACCAGGCAAGTCAAGAGACAGAGGGACAGAGTAGGTGGGTGGCCAGGGGATATTCATCTTCACATCTCTTAGCTTTCCCGCAGCCCACAAAGTATGTCAGGATCACTTGCCAATCCCCCGCACCTCTGCCTCCATCTGCTGCCAGTGCTGCCATGTGAAGACAAGCCTCCCATGGCCACTTGCCTACTCAGCTCTCCTTCCTCCTGTGCAGCACATCTGGAACACATGCTTCCCCCCTCTGCCTCTGCCTCTGCCTGCTGTTTGGACATATAATCAACTCACCTGTGCTGCGCATGCTGCACTGACTGCTGGACACTGTCAACCCCTGCGCCCTCACCACCTCTGGTGCTAGACATGCCCCTTCACTAATGATGATCTTAACTAGGGCTATTTTTGGGGAGGGGGGTAGGGCTTATATCAGAAGCATGCTAAAATCAGATTAGGTGTAATTTTCAGGGCAGGTCTTATTTTTGAGAAAACAGGGTATTAATGGTTTGATTCTATTCCCATAATATACATCTCTAACTGGGACCTGGCAACTGAACTGGAAGCTAGATTTGCCTTCAAATTTTCTCTACAAAATTCAGCTTCTGTGCTATGTTTGGAAGAGCAAAGAAACATAGCAGGAGTTGAACTTAAGCCCAGGGGAATTGTGAATTTAGAGATGTGTAGCAAACAGGATTTCCAGGTTAATAAGTAGAGCAGAAACAGATAATTCTAAGAAATAAATAAAATAAATCATAAAAGAAGGAGCAAAACTGTGATATATAAATATACCTCACAGATGAGGATAAAACACTTTTGAACATGATAGTGAGAGAAGTAATTTTAAAGAAAGAAGTAATTTTAATTCATTTGTATGAGCCAAAAATCAGTGAATAGGTGAGTATATCTCTCAGGTCAGATGGGAAAAAAATAGATTTCACATTTACGACAAGATTTTGATTGATTCTACAGATAGATATCTTGAGTGTTTCAAGCGTTGTCTTCTGATGTAATTAAGAATGAAGAATGGGTTTATTAATTTGAATTTTGCAAAAACCAATCTCCAAATGATTAACAAAGCAGTAGATGGAAACTAGCTGTGCTTTACTTAACCTTTGGTATTGTACAGTAAATTAGCTGCAATTGTAAGATCTTTTAAAGATTCAAAAGGTTAATAGCATTGGTTCCACATCAGTCATGTTCTTTCCTCCCCAACACATGGATTATGTAGGCTTAAGATTTTTAACATTGTGTTTGAAGTAACCAAGAAACATTTTACTCTATGGTTTTGATATATTGATTTTTTTCTATTTCCCAATTTGTTTCATTATTAAATCAATAAATCATAGAATACAAATTAAAATTAAGTACAATGGTATTTATAGAATAGAGGCTGATAACCCTATGGTGATTAAAGTAAATTAAAATTTTCAAAAAAAGAGAGTGCTAAATACAATTTGTAATACATGTATGAACATAGAGCTGCTTATATAGTACTGTTGATAATATTGATTATTGAAAGTGCACTGAATTATTTTGTAATATGAAAAATGTTAAACTTAATATTAAAGTCTCAACTCTATTATTACTGATTGCTATTTTTCAGTATGTTTTTTTTGAATAGTATAAATCCGATATCCTGGTTTTCCCATATTTTCAGGTCTGGGACTTCAATGGATACTGTCACCATAAGCTCAATGCTGGAAGGGACCAAACGGTTGAAATTTCTCAGATTTTGATCCTAAGCTGGACTATCTTGGTCCTAGGATGGGACAGGTACTGTGAAGAATATTCTACTTAAAAGTGACTGTAAATATAAGCCTATAAAGAGCCATGGTGGTGCAATGGTTAGAGTGCAGTACTGCAGGCTACTCCTGCTGACTGCTGGCTGCCTGCAATTTGGCAGTTTGAATCTCACAGGCTCAAGGTTGACTCAGCCTTCCATCCTTTCGAGGTCAGTAAAATGAGGAACCAGATTGTTGGAGGCAATAGGCTGATTCTGTAAACCGCTTAGAGAAGGCTGTAAAGCACTGTGAAGTGGTATATAAGTCTAAGTGCTATTGCTATAATGTAGAACACTGTACTAGTGCAACTTTTGCTTCCATTAATGGGTGATAACATCTGCTAATAGTCTGTCCCAGTAATTCAAGACCTACTTGATAATGGAAATCAAGAAAACATGCGTTCACTGGTATAACACAGTAGAAGAAGCTCTCATCAGTCTTGATCAAATAAAGCACTTCAGTTTTCAACAGGAAGTTCAGAAAGTTTCTTCTCAAGGTTTTTGCAAGAGCAAAATAAATAAATAAATAAATACTGTGCATTCAGGATAGGATAGGCTTTCAAAACAAAGGAATGCATTATGAAAGGATTTATTGAGTTTACATTTTTCCTTCAATCTCTTAAACCCTTTAGCGAGATGAAAAAGAGTGTGTTTGTGTACACATACAGGAGGAGACATATTCTTTATTTAAATGCAATGATTTGAATCCTATGCTGTCAAAGCATCCAATGGTTTAAATGGTGCTCTCTGAGCTTGGTTGTTTTTTTGCAGACATTTCATTACCCAACTAGGTAACTTCATCAGTGCTAGAAGGTTGTGGGATTTTCTCTCTGTTTATATATTGTGTTCTTTTAGCTTTTTGACTGTCTCTTTTGAATGCTATAAAAATAGGTAAGATACACAACATATACAATTCATTCAAAACAAGACAATTCATTCAAAACAAACTATCAAAAAGCTAAAAGGCCACAATACTCCTAGCCAGCTATCAATACCAACATAAGCAAAGATTAACACCAAGCAGGAATCAACACTTCAATAAAAAAAACTTCTAACTCCATAAACAACAGCTTATCAAGGAGCCACCAAGAACACTCTTACCAACACTCACAGACACTTGTATATAAACAGAACAAATTCCACTCCCTTCTTGAATTGATGTTACCTAATGAAACCTAGGCAAGAAAACAACAAAGGTCAAAGAGCACCAAGGACTTCACATTCAACCCTGAAGTACAATTATTCTCCACTATCGGTACTGATAAAGCTTAAAACAATAATGACTACAAAACAGGAAATATATTCTACACTATTAGCAATTTTCAAGAACTCAATGCATTCCAGGAATAAATTTGTTCTGTTAGTGACCTGAGGCCTTTCTGTCTGGTAATTTACAAAAATGTCCTTCTAGAGATCTCTCAGGTCTTTAAAATCAGTCCTCATGTTGATAACTAAACGGACATCCTTGGACTATAAAGATGCTACTCACCATGAAAAGCAATAATAAATTGTATATCCACTTTTAATGGGCTTAGTAACTTGCAGTCTGTAAATCAGTTGCATCGTATTTGTGCTAAAAAATGTCTTAACAAGATAGTAATTGCTACAACTGAATCTGGGTCTCCTTCCTCTAAAGGCTGAATTTGACTGATCTGCACTAAGTAGCTTTTTAAATTTTCTACTGAGCAAATGTTCGTGGCAAAGGAAATAGAAAATCAATGTAAATTAATTTAAACAGAATAAAATGTGTCTGTGCTGCATGCTGTACAAAGCCTGCTTTAGCCAGGGATAAGTGTTATGTGTTTATAAACTGTAGATTAGACAGAATTAAAGGATCTCAGCCTATGTTTGAAAATCTCTATTTTTTCAGCAGTTTCGTAAAACTGGTGATGTTTTTTTCTGCAAGAATTCCTGTTCTTCATTTGATTCTGGCACAACCAAATAAAGAATGGGAAAATGTCGGTTTGGGTCATAGAGAGTGTGGAAAGTACTACATATGAACTGATTCAACTGCAGAATACAGTACAGAAAAAAACTAGTGGTGATGAAGGCCAACTTATCTCCTTCAAATTGAATTCAACTCTGGTGACATCATGGACACATCCATGGAGTTTTATTGGTAGCAGTTTAGGAATGGTCTGTCATTGCCTTATTTCAGGATAAACTTCTCAGCTGAGATTACTCTGAGGATTCAAAATATGAATTCCAAAATGTAGGTTTTGGGGTATAGAAAATAACTCGGTTTGTTCATCTCCTTCCCTTTCTTGAAACTGAGATAAAATCTGTTGCATCCATCTAAAGTTTAACAGCCAGGGACTTTAGGTATACAACAGGAAACCTGTTCTGAATATCTGCCCCATGCTTCCCTTTAAAGCAAACTAAAGAAATTGAAACCCAAATATATAATTCATCAACCCATCACAACAATGGAAATTGCCTGAACAAGCTATTTCTTCCTGAACTGCTTTTCTCTGAGGCACCTCCTAGAAAGTGCTGACTGCAAGTTAAGAAGCTCAGTTCTGTGACCTTAATTAGTTGATTAGAGCCTTATGGCCAGCTGTCTCTGCTGCCCAACACTGACAAGACTGTTACGAACTAGCAGGCTCATAAGCCTGCAAACTTGACTGGCTTTTCACAAGCAGGCTCAAAATCCTGCATATTTGATTAGTCCGTGAACAGCGGGTCGTGATTGGTCATTCCGGACTGATCTGATTGGCTAGTTAATGGGCTGTTGCGATTGGACGTTCCAAGCATGGCAAACTTAAACCATTGGATGCTTTGACAGCAGCCAGCTCTATAAAAGGAGCTGCTGCTGCCATACGTGCAGAGCTGCTTTCCCGAAGTCACTGATAAAGAGTTGGAGTCACTATTCGATGTCTCGTCTCCGTTATTGCACCCATTCTCCGAGATAGAACACTGGCGACGAGGGTGGGATGCAGAGACGATAAGAGCTGGCTCAGCACTCGTGAAGTATTGACAGAGCATGTGGCTGACAACGCTCAGAAAACGGCAGAATGACCAGCAACGCAATACCACCCGCTCCATTTGACCCAGCAAATGAAGATTGGGACTCGTATATGGACAGGTTCCAAATGTTTCTGGAAACCAACAATCTGAAGGACGCTATGCCTAGCAAGAAACGTGCGGTGTTCCTAACACATTGTGGACCCGCTGTTTTCAAAATGGCAAAGGTGCTAGCGAAACCAGCTGAAATCAAAACTATGGATTGGGACACCCTTGCTCCCATTCTCAGGGCTCATTACACCCCAGCAGTTCCAACCGTCATCAGAAGACACAAGTTTTACCAGAGGGACCAACGGGAAAGTGAAAGCATCGGGGACTTTGTTGCTGACCTAAGAAATTTGGGTGGACTATGTGGCTTCGCAAATCTGGAAGAAGCCATGAGAGATCGGATTGTCCTGGGTCTAAGAGACCTCACCATCCAAAGCAAGATTATGGCAAAAGGAGATATCGCACTCGCAGATGCCATAGCCGATGCTACTGCAGCAGAAGCAACCAGGAAGTCAGCAGCCCGAATGTGCTGAGTGAATGGGTCCAACCGCCAACTCGCCAGTGACATCGCAATATCCTCAGAGAGACACACAACAACAGCCCACCACGAAGACATCGAGTCCTCATCGGAAAGTGAGGAGGAAGAAGTCAACAGACTCAGATCAGAGTGCGACCAGTGAGACCAGTGAGGTCATAAAACCAACTTTCAATGCGCCGGATGCAGGGGGAACCACCCACGAGCAGATTGCAGGTTCCTAGACGCCATCTGTCATTCCTGCGATAAAAGGGGCCACATCGCCAAAATCTGCAGAAGTAAATGAGTTTTCAGCCCCAAGAGGAATGAAAATAGTTTTCGGCAGACAGCGGTCAACCACCCATCAAATCGGGACTGCCCAAACAACCAGTGGAGCCAGTACAACAGAAACCGAATGCTTGCTACCAATACCAGATGAGAAGAGGGACATCAAACTGTCACCATTGGCCATGCCTCATCAGTGGATGCGAAAAAAATCTAGATAAAGGTCACTATTGAAAATAGACCGTGCCTCATGGAAGTCAACTCCGGGTCTTCCCTATCAATGGTTTCCTGGAAAACTCTCAAGCAACTGATCCCTGACATCTGCCGCCAGGATCTCAGCACCCAGAGACTTATATTAAAGGACTGCCAGGGCAATCGAATCCCAGTTGCTGGTTCCAGTCACACCCAGGTCTCGTTTAAAGACCACACTGCAACTCTACCTCTCACCATCGTTGACAGGGACCGACCCAGCTCATTGGGATTATAGTGGTTCGCGCTATTAGGAATCGAATTGGCAGGCATCAACCAGACTGTAAGCGAAGACTGGGAGGCGGCCCTCATCTGGGACTTTCAAGAAGTCTTCACCGAACAATTAGGCAAGTACAAGGGGTTCCCCATTTCATTTAATCTCTGCCCTGATATCGCAACTATCTGCCTAAAGCCACGCCGAGTTCCCTTTGCTCTCAAACAAAAAATTGACGAGCAACTGGACAAATTAATAGCACAAGGCGTGCTTGAACCCATCAACCACGCCCAATGGGAGACCCCAATTGTAACCCCCATAAAACCTGACGGATCCCTGAGAATCTGTGGGGATTACAAGGCCACCCTGAATCACACGCTTCAACAGAGCACTTACCCAGTACTCGTGGTCCAAAACCTTCTCCACTCACTTGGGGGCGGAAAAGTATTCACGAAGCTTGACCTAGCCCAAGCATATCAGCAGCTGCCAGTAGACGCAAAAACCACAGAAGTCCAAACAATAGTCACACACAGGGGTGTGTTCAAATGTAACAGACTCCAGTTTGGAGTAAGCATAGCACCTGGCATTTTTCAAAGTTTGATGGAAAGGTTGCTGCAGGGCATAAAAGGAGTTGTACCCTACTTCGATGATGTATTAATAGCCACCCCTACAAGAAGTCAGCTAGAAAAATGCCTAAGAACTGTCCTTCAAAAGTTCCAGGATGCAGGACTTAAAGTCAAGAAAGACAAGTGCCAGTTATGCACTGAGAGGGTTGAATTTCTTGGCTACCTTCTTGACAAACATGGTATTCACCCTACCGAAAAGAAATTAGTAGCTATTAAAAATGCTCCAAGACCTAGAAACAAGACAGACCTCCAAGCCTTCCTGGGCCTTATTAACTTTTATAACATCTTCCTACCCCAGAAGGCGACTGTTGCTGAACCGCTGCATAGGCTCCTCGACAAGAAGACTTCCTGGTTTTGGGGATGTCGAGAGGAGCAAGCTTTCCAGCAAGTCAAAGACCTCCTAACATCAGATGCAGTGTTAATCCAATATAACGAGACACTACCCTTGACTGTGACTTGTGACGCTTCCCCTTTTGGAGTTGGAGCCATCCTGAGCCATGTTCTACCAAACAGTACAGAGGCACCTATTGCATTCTTTTCAAGAACTTTGTCTAAAACTGAAAGAACTATAGTCAATTAGATAAAGAAGCCCTTGCTATTGTATCCGCAATTAAAAGGTTCCACGAATACGTGTATGGGAGATCCTTTTCCATAATCACAGACCACAAACCATTGCTTGGCCTTTTGCCAGGGGATAAACCAACTCCCCACATACTATCACCAAGAATGACACGATGGTCGGAGTTCTTAGCTGCCTACGATTACCAGTTAATGCATTGTCCGGGGAAACCATTCCCCATGCTGATGCCTTAAGCCGTTCACCATTACCTGAGCTCTTAGATGACCCAAGTCCTACACTATCCACGCTACAAATTGAGATGCTTCCCTCACCTCCACTAACTGTGCAGGATATCGCATTAGAAACAAAAAAAAAGACCCTTGCTTGGCGTGAGTCCTCAGCTGGGTGGAGAGGGAATGGCCAGAAATCAAACCCAACAACAAATTCAAACCCTTCAAAAGCAGACAGACAGAGCTTTTCTCCCAAAAAGGGTGCGTATTGTGGGGAGACCGAGTAGCCATTCCAGATAAACTTCAACGCAGAGTCCTGAAAGTGCTGCACGATGGACACCCGGGCATCATACGAATGAAAGCGCTGGCAAGGAGTTACGCCTTGTGACCAGGTATGGACAAACAAATCGAAGCCTGGGTTGCCACCTGCAGCAAATGCCAAGAAACACGTGCGGCTCCACCAAAAGCACCACCGACGGAATGGGAGACACCCAGGTGTCCATGGTCCTGCATCCACATCGATTTTGTGGGACCTACAAAGGGACATACTTTTCCAATAACAGTGGACGCCTACTCGAACTGGCTCGATGTAAACGAGATGAAGACCACCACCACAGAAGCGGTCATCAAAAAACTGAACAGACTGTTTGCAATGCATGGATTTCCAGATGTCTTGGTTTTCGACAATGGCCCACAGTTTACAGCCTTGGCGTTTGAACAATACCTAGCGGACCGGGGGATACGTCACGCCCTGACATCACCTGCTCACCCGGCAGCCAATGGCAGAGCTGAACAAATAGTTCAGTTCACGAAAACAACCCTACACAAAATGGACCAAGGAAACATCCACAACAGAGTCACCAGGATGCTCCTTCTCCAACATATTACACCGAACAGCACCACGAACAAAAGCCCAGCTGAACTCCTGATGGGCAGGAAACTTAGATCACATCTAGACCACCTACTCCCTGCCTACACCACAGAAAAGCACCTGGGGTCCAGCAGCAAACATTGCATATTTAAGGTAGGAGACCTCGTATTCGCAAAGAACTTTACAGGCGACCCATTGTGGGTCCCTGCCAAGATAACACAAATTACGGGTCCCCGTTTCTACCGATTGGAAACTACAGATGGAAGATTGTGGAAACGCCATATCAACCAGCTGCATTCAAGGCTGACAACTACCCCCTCCAAAAACTCTGAAATTGAAACCAGAGGGGGAAGGGAAACTGAGGATTTTGGAAACGAACTAACACCTGGTCCCGGACACGCAAACCCACAGTTCACACAATCAAGCCTAGCATACTCACCTGCTGAAGAGGAGCCATGGCAGATGGTCATCTCTCCAGGCAACAGCAGCCGAGTGGGTTCAGCGAGTCCAGAGGACCCGGACGAAAGGAATGAGGGAAACGTTGAAAGCATCCTCGAGTCACCTCCAAGGATACCCAGCATAGAAGCCGGGTCACCGTTAAACAGTCCACCAGAACCAGAATCCGAGCAAAGGCCGGTTGAACAACGCAGGTCAGCTAGACAGGTGCGAAGACCTGCCTACCTGCGCAAATACATCACCCCATCCCTGAGATGAAACCTAGAGGTGAGGGGTGTTATGAACTAGCAGGCTCGTAAGCCTGCAAACCTGATTGGCTTTTCACAAGCAGGCTCGAAATCCTGCATATTTGATTGGTCCGTGAACAGCGGGTCGTGATTGGTCGTTCTGGACTGATCCGATTGGCTAGTTAACAGGCTGCTGCGGTTGGACGTTCCAAGCACGGCAAACTTAAACCATTGGACACTTTGACAGCAGCCAGCTCTATAAAAGGAGCTGCTGCTGCCATAAGTGCAGAGCTGCTTTCCCGAAGTCACTAATAAAGAGTTGGAGTCACTGTTCGATGTCTCGTCTCCATTATTGCGCCCATTCTCTGAGATAGAACAAAGACCATAATCAGTTTCACACTAAATACTTTAGTTTTCCTCCTTAGTGACTCATGGATCACAGCAAAAGTGCTCTAGGCAAATAGCAGCATAAGTACATTCCTTTCAATCTGTATCCCCCTGTTTACTCTCTTGTAATCCCTTCCTGTCTAATAATGTAAATACAAAGATCAGCCCTGTTCTTACTAATTATCTCAGAGCCAGGATGAGCATTCCAAAAGGGGAAGAGAGATTAGTGCTAAAAAATTTGCTCTTTTTCTTGACTTCCCTATGAATCAATTTCTAGAAATCTTCCCTGTTTTTTAAGACTCCCTGATTGTTTAGGGCCATATCATTCTAATGGGTTAGGCAGGGGTCTTCAAAGTTGACAGCTTTAAGACTTGTGGACTTCAACTCCCAGAATTCCTCCTCCAGTCATATTAGCTCAGGAATTCTGGGAGTTGAAATCCATAAGTCATAAACTCGCCAAGTTTGAAGACTCTTGGATTAGAGCATGACAATGTGTAAAGCAAAGGAAAGCTGGAGGAAAATGGTATGCACAGTCAAGGTTATATGATTTTCAGTTAGCAACTAGTTCACTTAATGACCAAGTCAACAGAAACTACTACGGGTACTTGAGTAGTAGAACTCTACTACTGAATCTGGGGAATGGTCAGCATCTATGCAGAAATGTGGGTTCATATTCAAAGCTCTGTGAATAACACAGAGCCAGGTACAGACCAAGCTCTGGAGCATTCTGAAATCTTCTGGTAACCGGCAGGACTAGCATTACTCAGGCAAGCTCATAAGAAAGCCAAGCACTTATGAAGACTAAAATTTGCTAAAGAAAATTAGGAAGCCATAAGCAACAAAAATGTTAGTACATATTCAAAATTAAACCCTGTATATAGAAAGAGGATGGGATGATATGGATCAGCAGTTAAAGACACTGGACTTATTAGCTAGAAAGATGACAGCCCAAGTTTGAACCCTGAGTGCAGAATGATGGGATGAGCTCCTATTACTTATCCCACCTCCTGCCAACCTAGCAGTTTGGAAACATTAAAATGCAAATAGATAAATAGGTACCACTCTGGTGGGAAAGTAACACTGTTCCATGTACCTTAGCATATGTTATGCTGGCCACATGACCACAGAAATGTCTTTGGACAATGCTGGTTCCCTCAGCTGGCCAGATTTGACCAGTCTGGCCAGCTTGCACTGGTTCTTTGTTTTGCAATGGTTAGATTTGTTCTTATCGTGCATCTCACTGAAAGTGTGAGAATTAATTCTCACATACTGTTGATGCAAGCTGTCAAAATCCAATAGTACATTTTTTTCATTCACTAATACATTTTCATATCATTTCAAATTATTTGGGGGGATATAAGACCTAAATGTTTTCATTTTATATAGTATTTTATAACACTGAAAATAAAGACAGTTAATTATTTGTTAGTCTTTGAGCTTCTACAGCAAAATTTGTTGTTTTTATAACTGAATAATAAAGTTAATTCTTTAACCTCAGGATTAAATCTGATATGATAAGCTTTGGTTCATAAGGTATGCCACAAGTGGGTGGATTTATATAACAATTTAAGTCATAAACCATAGTTTGGAAACCCCAATAGCTGAGTTGCCAAGACAAATACAGATATGCTATGTAATAATTTAAAATGTTCTGTGAATTCAGCCTAGATGAGTTATAATTCAAAGATAATTAATTCTCTCCTTTTCTTTGCTGCCTAAAATATATATACAATGGAGTTGAAGAGTAAACACAATCATTTGGTTCCTCAGCAACAAACAGTATCATTTTTTTCAGAATACATCCAAAGTACTTTTTTTAAGGACTCCACATTTTCCGTATTATTATTTTCAAATAAGGGGTTTTCTTTTTCCTTTAAGTTCATCAATTTTATATCAGATTTTAAACAAAACTATGAATTGGTTAGGGCATAATTATCCTTGTCATCAACTATTATCGTTAGAAACAATGCATGGTGCACTGGAGACAGATTTTCCATTATGATTTGGCATAAAGAAATGTAGCTGAAAAATAGATTTTTTTTTTTAGAAATATAGAATGAGGTTTGCAACATGCAATTTCTGCAACAAAAATGCAGAAGAGAGGAGAAAATTAAAACATGAAAACATCAAATTTAATGCTACAAGGGTGTCTGTTAATAAAACTTATTTTCTTGTCGATCAGACTGCGTTTTGATTATTAATTCAATTCTAAAAGTGTAGCATTTCATTCATATATCAGCTGAAAATAATTTGTAACAATACTGGATGGAATGGTTTGCGACTATGGAGAAAGAAGAAGACAAAATCCAAGGGGATGAATAGGAAAATAATATTCTGAGGTGTACCTTGTCTGCTAACTTGGTGACTCTGCTGTTGAAGAATATAATTTTTCTTAGGTCTTCCCTGAGTTGGTTATTTTCATCCTGAGGGATATATCAATCTAGCTTAAAATATATATATTGTGGGGCACCTCGTATTTATTTTGTACTCCCTTGAGTACAAACTCCCTTCAGAGATTATTAGGCAACTGTTGAATCCTCAGCATCTTTCCTTTATAACAACCCACAATATCAAGATAAATTATGTCAGAAAGGAGCTGGTAACTGCCATAAGCAAGTTCACCATTCAAAGTTGATTCCTAGGATGGATGTTTGCCCATGGAAAATCTCCCTTTCTACTACCTTTTTTGTCACCTCTGCATACTGTCAGATAGACCTGGCATGTATAATTATTCTACATTTTTTACTCCTTAGCCAAGGGGTAAAAAGCTGAGTAATAAGAAGATCCATTCATTGGTTTCATTTGTGTTTGTTTGTATCTTTAGGGTGATCACCATTTTCCGTCTAAATAATTTGACTCAGTATCTTGTCCAGCCTTCAGAATGGAAAGGAGGACCTCAGCATAAGGATGACATTTTATGTGCAGCATTTTTACCTCCACAGACTCTTGTCACAGGTAGAGAAATATTTAACGACTGAACTAATGGCACTTCAGTACAGAACTAGATCTGCTGTCTGGTCTAAATTATCTATTATATTTTGTAGAGCTTAATCGCTTCTGAAACATAGAAAGAAGAAATGAAATCATGCAATAAGACAATTATGGGTCTGACCTTCCCTTTTTTTCTATTATGCTCTTCAACTTCTAACTTAGAGAAATCTGGGAACTGTGAAATTTCTTTCTGGATGGTGCTACACCAAGAAAAGTAAACGAAATGAGTTTTAAGAAACAAAACAGTGGATATCATTATATAAAATCATAAACGTTTACATCTTAGTTATCCATATGAATGGAAGGCATATGTTCTACACTTAGAGTCTAAACCTCTTCCCATTCTACTTCCCTTATCAGTCCCAAAAGTGCTTTTTTCAGGAGGCAACTTTCTTTGAAGATGTTTTGCTTCTCATCTATGAAACTTCTTTAGCTCTCAAAGGATAGTGGGAAATGGAAGGATTTATATTTCTTGGTCATTTGCATACTTTTAGAGCAGGGGTGTCAAACACAAGGCCTGTGGGACAGATGCAGCCCATGATGTGGTCAGCTGATCCAAGGTCATGCAGTGGAATGCAGAACCATCCAGTCCCTGAACACGGGGACTGTTACCCAAACAATTTGTTAGCACCTAATTGGACTCTCATTAAGCCAGTGGGAAGAAGGAGGTGGGAACAAGAGAAAAGTTATGAGCCATGGTGGCACAGTGATTAGAATAAAGTACTGCAGGCTACTTCTGCTGACTGCTGGCTGTAGTTCGGCAATTGAAATCTGCAATTTAGCAGTTCAAATTAGAGGGTCATTGAAGCACTTGGAGGTTTAGAAGCTTCTTGGATGAGAAATAAAATGTCTTCAAAGAAAAAACAAGAAAACATAATCACTGAACCAGTAGTAATGCCGGTTGAATCCCACCCCTGTTGGTAAAGATGTAGACCCTGCACTCCACAACATATTAAGTTTGGCTATTTGTAATATTGTTAATTTTTTTATGTTCAGTTATATGAACCCAATTGTAAGGTCAGTTTAGGGTTTAGTATATTGCCTGAACCCAGTAAATTCAGTAACCCAGTTAATTCAGTAACTAGGGTAAGTGTGTTATATGCAACCTTCTATATAATGTATTTTTTTTCTTATTAAACCATTTCTTATAGAAAACTGCAGTCATTCTAATAATCCTGGACATAATCTTTCTACTCACCAAAACATGAAGCATTCAGCACTTCTCAATCTTATTTTTATCTTTGCATACTATTTTTGGTAATGTATTTACTTTTATGATTTAATTCAGGCAGTTCTGATGGTGAGATTGTTGTATGGAATAATAGTACTGAAAATGCCATCATGAAGCTTTCCTACAATCCTGGAAGATCATTGAGGTCCAAATCAGGTTAGTGAGCATCTTAATGGGATGTTAGTTTTCTTAGGCTTCGAAACTGTTGCTTTGTATAGGAAAGGGAACAACAAATGTCTCCACCTTTCATTGCATTGAACTTTTCCATTGGAGGTTTGTGCCTGCAAGGAGTAGTCCAAACAGAAATCCACAAATAATTTGGGGGAACTGTCCATTGAGTGATGGTGCTGAATGATATTAGTTAAATTGAGGTTCTTGTGAGCTACATATGGATGGTTACATTGTAATGGACAGGGGTGGTAGAAATTGGAACCATGCTATTAAAGACATGTGACTGATACCCTCAAATATCCATGTTGGCATGAGTCAAGAGATTGTACTAATGTACATAAATCAACTATCCCCAACTTGAGTGTTCTCCAGATGTGTGGAATTCAATTCAGCTGTGGAGGAATCTATGCTGGAGAAACATAACACTAGATAATCAATTACCTAACAGCACTAACCATGTTGAATAGGTAATTATGTGTATACTACGCTGTCATATCCTTATGTAGGATAAAAGTAAGTTCACCAAGCATTTAGACTTGGATCAGAAGCCACAGAAAATAAAGGAATGCTAGCTTCTCTATTGATATATGGGTAGCTGCTATATATGTATAGTTACCCTGCTGTGTATCTCCTATCATAGTTCTGCTTGGTAAATTATCATTTATTTTTAATCTAGCAACATTGCAATTATCTTATTCTATGGGATTAAGCAGGCCAGGAAAACTTTGATCTCTGGAATTAATAATAATAAGTTCCAGCTAGGAGACCATTTGTGCCTTTGCTTGTCAAAGTGACAAAAGGCAGCAGCAACAAGGCTGTTCTTTGAGATTGTTTGCTAATTCCCCATCACACAGAAAATGATTGTTCCTGTTTATTGTCCCAGATCTATGTCAGCAATTTTTGTGTTATCATCTCCAGCAGGGAATATTTTCCTTAATTTCTGCCTTGTTTAAGTGCAAGATAATAAATAATTTCAGAAGGCTCCCTTGCAACTCAGCCTCCCTTTGAGGCTGTTCATAACCTGAGAAATTTCATTTGGCTGAGTCTTCACACACTAATGGTTATCATATATTAAGTAACATGCCAGCAGGCAATTCATAATTGCTCCCCGTTCTGCAAATTGCAGCTTTCATTATGGAAGAATAACTCGTGTATATAAGATAGTGAGTTGAGAAGATTTTGTTTGAGTAGGGACAGAAATGTATCTTCAACTAATGTTACAGAATGGCGGGGCACATCCCTATTCTACTCCTTCCTTAAATTGCATGACAATTTTAAAAAGGGCCAGCTATATAAATTTTAATCTCATCAAACCTCGCTGTCAGGATAGCCCTATAACACACAAGGTAGAATGGTAAGAAAAAGAGACTTTTGATCTTCTGCACTTGTGTCACTCGCAAGAAGAGAGGCTTTTCTTTCTTTCTTTTTTTAAAACACAAATTGGAGGACAGCTAATCTTCACTAGATAAATAATCCCTTCATCTAGATATGCTGGAAAATCATTTCATTATGAATAGTGATGAAATAATGATGTTGAAAGAAGATGTCTAAGCTCTTAAGGACCCAAAATGTGTATGAAGACTGTAATGAATCAACAGAGAGCAATTTGGTGGCTGTAGAGCATTCCTAATTTGAAATGACCTCTGCCTGTCCATGTATAGCATGGGATCATTTCAGTATATTTGTTATGCAGAAGCCCATTAAATTGGTGTTATATTATCTGCAAATTTCTTACCATATTAAGAAGGAGAGAAGACTGAAAATATACTGCAGTATACATTTGAGAGACAAGTTTTGTCTTTGAAGAGGTACCAAAGGCAACAGATCAAAATTTCCCAATGCCAGAATAAAACATCATACATTATGTATAAAATGCCTAATAAGTTGTTCCCTGCATATTTAATATTTTTCCCTTCTGTCCTATTTAAATAGGTGTTTGACAGTAACATTGCTAGGATCCTAGGGCCATACCCAGAGCTTAAAGATGAGGTTTATGGCCTCCAAACATAAAACATTTTTTAAGATCACAGGGAGTATGAAGTGATAAGAAGAAAATAAAAATAAGGAGCAAAACATGGAAGAAAATACAATATTCAGCATCTGTTACTTAATAATTATGCAGCATAAAAATTAACTTTGAAACTTGTCTGGTACCTGTGTTCCTGTGAATATAGGAATAAATATTCTATATTTGAATTACAGCAAGTGTGGCAATAAACTGACCTTGAAAAAAACAAGAAAAAACAAGCGTAAAGTGAATGGGAGACCACCAGGAAATCACAGGGTTATAGATTATTCTGGCAAATTGAGAATAAAAATAGTCATAGGATAAAATAATGGCAAAATACTTCCAAATTGCTGCTAAGAACATGGACATATCTAGAGTTAAGCTGAATGAAAGACTCATTTATTTTTATCTTCTTGTTAGTTTTGTGATACATATTTCAAAAACTATCAGTTCCAATTTAACTTGAATTAAAACCCATATAGAGGCACAATATGATCAGGGAGATTATGTAGCTTTTTTTTGTAGTTTAGGGTCAAAATGAAAAATGCAATGAAATGGCTTATTCTATTCCCCGATTCTTTTCTTTATAACCTGCTATTCCAAAGTCACGTTGTGTTAGGGATAACATTGTTTTACCCTAACTGGTTTAGGTAAATAATAATATGTAAATCATAATTTGTATGTTAAAGTGTCTGCAACTTTAACTATGGGATAGTAATTAAGGGAGTGGTTGTGAAAGCACTTTAAAAGAAGCAAGGCTGTAGCTTGCTATCTCTCTGGCTTTGATGATCCCTGATTACTGCAAAGAAACAAGACTGCATTGCTCGAACGGGAGAGAAAAACAAAGGACTGATTTGTAAGTGAATTGACATAGGGTATTCAACACGGACTTTGCTAACTGAATATCCCTGAATGGACTGACTAAATGATACATGACTATTGGACTGTTATTTTGACTATGCTATGAACTCATAATGGAATAAACTATATTTTTGATAGCACAAGCGTATCTGTTATTTTTACTGTATGTTAATAAACATACAAGCTTAGCTCACTCATTTATCTGTGTGCCTATCTGACTAAGCTGCACATTCTGTTTAGCTTGTCTCCCTAACCCTGGTTGGGGAAACCAGGCTTAACACTGGTTATGGGCCCAGAGGCTGCAAAGTCAGTTTAACTAGGATAAAACAGATTTATGTAAAAGTGAGAGTTTGTGTTGTTATACATTACAGTAAACAGACAGCTGTGTTTTTATTAAATATAGTTTTATATCCATATAAGAAAACATGGCACAAGTCAATCAACAACGTTTGTCCCTTATATCCAAGCTGGATGGAACAAACTATGTATCATGGTCTATGAAATGTAGTCTGCTTCTACGAAGAGAAGGTTTGTGGAACATAATTGAAAATCCACCAAACGTAGAAGAATGGGATCCAGAGGATGAGGAAGATAAACTAAAGATAGAAGAATTTATGCATAAAAATCAGCACGCTATTTGCATTATTGCTTTCACCTTAACTGATCAGCAACTTGTTTATATCCACGGAGAGAAATCAGCTGTTGGGTGTTGGCAGAAGCTGAAGAGGATTTATGTTCGAGATAATGTTGGTGCTCACATAAATCTAACACGGAAACTTTTCAGTACACATCTCCATAAGAATGGTGATATGCTTAGTCATTTGAAAACTATGCAAAGCATTTTTCAAGAACTGCACGAGAAAGAGCTTATTTTCTCTGAACTACATCAAGTCTACATAATTCTATCTTCCCTTGATGAAAGCTATGATAACTACGTAACTTCCCTTGAAATATTGCCAAAGGAAAGCCTAACTTTAACTGACATAACTGGCAGATTGATTGAAGAGGCCAGAAGAAGGTTTGAAAGAGATGAGTTAAGGAGGGAGCAACCTCAAAAAGAAGATAATGAAACTCCTACTGCATACGCAATTAAAAAGTGTTTTAATTGTGGAGGAAGAGGACATTTGGCAAGATTTTGTAAAAAGGCAAAACGCCAGAACGCTGGCCAGAATACTAAAAGTCATCAAAAGATAAATAAAAATTTAGAGTTAGCCATGTATAGTAACGAAGCTGTAAAAAATAATTTATGGGTGGTTGATAGTGGAGCATCACATTGTATAACAAATGATAAAAAACATTTTATTAAAATGTCCAAGAGTACACAGCAGATATCGTTAGCCAATGGCTGGAAACTGAAAGCTAAAGGTCAAGGTATAGCATATTGTTCTTTTATAAAAGAGAATGTAAAAATGTTATATGTACCACAACTTAAGTTTAATTTAATTTCAGTTAGAATTTTGGTTAAACTAGGATATGTAGTTACCTTTAAAGGAGATAACTGCATAATTGAGAAAGAAGATAAGAAAATTACTGCATCTTTAAGAGGTGAATTATATGTGTTAAATGATGATGGTTTAAAGGTGGCTAACACAGTTTATGAAAATAAGAAACCTCATGATGAATGTATTCACTTGTTACATCGAAGGCTAGGGCATTTAAATTTTAAAATGCTTAAGAAAACTGTTGAATTATCTAAGGGAATAAGTTTGAAACCTTGTAATAAGTATTTGCAATGTAATGCCTGTAATCAAAGTAAGGCCAGGGTTACACCGGCTAATAGAGTTGATGGATTTACTACCAAAGAGCCTTTAGAGGTAGTATTTGCTGATTTAATAGGTCCGAAAAAACCAAGTGTAGGAGGAGCTCGTTACATACTAAGTATAATGGATCACTATTCTAGATATGGGTTTTGCTATTTAATGAAAAGCAAAACTGAAACGTATCAAAATCTCTTTAATTGGATAAAATTTGCAGAAAGGAAAACTAAAAAGAAATTAGTAACTCTTATAACAGATAATGGTATGGAATTTACAAATAATAAATTCCAGAATAGACTAAGAATGTTAGGTATTCAACATAAAATGTCTGCACCATATAGGCCACAACATAATGCCTTTATAGAGAGAAGAGGCCAAACATTACATTCAATGGCACAAACTATGATGTCTGATTCAGGATTACCTGACAATTTATGGGGAGAAGCAATAATGTGTGGTAATCATATATTAAATAATGTTGTTAATTCAACAACAGGTGAATTACCATTCACACTGTGGCATGGTACAAAACCTGATTTAAGTTACATGCACACATTTGGAACACCAGCATGGGTACATATCCCTACACAACTTAGACAAAAAGGACAACATAGAGCTAAAAGATTATATTTTGTAGGATATACATCTAATCATAGATCTTATAGATTCTGGGAACCAGGTACATCTAGAGTTTACACCAGTGCTAGTGCAAAATTCCTAGAACATATAGGATGGAATAGATTAGAGCAAGATTTAAATAATGAAGTAATTATTGAACCCTACAAAAGGCAGAAAGATCAGATTAGTTATAAGAAGAGTCCAATTAAAGAAGAAGTCCAAGAAGAGCAAATAGGACCAGAACAAGAGGAAACAGTTAATCAGGAAGAGTTAGATAATCAAGAAGAGTTAATAAATGAAAGTCCACCTGTAAGTCCTGTAATACCTAGACGTACTACACGTATAACTAGACCACCTGATAGGTATCAAGCAAGTATAGTTTGCCAAGTAACTAAAGTTCCAACTAGTGTAGATGAACTTAAGATGTATCCTGCTAAGGATCAGGAGAATTGGCAAAAGGCAATGAAAAAAGAACTAAATTCATTAAAGGTAATGAAAGTTTATGAAGATGCTAAATTACCTCCAGGAGAAAAATCCATAGAGTGCAAATGGATATTTAAAGTAAAAACTGGAAATGATGGGACTGTTACCCATAAAGCTAGGTTAGTAGCTCAAGGATTTAATCAAACTGCATCTGATTACGATGAAGTTTTCGCACCAAGTCTTAAAGCAACATCTTTAAGAGCAGCTTTAGTGTGGGCAGCTAAGAAAAACTATGTCATTAACCATTTACATGTAGAAACTGCCTATCTGCATGCACCATTGCAGCACACTATATATTTAAGAAAACCAGTAGGTATAAAAGACAATAAAGTAAATTGTAATGATTGTTGGAAAATCAAAAAGAGTCTTTACAGGTTGAAACAATCTGGGTTTGAGTGGAGCCAATATATTGTGAAAGAGTTAAACAATATAGGTTTTAAATCTGGTTTAGCAGATCCATGTGTGTTTAAAAGAGAAAATAATGGAACGGTGTCATTATTGTTATTATTTACAGATGATATTGCTTTGATAACTAAGACTAATAATGAAGCTAATGAGATTATATCATTATTAGCCAAAAAGATAAAATTAAAGCATTTAGGTGAAATTAAAAAGTATCTAGGATTGACAATTAACAAAACAAAAAATGGTTTTAAGATATCTCAAGAAGATAAAATTTGCCAATTAATTAAAACGTTTAAAATGGAACTTTGTAAACCGGCAAAGACTCCAATGAGTCAGGAAGTTTGCCAAACTAATGATCAAAGTCCCAAATTTGATAAGTCCATATATCAATCTTTGATTGGTAGCTTATCATATATAAGCAATTGGTCAAGGCCAGATATAGCTTATAGTGTAAATCAGCTGGCATGTTTTAATTCAGATCCACAACAATGTCATTGGCAATCATTAAAGAGAATTTTAAGATATCTTAAAGGAACAATGAACCATGCATTGTATATAGAACTAAAGGGTGATTTGAGTCTTAGTGCCTATGCAGATGCAAGTTTTGCAACTGATATAAACACAAGAAAATCAACATCTGGGATGGCTATATTATTTGGTAAGACACTAATAGGGTGGAGGTCAATCAGACAACAGCATATCAGCTTGTCCACGATGGAAGCGGAATTTTCATGTCTGTCATTATTATGCACTGATTTGATTTTGTACAAACAGTTATTATTAGACATGGGTATAACTGTTAAAGATTCCATTATTGTGTACAAAGATAACCAAGCAGCTATAAAATTAGCTACTAGTATTGCTGTTAAAACTAGATCAAAGCATACTGATTTAAGATACTTAAATGTTAGAGAATCTGTAAAGAATGGGCTAATTAAATTGGAATACTGCATGACAGAAGAAAACATTGCAGACCAATTTACAAAAGCTCAAGGAGTAATTAAGTTTAAAGAGAGTTGTAACTACTATGATTTAAAGATGTAAATAGTTATATTTATTATTATTTCCTAAAAGGGGAGAATGTTAGGGATAACATTGTTTTACCCTAACTGGTTTAGGTAAATAATAATATGTAAATCATAATTTGTATGTTAAAGTGTCTGCAACTTTAACTGTGGGATAGTAATTAAGGGAGTGGTTGTGAAAGCACTTTAAAAGAAGCAAGGCTGTAGCTTGCTATCTCTCTGGCTTTGATGATCCCTGATTACTGCAAAGAAACAAGACTGCATTGCTCGAATGGGAGATAAAAACAAAGGACTGACTTGTAAGTGAATTGACATAGGGTATTGAACACGGACTTTGCTAACTGAATATCCCTGAATGGACTGACTAAATGATACATGACTATTGGACTGTTATTTTGACTATGCTATGAACTCATAATGGAATAAACTATATTTTTGATAGCACAAGCGTATCTGTTATTTTTACTGTATGTTAATAAACATACAAGCTTAGCTCACTCATTTATCTGTGTGCCTATCTGACTAAGCTGCACATTCTGTTTAGCTTGTCTCCCTAACCCTGGTTGGGGAAACCAGGCTTAACACGTTGCTTTCTGGTTGTTGATACTTTTAAAAGTCAGAATTATAGGATCATAGAAATGTGGACCTTGGTGAGACAACAAGGATCATCTTGTCCAACCCTTTGCAATCAGCAGGAAAACAACCAATTAAATCATCATGGAGAGATTGCTTTCCAGACATCTTAACATTTTTAGAGGTGGAGAACATACAGAACATATAGGAAGATTGGTTTTGTATGTATTTAAACCAAAACTAGGTAGCTGCAACTTATACCCACATTTCTGGTCCTAGTTTCTGTGACCAATTGGCCATGAAGAACAGTTCTTGGCCATGTTCCTATATCCAGGCTGTTAAGTTCTGCGCATGGGTGCAAGGAGCGGAGACGAGGCAGTGAACAGTGAACTTCAACTCTTTATTAAGCATACTGAACAGAGCAATCACCTAGGGCAGCCCTTTTATAGGGTTGGCTGCTGTCCTATTAGCCAATGAAAAGATGGAAGTGTTAAACCCTTGAACCAATGAGAGTTGGCCCGTAAACAGCCAATCAGATGTCCTGGAAAGGACCAATCCGATGTCGCTATTATCGGCCAATCAGAAGTGCAGGATTAGAACCCTGCTTTTTATTTAAGGTTGTTAAAACTTTATTAAATGCCTTTATTAGTTCATAACACCCCTCCCCCCTGGGTTCTGTTTGAGGGGTGCGATAATGTAATCGCGTAGATATGCCGGTCATTTCAATTTCCTATTAGATTTGCGCTGTCCCACCAGTTACTGTCTGTAGTCTGGTTCCGGTGGAACGTTTTCTGATTTATTTGGTATAGGCGGTTCCGCATTCCTACAGGACGATTCGGCGCTGCTAATTCTGTCATCGTTGTCCTCCAGTTCCTGCAGGCTCGCCTCCATTGAAATGTTTCTCTGTGGTGAGACATCACGCCTCCCTGATTCTTCTTCAATGAACACACCTGGCTGCTGACTTTCTTTGATTTCGTCATCCAGCATCTCGAATTCGGTTCCCTTGACATCCCCTCCCCCCTCAGTTTGAGAGTCACAGGAATCGCGGGAACTGGGTTGCAATCTAGAGCAAAGCTGATCGATATGGCATTTCCATATCTTTCCATCCAATGTTTGCACACAGTACGATCTGGGCCCGGTGGTTTGGGTTACAGTTGCTTTGACCCATAATGGTTCGCCGGAAAGGTTTTTAGCGAAGACTAAGTTGCCTACCTTGAACTCACGGCATTTTCCACTAGATCCACAGGGTTTCTCTGGTGCGTAGGACGGGTGGAGATGGTTGAGGTGGGAGCGGAGCTTGCGTCCCATCAACAATTCAGCTGGAGTCTTGTTGGTGACGCTGTGTGGGGTGATGTGTTGGAGTAGGAGTATTCTGTTTAGTTTGTCGTCAATGTCCCCATAGTCCATCTTGTGGAGAATTTTTTTTGACAAATTGGACCATGCGCTTGGCCCTGCCATTGGCCGCAGCGTGTGCCGACTAGGTTAGCACATGGCGGATACCCCGGTCCGCTAAGTATTGTTCAAACGCCAGGGCGGTGAACTGGGGTCCGTTGTTGGAGACAAGAACGTCTGGCAGTCCATGTGTTGCGAATAGTTTGTTTAATATGCGGATGACTGAATCGGTTGTAGTCGTCTTCATCTTGTGGATTTCGAGCCAGTTGGAATAGGCATCCACTGTTAGGAGAAACGTATGTCCCTTAGTAGGTCCCGCAAAATCAATGTGGATGCAGGACCATGGCCCCCGGGGGGTTTCCCACTCTGTTGGAGTTGCTCTAGGTGGGGCACTGCTGACTTCTTGGCACTTTAGACAAGTCTTCACCCAGGCTTCGATCTGCTTATCGATGCCCAGCCACTACGCGTAGCTTCGTGCGAGCGCTTTCATACGCACGATGCCGGGGTGACTGTCATGCAATGTTCTCAAAACTGCTCATTGTAACTACACTGGGATGACGACTCTGTCTCCCCATAGGATGCAGCCTTTCTGCAAGAAAAGTTCTGTTTGCCGGTTCCTGAAAGGGGTGAAGTCGTCAGGGGTTTGTTCTACTGGCCATCCTCGTTTGACCAGCTGAGAACTTGCATCAGGACAGGATCTCATTTTGTTTCAATAGCGATGTCTCTGGCTGTTAGTGGCAGTGAATGTAATGTTTCAATCTGGAGTGTTGTGAGGGTTGGAGCTGGGTCGTCGACGGTTTCCAGAAGTGGGGCACGGCTCAATGCATCAGCGTGGGGAATGGCTTTCCCCGGGCGGTGTTGCAATTTATAATTGTACGCAGCTAAGAACTCTGTCCAATGAGTCATTCTAGGTGACAATATATAGGGGGTTGGCTTGTCTCCCACTATAATCCCCAGCAAAGGCTTGTGATCGGTAATAATAGTAAAAGCTCGTCCATACACATATTCATGAAACCGTTTCACAGCAGATACAACAGCAAGAGCCTTTTTGTCAATTTGGCTATAGTTGTGTTCAGCTCTCGATAAGGTCCTTGAAAAATAGGCAATAGGGGCTTCTCTACCATTTGGTAACACATGACTTAAAATGGCTCCTACTCCAAATGGTGAGGCGTCACATGTAATGGTTAAAGGCAAAGTCTCGTTATACTGCATTAAAATAGCATCGGAGGTTAGTAAGTTTTTCACTTGTCGGAATGCGTGCTCCTCTCAGTGTCCCCAGACCCAGATTGCTTTTTTGTCGAGAAGCCTATGTAGGGGCTCAGCTTCGGTCACCTTCTGGGGCAGGAAGATGTTGTAAAAGTTAATGAGCCCCAGGAAAGCTTGGAGGTCTGTCCTATTCTTGGGTCTTGGGGCATTTTTGATCGCTTTTAATTTGCTATTAGTGGGATGAATGCCTTGTTTATCGATTAGGTACCCCAGGAACTCTACTTTCTCTGTACACAGTTGACATTTATTTTTTTTAACCTTTAGGCCGGAGTCTTTAAATTTCTGGAGAACCATTTTAAGACGCCTCTCTAGTACTTCTCTATTCGGGGCTGCAATTAAAACGTCGTCAAAATATGGGATGATCCCCTTAATCCCTTGCAAAAGTCTCTCCATCAGACTTTGAAAAATCCCTGGGGCCATGCTCACTCTGAATTGGAGTCGGTTGCATTTAAAAGCACCACGGTGCGTAACGATCGTCTGTGCTTTCGCGGGTTTTTTATCTCCAGGCAGTTGTTGGTACGCCTGTACTAAATCCAATTTAGCGAAGACTTTTCCGCACCCCCCAGGGAATGGAGAAGGTGTTGAACCAGTGGCACCGGGTAAGCGTTCTGTTGAAGGGCGTGATTGAGGGTGGCCCAGTAGTCCCCACAAATCCTTAATGATCCATCCGGTTTGATGGGTGTTACGATTGTGGTTTCCCAATGGGCATGGTCAGTTGGTTCTAAAACACCTTGGGCTGTTAATTTATCGAGCTGCTCATCGATCTTTGGTTTTAGGGCAAAAGGTACCCGATGAGGCTTAAGGCAGATGGGGGCTACTTCAGGGTTAAGGTTAAATGATATCAGGGTCCCCTTGTACTTGCCTAGTTTGTCTGCAAAGACATCCTGGAATTCCTGGACGAGGGCCTCCTCCCAGTCGTCGCTTCTGGTTTGGTGAATGACGGCTACCTCGATCCCAAGTGGGGCGAACCATTAAAGGCCTAACAAACTAGGCCGGTGGTGGTCGACGACAGTCAATGGTAACGATGCAGTATGATTTTTGAATGATACTTTGACTTGGCTGGTGCCGATGACCGGAATTTGGTTCCCCTGGTAATCTTTGAGTTTAATTATTTGGGCTCTGAGGTCTTGATGCTGGACGGCAAGGATTAACTGTTTAAGGGTCTTCCAGGAAACCATTGAGAGAGAGGACCCTGAATCGACTTCCATCACACAAGGTTGGTTCTCGATGGCGACCCTCACTCAGATCTTCTTTGCATCTAACGATGAAGCGTGACCAATGGTAATGGTTTGGTGTGCCTCTTCCTGTCTCGTTGAAGTGGTAAGTATTTTATTTCTGTAGGAGTGGTTGTTCCACTGATGGTTCAAGTGTTCCCGACTCACAGGATGATTCCCTGTGGTCTGGCAGTAGTTGTTTTCTCTCCGAATTGGGCTGGATCCTCGCTTGCTTCTACAGACCTTCCCAATGTGGCCTCTCTTCCCACAGGATTGGCAGAGTGCGTCAAGGAATTTGCAATCTGATCGCGGGTGGTTTGCCCCACAACCCACGTATTGGTACAGTAATCTTCGATTCCGCGGGTTGCGCTGGTCACGTTTGGACCGGAGCCAGTTGACCTCCTCTTCATCACTTTCTGATGGAGATTCGAGGTCCTCGTGGTGGGCCGCTGTTGTGTGCCTCTCTAGGCGAGGTGGGGTATCATTTGCGAGTTGACGGAGCGGTGCGTTGGTGTGGCGCATTTGGGTGGCCGACTTCCTGGTTGCTTTTGCTGCAGTAGCGTCTTTGATGACATCGGCAAGATCGATGTCCCCTTTGGCCATGATCTTGCTCTGCGCTGTGTGGTCATCTAATCCCAGAACTATTCGGTCTCTCAGAGCTTCTTCGAGGTCTGCAAACCCACAGAGGCCTCCCAGGTTCCGGAGGTCCGCGATGAAATCTGCAATGTTCTCTCCTTTCTGTTGGTCCCTCTGGTAAAACTCATGTCTTCGGACAAGTGTTGGTATGGCGGGTGCATTGTGGGCCCGTAGAAGGGGCGCGAGGACGTCCCAGTCCATGGATTTCACCTCAGCCGGTTTTGCTTGTGCCTTGGCCATCTTAAAGACGGCAGGCCTGCAATGGGTCAGGAACACTGCTCGCTTTTTTCCCGTAGTTGCGTCTTTCAAGTCGTTGGTCTCCAGAAACATCTGGAATCGGTCTATGTATGAGTCCTAGTCTTCTTGTGCTGGGTCAAATGGAGCAGGTGGTATGGTGCCGCCGGACATGTTTCCGTTATCGATGTGCCTTCAGCCACGTGCTCTGTTTGGTGCTCTGTGAGTGTTCAATCAGCTCAGATGTCTCTGCATCCCATCCTCGTCACCAGTGTTAAGTTCTGCGCATGGGTGCAAGGAGCGGAGACGAGACAGTGAACAGTGAACTTCAACTCTTTATTAAGCATACTGAACAGAGTAATCACCTAGGGCAGCAACAGCCCTTTTATAGGGTTGGCAGCTGTCCTATTAGCCAATGAAAAGATGGAAGTGTTAAACCCTTGAACCAATGAGAGTTGGCCCGTTAACAGCCAATCAGATGTCCTGGAAAGGACCAATCCGATGTCGCTATTATCGGCTAATTAGAAGTGCAGGATTAGAATCCTGCTTTTTACTTAAGGTTGTTAAAGCTTTATTAAACGCCTTTATTAGTTCATAACACAGGCTATATTCCTGTATTTTCTTTGTATTTTTCATACTGAATAGTATGGACATTCCTTCAGCCTATCCTCACAGAGTATCCTCTTAACTCCTTGAATCTTTGTTATCCTCAGAACCCCTTCCAACTTGTCAATATCTTTCTAGAAATGGGGTCCCAGAATATACAAAACCCAAAGCATGATCTCAACAGTGGACAGTTAAGAGGAGCAAAGTTTTCACATTTCTTTCTTAGATACTGTTTCTGCTAATGCAGGCTTGAACTGTGTTAGTCCTTTCAGCAAGTGTCCCACAATAATGATGCATATTTAGTGTGTTGTTAATGACCACATTCAAATCTTTCTCTCATATAGTGCTTCTAAGCCATGAATCCTATTCCTTGCATATTTTCCTGCCTAAATGCTTTCTTTGTTGAAGGATATCTGTTTTCTCTCACCTCAGTGTTCTATCCTTGCTTGATTAGATTGCAACTTTGTTCTGTCTTCCAGAATATTGACCATAGCTCTAAATACTGTGACATCTACCAATTTTGCCAACAACTCATCAACCTTGTTATCCAGATGATTAATCCAAATGTTGAAGAATACCAAATCCACTAGCTGTTGTTGTCCATCCCAATATGGAATCATAAATGCTAAGTCTCTGAGCATGAATTAATCAGCCAGTTGTGGACTCATCTTCAAATAATATCATCCAAGCCAGCTCATCAATAAGAACGTTGTATTGTATGCAACCTTATCAGTAGCTTTGTTGAAATTAGTTTACATCTATAGTATTTTCATGGTCCCTTAAAGCAATTTGACTTGTCAAAGAAGGTGATGACATCTGTTTCATGTGAGCTATTTTTGAGAAACCTATATTGACTGTTGACTGGAATTACAGCATTGTGTCCTTGATGCTTGAAAATAGTTCGCTTTATAACCTGCTCTAACATCTTTCCAGCTATTACATTAGGTTCACCTGTTAATTACTACCCCCCCCCCACTTTCCTTGTTCTTCTACAGACCTCTGGCACCTGCCAGAACCTCTGAAAATTAATTGATAAAGGTCTTCAGCAAATTCCTTCAATCTTTTCCTTCAATATATTTCATCAGGGCTTGAGGAATCGAAAGACTTCAAATTAGTTAGAATTTCATTTGCTACACCACTCTGGAACTTTCATCCTCCCCTCTTGTCTCAAAGGGTCAGCAGTAAAAGGAATGAGGTCTGAAAGGCAAAGCAGAAAATATTTCAAGCCCAAGGCTAGCAAAATTCAGTAAGGTTAATGACCAAGAGAAACGAAGCAGTGGTTTGACTTTCATAAACTAGAGACTGTTTATGTGACTCAAATCACCACTTATTTTGGATACAAAAGAATAATTTTTGATCTCCTTTTCTTGGTCACCTGCTAAAATCTCTCCATTTGGATTAAACAATGAATTTAAAGATAATGCTGCCTTTATCTTCCTCCATAGCTTTTTTTTTTAATACTTGCTATTGGATTTTGCTAGTCCTAGCTGATTATCTGGCTTTTGCCTTCCATACTTTGTTCTTCATTTCTGACCTGAAGCTTTGTTGACTTCCTTGGTTGTTAGGCCATCCTTCTATTTCGAATAAGCATCCAATTTCATCTCTCTGAAATAGTTTTATTTCTCACTGGTATTCTTAGACCTTTTTATGCTTATAATTTCCTTTTTAAGGAGTCTCAGCCAACTGTGCCACCTTTTCAATTAAAGTTTTTCTTCTCATGGCATCTCCTTTACTACTTCTCTTAGTTTAATAAAATTAGTTAATAAAATTCATGGTTCAACTGGAAGTCAGTTAATAAAATCCATGGTTTCAGTTTGATAGGCTTTGCCTTTTTTGTTGTGTAATTAAAAATCTGTTATAACAATATGTGATCAATGCACCCCCAAAGTTTCTATTATTTTAATATCTTCAATTAATTGTTCCTCTTACTAAGGATCAAATCCAAGCAAGCAGATCCCCTAGTATTTACTTCAGCCTTAAGAAAGGCAAAATGATTGCCAACCCAAGTAAAAATAATAATATCTTGTGTTTTACAACATTCATTGTCTAGAAACAGATGTCCAAGTATGTGAAATCTCCCATTGTAACTGTTTGATGTTTTTCTGACATTTCAGTTATCTGCTTTAATAAATGGTTTTGTGCCTGTAGGAAAGTCCTTGTAGGGGAATAGCAGGCAGAGCTGCAGGGTTAAGTTAAGTGTATCATCAATTTAGAGTCATTGTGTTCCCACAAGCAATCCTAGTCCAACCCTTCTAAATTCTATTAACTCCTGTCTGGGACCAATTTAGTGTTGGACTTGAGTTGACCAAATCCTTAGCGTTGTCTTGAAAAAGCTATACTGCAATCTTACAAAAGGTCCTGATTCTTTGCACCCAATTATTAATCTGGTCAACTCAAGTTCAACACTAAATTGGAACCACATAATGAAATTCAGGAAGGCTTGGACATGGAGTAGTTATGGGAATGCAACAAATCTGATGATATGCTTAACTCCCCTCCCCCCAGCTCTGCTTACTCTTTTTACTATATTCTTAGCAAGATATCCTTTCTGTTAGTTTGACATTTTATCTTAGCTGTTCAATTATTATTAATATCAGTCCAATGGACCTCTGTACATGCATGTTCTTTCCTGTTATATAACACAACACCCCCTCCTCTCTTGCTGTATTATATAGGTGACATTATTCTGTGGAACTGCTTACAAAATGATTCATTCAAATTTATTAATTTTATTTATTTACAAGACTTTAATGGCCAATTATCTCATGTGTTGTGAGTCACTCAAGGTGACTCACAACAATCCATAAAAAGCATAGCTAAAAACAAAAATTACCCTTCTCCCATACTTTATTAATCATTCTGAACAGAGCAAAAACCTAGGGTAGCAGCAGCCTTTTTATAGGCAAGCTGCTGATCTAGTAACCAATGAGAAACGTGGAGTGTTAACCCCTTTAACAAATGAGAGTGGCTCGTTAACAGCCAATCAGATTCTCCTGAATGGACCAATCTGATAATGGACCAATCCGATATCAGATTCTCCGATAATGGACCAATCAGAAGTGCAGGATTAGAACCCTGCTATATTCTAAAGGTTTGATAAAACTTTATTTAAGCGTTTTATTAGTTCATAACACCCCTTCCCCCCGGGTTCCCTTTAGGGGATGCGGTGACGTAATCTCAGAGGTATGAAGGTTGTTTTGACTGTCTATTGGATTTACGCTGTTCCACCGGTTCCTGTCTGTAACCCAGTTTCGGCGGGACGTTTTTGGGCAAGTCGGGTGCCGGTGGTTCCTCTTTGGATGACTCGGTGCTGCTAATGTTCTCATTGTTGTCCACTGGTCTTTGCGGGCTTGCCTCTGTTGAGGTGTTCCTCTGTGGTGAGGACACGCCCTCCCTGATTCTTCTTCATTCGTTACGCCCGATTGCTGACTTCTTTCGTTCCTGCTTTCCGCCATCTCGAATTCAGTTTCTTTGACATCCCCTCCCCCTCAGTTTGGGAGTTACCGGAGTTGTGGAAACTAGGTTGTAGCCTTGAGAGAAGCTGATCTATATGGCGTTTCCATGTTTTTCCATCGCAGGTTTTCACCCGGTATGACCTGGGTTCAGTGGCTTGAATTACAGTTGCCTCGACCCACAATGGTTCACCAGAAAGGTTTCTGGCGAAAACTAAGTCATCTATCTTGAACTCGCGGCATTTTCCGCTAGATCCACAGGGTTTCTCTGGCTCGTAAGATGGGTGAAGCTGGTCGAGGTGGGAACGGAGTTTGCGTCCCATTAATAGTTCAGCTGGAGTCTTGTTGGAGACGCTGTGTGGAGTGACGTGTTGGAGAAGGAGTATTCTGTTTATCTTATTTTCAATGTCCCCATAGTCCATTTTGTAGAGGGTTTTTTAACAAATTGTACCATGCGCTCAGCTCTTCCGTTAGCCACAGGGTGCGCTGGCGAAGTTAGCGCATGGTGAATACCCCAGTCCGCTAAGTATTGTTCAAAGGGTAGAGCATTAAACTGAGGTCCGTTGTCGGATACTAGAACGTCTGGCAGTCCATGCGTCGCGAATAGCCTGTTCAACTTCCGGATGATGGACTCAGTTGTAGTACTCTTCATTTCGTGGATCTCGAGCCAGTTGGAATAGGCATCCACTGTTAGTAAAAACTTGTGTCCCTTAGTAGGTCCTGCAAAGTCAATGTGGATGCAGGACCATGGCCCCCGGGGTGTTTCCCATTCTGTTGGAGTTGCTTTAGGTGGGGCATTGCTAACTTCCTTGCACTTTAAACAAGTCTTTACCCAGGCTTCGATCTGTTTGTCAATGCCTGGCCACCACGCGTAGCTTCGTGTGAGCGCTTTCATACGCACGATGCCGGGGTGACCCTCATGCAGTGTTTTTAACACTGCTCGTTGTAACCGCTCTGGGACGACAACTCTATCCCCTCATAGGATGCAGCCTTTTTGCGAAAAAAGTTCTGTTTGCCGGTTCTTGAAGGGGGTGAAGTCGTCAGGGGTTTGATCTACTGGCCATCCCCATTCAACCCAGCTAAGAACTCGCGTTAAGATAGGATCGCGTTTTGTTTCGATTGCGATATCTCTAGCTGTTAGTGGCGGTGAATGTAGTGTTTCAATCTGGAGTGTTGTAAGGGTTGGAGCTGGGTCGTCGACGGTTTCCGGAAGTGGTGCATGGCTCAGCGCATCAGCGTGGGGAATGGCTTTCCCCGGGCGGTGTTGCAGCCTATAATTGTACGCAGCCAAAAACTCTGACCAGCGAGTCATTCTAGGTGATAATATATAGGGGGTTGGCTTGTCTCCCACTATAATCCCCAGCAAAGGTTTGTGGTCAGTAACAATAGTAAAAACTCGTCCATATACATATTCATGAAACCGTTTCACAGCAGATACAACAGCAAGAGCCTCTTCATCGATTTGACTATAGTTACGTTCAGCCTTTGATAGGGTCCTTGAAAAATAGGCAATAGGGGCTTCACTACCGTTTGGTAACACATGGCTCAAAATGGCTCCTACTCTAAATGGTGATGCGTCACATGTGATTGTTAAAGGCAAAGTCTCGTTATACTGCATTAAAACAGCATCTGAGGTTAATAGGTTTTTCACTTGTCGGAACGTGTGCTCCTCTTGGTGCCCCCAGACCCAGGTTGCTTTTTGGTCAAGAAGCCTATGTAGGGGCTCAGATACGGCCACTTTGTGGGGCAGGAAGATGTTGTAAAAATTAATGAGCCCCAGGAAAGCTTGGAGATCAGTCTTATTTCTGGGTCTTGGGGCGCTCTTGATTGCTTTTAGTTTGTTATTGGTGGGGTGAATGCCTTGTTTATCGATTAGGTACCCCAGGAACTCTACTTTATCTGTACACAGTTGACATTTATTTTTTTTAACCTTAAGGCCAGAGTCTTTAAATTTCTGGAGAACCAGTTTAAGACGCTCCTTTAGTATTTCTCTATTTGGGGCAGCAATTAAAACGTCATCAAAGTATGGTACGACCCCTTTTATCCCCTGTAAGAGTCTCTCCATCAAACTTTGAAAAATCCCTGGGGCTACGCTAACTCCGAATTGGAGTCGGTTGCATTTAAAGGTGCCTCGGTGCGTAACAGTTTGTTTGTGCCTCTGCTGTTTTTTATCTATAGGCAGTTGTTGGTACGCCTGTGCTAAATCCAATTTAGCGAAGACTTTTCCGCCCCCCAGGGAATGGAGGCGGTGTTGTACCACCAGCACCGGGTAAGTGTTCTGTTGAAGGGCATGATTCAGGGTGGCACGGTAGTCCCCACAAATCCTTAATGATCCATCCGGTTTGATGGGTGTTACGATTGGGGTTTCCCAAGGAGCGTGGTCTGTTGGTTCTAAAACACCCTGATCTATTAATTTATCAAGTTGCTCATCAATCTTTGGTTTAAGGGCAAAAGGTACTCGATGAGGCTTAAGGCGGATGGGGGCTACTTCAGGGTTAAGGTTAAATGATATCGGGGTCCCCTTCTACTCATCTAGTTTGTCTGCAAAGACATCCTGGAATTCCTGGACGAGGGCCTCCTCCCAGTCGTCGCTTCTGGTTTGGTGAATGCCGGCTACTTCAATCCCAAGTGGAGCGAACCATTGAAGGCCTAACAAGCTAGGCCGATCACGGTCGACGACGGTCAATGGTAAAGATGCAGTATGATTTTTGAATGAGACCTGGACAAGGCTGGATCCAACGACTGGAATTTGGTTTCCCTGATAATCCTTGAGTATGATTCTTTGGGTTCTGAGGTCTTGCCGCCGGACGGCAGGGATTAATTGTTTAAGGGTCTTCCAGAAAACCATCGCGAGGGACAATCCTGAATCGACTTCTATCACGCAGGGCTGGTTTTCGATGGCGACCTTCTCCCGGATCTTCTTTGCATCTAATGATGAGGCATGACCAATTGTAATGGTTTGGTGTGCCTCTTCTCATTTCGTTGAATTGGCTAGTGGTTTATTTCTGTAGGAGTGGTTGTTCCATTGGTGGTTCAAATGTTCCCGACTCACAGAATGATTTCTTGTGGTTTGGTCCCCCTCTGAAATGGGCTGGATCCTTGCTTGCTTCTACAGACCTTTCCAATGTGGCCTCTCTTCCCACAAACATGGCAGACCGCGTCGAGGAATTTGCAGTCTGATCATGGATGGTTTGCCCCACAACCTGCGCATTGATGCTGCAGTCTCTGATTACGCTGCTGGCCTTGGTCTCGTTCAGACCAGAGCTGGTTGACCTCTTCCTCATCACTTTCTGATGACGATTCGAGGTTCTCGTGGTGGGTTGCCGTTGTATGTCCCTCTAGGTGAGGTGAGGTTTTGCCGGCGAGTTGGCAGAGCGGGGCGTTGGTGCAGCGCATTTGGGCAGCCGACTTCCTGGTTGCTTCTGCTGCAGTAGCGTCAGCGATGGTATCTGCAAGGCTGATGTCACCTTTCGCCATCAGCTTACTTTGCACGTGAGGTACATCTAAACCCAGACCTATTCGGTCTCTTAGAGCTTCTTCAAGCTCAGCAAACCTGCAGAGGCCTCCCAGGTTCTGGAGACCCGCGATGAAATCTGCAATGCTTTCTCCTTTCCGCTGGTCTCTCTGGTAAAATTCATGTCTTCGGACAAGCGTTGGTATGGTAGGTGCATAGTGGGCCCGTAGGAGGGGCTCGAGGACGTCCCAGTCCATGGATTTCACCTCAGTCGGTTTCGCCAGTGCCTTAGCCATCTTAAAAATGGCAGGTCCGCAGTGAGTCAGGAATACCGCTCGCTTTTTTCCAGTAGTGGCATCCTTTAAGTTGTTGGTCTCCAGAAACATCTGGAACCGGTCCATGTATGAGTCCCAGTCTTCTTGTGCTGGATTGAATGGAGCGGGTGGTATGGTGCTGCCGGACATGGTTTCCGCTGTTGGTGCGCCTTCAGCCACGTGGTCTGTTTGGTGCTCTGTAGTGTTCAGTCAGCTCTGACGTCTCCGCATCCCACCCTCGTCGCCAGTGTTAAGTTCTGCGCATGGGCGCAAGGAACGGAGACGAGACGGTGAACAGTGAACTTCAACTCTTTATTAATCATTCTGAGCAGAGAAAAAACCGAGGGCAGCAGCAGCCTTTTTATAGGCAAGCTGCTGATCTAGTAACCAATGAGAAACGTGGAGTGTTAATCCCTTTAACCAACGAGAGTGGCTTGTTAACAGCCAATCAGATTCTCCTGAATGGACCAATCCGATATCGCTATTATCGGCCAATCAGAAGTGCAGGATTAGAACCCTGCTATTTTCTAAAGGTTTGATAAAACTTTATTTAAGCGTTTTATTAGTTCATAACAATTACATTAATATTAATTCTGCAATATTTAACATAGTAATGTTCCACATATTAATTCTACAATGTTAACATAAGTCCCCAATGTTTCTATTTAGCACAAAACACTTTATTATGAGTTTTCCCCCCTCTGGATATTGCTGTGTGGACATAATATTTAATTATTTTATTATATCAAATCTGAATGAAGATGGAAACACGTCTATTGCATATAATATTGAAATTTGATTTCTGAGTCTACTTTTTCTCGTTTTCACTTTTGCTTCCCTAGCCCAGGTATTAGCCCAGTCATGAGATAATTAGAAGTGTTCTTTTTTGTTTTGCTTTATGAAAATTGTTAGTATAATATGATATATGAAGCTAAACTATAGATTCATATGTCAATTTCATTGTGCAAAATCTAGTTACTTTCATAACTATTTCATAATATTGGCATATTCCTATCAAACTATAGACAGGGTTAACATAGCCAATTGAATTTGGATAGAGCTAGAGGGTAGCAAAGAGATACCAAAAACTGTAAATCTCTGTTTCTATCTAGCAGTAGTTCAGATTGTTTGCAGTCTTGAACAGATAGTCTTAATTTTAAATGACATGACAAGTTGATTTTATTTATTTGAAACATGTATAGAGCAACCTATCTTGTCCCAAACTCTGGGTGGTTCACAACCAAGAGATAAGACAACATCTATTTACAATACAAATATTACATTCAAAACCATTACAATCTGAAGATCTAGTCCATAAGAAGTACATTTCACAATCTCACCCGGGCCAGGGCCTTCGGGAAAAAACCAGATGTTCAGAGTATTTTGGAAGGTTCAAAGGGCAGGGGACTGCCAGCTTTCGATGTTCCAAATGGCAGAGGCTGCCATGGAGAAGGCACACTTCCTAGGTCCCAGATGATGACAGCATTTAAAAGAGGGGACTAGGAATTTACACACTGTGATGACCCGGAAATGTAAATAAATGTCCTTTAATGCCTTCAACTTGGCCCCACTGTTCAATAATTCTCAGTTGGAGATAAAGTACTCAAAAATAGTCTTCAAAAGAAAGCAATACAGTCTGAATTTAATGAGCAGATAGAGGTGAAATAAAAAAAACCAAACAAACTACAATGACAAAATTTCCACAATGCACTAGAATAAGTAATTACCAAATTCAAGGAGATAACGTGGCACAGTTTGTTGGAAGGATGCCAACCAAGATAACTTCTGCCCAAAACAACACACACTTTGCTTCTGGCAACACTGTATTGTAATTGTCTCTCTTATATACTAGTCTCCCTAGCTGCAACCAATGAGGAGGATCATGGCCGCTTCCTCTCTCATAAACCAAGTTGTTGCCTTCTCTGTTCCTCCCTGCATGTTCTAGGATGCAGAGGGGATGGGCCTGGTGCTTCCTCTGACTGCCCAGCCGGCCTCTGCCCTTCCCCAGCCTCCTCCACAACCTCCACTCCCTGTCAGCTGTTCCTCCTCTCCCTCAGAGTCCAACTTTATCAAGGGCATACTCTATTGAATCTGATCAGACAAGCAGATATTCTTAGGGAAAGCTGGTTAGACAAATAACCTGATCTTGTTCCATAGAGGGCTTTAAATATAATAACCAGCACCTTGAATTGCACTTGAAAGGAAACTGGGAGACAATTCAGATTATGTAGGAGAGGTATAAAGTGAGTGAATCTAAGGGGATCCATCATTGTGCACACCCTGCATTCTGGACCCATTGTAACTTTTGGGTGTTTTCCAAGACTTCATGTAGAAGACAATAATCCAAATAGGAAATGACCAAGGTATGAGTGACCATGAGCAAGGCTTTCTAGTCCAGGAAGGCACATCATTGATTCATGAATCTGTGCAAAAACCCACACTGGCCACAGCAAGACTCACAAATCATGACTCCAAATTGCATACCACCTGTATGTATTCAATGTCTATATGCATTCAGTGATACATACACACTGCATTTTTCATGCTAAATCTTAAAACCAGGTTACCCTAACACAATTTTGTGTCCTATCAAATGGCCAATTTATCCTAAATGCCAAGGCTTGATTCCCACAACAAACCATCCAATCCCATTTTTCCAGCTCTAGTATATTATGTGAATTGGGTAACTTAGCGTAATTTTTGTGATCTTGAGAATTCAGTTCCTATGTCATCTTTTAGAAATATTTTAAGTCTCTAGCAAGGCTAGTTGGTTTAGAATTATAGAAAGGAAAATTACCAATAGGGCTTCTGTTTTTTTATGGAAGCCTTCTGTCCACAGATCTCATATTAATCTCTCCAAATAGCTCTTCAAAACTCTTTGACATGCCTGTAGACTTATTCTGCAACTGCAATTTGGCAGTTGGAATCTCACCAGGCTCAAGGTTGACTCAACCTTCCATCCTTCTGAGGTCAGTAAAATGAGGACCCAGATTGTTGGGGGCAATATGCCAACTCTGTAAACTGCTTAGAGTGGGCTGTAAAGCACTGTGAAGTGGTATATAAATCTAAATGCTACTGCATATATTGAATTGGGAACAGAGATACATCTTTTGTATTTGGAATCATGGTTATTGTTGGCACCGTGAAATCTGGCTTCCTCTAAACCTCATATGCACTAATTGAGTTTTTTTATTTTATTCCCCACAGGTTCTCAAATGCTACAGAACAAATCATCTGACAAATATATGAGGTCTGCGGCTAATCCTGAAGCTGAAAACTGCAATGCTATAACTAGACTTGTCTTCTTGGAGAGTAGGAATATCTCAGCCACAGGTGAACTATAAATCCTTTCTGATAGCAATGGCAGTAGCACTTAGACTTATATACTGCTTCACAGTGCTTTATAGCCCCCTCCAAGTGGTTTACAGAGTCAGCCTATTGCCCCCAACAATCTGGGTCCTCATTTTACCAACCTCAGAAGGACGAGCCAACCTGATGCAGGCAGTCCCCAATTTAACAACAATTTGTTTAGCAACCTTTTGAAGTTACAATGATACTGAAGTGACTTATGACTGGTCCTTGCATTTTAAGCCATTGCAGCATCCTGATGGCTGTATGTTCACAATTTGGGGGCTTGTCACTGGCATGTATTTAAGATGGTTGCAGCCTCTTGGGGACATATGATGGACATATGCAACCTTCCCATCTGGCTTCCAGCAAAGTCAATTGTAGGGTGATTTACTGTACACTTTACTTGTACAGTGATTTACTTAAAGACCATGGTAAAAAATAAATAAAAATAAACCCTTGCTTAGCGATGGAAAATCTGGTCCCAATTGTGATCATCAGGCAAGGACCACCTATAAACCCCTCCATTTTTCTGGAACCTATATCATACAAATAGCACTTACATTTATATACTGCTTTATAGTGCTTTCTAGCTCTCTCTAAGTGGTTTACAGAGTCAGCATATTTTCTCCCAACAATCTGGATCCTCATTTTACCCACCTCGGAAGGATGGAAGGATGAGTCAACCTTGAGCCTGGTGAGATTTGATCTGCCAAATTGCAGGCAATAAAGCATCTTGGAGTAAGGCGACGCAATGCCTAACTGAAATTTTAAAAAGAGGGCAGATTGGTGAGGACAGCAAAGGTTTCAGAGAGATGAATAAAGGATTTTGATGATGAAACAGTTGCCTTTCGGTGTATCTGAACTTTTTTCTTCAGGTCTGATTTATTATTCAGGCCTTGTGAATTTATACAATGAAGTTGTAATATTTTTATTTTCAATCATCTCCCTCACAGTTCCTCTACTTTTCATCCCCCCAAATAAGTAAAAAAATCAAAACCTCCTTACTTCTGCCCAACCCTCCTACATCTGCCCAAACATGATAAATCCATTCATTTCGATAATTAATGAAATTCACTCCCTTCCCCCATTTCTGAATTAATCTTCTCCCAAAATTAATGTCATCACTTACCAAAATATATAAATATTTCTAAGCAGGTCGCTGGTTTGCTTTCTTTTTAGTTGAATTGTATTTGATATCGAAGGTACATTTTGAATGAGCAATTCTGTGATGAAAGACTGGTTACCTAGTGAGTGTCTAAGTAAATAAATATTGATTTATGCCTATGTAAGTTGGAATAGCATTGCAAGATGATGATGAAATTTCGGTCCAGCTGAGAGCTTTGCTGCAACTAATCTTCAGAAAATAAAGTAATTTCTCAGCCACTTTTTTTCCAGATGTTGCTTGAATGAAAATATCATTGTTTCCCTCTAAGGTAAATTAGAATCTTTTTGCAGATTTATGTCCAATGATTTGAGAAATCTGTTGCTTTGAGGATTATTTAGGATTCTTTGGTGCCCATAAAGTACATAAAACTGACAAGAGGAATTTTACTTTGCCAAAGTAAAAACCATTTGTATGAAGATTTACAATGTCGTGTACAAGTTTTGCAAATATAAAATTAAAAAAAGTCTTGGAAATAGGCTTCCATTGTGATAGCTTCTTTCAGTGTGAGAATGCTAAGGATTGCCGCATATTTCACTGTTGGTGGAAAGCTGCAGTATGAAAACAAAGACTAAAAGCTGCACAACACTCATCTAGCAAGCTTCACTTGCAGTAAAAATGGCTCATGATGAAAAAAGAATGACTGTATTTAGAAAGTTAAACCAAATGCAAAATTCTATTTTACTATTCTCAGAAAGAACATGTAAGAGAAGACTTCAAGATTAAGGCTTTAATCTTATAAATAATTACACAAAATAGAATAGAGTACAATACATTCCTGGGACAAAACCCAATGAATATGTTTTGTCACACACACACACACACACACACACACACACACACACACACACACACACACACACACCAGGTGTAGAGAGCCTTTATTAAGGCTTCTAAGCCTAGATTGGTATTACCCAGCAATTCCTTGCCAGCACCAGCAGGGTCCACTAGGCAAAAGCAAGTTTGTTTGTTTGTTTATTTATTTATTTGTCAATCACTTACAAGATAATAGGTATAAGTATAAACATAGTTATGAATGAATACATGAAATGGATACATATAAGAAAAATAAAAGAAACAATAGGACAGGGATGGTAGGCACAATGGTGCGCTTATGCACGACCCCTACAGACCTCTTAGGAAAGGGGTGAGGTTAATAGTAGTCTAAGGTTAAAGTTTTTGGGGTTTGGGGAAGAAACCAGAGTCAGGTAGAGTATTCCAGACACTGACCACTCTGTTGCTGAAGTCATATTTCCTGCAATCAAGTTTGGTGCAGTTTACCTTGAGTTTGTATCTATTGTGTGCTCTTGTGTTGTTATGGTTGAAGTATTCATTGACAGGTAGGACATTGCAATGTATGATTTTATATACTATACTTCGATCGGACCAAAGGCAGCTTAGTTCTAGGTTTTCTAGGTTTAGAATTTCAAGTTACAAAAGTACTGAAAAAAGTGATTATGATTTTTTAATAATTATGATTTCTAATGATCACATGATCAAAATTGACCACTAGGCAACTGGCATGTGTTTATGCTGGTTGCAGTGTCCCAGGGTTATGTGGTTACCTTTTGCAATCTTCTGACAAGCAAAATAAATGGGAAAGCCAGATTTATTTAAGTAACTGTGTTACTTAACAATTCTAGTGTGGCAAGAAAGGTCATAAAATGAGGCAAAACTGACAACCACTGCCTGCTCAGTAAGGAACTTTTTTTTTGGCTCATTTGTGGTTATAAGTCGAGGACTATCTGTATATTACAGTTGGCTAGATCAGTTGTCCCTTTAAGTTAGGGGTCGCCAATCTTTTGGACTTCAGGGACCACCAAATTCATAATTTTAGATCCCAGGGACCACTAACCGGTTCTCTGGGCATGGCCTAATTTGTGGGTGTGGCTTGGTGGTCATGTGACTGGCTGGGCATGGCTTGTATGTAAATATTATAAATATTTATATAAATATTGAATTTTTTATAAAAAAAAGAGCAACTTTACCCAAAATCAGGCAAAGCAGGCAGATTGAGTTGTTCACAGAATCATTCAATGATCTATCTATCTGCCATTGGCCAGCTCAGTCTCTCAAATTTGCTTGCCCTGGGTCTGCACTTAATTTGCTTGCATGCAAACCTTCAGTCCTAAGGGAGGTTCGGCTGTGCTGAGCCGAAGATCTAAAAACTAGCTAGAAAGCAAGAAATCCAAGCATTTCCTGCTTCCTAGCTTATCTAAATCTCCCGGCACAGCGGAACTGATGATGGTAGGAAAAAGGAAAAATAGCAATTAAGCAGGCAAGTTTACCCAGTAAGGCGGGGAGGGTTCCCGAGGGCCATGTGGGCAGTGCAGCCTTGTGTTTCTGCACAGCCTAGATTAATTGTTTTGTGGGGGTGCTCTGGGAGTGAGATTACTCTGTGGCCCACCGCTGCTTTAAGTAACAAGATATCTTGAAATCGAAACAGCTATATATGAACGTTTGAGGGCTAAGAGTCATTCTTAATATTATGCATGGTTCAGGCCTCTATAGTAAAAGATGAGAATGTAAAAGGAATGATGCCAGGGTTTTCAGGCAATCTTCCTTTAGTGTTGAAGAGAGCTTGTGAAGAGTTTTTGTTTTTAAAATCTTGTGAAATCTAAAAATGTTGAGTATTACCCATTTTAGAATACCAGGAAATTATTTTACCAGTCTTCAGTAATTGTCCTCCAAGATAGTTTGAGAAGTGCAAAAGAGAGGTCCAAAAGCAGCATGCAGCCCAATGGTGTTAGGTTATTCAAATAATCTATTTTTTATGGAAGCATTTGAATCAAGCATCATAGTGTCAGATTAGACCCATTGTCTTTATGCCTCCTTGTCTTCCTATTTTAGGTGGAGCCAACCTTGTGTCTTGTGGAGGCGCCGGTTGGGTCTGGTTTTGGAATACACAAAGAAGCAAGCTACTGGCAGAATTTGAAGCTCACAGTGGAGTAGGGTCTATTATTATGACAACTGAAAAACGAAACCAGTATCTCATCACAGCCGATCTGGTTGGATGGCTAAAAATATGGGACATAGAGGTAAGAGAAAGGATTTCTGTATTGACTTGATGGGAGTAAAATAAACAAACACATACACATCACTGAAGGGATTCTTTGTTTTTTTTACTACTAGTTCTGTGGGCGTTGCTTGGTGTGCATGGCAGGGGGAGGATACTGTAAAATCTCCAGTCAGAGGTGGTATTTTCCAGTTCTTACTCAAAATTTCCACTACCGGTTCTCCAGAACACATAATGTGGAACATATAATTTTAAGATCAATTCTACAAAATGTAATACAATTTCCCAGGATTTTAAAACAAATCTTAATGGCATATAAATTTCTATTTATTTCAGTTCTTGATCATGGCATTTGAACTTAGATCTCTCTGACCAAAATCCCAGTACTAATCTTTGTATTTCCTTATCTGATACATCCCAGTCTTGGTACTATTTCTGGAAGAAAGACCTGATTGGGATAAGTTGTGATGTTTTCATTCTTTGCAAATATGTACCCATCCTTAAAGATATTTTAATCTTAGAACCATGCTACCCTATATCTGTTTACCTATTAGTTTATTGATTCAGCTTTAAGCTGAAATTATGTGCCATATTAAACTGTATACCATGGTTTAGAAACCAATATATCTGGGGTCACATAACATACTAAGATAAACCCAGTCCAAGCTTTTACAGCTTAACATGGTTTTTGAATGCTATTTGGGCATTATATTTATGAAGAAGTCCAAAAGACGAGCAAGACTGCAACAAATATCTCACACACTATGTAGCCTCTCTCTTTACACTTACACGCACATCACCCATGCATCCGTTGCATGCATATTTATACAATACAACTGTGTATTCTGTATGTCAAATCATAACCATGAAGACAAATTGTATGCAAGAGGCATATTTCTACTTTATGTGAATGCCAGGTTACATACTTTTTATTGATTTTGAAATGGAATTGTTAAAATTGTTGTTGTTGGGGGTAGAATAAGAGAAAGAAACAGAATGAGATTTGAGTTATTTATAAAAGTAATAAAAGTGGGATATAAATACATTCTTGGGGGAAGTGTATCTGAGTAATTATGAATTATGGAACCTCCGTGTTCTGCAGAAGTTGACTATTAAATAACCAGAAATGGTTTCCAAGTAGATACAAAGCAAACAGGCAAAAGAAATATCTTAGTTTGGGGTTTCTTAGACTTCTTAGACTTAGACCTGGACACTAATGGAAAAGGATACTGAACCAGTTTCTGATGCAATTGATTTATCCTCGTGTTCTTTAGAATACAGCAGCTCTCAGCATAGCTGACAGCATAAATCTTTCCATTCAGTTGCTGCTCTCCCCGGAGTTCAGTGATCAATCACATTTGCCAATTGCCATAGCTACAATACTATATATACTATACTATACTATACTATACTATACTATACTATACTATACTATACTATACTATACTATACTATACTATACTGTTCTGTTTTACCTTTCCTCTTTCCCAAAATATGAAAGAGTACAAACTCACACCAACACAGGCAGGCAAGCTGGCTCGGACTTCACAGAGTTAATTCTTTGGAACTGATAATATTCTTGGCATTCCCATATGTCCTGCCTGCCAAATCTGAACGGATAAAATCTTACTCACAGAAAATCACAAGGCAGCCCACAAAAATAGTCATTCATGAAGAAAAGCTGAAGTCAGGTTAAACTTTGTCCTGTACAAAGTTTCAGGAGAAAACACACCCACTTTTATCCCCTGTGGGGTGTGGCTCAATGACACAGCTCACTCTCTGACCCTCCCATGCTTCCTACATTGCTGCTCATGTTTCTCCCTACGACGCTGCTTAGGATCGAGCCAACACTTTTCCTCTTTACTCCCTGTCAGGGGCTGCTCCGATATACCTTCCTCCTGATTAATCTCAGGCTGTTCCTCTCGGTTGTCTGATGGAACCTGAGGCATTATCAGGGAGGAAGGTCCTGGAGAGGAAGGCATTGCCAGAGAGGAAGGTCCTGGGGAGGAAGGCATTCCCAGTTCCTCCTCCTCATCTTCCAGGTCTTCTTCCTCTGATAGCATAGGCTCAGGAATCGGGGCCACAACACTATACTATACTATACTATACTATACTATACTATACTATACTATACTATACTATACTATACTATACTATACTATACTATACATAGGCTGTTATGATATTGCACCATGTAAATACCATATTTAAATTAATCTAAGGACTATATCATAGTCACTTTGGTATATCTGAAGACTGCCAAAATGAGCAGCATATATTTAGGTAGCCTTATTAATTACTTCCATATGTTGCCCACGTGTTGCATGAGTTTTCTTAACCTACTTTAAATTGGCAATATGGTTAAAAACCAAATCAAACCCCAAACTATTGCTATACATTTCTTTCCCTTCTTTCTCTCTTTTTTTTTTCTTGTTTTCCATCAGGACTACTGCCTTGCTTTGGGAGAAAACATCATAACACAACCACCTACTCTACTAAGATCATTTCAGGCACATGAAGATTGTATCACTAGCCTGGAGTCTTGTTGGCAAAACAACTGTCTTTTTATTGTGACTTCTTCAACAGACCGTAGCATTGTTCTCACGGACATTTCTGGCATTCCGTTTGGGATATTTGGACAGGTAGAAATGTGAACATTTACCATTGGTTTTCTCAGTATTGCATGAATTATTTTTATTTCATTTATATATTTAGAAAATTTATATAGGTGCCTACTCACTGATAGCAACTCTAGGTGGCATACAAGTAATAAAAACACAACATGGGGGTGGGGAAAATTACCCCTCCACCCCCATCCATCCCAGGTGACAACACACAATCAAATTATTATTTAAATATAAGAGGTTGCCCAGAACTGTGATGAAAGCATTCTGTAGCAGAATATAAATGCCCCTGTCATTCACAGAGCGAAGGAAAGAATGAGAGAGATACAGAACTATACATCTGTAATATTCTCCCCATCAGAAGCCACGTTTCTGGGTTGAGGAATTAAGCCATCTTCTAAACTGCTCCCAGGGGGGAGAATGAACTCCTGAGAAGAGTTGTGTTTGATCCCTATTGACTCAGCATTTTAAAAAAATGCATACATGCATAGAATAGAACAGAACAGAACAGAACAGAACAGAACAGAACAGAATAGAATAGAATACTTTATTGGCCAAGTGTGATTGGACACACAAGGAATTTGTCTTGGTGTAAATACTCTCAGTATACAAAAAGAAAAGGTACATTCATTAAGAATCAAGAATCATAACGTACAACACTTAATGATAGTCATAGGATACAATCAACAGTCAAATCATACCAGGAAACAGTCAATATAAATCATACGGATACAAGCAACAAAGTTTCAGTCCTACAATCACAAGTGGGAGGGGATGGGTGATAAGGAGTGATGAGAAGATTAACAGTAATAATAGTGTACACTCTGTAAATAGTTGAACAGTGTTGAGGGAATTATTTGTTTAGCAGAATGATGGCTTTCAGAAAAAAAATGTTCTTGTGTCTAGTTGTTCTGGTGTGCAGTGCTCTATAGCGTTGTTTTGAGGGAAGGAGTTGAAACAGTTTATGTCCGGGATGTGAGGGGTCTGTAAATATTTCCACAGCCCTCTTTTTGACTCGTGCAGTATACAGGTCTTCAACTGAAGGCAGGTGGGTAATAATTGTTTTTTCTGCAGTCCTAATTATGCTCTGAAGTCTGTGTCTTGCACTAGTCCTATAATCATTAGCACCTATTTTATATTTTCAGTTTTTATATTTTGTTTGTCCCAAAGGTGCTTTTTCAAAAGGCAACTGTACTTGTATTTCTTTGAAGACAGTACAGGAGTATAAATGGTTTTCCAGAAAAATTGCAGACTACAGGATCCATTTACACTTCAGTTCGAGATGCAGACAACCCAGACTCATTCCCAATAGCCTGCACCTATGTTCAACAGTGAAGGGACAAAGGGCAGAAAACATCCTTCAGAAAGCACAACAGTCCTTTCAGTTCCAAGAAGGCTCCCCACCCACTTGCACGACTCAGGTGACCCTAAGGACACAGGCAAATCCCCAAGTGGCCTCAACAACTCTCTAAAAGAATACAAATGACCAATTGTCTGCAAGGAGTATAAATCCTTCCACCCCCCACCATCCAGTCAGAGCTGAAGAAATTTATTGGATGAGAAGTGAAATGTCTTCAAAGAAAAACAAGAAAGTCCAGTTACCTCTTGAAAAAACATCTTCAGGACAACCATGACTTGGATGACTGCGAATCTCCATAAATTTATTTTATCTGTGTTTGATTCATTGCATTTATATATCCTATTTACATTTTGAATATTTCAGAGAGGCAGATCTAATGTGTCCTCCTATTTTCCCCACAACAAAAACCTTGTGGGGTGAACTGGCGTGAGAGAATACCTGGTCCACAGACACCCAGCTAGTTTTCGTATCTAAGAGAGGACTAGAACTCCCAGACTCCCAGTTTTTTATACCAATATCAAAGCCACCTTTATCATAAAACAAATCAGTAGAACAAATGTACATAAATAATGTACAATTCCCCCGCTCCCTCCTCCTCTTTTTCTTCTTCTTTCTCCTTCTCCTCCTACTCACCTGGGGTATTCATATATATATATATATATTTTCTTAAGTTTTCACGGGTATTTACATGTATGGCATTCAGCTTTGTTCGGGTATTTTCCCACGTCATTGTAGTTGTGCTTTTAAAGTTGTAGCAACGTTTCAGCAGAATCTTATCTGCCATCATCAGGCTTCTGTATAGTGTTCATCTGTGAGTCAGGCTTTTACAGTGGTTTCAGATTTAAATTTGGGGTAGCCTATTGCTGTGCCAGAATGTTTTTTTCTTCATCCTGCCTTCAAAACAGAAAGAAAAATAGCAGCCATCCTTAGAAACCGCAAAGATAAAATTGACCTGGAAAAGCAAGGCATATATGAAGTCCCCTCTGCATCATGCCCGGCCACATACATTGGACAGACCAATAGAAGAATAAGTACCCACCTGGATGAACACAAAAATGCCGTCAAAAAACTGAACACACTTCTTCACTAGTCCAACACATGGAAGCCACAGGTCATAGCATCAACTTCAATGGCACCAAAACCCTAGCCACTATAGAAAACCCCAGCCACAGAATCATCACAGAAGCCATAGAGATTGAAAAAAGACCACAAAGCATGAATAGAAGAGATGATTCCACCAGACTGTCAATCATTTCGAAGCCTGGATTCACAAACAAAAAATTCTCCACACCACAAGCCAGGCAAACACCTGGGCACAACAGATCCCCCCTGATACCTCCAGCTCAAACACATCCCAACCAGGCACCCAGATGAAATCTAGCTTCCTAACTAATGATAGCCATCCATTTACACAGAGCCAAGCTGCACTAAAGACCTCCAATAAAGTAACACAATGTTGCCAGCCAATCAAGATACAAAAAGAGCCAAAAAAAACAGACAGAAGATATTAGAAACACCAATCAAGCAGAACACAGCAAACTCCAAGACCAATAAACACAGACCAAGACTCCCAACCAATCAGGATAAAGAAAAAAAACATTCTGGCACAGCAATAGGCTACCCCAAATTTAAATCTGAAACCACTGTAAAAGTCTGACTCACAGACTGATGATGGCAGACGAGATTCTGCTGAAACGTTGCTACAACTTTAAAAGTACAACTACAATGACGTGGGAAAATACCCGAACAAAGCTGAATGCCATACTGACACTTGACATTTCAAGGAGCTAAAAGCTTTTCTTGGAATGCAGATAACTCAAAAAATAATAATTGGATGAACAGTAATCTGTCTAAAAAAATGATGGACCTGTGAAGATACCATATTCTGAAGATGAGATGGAGGCTGAGTTACATTCTTAACCTTATCTTTGATACTTTTATTGTTTGATAAGCTGCCTTTAGACCATAAAAGACCAAGCCAAACGTTGAGATGAGGAGCTTGCATTTGCTGATTTAGATCAATTTGGATCAATTTTATACTGTATTGTTTCAAATTCCCTTGCTGGCAAAACTTAATAGCTGGCATATTTTAGAGCTTCCTCCAATGAAAAGTGAGATAAAATGTATTACTGACAAATTGGAGATAAAGGTTATTCATCTCATTTTACTGAAATGTTCTCAAAACGGAGCAAGTGTTAAAAAGCATATTTATTCTACCAGGTGCATTTCTACCAGGTGCATTTAGTCCATATGGAAAGGGAAATGCAAATTCCATAGGAATTGGGGTGCAATGCAACGAGCAGTGCCTTGCACAGTGTGGTAGCTACTGCATCATGTTCATTCATCACAGGTGAAATAATTGATTTTAGAACATCCTTAGTGGCATAGTGGATAGGTGAAAGAAGTCAGGAAGGTAGATAGAATTTAAAAAGTACTACGAATGTATTTCATGCTGTTTTATATACAAGAATCTGAATTTCTAACGATCAAGGTAAATTGCCAAAGGTGCTTTTTTAAGAGGCAACTGGACTTTCTTGGTTTTTTCTTTAAAGATGTTTCACTTCTCATCCAAGTTTCTTCAGGTCTGACAGGAAAGTGGGGAATGGAAGGATTTATATTTGTTGCAGGCAGCTGGTCATTTGCTTCCTTTTATAGGGTTGTTGAAGCACTTGGAGGTTTATCTGTGTCCTCAGGGTCACCTGAGTAGTAGTTCCTGTAGTCTGCCATTTGTCCCCTGGAAATCCATTCCTCAGATCCACTACTCAGGTGACCCTTGACAGCATTTTTGGAAGTGGTTTGCCATTGCCTTCTTCTTTCTAGGCAGGGGTGGGATTCTCCTGGTTCTCACCTAGTCACTATTGTACTGGTTCTCACCTAGTCACTGTTGTTAATTTTCTAAGCAGTTTGGAGAACTGGTTGTTGGAAGAAATGTCCTTGGTTTGGTTTGGTTTTACTTTACAGGCCTAATCCTGTAAGGAAGGCAGGAAGGAAACATTCTGGTGTTGTTTCTAGCATAATCTTTATTGCCCTGCTTACAGAAACTGCTCATCCATTAACCCTTACTACATTCTTGGGAGTATGCCTAGACTTCCTGTCTCCAGAGTTTTTTTTCCTTTGCTGGTACGTTCTTAAATGGGAAGGGTTGTTTTAAGCTTTTTACCTTGCTGTTGGTAGTTCTTCCAGCTGGGATTATATTGCACTTTGAAGCAATAATTGAATAATGAAGCAGAGCTGCTGGAAAGAAGATTTTATTTATATATAAATAAATTTTATTGATTTTACAATTACAAACCAACAACTCATACAAAAATGAAAGAAAAGAAAAGAAAAAAAGGAGAAGAAAATAGAAAGAAAAAATAGAAAACAATTAAAAACATTCTCATCAAAGTAGATATAAACAGGACAAGAAAGAATTCGGAATCAACAATAAACTCCAGCAATTAGATAAAATTTTATTAGGATCAGGCAAAAAAAAACAAAATAACAAAATTTTATAATTATTTATTAGAAGTCGAAGAAGAAATTGTAAAAGGAAACATGATTGCCTGGAGTAGGAATGTAGGACATAGCATCACCTTAACAGAATGGGAAAAGGTCTGGGGTAGAAACAATAAGATTACAAAGTCGGTAGCATATAAAGAAAATGCCTGTAAAATGTTTTATAGATGGCACCTTCCTCCTTCAAGATTAACGAAGATGTGCCCCAATATGAGTCCGAATTACTGGAAATGCAAAAAAAAAGAGGGAACTTTTTTCCATATGTGGTGGTCCTGTACAGAAGCTCAAAAATATTGGCAGAAAATTAGAATTTGGCTAGAAGAAATGACAAGAGAACAGATCGAATACAAACCAGAGTCCTTTTTGTTAGGGATCTTTGACAAACAAATATCAAAAAAAGCGAAATACATAATAATACACATTTTGACAGCAGCCAGATTAGCTTTTGACCAATGTTGGAAGTAGCCTCAGGTTCCATCAGAGGAAATGATCATTCAAAAATTTTCAAGTTGTGCAGAAATGGACAAATTAACTTTGGCACTAAAAAATAAAGACACCTCAATATACTACAATAGCTGGAACTGCTGGTACAAATGGTTAGACCAAAGATAGATTTTACACTATAAGGTAAAAGAGGATAGGATAAATCCATAGTAGATATACAGATATATGTAAGGATTAGGTGTGTGTATGTGGCATAAATTAAGGGTTAAAAAAAAGAGAGAGATCTTACAAACTGGAAAGAAGAATTTAATGACAAGGAATCAAGATGAGTGACATTCAGCAAGGCTTCTTGGCTAGCTAGAGAGATTGACATTCAAATGTGAGTTTACATACCATTTCTGAGTTTTGGTCTAAAACTGGTTTTTGGTGACATTTAATCCTGTGCTTGTTGATGGGATAATTTTCCCTATTCAACTTTGTTTGGAAGGAAAAAGGTTCCTGAAAAGAAACTGGGTTGAGAAGTTCCTGTGTCTAAATGTTCTGGTAATTGGTTTAACAAGCAACAACTAGTGTTTCAATTTAGTTATTTATATCATGTTTGATTTTTTCCTTCCTCATGGTTTATTTTTCTATCTGGGGAGGGAGATCTTTCTTCACTTCTTTAGTGGTTACTGGCACTGTTCTTTTGGGGTGTACTTTCAATAGGCAAGATGCAAGCTTGGCACTGATTTTTTTTACTGCTTTTCTGGGGGGCATGTGATCTTACCTTAAATCTGGATGATTATCTTAAGATATCTTGTGAGGCGAATGAGATCAGCTAGTGTTTTTAAGTGCAAATGGATCTAAGGATTGCTTCTCCTGGGTGTGCTCTTTCTGGAGAGCTTAAATTACCTACCTGCTAAAGGGTTTCACTTTATGAGCAAGTATTGGCTGCTGATAGTTATCATTGCATTTTAATTTTTTTAAATTCCTCAAGGTACTCTGGCACTCTGCCTTATTTGTAACTCCGGCTTGCAGGTATTTTTAATCTAATGATTGGTATTTAGAGCAGCTTTTGTAAGCAAAGAAGCTTTTTGTATTTTTGTACAGGTAATCCCTGACCTACAACAGTCATTTAGTGACCATTCAAAGTTAAAATGGCACTGAAAAAAATGACTTAGGACTGTTTTTCATAATTAAAACCATTGCAGCATTCCCATGGTCATGAGAGGCCAAGTGAGGAAAAGCGCCCCTTGACATGAGTGATGTCAAGTTGACCATGCTCACTCACTCACATGACCACCTAGCCAGGCCCACCCAGCCAGGCCCACAGAACCGGTTGTTAAAAAATTTGAATCCCACTCCTGTTCCTAGAGCTGAGAGGGAGTGACTACCTCAAAGTCACCTAATAGCTTTATCTCTAAAGGAGGCCTAGGATTCATGTTTTTCCCACTTTCTAGTATAAGGCTTCTTTCCATCCACAGCAACAGAAACTGGCTTTCAGTTATAAACTAGGTTCCCCTAAACTAACTTTCTCTGATTAACTAACTCACCTCATGTAATCTAAGCTTTTTGCCTGGGGATTAATCGCTTGCAACATCCATGCCTGAGACACAATCCCTTTTGCTTTCAGTGCCTATTTTAGCAGTCATGTGAAGCTAAAAATAAGCATTTTTGCAGTGTCAATCCTATAGCTGAACCATTATGGAGCTATTTTTGACATTCTGAGGAAGAAGAAGCATTAAAAAAAAGCAAGAAGTGCGGAGGAAACTAGAGAAGGAAAACATTTTCTGAAAGAGAGAGGGGGAGAAAGAGAGAGAAGGAGGAGATATTTTAAAAAAAAGAATGTCAGAAAGAAATAATAGTAGCACCTGTTTAACCATGGCTTCATCCTCATTTTGCTTTGGCCACATCATTCACTGTCAGCCTTGAAAAGATCGATCCTCTGGTAATTGTCTGTTCCACCTTAAAACAATTTCTTTATATCTTAATCAATTTCTTAGCATCTTGAAACTTATCAACTATATTCTGTCTTCATCTTTCCTGTATTTTACTGAAAATATTAAAGGCTTACCTTGTCCTTTAGATATGACACTTTTATCCTTAAAAGATAATACATAGGAACAAAAATTCTCTTGTGATAGAAGACCTACAAAAGATTATCAAGGGGGGGTCAATATCAGATATTTTGAAAGATAATACCATAAGATAGATGCTATGTTTCTTTTTTTTCCATATTAGAGTCCAAAGAAGAAAATGAAAAGTGAGCCAGGGCTACCTTCTAAAGCTCAGAGATGATATCTGTTTGATATATCCTTTATCCTATGATCTGTTTTTAGGAGGAACACTGGAGAATTGCAAATCATGTGCCATCCTTGTCCAAAGAAGAAAATGATACACAAAGAGAAACAGAGAAAAATATCATAAAAAACAACCCTGTACAATTGGTTGAAGACAATGTTCCCCCTACTATCATGGAACAAATTCAATCTGTTGCAGAGGATAAAGACAATTGTACATTCATGTATGTAATGTATCTGAAAGCTGATGTAAAATGACATATTTTTGAGAGACTAGTTATTAAGAGAGAGTCAAAGTGTTCCATTATCAGGAGCTTTCTTTCTCAGGAAATACGATGTATGCAAAGCAGTTTAAGGTCAGTTGCCATGATGCATTCCATCTTACATAAATGGTTTACTCCAGTTGCTTGGTTTGTGTTCTGAAAGACTTGGACCTATAACTACTAGTCTTTGCTAGTTTGTTTTGTATAGGCTCATGGGACTTCTCTAAACTATTTTATGGTTTCAATCTAGGAAGACTGAAATAATAGCCCTTTGTTTTGTCTTTAAAAGATTTTGCAAGGTTTTTTTTTTTTTTTAACAAACTGGACTAGTAGAAAAATGGTGCTCTGTCTCTGTCTCTGTCTGTCTCTTTCTCTGTCTCTCTCAACATACAATAACACAATTGGAAAGGACCTTAGAGATCTTCTAGTTCAACTCCCTGCTTGAGAAGCAGACCCTATACCATTTCAGACAAATGGTTGTCCAATCTCTTTCTGAAAGCCTCCATCAGTGGTAGGATTCAAAATATTTTATTCCATGTTCTGTGGGTATGGCTTGATGGCATGGCATGGCTTGATGGGCATGCCAGCAGAAGGATACTGCAAAATCCATATTCCCTCCCAACCCACTATGCTTTCCAGCTCAGGGCAACAAAAGAAGACCCAGCCAATCAGCTGGGACTCAGGAGGCAGAGAATAGATTGGGTGGGACCAGTCAGAGGTATATTTGCTGGTTCTCTGAACTACTCAAAATTTCTGCTACTGGTTCTGAGAATTGTTCAGAACCTGCTGCATACCACCTCCAGCCTCCAATGATGGAGCACCGACAAAGGCAAGCCATTTCATAGGTTGATTGCTCTCACCATTGGGAAATTTTTCTTTAGTTCTAGGTTGCTTCTCACCTTCGTTTCAATCCATTGTTTCTTGTCTTGCCTTCTAGTGCTTTGGAAATGGTTTGACCTTCTCATCTTTTTCTTTCTTTCCCATTTTTTCCCTTTTAGCCCAAGTGACAACAGGAACTCTTGGTCTTTTCTTTAAAAAATCTGTCCTCAAAGGATATATCCACAGAATAGAAAGCACTTAGTACTTGTTTCCCCAACCATCATTCGAGTAGAAAAGAAGCAGGGAAATCCATCAATTAGGGGCCAAATTAACCACTGTCTGGATACAGTGCAATACCTGATAATAATACCTGAAAGCTACTGAGGCCAAAGTAGAGGAAGGCTTCAATAATAGATTAAACTCCAGATATAAGCATCAAACTACTTGAAGAGGTTTCTCTCCCCAACACCTTTTTCTTCCTTCCTTCCTTCCTTCCTTCCTTCCTTCCTTCCTTCCTTCCTTCCTTCCTTCCTTCCTTCCTTCCTTCCTTCCTTCCTTTCTTTTTTGTAGAATTGATGAAAATAGAAGGTAGGGTGTATTCTTTCAAGGCTATTAACTGTTTATTTAGATTCCTTCCAAGGTTTCGCTACAATAAATATCTGAAATATTTCCCATTTCTCTTCTAAGATAAAGATAGCATGGGATAGAAAAGAACACAGCATCCCACAAGTGATTTTAAAAAATAGCCTATCGTTATGCTGAATCAATTCAAAAATTATGCTGAATTAATTCAAAAAATATCCTAGGTTGGTAGTTCAGATCCACATATGAGGTATGAGTCTTTAATATGTGTCACTCTCATATCTAAGGTAGTCATTAGAGATTCCAACCTCAGTCTTCGACTTCCAAGAGTGACTTCTGCTATCCAGCCAGTCCACACATAATGTAGATATACTATGTAAGCATACTATACATATGTACATACAATGTGTCTAGTATATAGTTATGTATTAATATTCATATGCATGTGTATGCATGTGTATGTGTTTGTGTGTGTACACTTTTAAAATCCTCCCAGTCCATTAAATCTGAAATCACAATCTAATATCTCCAAAGCTATTCAGTTATACATTTCAGAAATAAGCTTGAGGAGGTAATTCAATCTAAGATCCTTCTAACTGAAGAATCCTTTAAGAGCTTTTGACATACTTGCTAACATTTAAATCCTTTGCCTTATGAGTTTTCTTTAAATGATATATAAATAGGGCTCAAAATATTGACAAAGAAACACAACAAATAAGATCTTTTATTTGTCTCTTGCATTGTTTTGTAGCAGTCTAATAAAAAAAAATCTAGCACCAAGAAATGCATTAACTGAAAAAATTCTCTATTCCAAGTTGTTAAAAATTCAGGAGCACAGTTTGGGAGAAAGGGGACTAATGTACCTTAGATTTTCTGTGGCAGCTTATTGTGTTGTGTTTTAGAAACACAATTTATGAGGTCCTTCCCCCCCTTATCATAGCATATAAAAATACACTAAATAAGTAACTGGTATAACTTTGTAATTCGATGCCAAGAAGTTAGATGTGCAAGAATTTTATTTTGAATGGTTCATATATGGCAAAATGCATAAATAATTCATAGGTCTTTATAAAATATGAAATAAGAATGGCAAGTTAAACTCTAGCTAACTGCTTCTTCACTTTAACTTCTCAGATATAACACAATTAAGTTTCTGTATTATTAAACATGCTAATAACCTTGGGCAAAACAAAGTAACCTTCATGTACAGGGCCAATGCACAGCTAAATACAGCAATAAATAATAAAATACGATGCTTTTCACTACAATTGCAGTGTTACAAGGCAAGAAATGTTGTCCAAAACTACACTGCCATATCCATCAACTGGATATGTATGATTTTGGGTACAATTAGAATTCTGATATTTTCAAAATCAAAATTAATCAGAACACATTTTGGGGGCTGGGAGGCCAGGGAATAATCAAAGATTTTTCTTCTTTTTCTCATAGCTGAAGGGAAGTCTTCCATAAACCTATAGATCTGTTGAGGTTCTGATTCCAGAATTCTTTTGGCCATTCAAATGGGAAATTTGAAAATTGCAACTGCAATACAACTAGAGGTGATTTGTTTATTTGTTTGAATTGTGGCTAATGCCATAATTCTCCCATGTGTCTCTGGAAGATATTCAGAGTATTTTCATCCATGTCTCCTAGTGTATCTGTTTCAAATTATAATGGAAAATATTAAAAGACTGCTGCATAGGGCCCTGGAGAAACAGATTAAAAACATATAGAATAAATGTGCTAGGTCATATCAAAGAATAAATAGTTTATGCTTAGTTGTATTTTCTATGGAAGCCAACCAAATGTATCCCAAAACAGAACATGTTTGATATAGACCTTATTTCATCCAATGGTTTGTTTAACAACATAGATGCATGCATTGTTTACACTGACTAGCAACCTCAATCATGAATCTGAAGCAAAGGATCTTCTTTATTACCTGATCATTTTAACTGGAAATACCAAAAAATGAATTTAGAGTCTTCTGTGTACAAAGCACAGGCTATTTAATTGAGTTATAACCCTTGTCAAATTACATTTCAGTTGTAGTTAATCATTCCATGTGCATGGGCTTTTCAGTTTTCGCCAATTTTCAGTATGTTCAGATTAATCTTAGTGACTCAGATAAGGTAGGAAAAGATGGATGGAGTGCATGGGAGTCAATATTTGGATTGGGAATGGTAAAATAATATAATTTTCATTACAAAATAAGTCTACAACCTTCCTTCCTTCCTCTTTTCCTTTTGCACTGGCATGTGGCCTGTTATGCATTTCTTTAGAACTTCGAGACATCTTTAAACCAAAAAAGCCTGTGCACCAAGAGCTAAATATGTGTCCAATCTGTACAAGAATTTATAAAGATTGGAGAATATTTTGTTTGTTTATTAAAATGTGAGTGGCAGCCTGTTAAAATTAATGATTCTGGTTGGCTTACAATTCAATTTTAGAATGGAGTAACAGAGTTAGAAGGGACCTTGGAGTTCTTCTACTCCAACCCCCTGCTTAGACAGGAAACTTATACCATTTCAGACTAATGGTTGTCCAATCTCTTCTTAAAAACTTCCAGTGTTGGAGCATTCACAACTTCTGGAGGCAAGTTGTTCCACTGATTAATTGTTCTAACTAACTGTTCTAACAATTTTAATTTGTTTCATTAAGACAGAGCTATAAGTAGCCATACTCAAAATGAATTTGAAGATTTTTGTGTCCAGATAAATTTCCCTAATGGTTATTAATGGAGCTAGGACTTGAAGAGAAGTTTTAAAATGCAAAGCAGAGAAAGCTTAGCTGTCTTGTCTAAAATGGAAAATCTCGGTTCTGGAACTTATACTTGACTAAATGAAACTATACCTCTATACCTCTAATGAAACTGTAATAATGACAAATGTCTCTTTGTGTTCAAATCCTATGCCATTTGGAAGCAGATGGAAAACTCATAATTGAACTCTTTTTTTTTAAAGAGGGAAAGCCATCTCTAAGTAATAATTTGCTTTGTAGCCAGAAAGTCTGAGATTTAAGCCCTGGCATCTGCTTTTTTTAATTTACCAAGTCATTTCCAAGACCTCTATATATCATGCTACAAATTATATTGCTATTGAGCACAGTTATGAGACTAGAGCCTTTCATTTTTCTGTGTTCCAAGTAAACAACTAAATATAAATTGCATGCAGATGTGCACACAAGATACCTAACAGCATGAATGGAAAACTGATCTTAATGACATGTGATGGCTTCATCATTCTTGTTTTTATGACAAACATGTTCCTATTTGTATTTGCATGGATGTAAAGAGAACTCCCTGCACAGTCAAGAAACCTGAATAAATAGTTATTCATTAGTGCAGAGGAGATCTACATCCAGGGGCTATAGAGAGATGGCTTTTTCAGACATCGCTGATCAACATTTAAATGAAGTACAGGACTTATGAGGTAGGAGTAGTGCACAACAGAGATTCCCAAGGAAGGTTAATTCAGCTCCTGAAAGGCGGTATTCAAAAGGGCAAATTTATTACATATACAGCTGGAACACAATTTTTCAAACTATATTTAATTTCCAATAAGTTTAAGCGTGAATGCAATACAACCGCATTTAGATTTCATCCTGGTTCTATCCATATTTTTAGGAATGGAGCCCCAAGCTTGTCACTCTAAATCAATAATTGTGGGCCACCAACTCGATCTCGCCTTCTGATTACAAAAGTGTTGGAACATAATCATTCACTAGGTTAGTTCCCTCAAAACACAAGTTCAGTTTCTGTAATGGTTGCATCTGCTATGAAAACACTGCATGACACACAGGGTTTTGTGACAGTTCATTATTCATGAAGAAATAAATTCAGCTTGCATAAGTGAGCAGCGCACCAATGCCAACTTTACTGCTACCAAATGTCATGACTGACGATTGATGTTTCTTCTTTGATGTAAACAGTGGTATTTTTATTTTTTATTTGTTTACTTTTGAGGGAGACATAGCAAGTTGAAGTTGTATTCATAAAAGTGGAGTTGACAATTATGATAAAAACTAAGAATGGGTGAGCAAACCATTTCTTTAGAACTTTTCCAAATGCTGCAAGTAGAAGATAGGAGATCACCTACATGTGTTCTGGAAGGCTGCTCCTCATAAGAGAACCATAGAACAGGAGTCTTCACTCAGTTTCAGCACTAGGAGACAATAAGATCAGCCAACTTGCTCACAACCATGGTGGAACCTAAAAGGACACTCACTTTCTAATTTGGAAATTGCCTATTAACAATCTTAAAACTACTAGAAGTCATTAGAATGACAATATTGAAAAGTTGCCAAGTGAGTTTAACTTCAACTCTGAACCACAACAGCAACAACAAATAATTACAAACTTATGAACTTAAAGAATTTGAAATAAGCACAAAAAGCTAAATAAGATTTTTATCTAAGAATGTTATCTGGATTTTGGATTTAACTACGAAAAATAAAATAAATAAGTAAAAAGAATTAAAAAACAGAAATATCTTAGCTATCTTGGTTCATAACAAAGATAAGCAACTGTTTAATGTTAGAAATTGGACACTAAGAGGGGACTAAATATTGTAAGTTGAAGGGGAAAAAATGCAACCCAGCTTTTGGTATTGATTAACTGGGACTTACAAAATAACACAGAATAACATTACATGGGAAATACCAGTATTAAAGGGGATATTCAAAGAATGAAGCCAGAAATTAGTTACAATATCAATAGTATCACTAATGATGTTAGATTCCATGGATAGTTTATGTCCAAAAGATGTCAGTGAGGGAATGACAGACATGGAACAAATTTTGTTTGACAAGACAGAGAAAGTACTGAAAGAGGAATTACAAATCATAAGCCAATATAATTATTTGGAAAAGGAAGCTTTACTGCATATCCAAAGGAAACTGGCTGGAGTTTTAAAAATTAAAGGTGAAAAACAAATGATAGACCAAGGGAATGACCTCGAAAATATTTTCTGATCTACAAAAGATCACATTAAAAAACTCTGTGCAATGTGACAAAGAAAAATGGAAGAAAAATAAGATCCTATGATAATATTTATCAATATTCATACAAAATGAACTAAAATTAAGATGATTAATTATATTCCTTCCTTTTAATTACAATGAAACAGAAGGAGTTTAACACTGATTTATTTGATCAAGGTTAAAATAACACATTTCTTTGCAAAGTTTTGGTAATTCTTTATGGGCTGTTAGTTACACCAGGATTGAAAAGCTGTTGTTTTATCATGCTTATAGAGTGTTAAGCCTGGTTTCCCCAACCAGGGCTAGGGAGACAAGCTAAACAGAATGTGCAGCTTAGTCAGATAGGCACACAGATAAATGAGTGAGCTAAGCTTGTATTAACATACAGTAAAAATGACAGATACGCTTGTGCTATCAAATATATAGTTTATTCCATTATGAGTTCATAGCATAGTCAAGATAACAGTCCAATAGTCATGTATCATTTAGTCAGTCCATTCAGGGATATTCAGTTAGCAAAGTCCGTGTTGAATACCCTATGTCAATTCACTTACAAGTCTGTCCTTTGTTTTCTCTCCCGTTCGAGCAATGCAGTCTTGTGTCCTTGCAGTAATCAGGAACTTCAAAGCCAGAGAGATAGCAAGCTGCCGTCTTGCTTCTTTTAAAGTGCTTTCACAACCACTCCCTTAATTACTGTTCCACAGTTAAAGTTGCAGACACTTTAACATATAAACTATGATTACATATTATTATTTACCTAAACCAGTTAGGGTAAAACAATGTTATCCCTAACATTCTCCCCTTTTAGGAAATAATAATAAATATAACTATTTACATCTTTAAATCATATTTGTTACAACTCTCTTTAAACTTAGTTACTCCTTGAGCTTTTGTAAATTGGTCTGCAATGTTTTCTTCCATCATGCAGTATTCCAATTTAATTAGCCCATTCTTTACAGATTCTCTAACATTTAAGTATCTTAAATCAGTATGCTTTGATCTAGTTTTAACAGCAATACTAGTAGCTAACTTTATAGCTGCTTGGTTATCCTCGAACACAATAATGGAATCTTTTACAGTTATACCCATGTCTAATAATAACTGTTTGTACAAAATCAAATCAGTGCATAATAATGACAGACATGAAAATTCCGCTTCCATCGTGGACAAGCTGATATGCTGTTGTCTGATTGACCTCCACGCTATTAGTGTCTTACCAAATAATATAGCCACCCCAGATGTTGATTTTCTTGTGTTTATATCAGTTGCAAAACTTGCATCTGCATAGGCACTAAGAATCAAATCACCCTTTGGTTCTATATACAATGCATGGTTCAGTGTTCCTTTAAGATATCTTAAAATTCTCTTTAATGATTGCCAATGACATTGTTGTGGATCTGAATTAAAATGTGCCAGCTGATTTACACTATAAGCTATATCAGGCCTAGACCAATTGCTTATATATGATAAGCTTCCAATCAAAGATTGATATATGGACTTATCAAATTTGGGACTTTGATCATTAGTTTGGCAAACTTCCTGACTCATTGGAGTCTTTGCCGGTTTACAAAGTTCCATTTTAAACGTTTTAATTAATTGGCAAATTTTATCTTCTTGAGATATCTTAAAACCATTTTTTGTTTTGTTAATTGTCAATCCTAGATACTTTTTAATTTCACCTAAATGCTTTAATTTTATTTTTTTGGCTAATAATGATATAATCTCATTAGCTTCATTATTAGTCTTAGTTATCAAAGCAATATCATCTGTAAATAATAATAATAATGACACCGTTCCATTATTTTCTCTTTTAAACACACATGGATCTGCTAAACCAGATTTAAAACCTATATTGTTTAACTCTTTCACAATATATTGGTTCCACTCAAACCCAGATTGTTTCAACCCGTAAAGACTCTTTTTGAGTTTCCAACAATCATTACTATTCACTTTATTGTCTTTTATACCTACTGGTTTTCTTAAATATATAGTGTGCTGCAATGGTGCATGAAGATAAGCAGTTTCTACATCTAAATGGTTAATAACATAGTTTTTCTTAGCTGCCCACACTAATGCTGCTCTTAAAGATGTTGCTTTAAGACTTGGTGCAAAAACTTCATCGTAATCAGATACAGTTTGATTAAATCCTTGAGCTACTAACCTAGCCTTATGGGTAACAGTCCCATCATTTCCAGTTTTTACTTTAAATATCCATTTGCACCCAATGGATTTTTCTCCTGGAGGTAATTTAGCATCTTCATAAACTTTCATTACCTTTAATGAATTTAGTTCCTTTTCCATTGCCTTTTGCCAATTCTCCTGATCCTTAGCAGGATACATCCTAAGTTCATCTACACTACTTGGAACTTTAGTTACTTGGCAAACTATACTTGCTTGATACCTATCAGGTGGTCTAGTTACACGTGTAGTACGTCTAGGTATTACAGGACTTACAGGTGGACTTTCATTTATTAACTCTTCTTGATTATCTAACTCTTCCTGATCAACTGTTTCCTCTTGTTCTGGTCCTATTTGCTCCTCTTGGACTTCTTCTTTAATTGGACTCTTCTTATAACTAATCTGATCTTTCTGCCTTTTGTAGGGTTCAACAATTACTTCGTTATTTAAATCTTGCTCTAATCTATTCCATCCTACATGTTCTAGGAATTTAGCACTAGCACTGGTGTAAACTCTAGATGTACCTGGTTTCCAGAATCTATAAGATCTATGATTAGATGTATATCCTACAAAATACAATCTTTTAGCTCTATGCTGTCCTTTGTGTATAAGTTGTGTAGGGATATGCACCCATGCTGGTGCTCCAAATGTGTGCATGTAATTTAAATCAGGTTTTGTACCATGCCACAGTGTGAATGGTAATTCACCTGTTGTTGAATTAACAACATTATTTAATATATGATTACCACACATTATTGCTTCTCCCCACAAATTGTCAGGTAATCCTGAATCAGACATCATAGTTCGTGCCATTGATTGTAATGTTTGGCCTCTTCTCTCTATAAAGGCATTATGTTGTGGCCTATATGGTGCAGACTTTTTATGTTGAATACCTAACATTCTTAGTCTGTTCTGGAATTTATTATTTGTAAATTCCGTACCATTATCTGTTATAAGAGTTACTAATTTCTTTTTAGTTTTCCTTTCTGCAAATTTAATCCAATTAAAGAGATTTTGATAAGTTTCAGTTTTGCTCTTCATTAAATAGCAAAACCCATATCTAGAATAGTGGTCCATTATACTTAATATGTATCGAGCTCCTCCTACACTTGGTTTTTTAGGACCTATTAAATCTGCAAATACTACCTCTAAAGGCTCTTTAGTAGTAAATCCATCAACTCTATTAGCAGGTGTAACCCTTGCTTTGCTTTGATTGCAAATATTACATTGCAAATACTTATTACAAGGTTTCAAACTTATTCCCTTAGATAATTCAACAGTTTTCTTAAGTATTTTAAAATTTAAATGCCCTAGCCTTCGATGTAACAAGTGAATACATTCATCATGAGGTTTCTTATTTTCATAAACTGTGTTAGCCACTTTTAAACCATTATCATTTAACACATATAATTCATCTCTTAAAGATGCAGTAATTTTCTTATCTTCTTTCTCAATTATGCAGTTATCTCCTTTAAATGTAACTACATATCCTAGTTTAACCAAAATTCTAACTGAAATTAAATTAAACTTAAGTTGTGGTACATATAACATTTTTACATTCTCTTTTATAAAAGAACAATATGCTATACCTTGACCTTTAGCTTTCAGTTTCCAGCCATTGGCTAACGATATCTGCTGTGTACTCTTGGACATTTCAATAAAATTTTTCTTATCATTTGTTATACAATGTGATGCTCCACTATCAACCACCTATAAATTATTTTTTACAGCTCCGTTACTATACATGGCTAACTCTAATTTTTTTTTTTTTTTTTTGATGACTTTTTGTATTCTGGCCAGCTTTCTGGCGTTTTGCCTTTTTACAAAATCTTGCCAAATGTCCTCTTCCTCCACAATTAAAACACTTTTTAATTGCGTATGCAGTAGGAGTTTCATTATCTTCTTTTTGAAGTTGCTGCCTCCTTAACTCATCTCTTTCAAGCCTTCTTCTGGCCTCTTCAATCAATCTGCCAGTTATATCAGTTAAAGTTAGGCTTTCCTTTGGCAATATTTCAAGTGAAGTTACGTAGTTATCATAGGTTTCATCGAGGGAAGACAGTATTATATAGACTTGATGTAGTTCAGAGAAAATAAGCTCTTTCTCGTGCAGTTCTTGAAAAATGCTTTGCATAGTTTTCAAATGACTCAGCATATCACCATTCTTATGGAGATGTGTACTGAAAAGTTTCCGTGTTAGATTTATGTGAGCACCAACGTTATCTCGAACATAAATCCTCTTCAGCTTCTGCCAACACCCAACAGCTAATTTCTCTCCGTGGATATAAACAAGCTGCATATCAGTTAAGGTTAAAGCAATAATGCAAATAGCTTGTTGATTTTTATGCATAAATTCTTCTATCTTTAGTTTATCTTCCTCATCCTCTGGATCCCATTCTTCTACGTTTGGTGGATTTTCAATTATGTTCCACAAACCTTCTCTTCGTAGAAGCAGACTACATTTCATAGACCATGATACATAGTTTGTTCCATCCAACTTGGATATCAGGGACAAACTTTGTAGATTGACTTGTGCCATGTTTTCTTATATGGATATAAAACTATAATTAATAAAACACAGCTGTCTGTTACTGTAATGTATAACAACACAAACTCTCACTTTTACATAAATCTGTTTTATCCTAGTTAAACTGACTTTGCAGCCTCTGGGCCCATAACCAGTGTTAAGCCTGGTTTCCCCAACCAGGGTTAGGGAGACAAGCTAAACAGAATGTGCAGCTTAGTCAGATAGGCACACAGATAAATGAGTGAGCTAAGCTTGTATGTTTATTAACATACAGTAAAAATGACAGATACGCTTGTGCTATCAAATATATAGTTTATTCCATTATGAGTTCATAGCATAGTCAAGATAACAGTCCAATAGTCATGTATCATTTAGTCAGTCCATTCAGGGATATTCAGTTAGCAAAGTCCGTGTTGAATACCCTATGTCAATTCACTTACAAGTCTGTCCTTTGTTTTCTCTCCCGTTCGAGCAATGCAGTCTTGTGTCCTTGCAGTAATCAGGAACTTCAAAGCCAGAGAGATAGCAAGCTGCCGTCTTGCTTCTTTTAAAGTGCTTTCACAACCACTCCCTTAATTACTGTTCCACAGTTAAAGTTGCAGACACTTTAACATATAAACTATGATTACATATTATTATTTACCTAAACCAGTTAGGGTAAAACAATGTTATCCCTAACATTCTCCCCTTTTAGGAAATAATAATAAATATATCTATTTACATCTTTAAATCATATTTGTTACAACTCTCTTTAAACTTAGTTACTCCTTGAGCTTTTGTAAATTGGTCTGCAATGTTTTCTTCCATCATGCAGTATTCCAATTTAATTAGCCCATTCTTTACAGATTCTCTAACATTTAAGTATCTTAAATCAGTATGCTTTGATCTAGTTTTAACAGCAATACTAGTAGCTAACTTTATAGCTGCTTGGTTATCCTCGAACACAATAATGGAATCTTTTACAGTTATACCCATGTCTAATAATAACTGTTTGTACAAAATCAAATCAGTGCATAATAATGACAGACATGAAAATTCCGCTTCCATCGTGGACAAGCTGATATGCTGTTGTCTGATTGACCTCCACGCTATTAGTGTCTTACCAAATAATATAGCCACCCCAGATGTTGATTTTCTTGTGTTTATATCAGTTGCAAAACTTGCATCTGCATAGGCACTAAGAATCAAATCACCCTTTGGTTCTATATACAATGCATGGTTCAGTGTTCCTTTAAGATATCTTAAAATTCTCTTTAATGATTGCCAATGACATTGTTGTGGATCTGAATTAAAATGTGCCAGCTGATTTACACTATAAGCTATATCAGGCCTAGACCAATTGCTTATATATGATAAGCTTCCAATCAAAGATTGATATATGGACTTATCAAATTTGGGACTTTGATCATTAGTTTGGCAAACTTCCTGACTCATTGGAGTCTTTGCCGGTTTACAAAGTTCCATTTTAAACGTTTTAATTAATTGGCAAATTTTATCTTCTTGAGATATCTTAAAACCATTTTTTGTTTTGTTAATTGTCAATCCTAGATACTTTTTAATTTCACCTAAATGCTTTAATTTTATTTTTTTGGCTAATAATGATATAATCTCATTAGCTTCATTATTAGTCTTAGTTATCAAAGCAATATCATCTGTAAATAATAATAATAATGACACCGTTCCATTATTTTCTCTTTTAAACACACATGGATCTGCTAAACCAGATTTAAAACCTATATTGTTTAACTCTTTCACAATATATTGGTTCCACTCAAACCCAGATTGTTTCAACCCGTAAAGACTCTTTTTGAGTTTCCAACAATCATTACTATTCACTTTATTGTCTTTTATACCTACTGGTTTTCTTAAATATATAGTGTGCTGCAATGGTGCATGAAGATAAGCAGTTTCTACATCTAAATGGTTAATAACATAGTTTTTCTTAGCTGCCCACACTAATGCTGCTCTTAAAGATGTTGCTTTAAGACTTGGTGCAAAAACTTCATCGTAATCAGATACAGTTTGATTAAATCCTTGAGCTACTAACCTAGCCTTATGGGTAACAGTCCCATCATTTCCAGTTTTTACTTTAAATATCCATTTGCACCCAATGGATTTTTCTCCTGGAGGTAATTTAGCATCTTCATAAACTTTCATTACCTTTAATGAATTTAGTTCCTTTTCCATTGCCTTTTGCCAATTCTCCTGATCCTTAGCAGGATACATCCTAAGTTCATCTACACTACTTGGAACTTTAGTTACTTGGCAAACTATACTTGCTTGATACCTATCAGGTGGTCTAGTTACACGTGTAGTACGTCTAGGTATTACAGGACTTACAGGTGGACTTTCATTTATTAACTCTTCTTGATTATCTAACTCTTCCTGATCAACTGTTTCCTCTTGTTCTGGTCCTATTTGCTCCTCTTGGACTTCTTCTTTAATTGGACTCTTCTTATAACTAATCTGATCTTTCTGCCTTTTGTAGGGTTCAACAATTACTTCGTTATTTAAATCTTGCTCTAATCTATTCCATCCTACATGTTCTAGGAATTTAGCACTAGCACTGGTGTAAACTCTAGATGTACCTGGTTTCCAGAATCTATAAGATCTATGATTAGATGTATATCCTACAAAATACAATCTTTTAGCTCTATGCTGTCCTTTGTGTATAAGTTGTGTAGGGATATGCACCCATGCTGGTGCTCCAAATGTGTGCATGTAATTTAAATCAGGTTTTGTACCATGCCACAGTGTGAATGGTAATTCACCTGTTGTTGAATTAACAACATTATTTAATATATGATTACCACACATTATTGCTTCTCCCCACAAATTGTCAGGTAATCCTGAATCAGACATCATAGTTCGTGCCATTGATTGTAATGTTTGGCCTCTTCTCTCTATAAAGGCATTATGTTGTGGCCTATATGGTGCAGACTTTTTATGTTGAATACCTAACATTCTTAGTCTGTTCTGGAATTTATTATTTGTAAATTCCGTACCATTATCTGTTATAAGAGTTACTAATTTCTTTTTAGTTTTCCTTTCTGCAAATTTAATCCAATTAAAGAGATTTTGATAAGTTTCAGTTTTGCTCTTCATTAAATAGCAAAACCCATATCTAGAATAGTGGTCCATTATACTTAATATGTATCGAGCTCCTCCTACACTTGGTTTTTTAGGACCTATTAAATCTGCAAATACTACCTCTAAAGGCTCTTTAGTAGTAAATCCATCAACTCTATTAGCAGGTGTAACCCTTGCTTTGCTTTGATTGCAAATATTACATTGCAAATACTTATTACAAGGTTTCAAACTTATTCCCTTAGATAATTCAACAGTTTTCTTAAGTATTTTAAAATTTAAATGCCCTAGCCTTCGATGTAACAAGTGAATACATTCATCATGAGGTTTCTTATTTTCATAAACTGTGTTAGCCACTTTTAAACCATTATCATTTAACACATATAATTCATCTCTTAAAGATGCAGTAATTTTCTTATCTTCTTTCTCAATTATGCAGTTATCTCCTTTAAATGTAACTACATATCCTAGTTTAACCAAAATTCTAACTGAAATTAAATTAAACTTAAGTTGTGGTACATATAACATTTTTACATTCTCTTTTATAAAAGAACAATATGCTATACCTTGACCTTTAGCTTTCAGTTTCCAGCCATTGGCTAACGATATCTGCTGTGTACTCTTGGACATTTCAATAAAATTTTTCTTATCATTTGTTATACAATGTGATGCTCCACTATCAACCACCTATAAATTATTTTTTACAGCTCCGTTACTATACATGGCTAACTCTAAATTTTTTTTTTTTTTTTTGATGACTTTTTGTATTCTGGCCAGCTTTCTGGCGTTTTGCCTTTTTACAAAATCTTGCCAAATGTCCTCTTCCTCCACAATTAAAACACTTTTTAATTGCGTATGCAGTAGGAGTTTCATTATCTTCTTTTTGAAGTTGCTGCCTCCTTAACTCATCTCTTTCAAGCCTTCTTCTGGCCTCTTCAATCAATCTGCCAGTTATATCAGTTAAAGTTAGGCTTTCCTTTGGCAATATTTCAAGTGAAGTTACGTAGTTATCATAGGTTTCATCGAGGGAAGATAGTATTATATAGACTTGATGTAGTTCAGAGAAAATAAGCTCTTTCTCGTGCAGTTCTTGAAAAATGCTTTGCATAGTTTTCAAATGACTCAGCATATCACCATTCTTATGGAGATGTGTACTGAAAAGTTTCCGTGTTAGATTTATGTGAGCACCAACGTTATCTCGAACATAAATCCTCTTCAGCTTCTGCCAACACCCAACAGCTAATTTCTCTCCGTGGATATAAACAAGCTGCATATCAGTTAAGGTTAAAGCAATAATGCAAATAGCTTGTTGATTTTTATGCATAAATTCTTCTATCTTTAGTTTATCTTCCTCATCCTCTGGATCCCATTCTTCTACGTTTGGTGGATTTTCAATTATGTTCCACAAACCTTCTCTTCGTAGAAGCAGACTACATTTCATAGACCATGATACATAGTTTGTTCCATCCAACTTGGATATCAGGGACAAACTTTGTAGATTGACTTGTGCCATGTTTTCTTATATGGATATAAAACTATAATTAATAAAACACAGCTGTCTGTTACTGTAATGTATAACAACACAAACTCTCACTTTTACATAAATCTGTTTTATCCTAGTTAAACTGACTTTGCAGCCTCTGGGCCCATAACCAGTGTTAAGCCTGGTTTCCCCAACCAGGGTTAGGGAGACAAGCTAAACAGAATGTGCAGCTTAGTCAGATAGGCACACAGATAAATGAGTGAGCTAAGCTTGTATGTTTATTAACATACAGTAAAAATGACAGATACGCTTGTGCTATCAAATATATAGTTTATTCCATTATGAGTTCATAGCATAGTCAAGATAACAGTCCAATAGTCATGTATCATTTAGTCAGTCCATTCAGGGATATTCAGTTAGCAAAGTCCGTGTTGAATACCCTATGTCAATTCACTTACAAGTCTGTCCTTTGTTTTCTCTCCCGTTCGAGCAATGCAGTCTTGTGTCCTTGCAGTAATCAGGAACTTCAAAGCCAGAGAGATAGCAAGCTGCCGTCTTGCTTCTTTTAAAGTGCTTTCACAACCACTCCCTTAATTACTGTTCCACAGTTAAAGTTGCAGACACTTTAACATATAAACTATGATTACATATTATTATTTACCTAAACCAGTTAGGGTAAAACAATGTTATCCCTAACATTCTCCCCTTTTAGGAAATAATAATAAATATATCTATTTACATCTTTAAATCATATTTGTTACAACTCTCTTTAAACTTAGTTACTCCTTGAGCTTTTGTAAATTGGTCTGCAATGTTTTCTTCCATCATGCAGTATTCCAATTTAATTAGCCCATTCTTTACAGATTCTCTAACATTTAAGTATCTTAAATCAGTATGCTTTGATCTAGTTTTAACAGCAATACTAGTAGCTAACTTTATAGCTGCTTGGTTATCCTCGAACACAATAATGGAATCTTTTACAGTTATACCCATGTCTAATAATAACTGTTTGTACAAAATCAAATCAGTGCATAATAATGACAGACATGAAAATTCCGCTTCCATCGTGGACAAGCTGATATGCTGTTGTCTGATTGACCTCCACGCTATTAGTGTCTTACCAAATAATATAGCCACCCCAGATGTTGATTTTCTTGTGTTTATATCAGTTGCAAAACTTGCATCTGCATAGGCACTAAGAATCAAATCACCCTTTGGTTCTATATACAATGCATGGTTCAGTGTTCCTTTAAGATATCTTAAAATTCTCTTTAATGATTGCCAATGACATTGTTGTGGATCTGAATTAAAATGTGCCAGCTGATTTACACTATAAGCTATATCAGGCCTAGACCAATTGCTTATATATGATAAGCTTCCAATCAAAGATTGATATATGGACTTATCAAATTTGGGACTTTGATCATTAGTTTGGCAAACTTCCTGACTCATTGGAGTCTTTGCCGGTTTACAAAGTTCCATTTTAAACGTTTTAATTAATTGGCAAATTTTATCTTCTTGAGATATCTTAAAACCATTTTTTGTTTTGTTAATTGTCAATCCTAGATACTTTTTAATTTCACCTAAATGCTTTAATTTTATTTTTTTGGCTAATAATGATATAATCTCATTAGCTTCATTATTAGTCTTAGTTATCAAAGCAATATCATCTGTAAATAATAATAATAATGACACCGTTCCATTATTTTCTCTTTTAAACACACATGGATCTGCTAAACCAGATTTAAAACCTATATTGTTTAACTCTTTCACAATATATTGGTTCCACTCAAACCCAGATTGTTTCAACCCGTAAAGACTCTTTTTGAGTTTCCAACAATCATTACTATTCACTTTATTGTCTTTTATACCTACTGGTTTTCTTAAATATATAGTGTGCTGCAATGGTGCATGAAGATAAGCAGTTTCTACATCTAAATGGTTAATAACATAGTTTTTCTTAGCTGCCCACACTAATGCTGCTCTTAAAGATGTTGCTTTAAGACTTGGTGCAAAAACTTCATCGTAATCAGATACAGTTTGATTAAATCCTTGAGCTACTAACCTAGCCTTATGGGTAACAGTCCCATCATTTCCAGTTTTTACTTTAAATATCCATTTGCACCCAATGGATTTTTCTCCTGGAGGTAATTTAGCATCTTCATAAACTTTCATTACCTTTAATGAATTTAGTTCCTTTTCCATTGCCTTTTGCCAATTCTCCTGATCCTTAGCAGGATACATCCTAAGTTCATCTACACTACTTGGAACTTTAGTTACTTGGCAAACTATACTTGCTTGATACCTATCAGGTGGTCTAGTTACACGTGTAGTACGTCTAGGTATTACAGGACTTACAGGTGGACTTTCATTTATTAACTCTTCTTGATTATCTAACTCTTCCTGATCAACTGTTTCCTCTTGTTCTGGTCCTATTTGCTCCTCTTGGACTTCTTCTTTAATTGGACTCTTCTTATAACTAATCTGATCTTTCTGCCTTTTGTAGGGTTCAACAATTACTTCGTTATTTAAATCTTGCTCTAATCTATTCCATCCTACATGTTCTAGGAATTTAGCACTAGCACTGGTGTAAACTCTAGATGTACCTGGTTTCCAGAATCTATAAGATCTATGATTAGATGTATATCCTACAAAATACAATCTTTTAGCTCTCTGCTGTCCTTTGTGTATAAGTTGTGTAGGGATATGCACCCATGCTGGTGCTCCAAATGTGTGCATGTAATTTAAATCAGGTTTTGTACCATGCCACAGTGTGAATGGTAATTCACCTGTTGTTGAATTAACAACATTATTTAATATATGATTACCACACATTATTGCTTCTCCCCACAAATTGTCAGGTAATCCTGAATCAGACATCATAGTTCGTGCCATTGATTGTAATGTTTGGCCTCTTCTCTCTATAAAGGCATTATGTTGTGGCCTATATGGTGCAGACTTTTTATGTTGAATACCTAACATTCTTAGTCTGTTCTGGAATTTATTATTTGTAAATTCCGTACCATTATCTGTTATAAGAGTTACTAATTTCTTTTTAGTTTTCCTTTCTGCAAATTTAATCCAATTAAAGAGATTTTGATAAGTTTCAGTTTTGCTCTTCATTAAATAGCAAAACCCATATCTAGAATAGTGGTCCATTATACTTAATATGTATCGAGCTCCTCCTACACTTGGTTTTTTAGGACCTATTAAATCTGCAAATACTACCTCTAAAGGCTCTTTAGTAGTAAATCCATCAACTCTATTAGCAGGTGTAACCCTTGCTTTGCTTTGATTGCAAATATTACATTGCAAATACTTATTACAAGGTTTCAAACTTATTCCCTTAGATAATTCAACAGTTTTCTTAAGTATTTTAAAATTTAAATGCCCTAGCCTTCGATGTAACAAGTGAATACATTCATCATGAGGTTTCTTATTTTCATAAACTGTGTTAGCCACTTTTAAACCATTATCATTTAACACATATAATTCATCTCTTAAAGATGCAGTAATTTTCTTATCTTCTTTCTCAATTATGCAGTTATCTCCTTTAAATGTAACTACATATCCTAGTTTAACCAAAATTCTAACTGAAATTAAATTAAACTTAAGTTGTGGTACATATAACATTTTTACATTCTCTTTTATAAAAGAACAATATGCTATACCTTGACCTTTAGCTTTCAGTTTCCAGCCATTGGCTAACGATATCTGCTGTGTACTCTTGGACATTTCAATAAAATTTTTCTTATCATTTGTTATACAATGTGATGCTCCACTATCAACCACCTATAAATTATTTTTTACAGCTCCGTTACTATACATGGCTAACTCTAAATTTTTTTTTTTTTTTTTGATGACTTTTTGTATTCTGGCCAGCTTTCTGGCGTTTTGCCTTTTTACAAAATCTTGCCAAATGTCCTCTTCCTCCACAATTAAAACACTTTTTAATTGCGTATGCAGTAGGAGTTTCATTATCTTCTTTTTGAAGTTGCTGCCTCCTTAACTCATCTCTTTCAAGCCTTCTTCTGGCCTCTTCAATCAATCTGCCAGTTATATCAGTTAAAGTTAGGCTTTCCTTTGGCAATATTTCAAGTGAAGTTACGTAGTTATCATAGGTTTCATCGAGGGAAGATAGTATTATATAGACTTGATGTAGTTCAGAGAAAATAAGCTCTTTCTCGTGCAGTTCTTGAAAAATGCTTTGCATAGTTTTCAAATGACTCAGCATATCACCATTCTTATGGAGATGTGTACTGAAAAGTTTCCGTGTTAGATTTATGTGAGCACCAACGTTATCTCGAACATAAATCCTCTTCAGCTTCTGCCAACACCCAACAGCTAATTTCTCTCCGTGGATATAAACAAGCTGCATATCAGTTAAGGTTAAAGCAATAATGCAAATAGCTTGTTGATTTTTATGCATAAATTCTTCTATCTTTAGTTTATCTTCCTCATCCTCTGGATCCCATTCTTCTACGTTTGGTGGATTTTCAATTATGTTCCACAAACCTTCTCTTCGTAGAAGCAGACTACATTTCATAGACCATGATAAATAGTTTGTTCCATCCAACTTGGATATCAGGGACAAACTTTGTAGATTGACTTGTGCCATGTTTTCTTATATGGATATAAAACTATAATTAATAAAACACAGCTGTCTGTTACTGTAATGTATAACAACACAAACTCTCACTTTTACATAAATCTGTTTTATCCTAGTTAAACTGACTTTGCAGCCTCTGGGCCCATAACCAGTGTTAAGCCTGGTTTCCCCAACCAGGGTTAGGGAGACAAGCTAAACAGAATGTGCAGCTTAGTCAGATAGGCACACAGATAAATGAGTGAGCTAAGCTTGTATGTTTATTAACATACAGTAAAAATGACAGATACGCTTGTGCTATCAAATATATAGTTTATTCCATTATGAGTTCATAGCATAGTCAAGATAACAGTCCAATAGTCATGTATCATTTAGTCAGTCCATTCAGGGATATTCAGTTAGCAAAGTCCGTGTTGAATACCCTATGTCAATTCACTTACAAGTCTGTCCTTTGTTTTCTCTCCCGTTCGAGCAATGCAGTCTTGTGTCCTTGCAGTAATCAGGAACTTCAAAGCCAGAGAGATAGCAAGCTGCCGTCTTGCTTCTTTTAAAGTGCTTTCACAACCACTCCCTTAATTACTGTTCCACAGTTAAAGTTGCAGACACTTTAACATATAAACTATGATTACATATTATTATTTACCTAAACCAGTTAGGGTAAAACAATGTTATCCCTAACATTCTCCCCTTTTAGGAAATAATAATAAATATATCTATTTACATCTTTAAATCATATTTGTTACAACTCTCTTTAAACTTAGTTACTCCTTGAGCTTTTGTAAATTGGTCTGCAATGTTTTCTTCCATCATGCAGTATTCCAATTTAATTAGCCCATTCTTTACAGATTCTCTAACATTTAAGTATCTTAAATCAGTATGCTTTGATCTAGTTTTAACAGCAATACTAGTAGCTAACTTTATAGCTGCTTGGTTATCCTCGAACACAATAATGGAATCTTTTACAGTTATACCCATGTCTAATAATAACTGTTTGTACAAAATCAAATCAGTGCATAATAATGACAGACATGAAAATTCCGCTTCCATCGTGGACAAGCTGATATGCTGTTGTCTGATTGACCTCCACGCTATTAGTGTCTTACCAAATAATATAGCCACCCCAGATGTTGATTTTCTTGTGTTTATATCAGTTGCAAAACTTGCATCTGCATAGGCACTAAGAATCAAATCACCCTTTGGTTCTATATACAATGCATGGTTCAGTGTTCCTTTAAGATATCTTAAAATTCTCTTTAATGATTGCCAATGACATTGTTGTGGATCTGAATTAAAATGTGCCAGCTGATTTACACTATAAGCTATATCAGGCCTAGACCAATTGCTTATATATGATAAGCTTCCAATCAAAGATTGATATATGGACTTATCAAATTTGGGACTTTGATCATTAGTTTGGCAAACTTCCTGACTCATTGGAGTCTTTGCCGGTTTACAAAGTTCCATTTTAAACGTTTTAATTAATTGGCAAATTTTATCTTCTTGAGATATCTTAAAACCATTTTTTGTTTTGTTAATTGTCAATCCTAGATACTTTTTAATTTCACCTAAATGCTTTAATTTTATTTTTTTGGCTAATAATGATATAATCTCATTAGCTTCATTATTAGTCTTAGTTATCAAAGCAATATCATCTGTAAATAATAATAATAATGACACCGTTCCATTATTTTCTCTTTTAAACACACATGGATCTGCTAAACCAGATTTAAAACCTATATTGTTTAACTCTTTCACAATATATTGGTTCCACTCAAACCCAGATTGTTTCAACCCGTAAAGACTCTTTTTGAGTTTCCAACAATCATTACTATTCACTTTATTGTCTTTTATACCTACTGGTTTTCTTAAATATATAGTGTGCTGCAATGGTGCATGAAGATAAGCAGTTTCTACATCTAAATGGTTAATAACATAGTTTTTCTTAGCTGCCCACACTAATGCTGCTCTTAAAGATGTTGCTTTAAGACTTGGTGCAAAAACTTCATCGTAATCAGATACAGTTTGATTAAATCCTTGAGCTACTAACCTAGCCTTATGGGTAACAGTCCCATCATTTCCAGTTTTTACTTTAAATATCCATTTGCACCCAATGGATTTTTCTCCTGGAGGTAATTTAGCATCTTCATAAACTTTCATTACCTTTAATGAATTTAGTTCCTTTTCCATTGCCTTTTGCCAATTCTCCTGATCCTTAGCAGGATACATCCTAAGTTCATCTACACTACTTGGAACTTTAGTTACTTGGCAAACTATACTTGCTTGATACCTATCAGGTGGTCTAGTTACACGTGTAGTACGTCTAGGTATTACAGGACTTACAGGTGGACTTTCATTTATTAACTCTTCTTGATTATCTAACTCTTCCTGATCAACTGTTTCCTCTTGTTCTGGTCCTATTTGCTCCTCTTGGACTTCTTCTTTAATTGGACTCTTCTTATAACTAATCTGATCTTTCTGCCTTTTGTAGGGTTCAACAATTACTTCGTTATTTAAATCTTGCTCTAATCTATTCCATCCTACATGTTCTAGGAATTTAGCACTAGCACTGGTGTAAACTCTAGATGTACCTGGTTTCCAGAATCTATAAGATCTATGATTAGATGTATATCCTACAAAATACAATCTTTTAGCTCTATGCTGTCCTTTGTGTATAAGTTGTGTAGGGATATGCACCCATGCTGGTGCTCCAAATGTGTGCATGTAATTTAAATCAGGTTTTGTACCATGCCACAGTGTGAATGGTAATTCACCTGTTGTTGAATTAACAACATTATTTAATATATGATTACCACACATTATTGCTTCTCCCCACAAATTGTCAGGTAATCCTGAATCAGACATCATAGTTCGTGCCATTGATTGTAATGTTTGGCCTCTTCTCTCTATAAAGGCATTATGTTGTGGCCTATATGGTGCAGACTTTTTATGTTGAATACCTAACATTCTTAGTCTGTTCTGGAATTTATTATTTGTAAATTCCGTACCATTATCTGTTATAAGAGTTACTAATTTCTTTTTAGTTTTCCTTTCTGCAAATTTAATCCAATTAAAGAGATTTTGATAAGTTTCAGTTTTGCTCTTCATTAAATAGCAAAACCCATATCTAGAATAGTGGTCCATTATACTTAATATGTATCGAGCTCCTCCTACACTTGGTTTTTTAGGACCTATTAAATCTGCAAATACTACCTCTAAAGGCTCTTTAGTAGTAAATCCATCAACTCTATTAGCAGGTGTAACCCTTGCTTTGCTTTGATTGCAAATATTACATTGCAAATACTTATTACAAGGTTTCAAACTTATTCCCTTAGATAATTCAACAGTTTTCTTAAGTATTTTAAAATTTAAATGCCCTAGCCTTCGATGTAACAAGTGAATACATTCATCATGAGGTTTCTTATTTTCATAAACTGTGTTAGCCACTTTTAAACCATTATCATTTAACACATATAATTCATCTCTTAAAGATGCAGTAATTTTCTTATCTTCTTTCTCAATTATGCAGTTATCTCCTTTAAATGTAACTACATATCCTAGTTTAACCAAAATTCTAACTGAAATTAAATTAAACTTAAGTTGTGGTACATATAACATTTTTACATTCTCTTTTATAAAAGAACAATATGCTATACCTTGACCTTTAGCTTTCAGTTTCCAGCCATTGGCTAACGATATCTGCTGTGTACTCTTGGACATTTCAATAAAATTTTTCTTATCATTTGTTATACAATGTGATGCTCCACTATCAACCACCTATAAATTATTTTTTACAGCTCCGTTACTATACATGGCTAACTCTAAATTTTTATTTTTTTTTTTGATGACTTTTTGTATTCTGGCCAGCTTTCTGGCGTTTTGCCTTTTTACAAAATCTTGCCAAATGTCCTCTTCCTCCACAATTAAAACACTTTTTAATTGCGTATGCAGTAGGAGTTTCATTATCTTCTTTTTGAAGTTGCTGCCTCCTTAACTCATCTCTTTCAAGCCTTCTTCTGGCCTCTTCAATCAATCTGCCAGTTATATCAGTTAAAGTTAGGCTTTCCTTTGGCAATATTTCAAGTGAAGTTACGTAGTTATCATAGGTTTCATCGAGGGAAGATAGTATTATATAGACTTGATGTAGTTCAGAGAAAATAAGCTCTTTCTCGTGCAGTTCTTGAAAAATGCTTTGCATAGTTTTCAAATGACTCAGCATATCACCATTCTTATGGAGATGTGTACTGAAAAGTTTCCGTGTTAGATTTATGTGAGCACCAACGTTATCTCGAACATAAATCCTCTTCAGCTTCTGCCAACACCCAACAGCTAATTTCTCTCCGTGGATATAAACAAGCTGCATATCAGTTAAGGTTAAAGCAATAATGCAAATAGCTTGTTGATTTTTATGCATAAATTCTTCTATCTTTAGTTTATCTTCCTCATCCTCTGGATCCCATTCTTCTACGTTTGGTGGATTTTCAATTATGTTCCACAAACCTTCTCTTCGTAGAAGCAGACTACATTTCATAGACCATGATACATAGTTTGTTCCATCCAACTTGGATATCAGGGACAAACTTTGTAGATTGACTTGTGCCATGTTTTCTTATATGGATATAAAACTATAATTAATAAAACACAGCTGTCTGTTACTGTAATGTATAACAACACAAACTCTCACTTTTACATAAATCTGTTTTATCCTAGTTAAACTGACTTTGCAGCCTCTGGGCCCATAACCAGTGTTAAGCCTGGTTTCCCCAACCAGGGTTAGGGAGACAAGCTAAACAGAATGTGCAGCTTAGTCAGATAGGCACACAGATAAATGAGTGAGCTAAGCTTGTATGTTTATTAACATACAGTAAAAATGACAGATACGCTTGTGCTATCAAATATATAGTTTATTCCATTATGAGTTCATAGCATAGTCAAGATAACAGTCCAATAGTCATGTATCATTTAGTCAGTCCATTCAGGGATATTCAGTTAGCAAAGTCCGTGTTGAATACCCTATGTCAATTCACTTACAAGTCTGTCCTTTGTTTTCTCTCCCGTTCGAGCAATGCAGTCTTGTGTCCTTGCAGTAATCAGGAACTTCAAAGCCAGAGAGATAGCAAGCTGCCGTCTTGCTTCTTTTAAAGTGCTTTCACAACCACTCCCTTAATTACTGTTCCACAGTTAAAGTTGCAGACACTTTAACATATAAACTATGATTACATATTATTATTTACCTAAACCAGTTAGGGTAAAACAATGTTATCCCTAACATTCTCCCCTTTTAGGAAATAATAATAAATATATCTATTTACATCTTTAAATCATATTTGTTACAACTCTCTTTAAACTTAGTTACTCCTTGAGCTTTTGTAAATTGGTCTGCAATGTTTTCTTCCATCATGCAGTATTCCAATTTAATTAGCCCATTCTTTACAGATTCTCTAACATTTAAGTATCTTAAATCAGTATGCTTTGATCTAGTTTTAACAGCAATACTAGTAGCTAACTTTATAGCTGCTTGGTTATCCTCGAACACAATAATGGAATCTTTTACAGTTATACCCATGTCTAATAATAACTGTTTGTACAAAATCAAATCAGTGCATAATAATGACAGACATGAAAATTCCGCTTCCATCGTGGACAAGCTGATATGCTGTTGTCTGATTGACCTCCACGCTATTAGTGTCTTACCAAATAATATAGCCACCCCAGATGTTGATTTTCTTGTGTTTATATCAGTTGCAAAACTTGCATCTGCATAGGCACTAAGAATCAAATCACCCTTTGGTTCTATATACAATGCATGGTTCAGTGTTCCTTTAAGATATCTTAAAATTCTCTTTAATGATTGCCAATGACATTGTTGTGGATCTGAATTAAAATGTGCCAGCTGATTTACACTATAAGCTATATCAGGCCTAGACCAATTGCTTATATATGATAAGCTTCCAATCAAAGATTGATATATGGACTTATCAAATTTGGGACTTTGATCATTAGTTTGGCAAACTTCCTGACTCATTGGAGTCTTTGCCGGTTTACAAAGTTCCATTTTAAACGTTTTAATTAATTGGCAAATTTTATCTTCTTGAGATATCTTAAAACCATTTTTTGTTTTGTTAATTGTCAATCCTAGATACTTTTTAATTTCACCTAAATGCTTTAATTTTATTTTTTTGGCTAATAATGATATAATCTCATTAGCTTCATTATTAGTCTTAGTTATCAAAGCAATATCATCTGTAAATAATAATAATAATGACACCGTTCCATTATTTTCTCTTTTAAACACACATGGATCTGCTAAACCAGATTTAAAACCTATATTGTTTAACTCTTTCACAATATATTGGTTCCACTCAAACCCAGATTGTTTCAACCCGTAAAGACTCTTTTTGAGTTTCCAACAATCATTACTATTCACTTTATTGTCTTTTATACCTACTGGTTTTCTTAAATATATAGTGTGCTGCAATGGTGCATGAAGATAAGCAGTTTCTACATCTAAATGGTTAATAACATAGTTTTTCTTAGCTGCCCACACTAATGCTGCTCTTAAAGATGTTGCTTTAAGACTTGGTGCAAAAACTTCATCGTAATCAGATACAGTTTGATTAAATCCTTGAGCTACTAACCTAGCCTTATGGGTAACAGTCCCATCATTTCCAGTTTTTACTTTAAATATCCATTTGCACCCAATGGATTTTTCTCCTGGAGGTAATTTAGCATCTTCATAAACTTTCATTACCTTTAATGAATTTAGTTCCTTTTCCATTGCCTTTTGCCAATTCTCCTGATCCTTAGCAGGATACATCCTAAGTTCATCTACACTACTTGGAACTTTAGTTACTTGGCAAACTATACTTGCTTGATACCTATCAGGTGGTCTAGTTACACGTGTAGTACGTCTAGGTATTACAGGACTTACAGGTGGACTTTCATTTATTAACTCTTCTTGATTATCTAACTCTTCCTGATCAACTGTTTCCTCTTGTTCTGGTCCTATTTGCTCCTCTTGGACTTCTTCTTTAATTGGACTCTTCTTATAACTAATCTGATCTTTCTGCCTTTTGTAGGGTTCAACAATTACTTCGTTATTTAAATCTTGCTCTAATCTATTCCATCCTACATGTTCTAGGAATTTAGCACTAGCACTGGTGTAAACTCTAGATGTACCTGGTTTCCAGAATCTATAAGATCTATGATTAGATGTATATCCTACAAAATACAATCTTTTAGCTCTCTGCTGTCCTTTGTGTATAAGTTGTGTAGGGATATGCACCCATGCTGGTGCTCCAAATGTGTGCATGTAATTTAAATCAGGTTTTGTACCATGCCACAGTGTGAATGGTAATTCACCTGTTGTTGAATTAACAACATTATTTAATATATGATTACCACACATTATTGCTTCTCCCCACAAATTGTCAGGTAATCCTGAATCAGACATCATAGTTCGTGCCATTGATTGTAATGTTTGGCCTCTTCTCTCTATAAAGGCATTATGTTGTGGCCTATATGGTGCAGACTTTTTATGTTGAATACCTAACATTCTTAGTCTGTTCTGGAATTTATTATTTGTAAATTCCGTACCATTATCTGTTATAAGAGTTACTAATTTCTTTTTAGTTTTCCTTTCTGCAAATTTAATCCAATTAAAGAGATTTTGATAAGTTTCAGTTTTGCTCTTCATTAAATAGCAAAACCCATATCTAGAATAGTGGTCCATTATACTTAATATGTATCGAGCTCCTCCTACACTTGGTTTTTTAGGACCTATTAAATCTGCAAATACTACCTCTAAAGGCTCTTTAGTAGTAAATCCATCAACTCTATTAGCAGGTGTAACCCTTGCTTTGCTTTGATTGCAAATATTACATTGCAAATACTTATTACAAGGTTTCAAACTTATTCCCTTAGATAATTCAACAGTTTTCTTAAGTATTTTAAAATTTAAATGCCCTAGCCTTCGATGTAACAAGTGAATACATTCATCATGAGGTTTCTTATTTTCATAAACTGTGTTAGCCACTTTTAAACCATTATCATTTAACACATATAATTCATCTCTTAAAGATGCAGTAATTTTCTTATCTTCTTTCTCAATTATGCAGTTATCTCCTTTAAATGTAACTACATATCCTAGTTTAACCAAAATTCTAACTGAAATTAAATTAAACTTAAGTTGTGGTACATATAACATTTTTACATTCTCTTTTATAAAAGAACAATATGCTATACCTTGACCTTTAGCTTTCAGTTTCCAGCCATTGGCTAACGATATCTGCTGTGTACTCTTGGACATTTCAATAAAATTTTTCTTATCATTTGTTATACAATGTGATGCTCCACTATCAACCACCTATAAATTATTTTTTACAGCTCCGTTACTATACATGGCTAACTCTAAATTTTTTTTTTTTTTTTTGATGACTTTTTGTATTCTGGCCAGCTTTCTGGCGTTTTGCCTTTTTACAAAATCTTGCCAAATGTCCTCTTCCTCCACAATTAAAACACTTTTTAATTGCGTATGCAGTAGGAGTTTCATTATCTTCTTTTTGAAGTTGCTGCCTCCTTAACTCATCTCTTTCAAGCCTTCTTCTGGCCTCTTCAATCAATCTGCCAGTTATATCAGTTAAAGTTAGGCTTTCCTTTGGCAATATTTCAAGTGAAGTTACGTAGTTATCATAGGTTTCATCGAGGGAAGATAGTATTATATAGACTTGATGTAGTTCAGAGAAAATAAGCTCTTTCTCGTGCAGTTCTTGAAAAATGCTTTGCATAGTTTTCAAATGACTCAGCATATCACCATTCTTATGGAGATGTGTACTGAAAAGTTTCCGTGTTAGATTTATGTGAGCACCAACGTTATCTCGAACATAAATCCTCTTCAGCTTCTGCCAACACCCAACAGCTAATTTCTCTCCGTGGATATAAACAAGCTGCATATCAGTTAAGGTTAAAGCAATAATGCAAATAGCTTGTTGATTTTTATGCATAAATTCTTCTATCTTTAGTTTATCTTCCTCATCCTCTGGATCCCATTCTTCTACGTTTGGTGGATTTTCAATTATGTTCCACAAACCTTCTCTTCGTAGAAGCAGACTACATTTCATAGACCATGATAAATAGTTTGTTCCATCCAACTTGGATATCAGGGACAAACTTTGTAGATTGACTTGTGCCATGTTTTCTTATATGGATATAAAACTATAATTAATAAAACACAGCTGTCTGTTACTGTAATGTATAACAACACAAACTCTCACTTTTACATAAATCTGTTTTATCCTAGTTAAACTGACTTTGCAGCCTCTGGGCCCATAACCAGTGTTAAGCCTGGTTTCCCCAACCAGGGTTAGGGAGACAAGCTAAACAGAATGTGCAGCTTAGTCAGATAGGCACACAGATAAATGAGTGAGCTAAGCTTGTATGTTTATTAACATACAGTAAAAATGACAGATACGCTTGTGCTATCAAATATATAGTTTATTCCATTATGAGTTCATAGCATAGTCAAGATAACAGTCCAATAGTCATGTATCATTTAGTCAGTCCATTCAGGGATATTCAGTTAGCAAAGTCCGTGTTGAATACCCTATGTCAATTCACTTACAAGTCTGTCCTTTGTTTTCTCTCCCGTTCGAGCAATGCAGTCTTGTGTCCTTGCAGTAATCAGGAACTTCAAAGCCAGAGAGATAGCAAGCTGCCGTCTTGCTTCTTTTAAAGTGCTTTCACAACCACTCCCTTAATTACTGTTCCACAGTTAAAGTTGCAGACACTTTAACATATAAACTATGATTACATATTATTATTTACCTAAACCAGTTAGGGTAAAACAATGTTATCCCTAACATTCTCCCCTTTTAGGAAATAATAATAAATATAACTATTTACATCTTTAAATCATATTTGTTACAACTCTCTTTAAACTTAGTTACTCCTTGAGCTTTTGTAAATTGGTCTGCAATGTTTTCTTCCATCATGCAGTATTCCAATTTAATTAGCCCATTCTTTACAGATTCTCTAACATTTAAGTATCTTAAATCAGTATGCTTTGATCTAGTTTTAACAGCAATACTAGTAGCTAACTTTATAGCTGCTTGGTTATCCTCGAACACAATAATGGAATCTTTTACAGTTATACCCATGTCTAATAATAACTGTTTGTACAAAATCAAATCAGTGCATAATAATGACAGACATGAAAATTCCGCTTCCATCGTGGACAAGCTGATATGCTGTTGTCTGATTGACCTCCACGCTATTAGTGTCTTACCAAATAATATAGCCACCCCAGATGTTGATTTTCTTGTGTTTATATCAGTTGCAAAACTTGCATCTGCATAGGCACTAAGAATCAAATCACCCTTTGGTTCTATATACAATGCATGGTTCAGTGTTCCTTTAAGATATCTTAAAATTCTCTTTAATGATTGCCAATGACATTGTTGTGGATCTGAATTAAAATGTGCCAGCTGATTTACACTATAAGCTATATCAGGCCTAGACCAATTGCTTATATATGATAAGCTTCCAATCAAAGATTGATATATGGACTTATCAAATTTGGGACTTTGATCATTAGTTTGGCAAACTTCCTGACTCATTGGAGTCTTTGCCGGTTTACAAAGTTCCATTTTAAACGTTTTAATTAATTGGCAAATTTTATCTTCTTGAGATATCTTAAAACCATTTTTTGTTTTGTTAATTGTCAATCCTAGATACTTTTTAATTTCACCTAAATGCTTTAATTTTATTTTTTTGGCTAATAATGATATAATCTCATTAGCTTCATTATTAGTCTTAGTTATCAAAGCAATATCATCTGTAAATAATAATAATAATGACACCGTTCCATTATTTTCTCTTTTAAACACACATGGATCTGCTAAACCAGATTTAAAACCTATATTGTTTAACTCTTTCACAATATATTGGTTCCACTCAAACCCAGATTGTTTCAACCCGTAAAGACTCTTTTTGAGTTTCCAACAATCATTACTATTCACTTTATTGTCTTTTATACCTACTGGTTTTCTTAAATATATAGTGTGCTGCAATGGTGCATGAAGATAAGTAGTTTCTACATCTAAATGGTTAATAACATAGTTTTTCTTAGCTGCCCACACTAATGCTGCTCTTAAAGATGTTGCTTTAAGACTTGGTGCAAAAACTTCATCGTAATCAGATACAGTTTGATTAAATCCTTGAGCTACTAACCTAGCCTTATGGGTAACAGTCCCATCATTTCCAGTTTTTACTTTAAATATCCATTTGCACCCAATGGATTTTTCTCCTGGAGGTAATTTAGCATCTTCATAAACTTTCATTACCTTTAATGAATTTAGTTCCTTTTCCATTGCCTTTTGCCAATTCTCCTGATCCTTAGCAGGATACATCCTAAGTTCATCTACACTACTTGGAACTTTAGTTACTTGGCAAACTATACTTGCTTGATACCTATCAGGTGGTCTAGTTACACGTGTAGTACGTCTAGGTATTACAGGACTTACAGGTGGACTTTCATTTATTAACTCTTCTTGATTATCTAACTCTTCCTGATCAACTGTTTCCTCTTGTTCTGGTCCTATTTGCTCCTCTTGGACTTCTTCTTTAATTGGACTCTTCTTATAACTAATCTGATCTTTCTGCCTTTTGTAGGGTTCAACAATTACTTCGTTATTTAAATCTTGCTCTAATCTATTCCATCCTACATGTTCTAGGAATTTAGCACTAGCACTGGTGTAAACTCTAGATGTACCTGGTTTCCAGAATCTATAAGATCTATGATTAGATGTATATCCTACAAAATACAATCTTTTAGCTCTCTGCTGTCCTTTGTGTATAAGTTGTGTAGGGATATGCACCCATGCTGGTGCTCCAAATGTGTGCATGTAATTTAAATCAGGTTTTGTACCATGCCACAGTGTGAATGGTAATTCACCTGTTGTTGAATTAACAACATTATTTAATATATGATTACCACACATTATTGCTTCTCCCCACAAATTGTCAGGTAATCCTGAATCAGACATCATAGTTCGTGCCATTGATTGTAATGTTTGGCCTCTTCTCTCTATAAAGGCATTATGTTGTGGCCTATATGGTGCAGACTTTTTATGTTGAATACCTAACATTCTTAGTCTGTTCTGGAATTTATTATTTGTAAATTCCGTACCATTATCTGTTATAAGAGTTACTAATTTCTTTTTAGTTTTCCTTTCTGCAAATTTAATCCAATTAAAGAGATTTTGATAAGTTTCAGTTTTGCTCTTCATTAAATAGCAAAACCCATATCTAGAATAGTGGTCCATTATACTTAATATGTATCGAGCTCCTCCTACACTTGGTTTTTTAGGACCTATTAAATCTGCAAATACTACCTCTAAAGGCTCTTTAGTAGTAAATCCATCAACTCTATTAGCAGGTGTAACCCTTGCTTTGCTTTGATTGCAAATATTACATTGCAAATACTTATTACAAGGTTTCAAACTTATTCCCTTAGATAATTCAACAGTTTTCTTAAGTATTTTAAAATTTAAATGCCCTAGCCTTCGATGTAACAAGTGAATACATTCATCATGAGGTTTCTTATTTTCATAAACTGTGTTAGCCACTTTTAAACCATTATCATTTAACACATATAATTCATCTCTTAAAGATGCAGTAATTTTCTTATCTTCTTTCTCAATTATGCAGTTATCTCCTTTAAATGTAACTACATATCCTAGTTTAACCAAAATTCTAACTGAAATTAAATTAAACTTAAGTTGTGGTACATATAACATTTTTACATTCTCTTTTATAAAAGAACAATATGCTATACCTTGACCTTTAGCTTTCAGTTTCCAGCCATTGGCTAACGATATCTGCTGTGTACTCTTGGACATTTCAATAAAATTTTTCTTATCATTTGTTATACAATGTGATGCTCCACTATCAACCACCTATAAATTATTTTTTACAGCTCCGTTACTATACATGGCTAACTCTAAATTTTTATTTTTTTTTTTGATGACTTTTTGTATTCTGGCCAGCTTTCTGGCGTTTTGCCTTTTTACAAAATCTTGCCAAATGTCCTCTTCCTCCACAATTAAAACACTTTTTAATTGCGTATGCAGTAGGAGTTTCATTATCTTCTTTTTGAAGTTGCTGCCTCCTTAACTCATCTCTTTCAAGCCTTCTTCTGGCCTCTTCAATCAATCTGCCAGTTATATCAGTTAAAGTTAGGCTTTCCTTTGGCAATATTTCAAGTGAAGTTACGTAGTTATCATAGGTTTCATCGAGGGAAGATAGTATTATATAGACTTGATGTAGTTCAGAGAAAATAAGCTCTTTCTCGTGCAGTTCTTGAAAAATGCTTTGCATAGTTTTCAAATGACTCAGCATATCACCATTCTTATGGAGATGTGTACTGAAAAGTTTCCGTGTTAGATTTATGTGAGCACCAACGTTATCTCGAACATAAATCCTCTTCAGCTTCTGCCAACACCCAACAGCTAATTTCTCTCCGTGGATATAAACAAGCTGCATATCAGTTAAGGTTAAAGCAATAATGCAAATAGCTTGTTGATTTTTATGCATAAATTCTTCTATCTTTAGTTTATCTTCCTCATCCTCTGGATCCCATTCTTCTACGTTTGGTGGATTTTCAATTATGTTCCACAAACCTTCTCTTCGTAGAAGCAGACTACATTTCATAGACCATGATACATAGTTTGTTCCATCCAACTTGGATATCAGGGACAAACTTTGTAGATTGACTTGTGCCATGTTTTCTTATATGGATATAAAACTATAATTAATAAAACACAGCTGTCTGTTACTGTAATGTATAACAACACAAACTCTCACTTTTACATAAATCTGTTTTATCCTAGTTAAACTGACTTTGCAGCCTCTGGGCCCATAACCAGTGTTAAGCCTGGTTTCCCCAACCAGGGTTAGGGAGACAAGCTAAACAGAATGTGCAGCTTAGTCAGATAGGCACACAGATAAATGAGTGAGCTAAGCTTGTATGTTTATTAACATACAGTAAAAATGACAGATACGCTTGTGCTATCAAATATATAGTTTATTCCATTATGAGTTCATAGCATAGTCAAGATAACAGTCCAATAGTCATGTATCATTTAGTCAGTCCATTCAGGGATATTCAGTTAGCAAAGTCCGTGTTGAATACCCTATGTCAATTCACTTACAAGTCTGTCCTTTGTTTTCTCTCCCGTTCGAGCAATGCAGTCTTGTGTCCTTGCAGTAATCAGGAACTTCAAAGCCAGAGAGATAGCAAGCTGCCGTCTTGCTTCTTTTAAAGTGCTTTCACAACCACTCCCTTAATTACTGTTCCACAGTTAAAGTTGCAGACACTTTAACATATAAACTATGATTACATATTATTATTTACCTAAACCAGTTAGGGTAAAACAATGTTATCCCTAACATTCTCCCCTTTTAGGAAATAATAATAAATATATCTATTTACATCTTTAAATCATATTTGTTACAACTCTCTTTAAACTTAGTTACTCCTTGAGCTTTTGTAAATTGGTCTGCAATGTTTTCTTCCATCATGCAGTATTCCAATTTAATTAGCCCATTCTTTACAGATTCTCTAACATTTAAGTATCTTAAATCAGTATGCTTTGATCTAGTTTTAACAGCAATACTAGTAGCTAACTTTATAGCTGCTTGGTTATCCTCGAACACAATAATGGAATCTTTTACAGTTATACCCATGTCTAATAATAACTGTTTGTACAAAATCAAATCAGTGCATAATAATGACAGACATGAAAATTCCGCTTCCATCGTGGACAAGCTGATATGCTGTTGTCTGATTGACCTCCACGCTATTAGTGTCTTACCAAATAATATAGCCACCCCAGATGTTGATTTTCTTGTGTTTATATCAGTTGCAAAACTTGCATCTGCATAGGCACTAAGAATCAAATCACCCTTTGGTTCTATATACAATGCATGGTTCAGTGTTCCTTTAAGATATCTTAAAATTCTCTTTAATGATTGCCAATGACATTGTTGTGGATCTGAATTAAAATGTGCCAGCTGATTTACACTATAAGCTATATCAGGCCTAGACCAATTGCTTATATATGATAAGCTTCCAATCAAAGATTGATATATGGACTTATCAAATTTGGGACTTTGATCATTAGTTTGGCAAACTTCCTGACTCATTGGAGTCTTTGCCGGTTTACAAAGTTCCATTTTAAACGTTTTAATTAATTGGCAAATTTTATCTTCTTGAGATATCTTAAAACCATTTTTTGTTTTGTTAATTGTCAATCCTAGATACTTTTTAATTTCACCTAAATGCTTTAATTTTATTTTTTTGGCTAATAATGATATAATCTCATTAGCTTCATTATTAGTCTTAGTTATCAAAGCAATATCATCTGTAAATAATAATAATAATGACACCGTTCCATTATTTTCTCTTTTAAACACACATGGATCTGCTAAACCAGATTTAAAACCTATATTGTTTAACTCTTTCACAATATATTGGTTCCACTCAAACCCAGATTGTTTCAACCCGTAAAGACTCTTTTTGAGTTTCCAACAATCATTACTATTCACTTTATTGTCTTTTATACCTACTGGTTTTCTTAAATATATAGTGTGCTGCAATGGTGCATGAAGATAAGCAGTTTCTACATCTAAATGGTTAATAACATAGTTTTTCTTAGCTGCCCACACTAATGCTGCTCTTAAAGATGTTGCTTTAAGACTTGGTGCAAAAACTTCATCGTAATCAGATACAGTTTGATTAAATCCTTGAGCTACTAACCTAGCCTTATGGGTAACAGTCCCATCATTTCCAGTTTTTACTTTAAATATCCATTTGCACCCAATGGATTTTTCTCCTGGAGGTAATTTAGCATCTTCATAAACTTTCATTACCTTTAATGAATTTAGTTCCTTTTCCATTGCCTTTTGCCAATTCTCCTGATCCTTAGCAGGATACATCCTAAGTTCATCTACACTACTTGGAACTTTAGTTACTTGGCAAACTATACTTGCTTGATACCTATCAGGTGGTCTAGTTACACGTGTAGTACGTCTAGGTATTACAGGACTTACAGGTGGACTTTCATTTATTAACTCTTCTTGATTATCTAACTCTTCCTGATCAACTGTTTCCTCTTGTTCTGGTCCTATTTGCTCCTCTTGGACTTCTTCTTTAATTGGACTCTTCTTATAACTAATCTGATCTTTCTGCCTTTTGTAGGGTTCAACAATTACTTCGTTATTTAAATCTTGCTCTAATCTATTCCATCCTACATGTTCTAGGAATTTAGCACTAGCACTGGTGTAAACTCTAGATGTACCTGGTTTCCAGAATCTATAAGATCTATGATTAGATGTATATCCTACAAAATACAATCTTTTAGCTCTATGCTGTCCTTTGTGTATAAGTTGTGTAGGGATATGCACCCATGCTGGTGCTCCAAATGTGTGCATGTAATTTAAATCAGGTTTTGTACCATGCCACAGTGTGAATGGTAATTCACCTGTTGTTGAATTAACAACATTATTTAATATATGATTACCACACATTATTGCTTCTCCCCACAAATTGTCAGGTAATCCTGAATCAGACATCATAGTTCGTGCCATTGATTGTAATGTTTGGCCTCTTCTCTCTATAAAGGCATTATGTTGTGGCCTATATGGTGCAGACTTTTTATGTTGAATACCTAACATTCTTAGTCTGTTCTGGAATTTATTATTTGTAAATTCCGTACCATTATCTGTTATAAGAGTTACTAATTTCTTTTTAGTTTTCCTTTCTGCAAATTTAATCCAATTAAAGAGATTTTGATAAGTTTCAGTTTTGCTCTTCATTAAATAGCAAAACCCATATCTAGAATAGTGGTCCATTATACTTAATATGTATCGAGCTCCTCCTACACTTGGTTTTTTAGGACCTATTAAATCTGCAAATACTACCTCTAAAGGCTCTTTAGTAGTAAATCCATCAACTCTATTAGCAGGTGTAACCCTTGCTTTGCTTTGATTGCAAATATTACATTGCAAATACTTATTACAAGGTTTCAAACTTATTCCCTTAGATAATTCAACAGTTTTCTTAAGTATTTTAAAATTTAAATGCCCTAGCCTTCGATGTAACAAGTGAATACATTCATCATGAGGTTTCTTATTTTCATAAACTGTGTTAGCCACTTTTAAACCATTATCATTTAACACATATAATTCATCTCTTAAAGATGCAGTAATTTTCTTATCTTCTTTCTCAATTATGCAGTTATCTCCTTTAAATGTAACTACATATCCTAGTTTAACCAAAATTCTAACTGAAATTAAATTAAACTTAAGTTGTGGTACATATAACATTTTTACATTCTCTTTTATAAAAGAACAATATGCTATACCTTGACCTTTAGCTTTCAGTTTCCAGCCATTGGCTAACGATATCTGCTGTGTACTCTTGGACATTTCAATAAAATTTTTCTTATCATTTGTTATACAATGTGATGCTCCACTATCAACCACCTATAAATTATTTTTTACAGCTCCGTTACTATACATGGCTAACTCTAAATTTTTTTTTTTTTTTTTGATGACTTTTTGTATTCTGGCCAGCTTTCTGGCGTTTTGCCTTTTTACAAAATCTTGCCAAATGTCCTCTTCCTCCACAATTAAAACACTTTTTAATTGCGTATGCAGTAGGAGTTTCATTATCTTCTTTTTGAAGTTGCTGCCTCCTTAACTCATCTCTTTCAAGCCTTCTTCTGGCCTCTTCAATCAATCTGCCAGTTATATCAGTTAAAGTTAGGCTTTCCTTTGGCAATATTTCAAGTGAAGTTACGTAGTTATCATAGGTTTCATCGAGGGAAGATAGTATTATATAGACTTGATGTAGTTCAGAGAAAATAAGCTCTTTCTCGTGCAGTTCTTGAAAAATGCTTTGCATAGTTTTCAAATGACTCAGCATATCACCATTCTTATGGAGATGTGTACTGAAAAGTTTCCGTGTTAGATTTATGTGAGCACCAACGTTATCTCGAACATAAATCCTCTTCAGCTTCTGCCAACACCCAACAGCTAATTTCTCTCCGTGGATATAAACAAGCTGCATATCAGTTAAGGTTAAAGCAATAATGCAAATAGCTTGTTGATTTTTATGCATAAATTCTTCTATCTTTAGTTTATCTTCCTCATCCTCTGGATCCCATTCTTCTACGTTTGGTGGATTTTCAATTATGTTCCACAAACCTTCTCTTCGTAGAAGCAGACTACATTTCATAGACCATGATACATAGTTTGTTCCATCCAACTTGGATATCAGGGACAAACTTTGTAGATTGACTTGTGCCATGTTTTCTTATATGGATATAAAACTATAATTAATAAAACACAGCTGTCTGTTACTGTAATGTATAACAACACAAACTCTCACTTTTACATAAATCTGTTTTATCCTAGTTAAACTGACTTTGCAGCCTCTGGGCCCATAACCAGTGTTAAGCCTGGTTTCCCCAACCAGGGTTAGGGAGACAAGCTAAACAGAATGTGCAGCTTAGTCAGATAGGCACACAGATAAATGAGTGAGCTAAGCTTGTATGTTTATTAACATACAGTAAAAATAACAGATACGCTTGTGCTATCAAATATATAGTTTATTCCATTATGAGTTCATAGCATAGTCAAGATAACAGTCCAATAGTCATGTATCATTTAGTCAGTCCATTCAGGGATATTCAGTTAGCAAAGTCCGTGTTGAATACCCTATGTCAATTCACTTACAAGTCTGTCCTTTGTTTTCTCTCCCGTTCGAGCAATGCAGTCTTGTGTCCTTGCAGTAATCAGGAACTTCAAAGCCAGAGAGATAGCAAGCTGCCGTCTTGCTTCTTTTAAAGTGCTTTCACAACCACTCCCTTAATTACTGTTCCACAGTTAAAGTTGCAGACACTTTAACATATAAACTATGATTACATATTATTATTTACCTAAACCAGTTAGGGTAAAACAATGTTATCCCTAACAGATATGGGATGAGATATTATAAGCCAATAGGGAGTGATTGAGTTACTAAATTTGTTTATACATGTAATGAAGGTTGGATGTCACATCTTTATATCTTTATTATATTTTTATCATATTCCTTCTTTTCTTTTTCCTTTTTCCTTTTTTCTTGCACTTTTTATTTTTTTACCATTCTTGTTTCTCTTTTAAAGCTTAGTTTGCATTATGTAATAAAAATCCTTAATAAAAACTTATGCACAGATAAAGGAAACAGGTATTTTTTAAAAGCTTGGTGTGTGTGTGTGAGAGAGAGAGATAGAGAGAGACAATCTTTAACTTACTCAAAGCCATCCAGAGATGAGAGTAGACTTGAAGCTGAGCCTTCCAATTCCTACTCTCGCATCTTAACCATCCAACTATGTTGGCTGAAAACTTTCTATCTTAAATTATACAGATTCTGAGAACAGGTTTTTGTTCTAAGCTAAAATTAGTATATTTATTAAATATATTTTGAGGGAACCAAATTAATCTCCAATACTGAACACTTGAACAAGAGAATATTCAGGGAAGCCATTGAAATAGAGAAACACCCCCATAACATGAATAAACGGGATGATACCTCTGATCTACCAGACATCTGGAAACTAACCCTTATCAACAAATGAGTCCCAGCCACGAAAACCAATACCGGACCCAAAACAACACATGATGCCACCAGCAATCTCCCTCACCAGACTCAAACCCAAACCCATCCCATAGACAAAAGGCAACCACCACACAGAAACCAGACTATGGCTGCATCACCAGCTGCCACACACCCTGACCCCCAAACTAAGCAAACTGACACATGCCATGAACACACAGCCAGACCTCAAACTTGGAGCCAAACCAAAACCCAGAACATTACATCACAGCCATCTGCTCAGGACATCAATCATGGAACTCAAGAGGTTATACCACAAAACCTCAGGATGTTAAAACACAGCCAATAACTCAGGAGATTACAGCACAAGACCCAGGATGACACAACAATAGAGCTCAGAAGGTCATCATACAGCCCATTACCCAGGTCATTACACAGGAGTCTGATAGACACACAGTCAGAAACAACAGAACCAGCATACCACACATCCCCACCAGTATTTATAGAGAGACGGCAGCCCCGATCACTGGCTTACAACACAGAAGGCTGATAGACACACAGTCAGTACCTCAGCCACACAGGTTCTTATGAAAAAGCCAACCAATCTGCAAACATCAACTCCATCAACCAATCAAGAAACAACAACACAGCCAACCAGCCCGCTTACAACAGAGCCAACACACCACACCTCCCCACCAGTATTTATAGAGAGACAGCAGCTCCAATCATGCTTTGCTCGCACAAGCACAAAGCCGAAAGCACCAGCCTAAAGATGGTGAGTGGGACCTCATCAAAACATCACCAAGATACTCTCAATCTTACGTGGGAAAAGACCCAAACAGGCCAAGACCTACATACCTTTATCCATGAAAATCTACGAAAACACATATGTGTGTGTGTGTATCTGTGTCTGTGTCTGTGTCTGTGGGTCTGTCTGTCTGTCTGTCTGTATGTATGTATGTATTTAATCCAACCTTTATTATTTTGATAAATAACTCAAGGTGACTAACATATCTAATAATCTTTTTCTTCCTATTTTTGCACCACAACATTACTTGAGCTGAGAGAGAGTGATCCAAAATCACTCAGTCAACTTTCATGTCTAAAGTAGAATACTAGAATTCACAGTCTGCTGGTGTATGGTCTGGTACTTTAACCACTTCACCAAACTAGCTCTATGATAGATTAATGAGTTCTCATTATTAACTCATTAATTCATTTAACTCACATGTTCTCACAATAGATTTATCTTCACATCAGCCTACTAAAATATGTTGTGCAAGAGAGCTTCTAGTGTTAGAATAGAAGTAGACTCATTTATGCATGCAATCAAGTTTTGAGAACCAACTTTTAACCAATATTCTTTTTAAAAAGAATATGTTTAGTGTAATCACATCAAAATTGTAATTCAGTACAAAACTACATGTCATAGTCAACCAGACGAACAGCTCCTATATTGATAGGAAAAACTGTTGTTAAGGCTTCCAGGATATAATGAGATGAGAAGGGACAGTGATTAATCTTCCCCCCATATTTTTTTCTTTATTTTAAATGGCCTTTTTCATGATTTTTCATCCTGCAGGGTTCTGAAAAATGTGTTTGCAAGGCCAAATGTGTGTTTCAAATTCAACAGGCAGATAATTCACTTGGGGAGCAATTTGAAACAGAAATACAGCAAGTTGGCAATAAGGTTAAAAACTGTGCCCTCTATCCAGTTCCTCCAGATATATCCTTTCATTAAAAAACAGACACACTGTTCTTCTATTGTATAATTTACTCTACTTTTAACTGATTGGAAACTGATTTGCAAAACATCCAGTTCAGTTTTTTATTTCATTCTTTGATTGAAGGTTGCGCAAAACCATTTGACAATTGAATAAACAAAAGTCACCTCTTATATTTAAAACAGCAGAATGTTATTCCTTGAGTATTTTTCAATGTTTGTGTCCTTGTAAGATGGAAATAAATGGATATTTTTTGCTCAGTTACTGTGATGTGTGGATTTTAAACAAAAGAACTCTTTAAAACAAGCAGAAATAAACTCACACAATCTTCCAATTAAAAATTGCCTTGAGGTGCAATAACAAAAGATGTATTAACTTACATTATTACAACTTTCTGCACATTTGTCCAGAAAAACAATACCATCGAAATGAATGTGTATTTAACTTTCAAATAAACAGTCTATTTATGGCTAGGCTTTGTGTGTGTGTGTGTGAAAGTTTGTATACATATAAATAAAATTGCAAACTCTTTTATGAATCTCTCTTGAAAACTCTTTGATTTCCTAACTTGCATTTGACTTTGAAATGAAAGGTGGCCCATTCCAAATTCAACATCTCATCCTAAAAGCCTCTGATTGACTATTATAAATATTTCCGAATTTTATTTTTTTTATTTTTGTCAATTGCTTACAAGATAATAGGTATAAGTAAAAACATAGTTATGAATACATGGATACATATAAGAAAAATAAAGAAAATCAAAGAAACAATAGGACAGGGATGGTAGGCACTTTGGTGCTTATCCAGGCACCCTACAGACCTCTTAGGAAAGGGGTGAGGTCAATAGTAGAAAGTCTAAGGTTAAAGTATTTGGGGTTTGGGGAAAAAAACCACAGAATCAGGTAGAGTATTACAGACATTGACCACTCTGTTGCTGAAGTCATATTTCCTGCAATCAAGTTTGGTGCAATTAACCTTGAGTTTGTATCTATTGTTTACTCTTGTGTTGTTTTGGTTGAAGCTGAAGTATTCATTAACAGGTAGGACATTGCAATGTATGATTTTATATACTATACTTAGATCGGACCGAAGGCATCGTTCTAGGTTTTCTAGGTCTAGAGTTTCAAGTCTGGTGGCATAAGGTATTCTTCAATGAGTAGAAGAATGGAGAACTCTTTTTGTGAAATATTTCTGGACTTTCTCAACTGTGTTAATATCAGATACGTAATGTGCGTTCCAGACTGATGAGCTGTATTCGAGTATTGATCTAGCAAATGTTTTTTCTCTAGTTAGTAGTGTAATATTACTAGAGAAAAGGCTACATAAGATAGGTTAATAACTCTTAATGCCTTTTTGGCTATGTAGTTACAGTGGGCTCTAGCACTTAGATCATTAGAGGTGAGTATTCCAAGATCTTTGACAGAGTTTGGATCATCAACAAGATCTTGACTATTCAGCTTGTATTTTATTTTCTGTTTGTTTGTTTTTTTGCCAATATGTAAGACAGAGCATTTATTTCTTGAGATTTGAAGTTGCCATTTGTTTGACCATTCTGATACATAGTCAAGGTCTTTTTGAAGGGTAGCAGTGTTGTCTATTGTGTTGAACAGCTTTACATCATCAGCAAAGAGAGTGCAGTTGCTTTTGATATGATCACTGAAGTCATTTATGCAGAGTATGAAAAAAAAGAGTTGGTCCCAAAACACTGCCTTGGGAGACACCACTGTTGACAGGTACAGAATTTGATAGGACGCTCCCAATTTTGACCATGTGTTATCTGTTTGACAGGAATGCTTCTATCCAGTTATGCAGGTGTCCAGAGATACCATAAGATTTTAGTTTTAGTAGTTTGTCGTGGACTACTGAATCAAAGGCTTTACAGAAGTCTATGTAGATTGCGTCTATTGCTTTGCCCTGATCGATTAGTGTCCATATGTTTTTGCAGTGTAAGAGTTGCAGATTACATGATAGTTTTTTCCTGAAACCAATTTTTTTTTTTAGAGAGTAGGTTGTTTGTCTATAAGTGGAGGATAATGGATTGGCTAACAATAAAGAGATTGGTCTGTAATTTTCAACTAGGCTGGGGTCTCCCTTTTTGAAGATGGGGATGACCGTGGCTTGTGACCATAGTTTTAGCAAGGAGCTGGTCCTGAAAGATTTTTCATTGGTACCATGGAACAGTTTATTTTGGTGTTTCACTTGGGACATTCATTTGATTCATTCAGCCTTATTGAGCCAACCAAGGAGAATAGATAGCAAGGTTCATTTCATAGCAAAGTCCTCTTTTCCCCTGTGGACCAACTCTTCTGCTACCTTGTCTTATTAACTGTCAATGGTAGGGACATTTTCCAAACTCTTGCTCCTTTATATAAAAAAGAGCAATTGAAACAATTCAAGATCATGTCAAATATATTTCATTTTGTTCCCTATTTCGATCCATCTAGGGGAAATAATATATGGGAGAACACAATACTGGGGAAAAAATTCCAAGAGAGACAAAATGAGAAAGGAAAGAAATACAATCTCAGCACGAGAATGACTGGGATAAAACCAACAGGTATGCCATATTCATTGTTAGAAACATTTAAGTATTATCATGCACTTTCATATACTATATATACCATTGTAGATGTACAATGTTTTCTTTATTGATTTTGGGGAATACATCCTGTCTATTGTTAAAAGAAAGTTCATAGAGCAAACTGTGGAAAATTGAACCTTTAAAGGCCCAGAATTTGATTCCTGTTGCTTCCTTTAGTAAAGTCCTACCATAATACATCATCACCACCCCCATTGATGGCTCTAAATTTAGGAAATAGGCATACTATTTTTGCTACTTTGTGGGTTGCAGTGACTGAAATGATGATATGAAATGGACAGAGTCAGAAAACAGATAGAATGAGATTGGGATTTCCAATAGTTTTTCTTCGCTAAGGTGGCTGTTTCTCTTCTTTTTCTATTTCCCCCTCTTCTTTCTTTCTTAAAGTCTAACTTTAAACTTATTTTAGGGTTACAATTTTTGTGTGCTTTCTGCCTTAAAATTGGGGAGAAACCCAACCATGCAAGCCTGTGTATGACTGACATAGCTACAAGAAGTTCTGAGAACCACAGAACCAGGGAGCCACAGGGAAGAATGCTGTAAGAATACAATGTCTGGTCTTCAATTAGAGAAGAATGCTGGAGTCTATGAGTGTGTGGAAAGGGAACTTCACGAAGACAGCAGTGTCACTCAAACAGGAAAAGCCCAAGGGGAACATCAGGCCAGCCATAAAACAAACTTACATAGGAAAAGGAATCAAATAAAAGATATTAAAGAATCCCGATAGACAAAAGCCTAAGTAATTAAGAAACCTAGACAAATAAGAAAAGGAAACCCTTACAAACACAGGACATACCAAATAAGCAAAACAAACAGACAAAAGACACAAAAAATATAAATTACAAAAGAGACAGACAGGAGATTCCCACAAAACAAATATGAAAAAAACCATTATAAAGCTAAAAGAGATTAGAAAAAACCGATAATACAATCTAACCACCCCGCAAAGTTTGCCTTCCGCACCCCGCAGAGTTTGCCCACTGGCTGGAATAAAGACAAACTCAAACAGGATTTGAAACATTAAGCACAAATACAAACATTCACACGAAATCAACTCACAAAGGGAGAAATGGGTATAAAAACCAGGGACTTACCATAAGAAGCCAGCTAGCCCAGGAACGCAGACTTCTCGCTGTCCACCGCCTTCCTGAAAAATAAAACTCTATTTTTATTTTTTTTAAAAAAAATGTTTTCTCACCTTCTCCATTTTTTTTCTCTTTTTTTCCCTTTTGTAACAAGGAAGAGACTTAGCCATACCTTTTAGTAATTCTTGATACTTGACCTATACCTTTTTTTACGTTGTTACCCTTATTTTTTTACATTGTACAAAAAAAAATGAGGGTGGGGAGGGAAGAAAAGGAATCTAGCAATGGGAAACATGAAATGCAATATATACTATGTATTATTATCTGTAACAATGGTAACACTTGTAACACAAGCAACCTGGAACCAAAGCTTATCCCAGAGAAAGGAAAGGTATGGGAATATTTAGCAAGTGAAATACTCAACACCACTAACTTTTGCTTAGCAGGAGGGAAATCAGTCAAGGACATCTTAACCACATGCCTAATGGGAGTGGCAACTAGGTCACATAACATCATTTACTATACCACATTTAGAAACCTTCCTGACTCCTACAAAAGCATTTTTAGCTGGGGCCACTCTACAAAAACCAAGGACCACACCATGTACACCTTACACATTGCTGAAGTAACCACCTCTGAGGGATGCTTTAATGTCACTGGGTGCAGCACACCTAGGGTCATAGAATGCACCAGTCTTAGCAACACAGAACTGAAATGCAACTACACAGAGACCATATCATTCTCATATAGTTACCTGAAGCTCCCACCAGGGTGGTTTTCCTTTGTGGCTTAAAAGCCTACTCATACCTTCCTGCAAATGCCACCAATGGCCCCTGCACCTTGGGAAGGTTAACCATGCTTATGTCATCCTTACAGAGATGACACAGGAGAGTCTTCCAAACCCTAGACTCAGACTGTGACTCCAAAGTCTCCCTTCTCACCAAAACAGAATATGTCTCATTGGCAATATCCCTGGATTGGCAGTGCAAAATTCTAGAAATTTGTATAGCCTGGCATGTACCCTAGCAAAAGGCTTGAATTCAACCTCCCATGGCCTGGATGCCCTTAACAGAGAACTGAGGGAGGTCAGAGAAGCCACCCTGGAGAATAGGGCAGCAATAGATTTCCTCCTCTTTTTTTTTTTGAAAAAAGTTTTTATTAATTTTCTACAAACAAACAAGACAAACAAAACATAAAAACATCAACTCTTATATGTACATCCAGTGTGTCAGTTGGTTCATCATTTTTGTGCATTCATTCTGTAGTCTCAAATTACAATTACATTACATAACAACTCATATTGTCAATCCAAACTTATATATCCTAATATCACTAAAAAAAGAAGATTTTGACTATATTTTTAATCATTCATGCTTAATGAGCTAACAATACTTTAAACCAGTTTACTCTATAACAAATCATCTAGTCATATCAAATCAATCCTAAAAAATCCTTTATAAATATAATATCAAATAGCAAAATAATAGCAAAATAAAGATATTCCTTACTATCTAGCATTCTAAATATTCTATTATCGTATTTTATCATCTAGCCATTTATAAAAAAGATCCCAAATTTCGTAGAATTGTTTATCCTCTTGCTCTCTAATTTCAAATGTCAATCTACTCATCTCAGCACATTCCAATATTTTCTTAATAATTTCTTCCTGTAATGGTATTTTCTCATTCTTCCAATTTTTAGCAAATACAATCCTGGCCGCTGTTAATACATTTACAATCAGGTATTTCAAATCTTTACTATATATATCAGGTAAAATTCCCAATAAGAAGATCTCTGGTTTCAAATCTATATGTTTCTTTGTCATTTTTTCCAACCACATGCGAATTATAGTCCAATATTTTCTAGCATCCTCACAAGTCCACCACATATGGTAATACGAGCCGGGTATCTGATGACATTTCCAGCATTTTTCAGATTTGTTCTTAAACATTCTTGCTATTCTTGTCGGAGGAAAATGCCACCTGTAAAACATCTTATACAAGTTTTCTTTATATGCTGTTGACATTGTCATTTTATAATTTTGAGACCACAATTTCTGCCATTTCTCTAAATCAATCCCATATCCAAAATTCTTCCCCCAAACAATCATAGTTTCTTTGACTTGTTCTTCCTCTAATTTCATTCCCAGTAAATAACCATATAGTTTTTTAATCACCTTCTCATCAGTACCCATCAAGATCTTATCTAAATCAGTCTGTTTATCATAAAATCCCTTCGTTTTAGAATCTTCATCATACCTTGAGTGTATTTGTGCATATGAAAACCAATTCATCCTTATACCTTGTTCCTCTAAGTTTTGGATCGATTTAAGTTCACCCTTTTCATCCAAAAGTTCCCCATATCTAACTGTTTGTTCCTTCTTGTAGATTATAGGATAGGAAAATGCTTCAATGGTCGATAACCAAACTGGAATTTTCAAATAACATTGTCTTTTTATCTTCTCCCAATTTAACCACAAAGACTCCCGTACATAATGTCTTCTAAAATAACCCTGTGTTTTAGTTCCCTTATACCATAAAAAAGCATGCCAACCCAACAGCAAGTCATGCCCTTCTAATGTCAACAACCTATGTTTCCTTAATGTTATCCATTCTTTGACCCACATCAAACTTGCAGCTTGATAATACAATTCCCAATTAGGCAGACCAAAACCTCCTCTAATTCTAGCATCTTGCAAAAGCTTTAGCTTTATTCTCGCTTTTTTACCTTGCCATATAAACTTCAACATAATTTTATTTAAATCTTCAAAATAGTCTTTTCCAAGCCTAATTGGTATTGTTTGAAACAAAAATAAAATTCTAGGTAAGATATTCATCTTAATTGTTGAAATTCTCCCTATTAATGACAATTGCAAGTTTTCCCACTTCTTCAAATCTGTAGTTATCTGTTATTTAAGTTTAATATAATTATTCTCCTTTAATGTGCTACATCTTGTTGTCAAATATATCCCCAGATACTTAACCTTATTTGTAACTTGAATTTTCAAAAGATCTGCCAATTCTTCTCTCTGTCTCAATAGCATATTCTTTGTCAAAATTTTTGTTTTGTCTTTATTTATTTTCAAACCAGCCACCTCTCCATATGCCTCTATCCTTTCCAGTAACTTTGGAGCTGTTTCTAGCGGATCTTCCAAAATAAAAGCTAAGTCATCAGCAAAAGCTTGTAGCTTAAATTCTTCCTTCTTAATTTTCATTCCTTTTATGCTTTTATCATCCCTAATATTTCTATTCAACACTTCCAAGGTCAACACAAATAGCAAAGGAGATAGGGGGCATCCTTGTCTTGTGCCTTTCCTTATATTAATAAAATCTGTAAGTTCTCCCTCCATCATTACCCTTGCTGTCTGTTTATTATATATAGCTTCTATTGCTTGAATAAATTTTTTAGCGAAACCCATCTGCTCCAATAATAATAACATAAATCTCCAGTTCACGTTATCAAATGCTTTTTGAGCATCTTGGAATATCAAAGCCATTTGCTTTTCAGGATGAGCCTCATAGTATTCCAAAGTGTCCAAGATTACTCTCATATTGTCTCTAATTTGTCTCTTTGGCAGAAATCCATTTTGATCTGAGTGAATAAAATTATTTAAATATTTTTTAAGTCTTTCTGCTAAGATTGAAGCAAAGATTTTATAGTCTGCATTCAATAAAGAAATAGGTCTATAATTCTTAATTTGCAATGGGTCAGTCTCTTCCTTTGGTATAAGTGTAATATAAGCCTCTGACCATGTTTTGGGTATCATCTTTTTTATCATAACTTCATTCATAACTTCTAACAATGGGATGCTCAATAATTCTTGAAATGTTTTATAAAATTCTACTGGAAGCCCATCTGGACCCGGAGCTTTCCCATTATTTTGTCTCTTAAATGCTTCATTTAGTTCCATCATTGTTATATTGCTTTCTAGCATTTCTTCAGTCTCTTTGGGTATCTTTGGTAAATTAGCTTCCTGTAAATACTGTTTGACTTTTTCTTCATCAATATTTTCCTGTTTATATAATTGTCCATAAAAATCTCGAATAATTTCTTTTTTCTCCTTATTCCCATAACAAACTTGGCCTTGTTCATCTATTAACTTCAATATTTTTCTTGATTCCTTCTCTTTTCTCAATTTATATGCTAGCCATCTACCTGGTTTATTTGCATCTTCAAAATAATTCTGTTTGGAGTTTCTAATTTTCTGTGCCAGTTCTTCTTTCTCTATTAATTCCATTTTATGTTTGATTACATCCAGCTTCAATTTAATATCCTTTTTCTGTGGCATTTTCTGTAATTCTTTTTCAAGAATTTTATACTCAACTTCCAAGGCCTTAGAAGCTTGCCTTTTCCTAATATTCTTTTTTCTTGTATAATCTATTATCAAACCTCTAGCGTATGCCTTCATTGTGTCCCACACATTTTGGGTTGAAGTATCTTCTTTTTTATTTTCTCTGAAGAAAAAAGCCAATTCCTTCTCCATCCATTGTGTAAAATCTTTCTCCTTTAAAATAGTATTATTTAATGTCCATCTCAATCTTTTTTTTTGTCCCTTCCATTTAATTGTCATTGGGCTATGATCTGCCCAGGTACTTGTTTCAATATTTGTTTCTTTAATATTAGATATTAGTTCTGTTGAGATCCAGATCATATCTAATCTGGACCATGATAAATGTCTATTTGAATAAAAAGTATATTGTTTAGCTTTAACATTTCTTTCTCTCCAAATATCTTTTAAAGTCAATTCATCTGTCATTTTAAAGAAGGACCTTGGGAGAGCCTTTCTATTTTGCTTTGTTGTTGTTGCTATATAGTCCAGTTTATTGTCCACAATTCCATTAAAATCTCCCACCATAATTATATTAACATAGTCCAGTCCAATTATTTTCATATGTAGCTTTTTATAAAACTCTTCTTGTTTATCATTCGGAGCATAAATTGCAATCAGGAGTATTTTTATATTATTGTCCATTATTTCTACCATTAATACTCTTCCATCTTCATCCGTGTAAATCAATTTTGCTGGAATAGCCTCTTTAATGTATAAAACCACACCTCTTTTCTTACACTGAGTCAAAGAGGTAAATATTTTCCCTAATTTTGGCTGTAATAACAATTGTTCATGTTGTTTTTTAATGTGAACTTCTTGTAAACAAATTATATCAAATTTTAATTTCTCTAATTTATGAAAAGTTTTCCTTCTTTTAACAGCTGAATTAAGTCCATTTATATTCATTGTAATCAGTTTTTTTTTCCTCCATAATTATGCTTTATATTTAGATCTAACAGCTCTCGTAGATCTCACTTCACGCTGTTCTTTATTATCCATCTGTCCCCCTGCTGCTCCTTTCTCTTTTTCAGTCTCCAGTTGTTCATCTTGAAACTCAATTGATAAAGCCTCTTTCTCTATTCCCTCTCTTCTTCCTCCAAAGAATTCTGCATGAAAAAGTTCTGCTTTCTCAATTGAATCAATTCTATATCTTTGCTCTTGCCACCCAAACACTAGTCCTTCTGGAATCAGCCATCTATAATTCACTTCATTTTCCAATAGTATTTTGGTCAGAAATCGATATTCTCTTCTCATCTCTCTCACTCTTCTGGGTATTTGTTTTAAAACCACAACCTCTTTACCCTTGTATTTCAGTGTTTTCTCTCTTACTACTTGTAATATTTGCGTTTTAATGGATTTTTTGGTAAATCTAATATGGACTTCCCTGGGTAATTTATTTCTCATCGCATATCTTGTATAGACTCGATATATCTCATCTATTCCATCCATCATCTTTTCCTCTGTAATTTCCAAAACATCTGCCAAAATTTCTATCATTACCGCTGCCAAATTTTCTCCTTTTTCCTCTTCTATATTTTGAAATCTGAGGTAAAATTCTGACCTTTCCATCTCCCACCTCAACATCCCACCTTTTTCTTGTTCAACCGCTGTTAGTCTGCTGTCAATATTTCCAATCTTCTTCTCTCTTTGTTTTCCTTCTTCCTCAATTTTTTGGAATCTCTCCTCATACTTAACCATCATTTGTTTAATATTTTCCACTTTTTCATCAGTCTTCTCTATTCTTTGTTCAATATTTCCTGTTCTTTGTTCAATGATATCTGATTTTGTCTTGAGATCTTGGATTCCTTGCATAATCATCTGTAAAGTTATTTTTTCTTGTTCCTTATCTTGCTTCAACATTGTCTGAATTAAACGTTGTCCTCCAACTGGTGGGGAAGCAGAGGTAGAAGCAGAAATGCCAGATGGTATTGGTTTCCTGCTCATTTCAATGTTTCCAAAACTTCAAATTCTTCTTGACTTTTAATCCAACTGGTAGAGCAGCCAATTATAATCCAAAATGAAGAACTCCAATAGTAAAAAACACGAAACCACAGAAGAAACAGGAAAAAAAGAAGAAGAAAGATCTTCAGGTTCTTCTAGACCCTAATCCAATTATGAGATAGTCCACCATAAAAAAGGAAAAAATAGAAAGGAGAAAACAAACAAATCCAAAAATAATAATATTGATTAAGAGCAAAAGAAAAAGGAAAAAAGCAAAAGCAAAAAGAGAAAAAAAAAAAAAGTTCCTTCAGATTCTTCACACCTTAATCCAATTAAAAAGTCTCAATAATCCAAAAAAAAAAAAAAAAAAAAAACAACCTCAACAACAAAGTAGTCCAAAAACATAAATATGAAAAGCAAAAAGGTCCCAATAAAAAAGAAAAGAAAAATAAAGAAGAAAAAACTCTGAGGCTTTCCCTTTAAAATAAAAGGCAAAAATAAAAATATTACTAAAATTAAAATTTAGAAGAAGGCTAGCGAATGGGGTATATATAAGAAAACACACTGCACTTTGTTATTTATCCAAGGCTCTTGTTATGACTCTCTTCTCCAGCAGCTTCAAAGCCAAACCTCAAGTATTGTTGATAACAGTCCAGGAAAGCACCTGCAATAATATTTTGCTGTGCTCTCCCTCTATCTTATCACATTAAAAAGTCCTTGAGATGAGGTCTTTTTGCAATTCTCTCCAATTCACATAAAGATACTTTCAAGCCTCTAGTTGGCAGTGTTACAAAGTTTCTTAATGCTCTTTCTCCCCGCCCGCCAGAAAAAAGGAATAATATATACAGAAAAAAAAAGAAAAAATAGCCAAAGGGAGCCTCTATCCTAAAGAAAGTTAAAAGATCAAAAGAAGCATAAAATCAAAGGAAGCATAAAAATATATATAAGAGAAAATTCAATCCGGTTACCTACAAAATCACAGTAAAATCTTTCCCAAAAAGTATAAAGAAAAAAAAAAAAAAAAGCCAAGCCTCAATTTGACATCACTTTAAAAAACGCCGCTCAAAACAATTTCAGTCAAAAAAAAATCTCACAGCTTTCTTCTTTATATCGGATGAACTTTCCAACCTTAGCAAATTTACAGCACAAAAGAGTTTTTCTCACCCAGCCGACACACTTCACTCCAATCACTTTCTTTCTGGAGCTGTCCCGACTTCAGCAGCTATGGAGGCTGCCTCTCCGCCGCCAGCAAAAGGGCTTCTTCCGGATCAAACCAGAGATTTTGCTATATCTCTGGGATCCTGGAACAATGCCCTTCACGATCACCGTCTCTACGGGACGGTTTAGGTCTGTTAGGACCGACCAAGGGCGAAAATATCGGCTGCGATCTCAGAGCCCCGAGATCGCAGCTGTATCGCCGGAACGAAGCTCCGCCTTCTCCTAGATTTCCTCCTCTTGAAGCATAATTATGGCTGCGAAACATTCCACGGGATGTGTTGCTTCAATCTAGACGAAACCTCAGGTTCATAGGGAGGGACATCCACCACCTGAAAGAGCTAGCTCAAAATATTGGTCATGAGCAATCATTCCTGGACTTTTCATGGCTCTTCTCATGGATGCCAGATTTCCATTGGCTCAAAATCCTTACAACAATCATAGTCACTATTTGTGTATTTGGAGCCCTCATGTGTTGCCTCTGTCAATGCATATCACCCTGCTTTAGCTGCCTAAAGGCCTGTATTCCCTCTCAGAAGAGAAAATCAAAGGGGAGACAGGCGGCCATGATGATGATCCAGATTGATCACAAATACCAAGTATACCCAGACACTCAATCAGAGACCACCCTCTAAAAATATATATATGAAGGATTGTGGAAAGGGAACTTCATGAAGACAGTAGTGTCACTCAAACAGGAAAAGCCCAAGGGAAACATCAAGCCAGCCATAAAACAAACTTACATAGGAAAAGGAATCAAATGAAAGGTATTAAAGAATCCCGATAGACAAAAGCCTAAGTAATTAAGAAAACTAGACAAATAAGAAAAGAAAACCCTTACAAACACAGGACATACCAAATAAGCAAAACAAACAGACAAAAGACACAAAAAATATAAATTACAAGAGACAGACAGGAGATTGCCACAAAACAAATATGAAAAAAACCATTATAAAGCTAAAAGAGATAAGGAAAAACCAATAATGCAATCTAATCACCCCAAAGAGTTTGCCTTCCACATCCTGCGGAGTTTGCCTTCCGCACCCCATGGAGTTTGCCCTCCGGTGGCAATAAAGACAAACTCAAACAGGATTTGAAACATTAAGCACAAATACAAACATTCACATGAAATCAACTCACAAAGGGAGAAACGGGTATAAAAACCAGGGACTTACCATAAGAAGCCAGCTAGCCCAGGAACACAGACTTCTCGCTGTTCACCACCTTCCTGAAAAATAAAAAGATCCAGCTTTCAAACAGTTGTCCGTATCCTTGCGCAGGAACTCTCCCAGCAGGAAAATCAAATCCTTGGAAGAAAGGCATTTTGACACCTTTCTACAAGTGGAAGGTGACTGAATGTGTCAGCAGCAAATTTTGTGTCAAATTTGACACAAATTTGGCTGGAGATGGGTTTTATACAGCTTTCTTGGAAAAAAAAATGCCATTTAATTAAAATTATGTTTCTAGAGCAATTGGTCTGAGGATTTGTCTTCTAAGTCTCTTTGTTTGACTTATGGCTGAACATTTTTAGCCACACAAATGGCTTTAATGTGAATAGGTGATTTTACTCCCGCTGGAATTTGCTTTTGGAATGATCCTTTGGTTCTGGACAAGTTGTATTTAGGTCACTGAAGATTGAAGCCCTGAAGGAGATAACAGATATGAACGAGCTCGAATTATTTTTGCACCCTGACAAATACTCTGAGGAGAAGTTATCAGAGAAGTTTTCCAAACATTTAAAACTACCTACTCTTTCAGCAAGTAAGTAGATATTCATTATATTCTCATTACATTGAGTCTCATCGGCGAGAGGCAAAAATTAATGCCACTAGCTTATCTCTTTTAAGATGAGAGGAAGGTAATGGGGAGGTCTTGGATTTATTGTGTGGCCTGTGGGAGCCCTTTCAGGAATTAAGAAATCTGGAAGACTTAGAAAATCTGTGATCCAAATTTTAAATGGTGTTTGGCATGTACCAAAATGAGACAGCCCAGACACGTTTGAAAACTCTAGTGGATATTAAATTCTTTGCACATTTATAACTACATTAGAAGAAGATCAGGCTAATGCTCACTGGTTTTATTCTCTCCATCTTGTGTTGCTACCTCCATGTAATTTATCTTTTATTTCATTTACATCTTGTTTTCCCCCTGGTAGAAGTTGACAGTCTTCTTAAAACCCTGGGAATGAGTATTTATTTTATTTTATTATTTTGTTATATTATATTATTATTTAGCTATAGAGCAGAGGGTCCCCAATCTCCAGGCTATGGACCAGTATCAGTTTGTGATCTGTTAGGAACTGTGTCACAGCTGGAGGTGACCAGCAGGCAAAATAAATTATGCATGCATGGGATCTAGGCTGCACATTCCTCTCCCTCTCTACAGGTCCATGGAAAATTGCCTTCCATAAAACTAGTCCTTGGTGCTCAAACAGGTTGAGGACCACTGCTAGAGAGGGTTTGTCTGTGAATTAGAGTTCCAGAGGTTGAAAAGGAAGGTTTGTGGATAGATGTTTGAAGAATGTGATCCTTTAACCCTGTGATGGCAAACTTATGTCATGCATGCCGGAAGTGGCATGAAGCTATCTCTCTGGGCATGCCAGCCATCACCCATTGCTCTTCCGGGTTCTGGTGTCCACCTGAATGCCAGCCAGCTGGTCTTCACATGCATGGGAGTGCTTGAAGCTGGAAAAGCAGATCCCTGGAGCACATATGTATGCCGGCCAGCTGGTCTTCACACACACATGCCCGTTAGAAACTGGAAGAGCAGGTTGCTGGCACCCATGTGTGCACCGGGTAGCTAAGCTTCCAGTTATGCTCATGCGCACATGTGTGCTCCCATTTTGGCACTCAGTGCTGAAAAGGTTAGCCACTACCGCATCAGCCTGGGTAATATTGATAATTCCAGGGTAGAGCCAGTATGGTGATACCTGTTTGAAGGAGCTGGGTGGGAATTGTTTTGGAATATGTTCATTGGTCTCCCATAAGAGCTGGAATCAGGATGGGTTGCAGCACTGCAGCAGGTTGGGAGAGAAGAGCAAGCTCTGCTCTCTCATCCCCAATCTGCACATTTGGAAGCCCCGGTGAGAGGCACGTAGATCTTGGAGGGAAAAACAAAGGTGTGAGGAAGCCCGAGGAGAAGTTTGACAGTGGTGGCTGTTGATAGCTTTGAGGGAGACCTCATTTGCTCCAACGTGTGAGTGATCAGTCATCTCGATGGCAGACTGAAGTCGCAGCGCTTTAGCCCTATGAGGAAGATACCAGAGCATGAACAGTGTTTTTGGCATCAAATTGATGGATTGAACTTGAAGTGAAGGAGGTGGAAAGTGAAAGTTGAGGAGAGAAATAGCAGAGAGAGACGGCAGAACTGTGAGTTTTAAATAAAAGGATGGAAGTCCAAAGGGAAATGGCGATCCGGCTGTGAAAGCAAGGAACTTTTAAGACAGAGATCAAAGCCAATTTAGTTGATTAAAGATTGACTGGTGTCTTGGACCTGTTCTGAAAAATTTGGAGTTGATTTAGACTGATTATCTAGGAATTTGGAGTTTAATCTGATGGATTTGTGACTTGTAAAAGAAGAACAGTGGAAAAAAAAGTAAGAGACAGGACTAAACCCAAGAATGGAAGTGACACTTTGAGATTATACAGAGAGAAGAGAAACTGATGTGACTAAACAAAACGTGAATGGACAAGGAAAGGAAAGTGATTGAATATTACTGGACTTCTTTTTATAGAATATAATTAATGAAATAACATTTTGATTAAGGTTTGATTGATTTTATTAAGAATTTAAAAGTTTAAATGATATGAAACTGAAAACTGGTGAAATACTATTTTAATGATTATGATTGATTGATTACTAACAACTAATGAAATAAGTAAGGTCATATATATAAGAAGTGGAATATAGAATTGTTTAAAGGAAACTTAATTTTACAGTTAAAGTTAAAGAATACAGTTGATATACTATAATATAGTAATATAAAATAGTTGTATAAGAACAATTTACAGCAAGTATATTTTTGGATATTATATTGCACTCTTTCTCCCTTTTTTTCTTTCATTTTGATATTATTATTCTTGTCATCCCTTTAGCTCTCTCCCTTCTTTATCTTCTTTAATTTTAGTGATTCAGTTAGTTTCAGATTCTATAAAAGATTGAATCAAATCTGAATAATTTAGAATATCATAAGTGGGAAAAGATATTTATATTCTAAGGGAAACTACTGAATAGAACTAGTAACAAAAGAAAAATTAAACAGTGAATGGTAAAGTGGGAAGACTTCTACACTAAAGTTAGGAATATGACCGGTACTACAACAGTGAACCTGAAAGGGAAAAAACCAATGTCTGGTTCATCAATGTCTATTGCATCACCAGCAGGCCAAAAAACAATAGAAGGAATGTTGAATACGGAAAAGATGAGCAACGCGGCCAACATGCAGACGATGCAAGCAACATTAACAGCTATTTAAGAAATGATGCTTAAAATGCAGGAGACAATGGTTAATAACCATACAGATATGAAGACGGAAATGAGAGAAATGAAGGGTAAGATTCAAAATTTAGAGGAGAAGATGAGAACGATCCAACAGACACTGAAGAAGAATGAACAAAGAATAAAGAATATAGAAACTAAAGCTGAACAAACAGATAAGAGATTGGAAGGGATGGAGAGGAAAGTAATAGAGATGAACAGAGACGTAGAAGATTCAATCATCCATCTTGAAATGGAATGTGCAGCATTCTATTTGAGGTTCCAAAATGTATTGGAATCCAAAGATGAAGACCTAGGAGACATAATGTCCCACTTAACAGCAGAGGCATTGCAAAGGGACCAGCAGGAAATAGTGAAAGAATTAGATGAGGTCTACCAAATCCATACAAACTACACCAGATGAAACAAGCTGCCTAGAGAGGTCCACATCAGGTTCACCAGAAAAAATGTAAGTGACACTGTATATAGAATCACAAAGGATGAGCTGATGGTGTATAAAGAAAAAGAGATTATGACCTTGAAACAAATTCCGAGGCAGGTAAGAGTTTAGGAAGGACTACAGATCTCTGGCGATACTACTAAATAAACGAAACATCTGGTTCCAATGGCTGGTCCCTGAAGGAATGCTAGTGACGTGGCAAGAAAGAAGAGTAAAAATTGATAGTACTGAAAAGGCGCAAGAACTTTATGATCAGTTGATGGAAACAGAGGAAGAGGGGAGCAGTAAAGAAGAGTCAGAAAGCAAGAGTCAGGAGGACCAACAAGAAGATCAGCAACACGGAATACAAGAAACGGACCAAGAAGAGAGAGGTAAAGAAAAGAGAGAATACCCAAGGAGAGAAGGACTAAGAACAAGACCCCAAAGAGAAGCAAGAACAAACAGAAGATTTAGGTAGACTCAGAATAAAAAATGGAAGAAGAGATTAAATTACTCTCAATAAACATCAATGGATTAAACTCCCAGATCAAGAGGAAACAAATATTAACCAAATTAACTAAACAAAATGTTGATATTATACGCCTATTGGAGGTACATATCCAAAAACAGCATGAAAATATTTAGAATATCCCCAGTTGGGTGTATTATTGACAGCACTGGCAGATCAAAAGAAAAGGGGGGTAGCAATTTACGTTAAAAAAGGGATAAATATAAAAAAAAATCTATGCAGACGAACAAGGCAGAATTTTAATGGTACAAATTAAATTACATCAAAAACAATTACTATTAGTGGGGATATATGCCTAAAGATAACCAGAAAAAGTTTTATAAGGGACTGAATGATAAAATAATTAGTGTAGGTGAAGAAAATATTTGCTTGATAGGGGACTTTAATGCCATTGTTGATATTAAATCAACAATTGAGAAAGACATTAGTGAAGTAGAGATAATGCCTAATATATGGGCTGACCATAGCCCAGTTAAAATTACATGGAAAGGACATAGTAAAAGGAAAAGGAGATGGATATTAAATTCACAAATAATAAAGGAAAAAGAATATATCTCAAGAATGAAAAATGCGTTAGAAACATTCTTTAAGGTTAACCTAAAACAACTTACTAGTTTAAATTTAAATTTATGGAGCACTACAAAGGCCTTCGTGAGAGGCATATCAATAGCCTATATAGCTAAGGAAAATGGAAGAAACAGAACAAATTACAAGAAAGGATTAAAAAAATTGAATATGAGCTCCAAAAAGACCCAAAGAATATGGAAGTTAAGAAAGAAATAGGGATGATTAGACATGAACTAAATTTGATAGATATTGAGGAAAAGGAACGTAACTTAAAAACTTTAAACACAATTTCTTTGAATCAGCAAATAAACCAGGAAGGTGGTTGTCCCAAAAATTAAAAATAGAGGAAAAAGAAAAGACTAAGTCAGCAACTCAAGGATGAGGAAGGGACAGTGTATAATCAGATGGAGGAGAAAAAGAGAATTGCGCAAAGGTATTTTGGTGAGCTTTATAATCAAGAAGATGTTAGGGAAGAAAATATTATACTACTTGGAAGGAAACAGTCTGAGCCCAATTTCAGAAGAAAATAGAGAAGTACTTAATAAAGAAATAACATTAACAGAGTTACAAAAGGCGATACAAAAACAAAAAAATAATAAATCACCAGGCCCAGATGGTCTACCAGGTGAATTATATAAAAATTTATCTGAAATATTTGAACCAATATTACTGGAACTATATAATGAGTCATTAACGCAAGCTAGACTTCCGAGGTCCTGGTCTGAGGCATACATCTCCTTAATTGCAAAAGATGGCACTGATCAACAACTAATTGTGAACTATAGGCCAATCTCATTGTTAAATACGGATTATAAGATATTTATGACAATATTAGTAGAAAGAATGAAACTAATCTTGAGTGAATTTATACACACAGACCAGAATGGTTTCCTGCCACACAGACCAGAATGGTTTCCTGCCAAATTAAAAACAATATTAGGACAGTACTAAATTCGATTGAATATTATGAAGCTCACCCAGAAAAACAGGCAGCTTTATTTTTTTTAGATGCACAAAAAGCATTCCACAATCTTAACTGGAAATTCATGCTATATCAAATTAAAAAGCTGAATTTTGGCACTAATATAGAAAAAATACTACAAGAAATATACTCAAATAAAAAAGCAAATGTATTATTAAATGGAGATCATACTGAAGATTTTGAAATTGCAAAAGGAGTGAGACAAAGGTGTCCATTATCGCCTCTGTTATTTATCTTGTCTTTAGAAGTGTTACTAGCTGCAACCAGACAAAACCCAGAGATTTATGGAATTAAGATTAGAAATGAAGAATATAAAGTTCAGGCATTTGCTGATGATTTGGTATTTATAGTGAAAGATCCAATGAATTCTGGACCAATATTGTTGCAACAAATAGAAAAATTTGGGGAAGCAGCAGGATTTAAAATAAATAAAAATAAAACTAAGATGATAGTCAAAAACTCTACAATAAAACAGAAAGTAGAATTAGAAAATACAATAGGACTCCAAATAGTAAAAAAGGTGAAATACCTGGGAATTTGGATATCACCCAGATGTTCATCATGAAAAAAAGGACAATTATATCAATCTGATTAAACAAATCAGAAAAGAATTGGAATTATGGGCCAAATTGAAACTGTCTTTATTAGGAAGAATAGCAACGTTGAAAATTAATACTTTACCAAAACTAATATATCTATTCCAAAAGATTCCAATTAAACAAGAGAAATCTTTTTTATAGAACTAAATAAAATGACATCCAAGTTTGTCTGGTTGGGCAAGCGGCCATGTATTAAAATGAAACTATTACAAGATAATAGGAGCGGAGGCAGTCTCGGACTACCAGAATGGGAGCTTTATTATCAGGCAGTGGTGTTGAGTTGGATTAAGGATTGGATTAAATTAAGAGACAAGAGAATCTTAACATTAGAAGGACATGACCTCTTGATAGGTTGGAATGCATTTTTTTTTCATTCTATCAAGGTTTTATTAATTCTCCATCAAGCATAAACACACAAAATACAGAACATAAAACAAAACATAAAAAGATAATACCTTCTTAATTATTATTTATACATGTCTTTTCCAAATTTCTCTCCCTTTAGTTTTATTCCTCCAAGGTTTTATTAATTCACAATAAAAACATAGCTAACCGAGGAACTTCCAGTTTGTCGGCTTTGCCAGCGGCAGGGTTCCGCGATCCTGCGCGATCCCTGCCGCGCTAGCCATTTTGGTGCCTCCAATCTGAATGGGTTTGGAGGCTAAGGCTGCCCCGCAGAGGCAGCTGAAGATAGGGGGAGCTGGTGAGGGGTTTGGGGGTGTTGCAGACCCCCTCCCCAGCCAGCAAAACCCCTTTTCTCAAGGCGGTCAAGCGGCGGTCTGTAATGGCCGCCACAAAGAAGCCGGCAGCTGGGTAAGACTGAGAAGGAGGAAGAGGGGAGAAAGTTTTCAAGAGAAAGTTTTTTGGCTGATCCAGGGCTTTAAGAGGCGTTTAATCCTGAGAACTATGACTTTTTGAAAAATACTTGGTTTCCAGAGGAGGATTTCAAGCGGCAAAATTGAGGTGCTGAAAGGAAAGTTTACTCTCCTTCCCTATGGAATCAACAAATGGCCATTGAGAAACCTGTTGTTTTTTATAAAAGGTAAAAACTTGGCTTCTTGTTATAAGTGGGAAGGGAGAGGACAATATATATATATATAAAGATTTTTCTGGAGGAGATGCCTTGAAAATTTTGAGACTAGAAATTGATTGCAACAAGGCTGTAAAATACAGATTGGGCTTTTTTTCTTTTCCCTTTTACTGATACCACCCCAGGAAGAGAAAGTGAGAACTTTGTGCGTTGTTTGGACTGATTGATGTCTCCGGGACTTTGAGGAATTGTTTTAACTTTTGAAACATTTTGGTTGCTCTAAGAAGAACAAAGAATGGCTTTATCTGATGATGAACTTAGAAAGGAATATCAAGAAAGTAAGGATGCTGTGAAGGAAGCTTTCCTTTCTTTAGAAATGGTGCTTGCTATTTATCAGCAAACACAACAACAGATGGAGGAAATAGAAGGAGAAGAAGAAAAAGAAGAAGAAGACACCATCTTCAGTGAATCTAAAAAATTAACTAAGAGAGAAAGGAGAAAGAAAGGAAGGAAAATGAAGGACTTAAGACTTAAAAAAACACTTAAGAAAGGAAAAAATAAGATGCAAAACCAACTCAATGTTACTGAGCAAAAACTTATAACTAAAATATATAATATTTATTAGATTTTAAAATGGAAGAGGAAATAGTTAAAAGTACAATGATTGCATGGGCACAGAATTTTGGATACACTATAGAATTAGAGGAATGGAAAAAAATATGGAATATAAATTATAAATTAATGGTATCTGCCGCATACAAAGAAAACATATATCAAAAGTTTTATAGATGGTATTTAGCCCCAGCAAGATTGGCAAAAATCTTCTCCAATATGAGTCCCAAATGTTGGAAGTGCAAAAAAGTTGATGGTACATTTTATCACATGTGGTGGATGTGCCCCGAGGCCAGGACATACTGGATTCAAATTAAAAATTGGTTAAAAGATATCACTGGCTATCAGATTGAGCTCAGACCGGAATCCTTCCTATTAGGAATCATTAAAGAAAGACTACCGAAAGAAATAAAATACCTAGTGTTACATATTATAACAGCCGCCAGAATAGCCTTTGTGCAGGTATGGAAAACACCAAATACCCCTAATGAAGAACTAATAATACACAAAGTAACAGAAAGTGCTGAGATTAATATGCTAACAATGAAATTGAAAGAAAAAGACAACTCTGAATTCTTTACAATTTGGAACAATTGGTATAAGTGGCTAACAAACAGAACCAAGAAGTGAGACAAAAATGTTAATTGAAACAACCCTTAAGAAAGTAAAATAAAATTTTGTAAACTATATAAAGATATAAGAATAGTAATTATAGCTAAAGATATTATTTAATAGTAGATAAATGCAATATAATGCAATATGATATTTAAATCAAAATCTTGTATAGATGCCAAGAACATTGTTGATACCATGATGTTTTACGGTGTAAAAAAAAAAATTAATTAAAATTATTAAAAAAAAAGAGCTGGAATCAGGATAACTGGTCTAATAGTCTACTAGATGTTTGATGCCAAAGGACCTAATTCAGCTCCTTTTCTCTTCTCTCTACATCAGTTACCATGGAAAGAAGAGAGAAGAATGAATCTGAGATGGTGCTAGTTTGACAAACAAAGTGATTGATCTGTGATTTGGGGAATTCCAGAAATGATATGAGCAGATTTCTCCCTTGCTGCCTGCCTTGTTCTAAACAATTCCTTAATGTATTTCATTTCCAGTATTCCATAATTGAAGAAGATATGTTTATTTGCTAACGTTCATCTTGATATCTTTCAACAAATTAAGAGAGGATTTAATCAGATAAAAGAAGTATAGTTTGGGACTGTGCAAATGCAATATGATATGTGATTTTTCCTTTGATGTCCAAATAGTGTCCTTGGAGGATACTTGATCCAAATATATCCACATCAAATATCAGAATAGAGAATCTTTATCATAAAGGCAGCATTTTTGCCAAGACCTGAGATCATTCATAGATTGCCAATGTGAATGGAATAGGACTAGCAATAAGACTACTTTCACATACCAACATAAGCACTTTTGATGGTAGGAGAAAAAAAAAGCTGTTGCCTCTTCAAGCTGTGTATTGAGAGGCAACTGGGAATTAAATGGAAAATAACTGAAAAACAAAAAGAGTGAAACTGGAGTTACATTGATGATTCAGCATAAACCAAGAAAAATATCTTGCTCAGTTCTAAAAACCAATTTTTCAAATTAAAAATTAATTTTTTGAAAGTCAGATCAATTTCCAAACTGATTCTTGATTACTATAACTAGGCATATGATCTCAGTTGGCAAAATACTTATTTTTCCAGACTGTTATTAATCTTGCCAAACAGTTGAATCTCTCCTATTTCCCTGGAGCTTTCAATATAAAATGCTATTCTTAAATTTATATGAAGCACTTGAGAATTCTCTCATTAATTCTTTAAAAAAAAAATCCTATTTTTAGACAATGGAGAAAAGCCAAAATGAGGTAAGCTTTAGTGTTAACTCTTTGGTTTCAGAAATTTGCAAGCATTATTTTACACAGAAGGGTGACTGTTGTGAATGAATAATACCAATAAAGTTATCTTGAGCTTGAAGTCAAGTGCAGGGTTCTGGCCCTGCACTTCTGATTGGCTGTTAATGGCCATTGGTCCATTCAGGAGCATCTGATTGGCCATTAACAAGCTATTCCCATTGGTTAACGGAGCTAGCGCTCCAGGTTTGCTATTGGTTGAATAGTTAATAAGTTGCCTATATAAGGAAGGCTATAGCAGCCCTCCAGTTTGAGTTGTCACAATATGTAAATAAAGAGTTTGAAGTTCACTGTTCTACCGGCTCGTCTCCATCATTCGCACCCATGCTCCAGACTTAACACTGGCAACGAGGATGGGATTGGATGACATCTGAGCCAACTAAGACAACTAAGCACGTGGCTGAAGCGCACAATGGCGGAACCATGTCCGGCGGCATAGTACCACCCACTCCGTTCGATCCAGCTCAAGAGGACTGGGAGTCCTACATGGATCGTTTTCAAATGTTTTTGGAAATGAATAATCTGAAGGATGCCACAACTGGGAAGAAATGGGTGGTATTCCTAACGCACTGCGGCCTGACGGTATTCAAAATGGCCAAGGAATTAGCGAAACCGGCTGAAGTGAAGGCCATGGACTGGGACGTCCTCAAACCATTGCTAAGGGCCCACTATGCACCAACCGTTCCAACGCTCGTGAGACGACATGAGTTCTATCAAAGGAACCAGTGGAAAGGAGAAAGCGTCGCCGATTTCGTTGCAGACCTCCGGAACTTGGGAGGCCTTTGCGATTTCACCGACCTAGAAGAGGCCTTGAAAGACTGAGTAGTCCTCGGGCTAGACACTCTAAATGTACAGAGCAAAATAATGGCAAAGGACGACATCACCCTTAAAGACACCATAGCTGAAGCTACAGCAGCGGAGGCAACCAAGAAGTCGGCTGCCCAACTACGCCGAAATCGCGCTCCAGCACACCCACCGGCCGGCGAAGTTTCACCTAACGCAGAAGGGCAGCTGAAGACGGCCCATCATGAGGACCTCTCTTCATTGTCAGACAGCGACGAAGAAGAGGTCCATTGCCTGCAGTCCGATCGGGACCAATACCCGAAGTCCCAGCAACCATGCGCTGGCTGCGGGGCCAACCATTACTGCTCCAATTGCAAATTCCGTGATGCGCTCTGCCACGACTGCAGGAAATGAGGCCATATTGGACGGGTCTGCCGAAGCCTCCTCAGACCCAGCCAGACCTCGAAAGGAACCAATCTCCGCCAATCGACAGGGAATCGCCCTGTAAGGTGAGAACCAGTAAACCACTCCTACAGAAACCGACCCATGAGTCATTTAGCGAGATGGGAAGAGGCCCACCAAACACTCACTATTGGCCATGACTCTTCGCTGGATGCTAAGAAAATTCGAGTCAACGTGAACATTGAAAATCGGCCTTGCCAAATGGAAGTTGACTCGGGATCGTCTCTTTCAATGGTCTCATGGAAGACCCTCAAGCAACTCATCCCCACTATCTGGTGCCAAGACCTTCAATTGCAACAGCTCGTGTTAAAGGACTACCAGGGGAACCGAATTCCAGTCGCTGGATCCAGTCAAGTCCGGGTTGCATTCAAGAACCGCATGGCGTACTTACCCCTGACGATAATCGATAAGGACCGGCCTAGTCTGTTAGGCCTGTAATGGTTCGTACCACTCAGCATTGAAGTGGCAGGCATTAACCAAATCGGCGGCAGGACTGGGAGGAAGACCTCGCCCACGAATTCAGGGATGTCTTCGAGGAAAAGCTAGGCGTGTACAAGGGGACCCCGATATCCTTTAGCCTTAATCCAAAGATAGCTCCCACCCGCCTTAAGCCTCGTCGAGTTCCGTTCGCTCTAAAACCGAAAATCGAAGAGCAGCTTGATAAGTTGATTGCCCAGGGAGTCTTAAAGCCAACTGACCACTCCCCTTGGGAAATGCCGATTGTGACACCAATTAAGCCGGATGGCTCAATTAAAATTTGTGGGGACTACCCTAAACCACGCCCTGCAACAGAACCCATATCCGGTGCCGGTGGTACAACACCTCCTCCACTCCCTGGGGGGCGGAAAAGTCTTCGTTAAACTAGACTTAGCTTAGGCTTATCAGCAACTGCTGGTTGACGAAAAAACGGCACTGGCACAGACTATCGTAACACACCAAGGTGCCTTTAAGTGCACGCGGGTCAAATTCGGAGTCAGTGTAGCCCCAGAGATCTTTCAGAGCCTAATGGAGAAACTATTGCAGGGGATCAAGGGCATTGTCCCCTATTTTGATGATGTGCTCATTGCTGCCCCCACTCCAAAAATCTTATGGGAGCATTTAAGACTGGTATTATGAAAATTCCAGGAAGCAGGCCTGAAAGTAAAAAAATATAATTGCAAACTGTGTACCAATCGTGTTGAATTCTTAGGGTACTTAATTGACAGTCAGGGTATTCATCCTACTGATAGCAAATTGAGAGCAATAAAAAACGCTCCCAGACCCCAGAACAAGACCGACCTCCAGGTGTTCTTAGGCCTCATCAATTTCTATAATATATTCTTGCCGCACAAGGCGACTGTCGCTGAACCTTTACATCGTTTATTAGATAAAAAAGCAATTTGGGTATGGGGTCACAAAGAAGAGCAGGCATTCCGTAATGTGAAAAAACTACTGACTTTGGACGCCGTACTAATGCAGTACAATGAGACTTTGCCAATAAACATTACATGTGATGCATCGCCCTTTGGAGTGGGTGCCATTTTGAGCCATGTGTTACCTAACAGTAACAAAGCCCCTGTTGCTTACTTCTCAAAGATGCTCTTGAAAACCGAGTGAAATTACAGCCAGATCGACAAAAAAGAAGCCCTGGCGATTGTATCAGCTGTTAAAAGATTTCATGAGTACGTGTACGGCCGGGTTTTCACCATTGTAACTGACCTCAAACCATTGCTGGGGATCATCGCTGGGGACAATCCAACTCCCCACATACTTTCTCCCAGAATGATCCGCTGGTCAGAATTCTTGGCTGCCTACAATTATCGGCTAAAATATCGTCCCGGTAAAGCCATTCCCTATGCCGAGGCGTTGAGCCGTACACCGCTCCCTGAAACTATCAATGATCCTGCACCAACAAAGACACTCCACACGCTGCCATTAAATGCCCATGACATCGCAAGAGAAACAAAACGCGACCCCATCTTGGTGCGAGTCCTCACATGGGTGGAACGCGGATGACCATTGGACCAAGTACCAGATGACTTTGCACCATTCAAAAGTCATCAAACAGAGTTGTTCTCGCAGAAGGGCTGTGTCATCTGGGGCGATAGAGTCGTTATCCTAGAACAACTCCAACAGACACTGCTAAGAACCTGGCACAATGGCCACCCTGGCATCATGTGCATGAAGGGCCTCACACGAAACTACGCGTGGTGGCCAGGCATCAACAGACAAATCGAATCGTGGGTTAAAACTTGCAAGAGATGCCAAGAAGTAAGCAACACTCCACCAAAGGCAACCCCAACTGAATGGGAGACGCCGTGGGGACCCTGGTCCCGCATCCATCTGGACTTTGATGGGTCAACCAAAGGCCACACGTTTTTGCTAACCGTTGATGCCTACTCGAATTGGCTTGAGATTCACCGAATGAGCAACACGACCACTGACGTGGTCATCAAAAGACTGGAAAGAGTTGGTTTTCTGGTTTCACGTGGCTTCGGGGCAGCAGGAATTCGTGACCGCTCGTGATTCCTGCTGTGCTAGCTGCCGAGGTACCCCCCATCCAGATGGGTCAGGGGGATTTGGCTGCCCTGTAGGGACAGCCGAAGAGAGAGAAGAGCTGGACAGGGGGTTGGGGGTGTCGCAGACCCCCTCCTCATCCTGAAAAACCCCTTCTCCCAAGGCGGTGGAGTGGCTGTCAGCAATGGCTGCCACGAAGAAGCCAGCAACCGGGTAAGATTGTGCTGGAGGAAGCAAGAAGAGTGAAAGTGCTGTCTGAGCCAGGTCAATCAACATCTTTCAAATTGGTTGGAACTGAGTTGCTTGAATTGCTGGAGGATACATTGTATCCCTAAGAAGATCGAAAGCGGCGGAGAAGCTGTTAAAGGGAACTTTTTTTTTCTTCACTCTCCCACCCCATGGAAAACAGCAGATATGAAATATGTTTGGACATTGAAGGTGAATTATTCTGAAAGTTGAAGCTAAGGGACAAAAGGGTTCCTGGACATTGAAAAACTTAAGAAATTGGAAAACCCTTATTCGAGGTATGGATTTCTGATTATTGAAAATTGATGTTGCAAGTGGGAAGGGAGAGGGAAAAAAATTGGAGCAGAAGCTGAAAAAGGAGGAGATTGCCTAGGATCCCAATAAAAGGTATATGGTAATTGGACCTCTTTGATTAAACATTAACCCCAGAAAGAGAAAGAGAAGAAGGAAGAAAAGTATTAATTTTTGGAACTTTTTTTGAATTATTTTTGATTAAAAATACTTGTGGTTGTTTTGGGAAAAGTTTATCTTTTCATGATGGCATCGCTTGTGGATGAACTAAAGACTGAATATCAAAAATATAAAAAGGAAGATACTTTGGGCACTTTGTTTCAATTTTTAGAAATGGCGTTATGTACTTATGAAAAGTTGACTACGCAGCAGAAGGACTGGGACAAAGAAGAAGAGGAAGAAGAAGAAGAAGCCATCTTTGATGAACAATGGGTTCTTTCCGGGGAGGAGGAGAAAAAGGATAAGAAAAAGGGGATTTTAAGAATTGAAAAAACAACCAAAAAAGAGAAAAATGAGCGGAAAGGTGGAGGCAAGGTTAGAAAGCAAAGGAAAGGGAGTAAGAAAAGGGAGGAGGAGAGACAAAGGGGTAAAAAGGGCAAGGAGAAGAATAAGCAAGAGAGAAAGGGGAGGAGGAGAAGCCTCAATGGTGGGAAGCAAGATCTAAAGAAAAAAAGTTTATTTAGAGACAATGGGTGAATTTAATTTAGGATAAAAGAGGGATTCTGGAGGGTATATAAGATTGTGTTTTTATATGTGTATTTAGAGTATAAAATTCATTGTGTAATTTTAGAATCTTTTAAACAGAATTCCAAGAAAAATTGTTATATGAAGTACTTTTAAGTTAGGGTAATGAGTTAAAGACGTTACTCCAATTGGTGTATAGGAGAAGTATAGTAAAAGAAAAAAGATGAATGGATAGTTGGAAATAGAACAGACAAAGAATGTTATTGAAAATGGTAATAAGATATGGAAGGATATATAAAGGTTTTGTTATGTCTTTTTGGGTTTTGTATATTGATAAAATGCAATAAAATTTTAATTAACAAGAAATAATTTGGATGAAAAGGAGAAGCTGGGATAAGATATGAAGTTCAATAGATAAAGTATTGATACTATAATTTGGAATTATCATGTTCTATTGGTTTTCTTCTTTTATAATTTTTTCTTAGAAAAGAATTTATAAGCTGTTATGCCTTGATTCTTTGTGCATTGTTTTTATAAAATTGATAAAATTGGTTTATAAAAAAAAAGAAAAGAAAATGATAATAAGATATGGAAGGATATATAAAGTGAATATGATGTTTGAATTGGTGTCTGTGTGAAGAATTTCAACCCGGGATCAGACAGCCTTCAGAAAAGATCTTTTAGTTTTGTTTATGTTTTGTGTTTTGTATGTTTGTGTATTGTGTTTTCTGTAAAATTAATAAAATTTGTTTAAAAAAAAAAAAAGACTGGAAAGACTTTTTGCAACCCACGGATTACCAGACGTTCTGGTATCCGACAACGGGCCCCAATTTACCGCGCTGTCTTTTGAGCAGTACCTGGCTGACCGCGGTATTCGACATGTGCTCACTTCGCCTGTGCACCCTGCTGCCAACGGTAGGGCTGAGCGCATGGTACAATTCATCAAAAAGACTCTACAAAAGATAGACTACGACAACATCGACGAGAAAATCAACCAGATCCTTTTCCTGCAGCACATCACACCTCACAGCCTCACCAACAAAACTCCTGCCGAGCTGCTAATGGGACGAAAGCTCTGCTCCCACCTTGATCGGTTACACCCAGCCTACAAACCGGAAAAGCCACTTGGATCCAGCAGCCGATGCCGTACCTTCCAGGTAGGCGATTTAGTATTTGCTAAAAACTTATCGGGCGATCCGCTGTGGGTAGAGGCAACCGTAATCCGCATAACCAGCCCAAGATCATACCTCGTTCAGTGCCCTGATGATAGACCTTGGAAGCACCACATAGATCAACTACGATCAGGGGGGAGATACAGAGGAAAGCGAATTATAATTAGAGGGAAACCTTTTCGAAGAGACTGATAATGGAACTGAAACGCTGGAACAGGAACCAGGGACCGGAGTGAGTTCACCTCAGGGAGTGGCCAGTGATATTGGTGATGACGGGAACGTGAACTCAGAACCAGAGGCACCCCTACCATTAAACAATGATCTACCTCAGCAGAAGTGCAGCCAACCGCCAGGCACTTTGCGAAAATTGAAAAGACTAATAAAACAGCTGTCCTACCTGAAGGACTATGTAATCACGCCCCGTGGGCAGAAGCCGGGGGAAAGGGGTGTTGTGAATGGATAATACCAATAAAGTTATCTTGAGCATGAAGTCAAGTGCAGCGTTCTGGCCCTGCACTTCTGATTGGCTGTTAATGGCAGGATCGGATTGGTCCATTCAGGAGCATCTGATTGGCCATTAACAGGCCATTCCCATTGGTTAACGGAGCTAGCCCTCCAGGTTTGCTATTGGTTGAATAGTTAATAAGTTGCCTATATAGGGAAGGCTATAGCAGCCCTCCAGTTTGAGCTGTCACAATATGTAAATAAAGTGTTTGAAATTCACTGTTCTACTGGCTCATCTCCATCATTCGTACCCATGCTCCAGACTTAACAAATCCAACATTATGGTAAAAAAAAATAAAATCAAAAGACACAATATTTGACAGATCTTGCTGACATTGTTGTATTATTAAATGTTTGTTTCTTTCACCAATTCCCCTTGGAAATATACAAGTTAAATCAATCACAAGGTTGGGAAAAGAAAAATGTTCTAATTTCCTAATGCCAAACAGTGTTTTGGGCAAGCTTTGAATTAAATTTTGACTTTCTGGTCTAAGATTGTTACACTATATAAAAACCCAATATGTAATCTTAAATTGATTGCCATAAGTATTCTTTCCCAAGGCCTCTCATGAAGATTGGATTTGCCACAAATCTAATACAGTGGTATTACCAAGATTTAGAGGACCTGGGGCAACAGGATTTATAGCAAAGAGCATAGAACATCAGAGTTGAAAGGGATCTTGGAGGTTTTCTAATCCAATCCCCTACACAAGCAGGAGATTCTATACCATTTCAGACAGGTGGCTGTCCAGTCTCTTCTTAAAAGCCTCCAGTGATGAAGCACTCACAACTTCTAAAGGGAAGCAGTTCCACTCATTGATTGTTCTCGATGTCAGAAAATTTCTCCTTAGTTCTAGGTTGGATCTCTCTTGGATTAGATTCCATCTGTTGTTTCTTGTCTTGCCTTTGAGTGCTTTGGTAAATAGGTTGACCCCTCACCTCTTCTTTACTTTTTATGGGAGCCAATGTTTCCTATTGCTGGTTTAACATTCATTTTGAAATGAAGTGCCCCAGATATGGACCTTGTAAGCCACTGTGCAATGCTTTGTGATCAGCTGCCATAATTAGCAATCACATTTAGACTTATACACTGCTTCACAGTGCTTTACAGCCCTCTCTAAGCAGTTTACAGAGTCAGCATATTTCCCTCAACAATTTGAATCCTCATTTTACCAATCTCGGAAGGATGGAAGACTGAGTCAACCTTAAGACTTAGTGAGACTTGAAGTGACAAACTACCGGAAGTCTGCAGTCAGCAGAATTATCCTGCAATACTGCATTCTAACCACTGTATCACCATTACCTTCTTCTGTCGGTCACAAGCTTGACAAAATAAAGCAACATGTTGGAAAAATAATAGTTATCTATGATAGATAAATGACCGATTTGAAAATAAGATTTCTTACTAACATATTTATTGCATATTTATTTATTTATTTATATTTATTAAAATACATATTTGTTGAAATAAGGAATTTGTTTCATTTGGTTTGCTAGCTCTGAAAGCTGCCTTTGATGAAAAGAACTTATTCCCCAAAGAAATTCTGGACCGTGAAAAATGGTCAAGACAGTTGCAGGAAGAAACATGTCCCCAAGATAGGATAACAAGTGAGAGAAAGCCAGGGAAGGTAAAACGAAAATGAATCATTCATGACTTCGAAAGGAAGGTAAGAATGAAGGATATGAGCCTTGACAATGTAAGAGTTGCAACTTTTGTTTCCTCCCATTCAGAAAGATATAGGATGGAAAAGATGCTCAAATGAGAAAAAGGTACATGGTTAAATACTATAAAGAAAGCATGAAAACGTAATGATTGATTTAACGTTTCTATGTAAAAATTTATTCTTTCCACTTTGGAACTGCACAAAGAACATGATGTCAATGAAGTAAGACTAGATGACAATGCAAGTTAATCAACCACTCTTAAAAAAGTAATAAGAAAGAATAATTTTGTCTTTTCCATTGAGGGTAAGCTGAGGTTTTTTTTTTTTTAAATGTTACTAATGGTGTCTATGATATAGCTAGATTAAAGCCTTCAGGACATTTACATAGTTGCTGATGTTGCCATGGAGGAAAATAAATCCAGAGCTGCAAAGCTAGAATAACAGTTGACATGTGGAACATAATAAACATGAACACAGGGAAGCTAAACATGGTGAAAGATGAAATGAATCAACTATAAATGGACATCTTAGGCATCAGCCAGTTGAAAAAGACAGAAATCGGACACTTTCAGTAAAAAGATCACACTGTGTACCTTGATAAAGTGTCAAAATCACTGAAACTCTTAGTGACTCAAGGACAATCTGACAGTTTCTCAAGGACAATCAGGCCCTAACCTGGCCTTTCACTCTTCTATTGCCACTGTAATAGAATCTCTGCAGCTTCTTGTTGGTCATTCTGTTGATCTTCACATATCTCAAGCTTGATTTTCACATATCTGAAGTAGAGTAATTCCAGATATTTGTTTATCCCTTTTTCTGAATTGATTCTTTCTGATAATGCATTTTTTGTTATGCTTTGTTTTCCTGGCTGCCCATGGCATTCTCAGAAGTCTTCTCCAATACCAATGTTCGAAAGTGTCAATACTCTTTCAATCCCACCTCTTCAAATTCTATTCTTTGCTTCCATAGAATGTTGCAATGAATATCATTGCTTGTATTAGATGCATCATGGCATGTGAATATCTTTTCCAAGGCCTTCATGGCTGCTCTATGAAGTGCTAATCTGTGGTGGACAGCTTGCTTACTTGCTTGTTCCATTATTGTTGATGGTTGATCCTAAAAGGCAGAAATTATTACCAATTTCACTATCTTCATTATCAATTGATAATGATGATTAGATAATTAGGGGACTGGAGGCTAAAACATATGAAGAACGGTTGCAGGAACTGGGTGTGTGTACTCTAATGAAAAGAAGGACTAGGGGAGATATGATAGCAGTGTTTCAATATCTCAGGGACTGCCACAAAAAAGAGGGAGTCAAGCTATTCTCCAAAGCACCTGAGGGCAGAACAAGAAGCAATGGGTGGAAAATTATTAAGGACAGAAGCAACTTAGAACTAAGGAGAAATTTCTGACAGTTAGAACAATTAATCAGTGGAACAACTTGCCTCCAGAAATTGTGAATGTTCCAACACTGGAAGTTTTTGAAAAAATGTTGGATAACCATTTGTCTGAAGTGGTGTAGGGTTTCCTGCCTAGGCAGGTGGTTGGACTAGAAAATCTCCAAGATCTCTTCCAACTCTGTTATTCTATTCTATTCTATTCTATTCTATTCTATTCTAATTCTAGGGCAGGTAATTGGATCTGTTGTCATTAGATAGTCTTCCTTATACTTACTGCCAATTTTTTCATTATGCTCCTTGATTTTTGTTACTTGAATTTGCAGATCCTTTGCATTTCAGCTGTTAGTGTCATCAGCATACCAAAAATTATTTCAATCCCTTCCTCCTGTTTTAAAACTATGTTTATTTTTTCCAAACCAGCTTTCCCTAATAAATATTCAACATATAGCTTGAATAAATAAAAGGATAAAATATACTCCTTGCCTCAGTATTTTGCCAACCTGGAGTCAGTCTGTTTCATTATATACTTCCCAACCTGTGTGTAGGTTTCTTGTCTTTTTGAGGACAATAAGATGGTTTTTATAAATTCCTTTTTTTCTAAGCATATTCTAGAGTTTAATATTGCCACAACTGAAGGCCTTTCTATCACCAATGAAGTACATACTGAGTTCTTTTTGGTATTTTTTGACTTTCTTAATTCTTCAGCATGCATCAGTAATAATGTCTCAAGTTCCTTTGCTTTTTCTAAAGCCATCTTGAACATCTAAGCATATATTTTTCCATTCCTATATGCATTAGAGTCCTAAGCATGATTTTCCTAGCTTGTAATATTAAGGACATTGTGTAATAGTTAGTATGCTCTCTGGAGTCTCTTCCACTCTGTTGGAAAATGCAAGCTTGTAGCACTCCTTGAAGGGAAAAGTCAAAGCATGGATATTGCAAATGATCCCATTTCAACTGATGAGAGAGAAGTTAAAGATTTCAGTTCAAAGGAAGAAGGAAATAGAAATGAATCTGACAGTGGAAAAAAATTTCCATAAACAGACAATCCAAGGTAGGAGCAAGTCCAGTGGATGAACTATTCTGTACTATTAGAACTCTGAAACAGTTTTCAAGTCCTCAACAAATAACTCAGTTTGATAATTACCTCTACCTGCTAATGCATGTATGGATAAATAGAACTGCACAGAGCAGGTATAACCTTATTACATGGACTTTAACCATTTCAAAGGGGTGGTGTTCTCATGGAATTCATCAAAGGGGAAAGAGAAATACCAAAAATCAGTAATTTGATGGAGAGATTTGGTTTAGAGAAGGGGTATCAAATTCGATTTCATTGAGGGCTGCATCAGGGTTGTGTTTGACCTTGGGGTGGTGGTGGGGGCATGGCCGGCTTGACATTACTCATGTCGGGGTCATCTGTGGTGGTCTGAGCCCCCTGCCTGTGAAAACAAGCTCCCAAGCTCCATTTTCAGCTGCAACGGCTTCCTGCAACCCTCTGCCAGTGAAAATGGAGCTTAGGAGGGCTGCCCATGGCCCTCACTGTTAGGGATACACACCCTAGCAGAACGTGCAATGGCAGTCTAGTAGGCAGGCAAATATGTGAGATAAACTTTGTTGTAGCTTACACTCAGTAAAACAGATACACTGTTCCAGTTAAATAGTTTTTTATTCCAGCAAGAGTTATAGCATAGTCAAACAGTCCATATGTCATAAACTAAAAAGTTCAATCCATCCGGGGATTAATCAGTTGCAAAGTCCAGTGTCGAAAAAGAGGTCAGTAAACTTACAATTAATCAGTCCAGTAATATATCTCTTTTGCAGTTAGAGATATGAAGAAAATCAAACCTCTTTTCTTCTCTTAGGTATAGCAGGGAAAAACACGCAGTTATCACCATCAATCCAACATTGTCAGCAATCCAGTAAAAGCCAGCAAACAGTGAGCTCTCTTGCTCCCTCTTATGGTGATTTTACAACCGCACCCAAAATACATGTTTTAACAGTTAAAGTGATATATACACTTAAACTCACTAACATAGTTTATATATATATATACCCAAACTAAGTTAGGTAACCAATGTTATTCCTAACATTCTCCCCTTTTGGGTAATATAATAATATATATATCTATTTACAATTTCAACCCATAGTTTTCACAATTTTCCTTGTGCTTGACTGAACCTTGGGCTTTTGTAAATCCATCAGCAATGTTTTCTTCAGTCATGCAATATTCCAATCTTATTAAACCACTTTTTACAGATTGTCTTACATTCAAATATCTAAGGTCAGTATGCTTAGATCTTGTTTTTACATCAATATTTGTAGCCATCAGTATGGCTGCTTGATTGTCCTCATAAACTACAATGGCATCTTTAACAGTTACTCCCATATCTAACAACAACTGTTTATACAGAATTAAATCAGTACATAATAAAGATAGACATGAAAATTCTGCTTCTATTGTGGACATACTTATGTGTTGCTGTCTAATTGACCTACAACCAATCAGTGTTTTACCTAATAGTATAGCCATACCTGAAGTTGATTTCCTAGTTTTTCTATCTGTTGCAAAACTTGCATCAGCATATGCACTTAAAATCAAATCATCTTTTGGCTCCAAATACAATGCATAGTGCATTATCCTTTCAAGATACCTTACTTAGCGCTTGCCAGTGTCATTCAGTGGGTTCAGCATTGAATCTTGCCAATTGATTAATGCCATAAGCAATATCTGGCCTTGACCAATTACTAATATATGATAAACTACTTATTAATGATTGATAAATAGTCTTATCAAATTTTGAACTTTGAGCATTAGTATGGCAAAATTCCTGACTCATAAGAGTTTTTGCCGGCTTACAAAGTTCCATTTTATACATTTTTAGTAATTGGTAAATTTTATCTTCTTGTAATATCTTATAGCCACTATTGGTTGTGTTTATTGTCAATCCTAGATATTGTCTTATTTCTCCTAATTGCTTTAATTTTATCCTCTTACCTAATAATGATATTATTTCAGTAGCTTCATTATTAGTCTTTGTAATTAAAGCAATATCATCTGTAAACAACAATAATAATGACACCGTTCCCTTTGTCTCTTTCTTAAATAAACATGGATCAGCTAAACCTTCTTTAAATCCTATATTGTTTAACTCTTTTACAATATATTGGTTCCATTCATAACCAGATTGTTTTAATCCATAGAGACTTTTTTTAAGTTTCCAACAGTCATTATTATTTTTATCATCCTTTATATCTACTGGTTTTCTTAAATATATAGTGTGCTGCAATGGTGCATGCAGATAGGCAGTTTCTACATCTAAATGATTTATGATACAGTTCTTCTTAGCTGCCCACACTAAAGTTGCTCTCAAGGTTGTTGCCTTCAAATTTGATGCAAATACTTCATCATAATCACATGCAGTTTGATTAAATCCTTGAGCTACCAACCTAGCCTTATGGGTAACAGTCCCATTTTTACCAGTTTTTAACTTAAATATCCATTTGCAGCCAATGGACTTTTCACCTGGAGGTAATTTGGCATTTTCATAAACTTTCATTTCTTTCAATGAATTTAATTCTTTCTCCATTGCTCTATGCCAATTTTCTTGTCCCTTTGCAGGATACATTCTAAGTTCTTCAACAGTAGTTGGAACTTTACTAACTTGGCAAACTATACTTGCTTGATACCTATCAGGTGGTCTGGTTACACGTTTTGTACGTCTAGGTGTTACTGGACTTATAGTGGACTTTCATGTTCTACCTGTTCCTGATTATCTATTTCTTCCTGTTCTGATATTTCTTCCTGTTCTGGTCCAATATGCTCTTCCTGTACTTCCTCTTTAATTGTACTCTTCTTATTACTGATTTGTTCTTTTGGTCTTTTGTAGGTTTCTATAATTACATCCTTACTTGAATCTTGTTCCAGTTTTTCCCATCCTACATGTTCTAGGAATTGGGCACTAGCACTACAGTAAACTCAAGATGTACCTTTTTCCCAGAATCTGTATGATTTGTGATTAGATTCATAACCTACAAAGAATAACTTTTTAGCCCTATGTTGCCCCTTATTTCTCAGTTGTGTAGGAATATGTACCCATGCTGGTGCTCCAAATGCATGCATATAGCTTAGGTCAGGTTTTCTACCATGCCACCGTGTGAATGGTAATTCCCCTTTTGTTGAGTTAACAACATTATTCAATATATGATTTCCACACATTATTGCTTCTCCCCACAAAGTTTTAGGTAATCCTGAATCCGACAGCATAGTACGAGCCATTGCTTGAATTGTTTAGCCTCATCTTTCTATAAAGGCATTATGTTGTGGCCTATATGGTGCAGACTTTTTATGTTCAACACCTGCCATCTTCAGTTTATTTTTGAATTTATTATTTATAAATTCTGTACCATTATCAGTGATAAGAGTTATTAACTTCCTTTTAGTTTTTCTTTCTGCGAATTTAAGCCAATTAAAGAAATTTTGATATGTTTCCGTTTTGCTCTTCATTAGATAACAGAAACCATATCTGGAATAATGGTCCATTATACTTAGTATATAACGAGCACCACCCATACTTGGTTTTTTAGGACCTATAATATCAGCAAATACGACTTCTGGAGGCTCCTTTGTTTTAAATCCATTAATTCTATTTTCTGGCATTACATTGCTTTTTTCTTGACTGCATGCACTGCAGTGCAAATACTTACTGCAAGGCTTCAGTTTTATATCTTTAGATAGTTCTACTGTTTGTTTAAGCATTTAAAAATTTATATGCCCCAAACGTCTGTGTAACAAATGTATGCATTCATCATGAGGTTTAACATTATTATAAACTGTGTTAGCCACCTCTGATTGATTATCATTTAAGACATACAATTCACCTTTTAAAGTTGCAGTCACTTTTTTATCTTTTTTTTCAATTATGCAATTTTCTCCCCTAAAGGTAATTACAAAACCGAGTTTAACCAAAACTCTAACTGAAAGCAAATTAAACTTAAGTTGTGGTACATATAACATTTTTACATTTTCTTTTATGCAAGAACAATATGATATACCTTGACTTTTAGCTTTCAGTTTCCATCCATTAGCTAATGATATTTGCTGTGAACTTGTGGACATCTTAATAAATCTTTTGTTATCTTTCGTTATGCAGTGTGATGCTCCACTATCTACAACCCATAAATTATTATTAACAGTTTCATTGCTATACATGGCTTACTATAAGCATTTTTCATCCTTTTGATGCCTTTTATCTTTCTGGCTGGCATTGTGGCGTTTTCCTTTCTTGCAGAATCTAGCCAAATGTCCTTTTCCTCCACAATTAAAACATTTTCTAATTGTATAGGCTGACGAAGATATTTTCTCTTCTTCACATTGTTGTTGTTCCCTTCTGAGTTGATCCCTTTCAAGCCTTCTCCTGGCTTCTTCAATTAATCTGCCAGTAATATCAGTTAATGTAAGGTTATCTTTTGGCAGAACTTCAAGTGAAGTTACGTAGTCATCGTAGCTCTCATCTGAAGAAGACAAAATTATATAAACTTGGTGTAGTTCTGTGAAGATAAGTTCTTTTTCATGCAGTTCCTGAAAAATCCTCTTCATAGTGTTTATATGAGTCAGCATGTCTCCATTCTTTTGAAGATGTGTTCTGAACAGCTTTCGTGTAAGATTTATATGTGCTCCTACACTGTCTCGAACATAAATCTTCTTTAAATTCTCCCAACGTTTGGCAGCTGTTTCTTCTCCTTGAATATGTACAAGTTGCTGGTCAGAGAGTGTCAGTCCTATTATACAGAGAGCTTGCTCATTTTCAGTTGATATTCTTGTATTTTCTGGGCATCATCCTCATCCTCCGGATCCCAAGCATCTACTTCTGGTGGGTTTTGAATTATACTCCACAAACCTTCTCTGTGTAGAAGTAAGCTACATTTTATAGACCATGAAACATAGTTTGTTCCATCCAGTTTGGATATTAGAGACAAACTTGGTAAATTGACTTGTGCCATCTTTATCTGGATATTAAACTATAATTAATAAAACACAGCTGTCTGTTTACAGTATTGTATAACTACACAAACTCTCACTTTAATCTAAGCCTGCTATATCCTGTTTAGTCTGACTGTGCACCTGGGCCCATAACCAGTGTTAGGGATACACACCCTAGCAGAACGTGCAACGGCAGTCTAGTAGGCAGGCAAATATGTGAGATAAACTTTGTTGTAGCTTACACTCAATAAAACAGATACACTGTGCCAGTTAAATAGTTTTTTATTCCAGCAAGAGTTATAGCATAGTCAAACAGTCCATATGTCATAAACTAGTTCAGTCCATCCAGGGATTAATCAGTTGCAAAGTCCTGTGTCGAAAAAGAAGTCTGTAAACATACAAATAATCAGTCCAGTAATATATCTCTTTTGCAGTTAGAGATATGAAGAAAATCAAACCTCTTTTCTTCTCTTAGCTATAGCAGGGAAAAACACGCAGTTATCACCATCAATCCAACATTGTCAGCAATCCAGTAAAAGCCAGCAAACAGTGAGCTCTCTTGCTCCCTCTTATGGTGATTTTACAACCGCACTCAAAATACATGTTTTAACAGTTAAAGTGATGCACACACTTAAACTCACTAACATAGTTTATATATTATTTTTTTTTACCCAAACTAAGTTAGGTAACCAATGTTATTCCTAACACTCACCAACTCTGTTTTCAGATGTGACAACCTCCTGAAATCCTCTGCTCCTGAAATCCTCTGCTCATAAGGCTATGTGGCCCTCGCAAGCTCTGTTTTCAGCTGTGATGACTTCCTGCAACCCTCTGCCAGTGAAAATGGAGCTCGGGTGCACCCCTGAGCTCCATTTCACAAGCAGAGGCACTGCAGACCAGTCCTTTGCTTTTTCCGGGGTAGCCTCACAGGCCAGATCTAAGCCCTTTGCGGGCTGAATCTGGCCTCCAGGCCTTGAGTTTGATGCCCCTGGTTTAGAGGATCATAATCTGAATTATCCAGAAGATGTTCTCTCAGCATGTGATGGCTTGCAGCCTTTTTAAAAAAACTGATACAAACTATGTGTGATAGAAGTATGGTGGGTTTGAGTCAGGCAACTTTAATTTCTATAGTATAGTACCTTTCATTATAATTCATTATAGTTGAAAACCATGATGCAATTGATGTATTTTTCAGTATAGGAAAAAGAAGGAATATTGATAAAATGAAATTTATTAAACCACTCAATGAAAATTAGAAAGGAAATGGCTTCGCATGAATAACCTTAATTCTTTATACATTAATTATCAGAGCATGAGAAATAAACAAGTCAGTACAGTGAGGCAAATACGATTTAAGAAGATATTTGGTGAGATGAGACCCTTGATTGGAATTATAGTGGTTGACTCATGCAATTAGTTCAGAAGGAACAGAAGCAATAGATGGGGGAATAGATTGCATGACATCCGTTCTTTCTCAGAAACCCAAATAAAAAAATTGGCAAAACAGTGCAGAACTGCTGGATTAAAATAAGCTGACAAACAAATAAAACTGGTACATTTGTGTATTTCTATTATTGTCCCCCAGCTAAGGAAAAGATGTGAATGATGCATTCTGAAAGAAAATTGCATGAATATACACGAAGTAGTAGTGTTATAAAAAATTTTCCTCACTTGTAGATATTTTGAGATGAACTCTTCCATATCTTTCTGGAAAATTTCTGACTTGTCTTGCTGACAGATGTCTTATTAAAGGGCAAGGAAGGTATAAAGGTAAAGGTTCTCCTCGCACATACGCTGCTAGTTCTAGGAGGCGGTGCTCATCTCTGTTACAAAGCCAGAGAACCAGTGCTGTCCGAAGATATCTCCATGGTCATGTGGCCGGCATGACCAAAGGCACACAGAAGGCTGTTACCTTCCCACCAAAGTGGTCCCTACTTTTTTACTTGCATTTTTACATGCTTTTGCACTGCTAGGTTGGCAGAAGCTGGGACAAGTAACAGGAGCTCACTCCATTAAGTGGCGCTAGGGATTCAAATCGCTGAACCGCCAGACTTTCTACTCAACAAGCTCAGTGTCTTCACCATTGAACCACCTTGTTACTCAAGGTATAGAGGACCTTTTACTCTTGAGTGTTCCCAATTCAGAAATTAAGCTGAGGAATTGGAAGTAACAAGTAGATTGGTGGGGAAATGATAGTGTAATGCTGACTTGTTTAATTATAATGGAAACCAAAGCAGCATGCAGTCAAATGCACATCTTGGACTTCAAAAAAAAAAAAAAAAGGTATTAATGAACTCCAGTATCTGTTCATGATAAATCAGATAGCACAGGAGGAGAAGTAGGATAGCACAGAGAACTCCAGTGTACTCCTGATAAATAGGATAATAGTAAATGAGAAACTACTGACAGCAGGAAGAAATATGTCGGTAAGTTGTCAGAAAAACTAAAGCTCAGAATTTTTGGTAAGGTTGGTGAAAGGTGTTGATGAATACGAAAAGGGTTTCTCTAGATACAAATTAAAAGGAAAAGAAAAACATCAGAGTGTTGTTCAGTCAATGAAGATGGAAACATTACTTTTGTCTGCAAGGGGATAAAAACCTGGTTATATTTGCCACCTATGAGCCAAATGTCTGTAGATGTAGATTTTTGTATGGAAAAGTATAATGAAACATGGAATCATTATATAAAATACAGTAAGTTTAAAAGAACTGTGTTATAAAAATGTATTATGAATTTATATATGTATATGTATGTATATGTGTGTGTGTATTTGAATAATATTTATATATGCAGATGGCCCTTGACTTACAGTTCATTTAGTGACTATTCAACACTGAAAAAAGTAACTTATGACTATTGCCACATATGCATAGACATGTGAACAAAATTTAGGTGCTTGGCAGCTGGTTCGTATTTATGATGGTTGCATGTGATCACCTTTTGCAACCTTTAACAAGCAAAGTCAATGGGAAAGCCTGATTCACTAACAACCACTATTAATTTAACAACTCAAGTGATTCACTTAACAACACTATCAAGAAAGGTCATAAAATGGGACAAAACTCACTTAACAGCTCACTTAGCAACATACATTTTTGGGCTCAATTTTGGCATTAAGTTTAGATCTACCTAAAGAAAAGTATAAATGCAATTGTAACTGTTAATTGCTGTAATGATATATTATGCCTTGTTTCTTTTCTTTTCTCATTTTTGAATACTTTCAATGCATAGTTTTACTATGTACTTGCATTATAATTATCTTTGTGGGGGGGGGGTTTCCTTCTTTTCCTGGTTTTTAAAAGTGGGGACAAAAACAATCAGTATCACAATAAAAGTCTTGCCTATTTGTAGGTATGTGTAACAGTGACACATGTACAAAAAAAAGAGTCAGGGCTTTAATTTTGGTACTGTGATTGCCACCTGATCAGTATGAACCTTTTCTTTTTCTCCTGCCCCACCTTCACCCTGCTACAGATACCACTGGACAGACAATATTGTCTTCTTCAACAAAAAAGGATAAGCTCCACCAAGAAATGTTGAAGAATGGGATTGAAGATGTTTAAATTAGAACGATCAGAGAATAATTTTTCTTTGAATACATTTAACTTTCCAAGATCAGATGAAATGCACTCTAGCATTTCTCAGGGAAACTGCTCAACTTTTATCCAACAGAACTGAAAAACTGGGTCATATGCTAGATGACTAAAGGAAAACAAATCTCTTGTCGTCATAAAGAGGATCCATGGGACTGTAGACCAGTAACAGAATAATAGAGTTGGAAGGGACCTTGGAGGTCTTCTAGTCCAACCCAGTGCTCAAGCAGGAGACCCTATACCATTTTAGATAAATGGCAGTTCAGTCTCTTTTTAAAAGCCTCCAAATGGAGCACCCACAAGTTCTGAAGACAACCGATTCCACTGGTTTATTTTTTTCATTGTCAAGAAATTTCTCCTTATTTCTAAGTTGCTTCTCTCCTTGATTAATGTTCATCCATTGCTTCTTATCCTGCTTTCTGGTGCTTTGGAAAATTTCATTTATATCTCTTGTTTGTAGCAACCCCTCAAATATTGAAAAAGCTGCTACTATGTCACTGCTAGTCCTTCTTTTCACTAGACTAGATCTACCCAATTCCTACATCTGTTGTTCATTTATTTTAGCCTCCAGTCCCTAAGCATCTTTGTTTTTCTTTTCTGCACTCTTTCCAGAGTCTCAACATCTTTTTTTATATTGTGGTGACCAAAATGCATTATTTCAAGTGTGATTTCACCTTGGCCTTATAAAGCAGTACTAATACTTTAAATCAGTTTGGTACTGATTGCAGCACCTGTGATTACTGAGATTATTTGGCATGACTTGCTAATGTTTTCAGCAAATCTTGCTTATCTGTAGTGCTGGGGTTGGTGAACTTGCCTAAATGGTTTATTCCTGCCTGTTGGGTGAAACCTGATATCCACTTAAACTTATCTCAATGTTTTGATAAGGTAGCTTCATTGATTGATAAAACCTTGTGTCTAGGTTTTAACAAAAATAGACTGTGTGACATTTTGATTAGCAAGCTAATTAAATGTGTGCTGGTAGCATGTCAAATGGATATATACTTGGCCTGAAAGAATGTCATCAATAGTTTTTCATCAAAATAGTTTTTCATCAAAATGAAGTATTAAATTGGATGCCTCCAGCTTCTGTCTTGGGTTTTCTATTCTTCAATATTTTTATTAATGACTTGATTGATATAGTAAAGTGACTGCTTAGTCAATAGAATAGCTATTTTAGATGATAGCTGATATCCTGTCAAGCACAACTAAAAATTAGAAATGAAAACTTACAGAAAAGGGCCAAAAGGAAAGAGTTTCTAAATTACAGGAAGTAACAATTCCACTTCATTTTGTTTTTGTCTTTTCCTCACTGGATATTTTCAAACAGAAGTCAGATAGATATCTGTCAAGAGATTCCTTAATTTGGCTCCCTGTACCAGGTGAGAGTTGAACAAAACATCTCTTTCCAACTTTATGGTTTCAAAACTGGAAGAAAAGTGGGGTAATTCAATCCTCAAAACACAGATTTCTCCTAATAGTACAGAGAACAGTAACATGGGTCAATAGTTTGACCAGATGTAAAATAGTTTCCTATGTTACTGATCTATAGTAGTACTAATAATTGCATCATTAAGACAGTTATATGCAAACTAAGACTATCTTGTTCCTGTGTTCATCAATATTAATATGTTTTTGCAGAAACACTAATAAGCTTCAAAGGAACCTTATTTTTCCTGGAACTGAGTTTAAAAGAAGTTCAAGTCAATACATTATTGGAAATTCAAAGAAATCCTCATATCTTTAGAAATATTCAAGAATGAAAATAAGAATGCTTATTTTTTAATGTTACTTATAACATGAAAAAAGGAATATGCAGAGCTGTGAACAATATGATATGCATTAAACCAGTGAATAAATCTCAGAAAGTCCAAAGTAAACAAATGTGTTAAAAAAAACCGAAGAAAATTATAAATATTTGCTAGAACATTTATGTTTATTATTAACATTGGATCTAGCTTGCCTGGTTTTAAGGGCTTAATGGTGTAAGGTTTCCTATATTTTTTAAATTGCTATTTAGTGATCAGCCATTAAGTCTTTGCACCTCATATAAGTTAACTTATATTAAATATAACTGGAGAAATGAAATTGCAAACTATTTTGAAATATCCATTACATTTAAACACTAAAAAATAATTGTTGCTTGAAATACGAATAGATAGAAATTGTATATTAAGTATTGTAATATCCATAAAACAAGAATTTAAAAAGTCAGTGTAATTTTAAATGAAGATCAGAGTACATTTTAGAGGCATTGTAATTTGTTGTAAGCCTCTTAAGTGACTTTGTAAAGTGAGATGACCAGTGTATAAATGTAAAAAATGAATAAATAAAGACATCTTAGAAAATAAGATTGTAAAATATACTTATTGAATTTTTTTCTGAAGGCATTATGTAGGCTAGCAGATTTATGTGTGGGGACATGGTGATGAGTGTGGTTTTAAAATTAGAGGAAGAAAGATAAATAACTGTGCTACACCGACAAGGCTGTTCTGAGAGCTGAAAATGCTTTGGATTTGCAAATTCTAGCAATAAAAATCAGAGAGCACAATGAAAAAATAATGGGACTAAGATTAAATATAAAGAAGATTAAACTAATGGCAAGAGATACAATAGCCAGCCTTGGAACTGACAATGAAGATACTGAAGTATAGGTAGCTTCTGCCATTTAGGACCAACTAACTAGAATAAACAGTTAAGAATCACACCACAAAATAGCACTTGGGAGAGTAGTTATGAAAAGATACTTACATGCTGTGTTGAATTTATACCTACAAAGATCACTATTGTATAGGCAATGATATTTCCTATGAGATTCTGTGGAAATAAAAGTTGGACTTTGAAGAAGCAAGATAGAAACAGAATTGACACTTTCAAATTTTGGCTTTGGGGAAGACTACTAGGAATTAAAAGGGATCCAGAAAATAAACAAATGGATCATTGAATAACGCAAGCCAAAGCCTTACTCAAGGCACAAATAACCATGATCAAATTATTCTAATTTGGACATGTTATGCAAAGGTCTAGTTCTCTGGAGTTTATTTGCCTTGCATCCAAGGTTTAATGGTCTTTCATTGCCCAGTTCATTGGTAAAGAGGGCAGGGTGGTCTCTCAGTTTACTTTTTTCATCAATATTTAAAAAAGAATCTTAGAAACACAACTTTGTTTTTCCTCTAGAAAATTCTCCCATGAAACCAAGTATAGCCTAAATCAATTTAGAGAAAATAAAACATCAGACAGCTTTAGATGCTCAGCTGGACTATTGATCTCCATAAAATGGAGAAGTAGGCACAGCTTTCTGCTAAAATAACCTGAGAGCTGATTTGTGAAATTCTGCTTATTAGAAAAGAAATAGCAAAGTTTTGTCGATGAATTCACATTCCTTTTATAGAAGTGAGGGATTATTGTCCAAACTACACAACATCACCAGTGCTCATCAGCTCATCATCAGTCTGCAAGAAAACAACCAACCTCAGAGAACACCAAGGACCCCTCATTTCAACCCTGAACTACAAATATTCTCCTTTATTGTTTTAAGGATTTTTGGAATCTATATCGTAAAATTGTGGGATTAGGACAATATGCTTATGTTCAACGAAGTTAGTTCCCAAACTTGGACAAAGCCTATCTCAGTTTATCTCTTCCTCTCTGGTTCTATTTCATTCCCTTTGACATTTGCAATCACTATGGTAACAAAATTATGTTGGGACCCGGAATAGTGCTAATTGTTATCAGGTAACTAGCTTTGTCCTCTGGATTTATTCTTGGATGTCATAAATTAGGAAATGTATTTAAGAAGTTCATATTTTTCCATCATTTTTTTTGCAGAATGTATTTTGAAGATGTATTAAATATGCACCTGAAGATACAAACTATAAGGATGTTTAAAAGTCTGGGTTTCATGTAGGAATGCTGGTGAAGAGACCAGATTTGGCTACACACAAATTTGCACACATAGTTACATCTTGGTGCACATATATACTGTATTTAAGGGCAGATTCTGCAGCGAATGGCACCCCCCCTTTTTTTTTTCTTTGCGGTATGTAAATTAGCATTTTTGCTCTTTCTGTTTCTCCATTCAAAATCACTCAGTACATATAATGGGCTAGCATTTTATTCATATTTCTTTTGAATAACTCATCTAAGGACTATTAAAAAACCCTTTGTGTACAGAATCTGATTTACTCAATGGCATAACATTTTATGCTCTGCTGCTTGGGTGGGGGGGAACCGTACAACTTGATTACTTTTTAAAAAAAGAAATATCTTCCATATTCATAGGTTCTGTTCATCCTCTGACAACAACAGAAATACTGATTGTGATAAAATGCTCTTGGGCTTTCCAACAGTTTTTGAGTTATTGTACAAAAGCAATCACCATACATTTAGCTCTAGCTGAGTTTGAATTGCTTGCTCTTTTATTTTTAGGTATCACATCTGGCTGATCTTGCCTTTGCTTAGAAGCTAAGTATGGCTCAGCCTGATTAGTATTTGAATGGGAAATCTCCAGGGAATCCAAAGTCTGTAGACTAGACTAGGAAGTTTTTTTTTTTAAAAAAAAAAACTTATTGCATATTCTTACATAAAAAGCTTCTTGCATATTTCCATATTGTTAAGAAAGAATAAATGTTTCCATGTAGTCAACAGGACGTTCAACTAAAAAAAAAAAGCAAAAATTTGTTTGTGATTATAAAACAAAGATTATGGGGATAAAAAAACCCCAGCACCTTTATTTTGATAGAGATTATATTTATTTATTTAATTTATTTGATTTGTCAATCACTTACAAGATAATAGGTATAAGTATAAACATAGTTATGAATACATGAAATGGATACAGAGATGGGTAACTTAGACTATTGTGCAAATAATGAGTTTGGGTTTAATGCATTCTGTGTACCCAAAGTAAGGGTTATTTTTGTTATTAGATTAAAAATATTTTACAAATGTAATCCATGATAATATTTTATTTTATCATAACAGGAACAAGTAGTTGAAAGACTTAGGCATTTTACATGGTATTATTTTACATGACATTACATGATATTGGCATATCTGCAAGCCATATATGAAATGAGATCTTTATTCTAATTCTAATTATTATGGTTCCTTGCTGCATTTAGGCAACACACTTAACCAGGGTATTAAATTAATTCATTTTTTTTGAGTTCATACTTTAGATCATAAATTAACCAAACAAGATGAGATCATACACCTTGATTAGCCACAAAGTATTAATCAAGCTTAACACCAAGCATATCATGTTATGTAAATTAATCTGCCAGGTTCTTATTTGGCCTGGTTAAATGTTTGTTTTTTTTTTGAATAGGGTCATTTTGTCTGCACTCAAAGAACAGTGGTTACTCTTATCTATCATAAATCAATTATCCATATAACTTCATTTGATTTTCAGCAGTGAGATTTTACACGGTGGTGATAAAAGCTACCAACGAATTAAAAATAATATTTTAATCAACCAGCAGAGGCAAAGAACATGGGAAGCTTTCAAAACTGAATTTAAAAAGTTGGCAAGTGCACATTTTGTCTTATAATAGAATATAACTTCAATCATTTGAATTTATTATAAATTAAAGATTTCTTTGCTGTAGAATGAAAACTATGCTGAACATTTGATCAACCAGCAGGTTAATAGGAAAGATGTCAACACAGCAGCTTTACATGCATAGAATTATGTTAATCTGCAATGTACTTGTATCTTGTTTATGTATTGATAAAACATGCATAAGCCCTTTTACTGAACAACTTGTCCTTTTAAAAAAAACAATAAAAATATTATGCATTTTCCCCATGTAATAAATATTTAACTATTCTGAAAATATAAGGGATAAAAAATTGCAAACTTACTCTGCAATCTTAACTAGATACTGTGTCTGAATGCAAAGATGCACAACTGTATAGAGGATTGCAAGATTATGCACACAAAAGCCTACTGAATTCCACCAGGAACTGCTTCTATTCTCAATTTCATACATTCTGGTGAAATTTAACCCAGTGGTGGGATTCAATTTTGTTTTACTATTGCTTCTGTGGGCATGGCTTGGTGGGTGTGGTGGCGTTGCTTGGTGAGCGTGGCAGGGTAAGGATATTGAAAAATCTCCATTCCCTCCCCACCCCATTAACCTGCTTTCAAACTCCACTCTCCATTCTCCTGTGCAGGGCAACAAAAGAAGACCCAGCCAATCAGCTGGGACTAGGGAGGCAGAGAATAGATGGGGGAAGAGCCAGAAAGAGATGGTGTTTTCTGGTTCTCTGAACTACTCAATATTTCTGCTACTGATTCTCCAGAACTGGTCAGAACCTGCTGAATACCACCTCTGAATTAACCATGATTACCTATTTCTGCCAGATACACCAAAATCAGAAGTGTATATAATCTCACAGAACCCACATGATTATGCACTTTGCCAAATTCTTGACTATTGCTTATATATGACTAAATTCATGTTCTTCACCTAAGGCATTTTCAGAGACACTTCTAGGATTGTAAATGCTGGGAGTTGCAGACACAATTTATTCCTTAAAAGAGGGAAATATACTGTGTAGTGTGTGATTTCCAAATTTCCTGTGCTGAAGGACAAAATCTATCTTGATATGGAAATGGAAAGGATAAAAAGCTCTGGAAGATTATGAAGACTTAATGGAGGTTTCCTATGACCAGGCCATAATAAACTAAGGTTATTTTAGATGAGTAATGATCAGCACCTGTAATCCAAGGAAAGAGATGATCTAATCTCTATCAGCACTTGCAATATTTATTTTTATTTGTTTATTTGGTTTGTCAATTGCTTACAAGATAATAGGTATAAGTAAAAACATAGTTATGAATACATAGATACATATAAGAGAAATAAAAGAAACAATAGGACAGGGACAGTAGGCACGTTGGTCAATAGTAGACAGTCTAAGGTTAAAGTTTTTGGGGTTTGGGGAAGAAACCACAGAGTCAGGAAGAGTATTCCAGACATTGACTACTCTGTTGCTGAAGTCGTATTTCCTGCAATAAAGTTTGGTGCGATTAACCTTGAGTTTGTATCTATTCTTTGCTTTTGTGTTGTTATAGTTAAAGTATTCATTGACAGGTGGGACATTACAATAAATGATTTTATATACTATACTTAGATTGGAACGAAGGTGGCATAGTTCTAGCTTTTCTAGGTCTAGAATTTCAAGTCTGGTGGCATAAGGTATTCTGCATCGAGTAGAGGAATGAAGAACTCTTCTTGTGAATTATTCTGGACTTTCTCAACTGTGTTAATATCAGGTACATAATGTGGGTTCCAGACTGATGAGCTGTATTCGAGTATTGGTCTAGCAAATGTTTTGTATGCTCTAGTTAGTAGTGTAAGCTGTATTCAAGTATTGGTCTAGCAAATGTTTTGTATGCTCTAGTTAGTAGTGTAATATTACCAGAGAAAAAGCTACGTAAGATTAGGTTAACAACTCTTAACACCTTTTTGGCTGTCTAGTTACAGTGGGCTCTAGCACTTAGATCATTAGAGATGAGTACTCCAAGATCCTTCACAAAGTTTGGAACATCAACAAGGTCTTGACTATTCAACCTGTATGTTATTTTCTGATTTTTTTTTGCCAATATGTAAGACAGAGCATTTGTTTGTTGAGATTTGAAGTTGCCATTTGTTTGACCATTCTGATATATAGTCAGGGTCTTTTTGTCTGTGGTGTTGAATAGCTTTATATCATCAACAAAGAGGATGCAGTTGCTCTTGATATGATCACAGAGGTCATTTATGTAGAGTATGAAGAGACTTGGTCCTAGAACACTGCCTTGCAGGACACCATTGTTGACAGGTACAGAATTTGATAAGACATGCCCAATTTTGACCATTTGTTGTCTATTTGACAGGAATGCTTCTATCCAGTTATGTAGGTGTCCAGAGATACCATAAGATTTTAGTTTTAGTAGTAATTTGTCATGTACCACTGAATCAAAGGCTTTACAGCAGTCTATGTAGATTGAGTCTATTGCTTTGCCCTGATCGAGTTGTGTAGTCCATATGTTTTTGCAGTGTAAGAGTTGCAGATTACATGATTTTTTTTTCCTGAAAACAAATTGTTTTTTAGAGAGTAGGTTGTTTGTCTCTAAGTGGAGGATAATGGATTGGTTAATAATTGATTCCATGACTTTACAAGTGACGCAGCATAAAGAGATTAGTCTGTAATTTTCAACTAGGCTGGAGTCTCCCTTTTTGAAGATGGGGATGACTGTGGCTTGTTATTTTTCCATATCTCTCTGTACTTATTTTTCTGAAAGCTGATCCTTTGTTCCCCCACTTTCTCTCCTACCCCTAGTTATAAGCAAACAATCACAAAAGACAATTTGTGATCATGGGTTCACCTGTGTATGAAATCCCTTGTAAAATGCACACAACTCAGATCTCTCCATGGACACGGATGGGAATATATACCATGGATTCAGTACTCCTCCAGTGCAAGCAGTCCTTGACTTACAACCAAAGTTTTGACAGGTTTCAAAAAAGCTTTGATCCATTCTTGAAGCTATGATGGCTGCACCAGATGACCCTTCCTATGGTCTCATGATCATATTTTGGATGCTTAGCAACTAGTTTGCATTTACAACTAGTTGCAGCATTCTGTGGTCATGGGACCACTATTTACCATCTTTTTGCCATTTTCTGATTTTGTTTTGATTAATCTAGAGTACCTTCTCCTGAAGATGAATTGATGAATCCTATCAATCTTTCAATAAAAATAGTTGCTAGGGCTAAATTTTAGTTCAAGAAAGTTCTGAAGATTCTAACTTAGGGATGTTAAACTCAATTTCATTGAGGGCCACATCAGCAGAGGTGGCATTCAGCAGGTTCTGACCAGTTCTGGAGAACTGGTAGCAGAAATGTTGAGTAGTTCAGAGAACTGGCAAATGCCACCTCTGACTGGCCATACACCCATCTATTCTCTGTCTCCTGAGTCCCAGCTGATCGGCTGGGTCTTCTTTTATTGTCCTGCACAGGAGAAGGGAGCTGGAAAGCAGGTTGGTGGGGTGAGGAAGGAATAAATATCCTTCCCCTGCCACACCCACCAAGCCATGCCATGCCCACCAAACTATGCATTCGAAACCAGTAGTAAATTTTTTTGAATTCCACCCCTGGGCATCAGGGTTGTGTTTGACCTTAGGGGGTGGGCAGGGAGTATGTGGCAAGCTCGACTCATTTGTGTCGGGGGACCTGTAGTAGTCTGAGCACTCTGCCAGTGAGAGTGGGTTCCCAAGCTCTGGTTTCATCCGCGACGACATCTTACAACCCTCTGCTAGCAAAAATGGAGTTTGGGAGGGCTGTGTGTGGCCCTTGCAAGATCTGTTTTTGGCTACAAGGGCCTCCTGCAACCCTTTGTCAGTGAAAACTTAGCTCAGCCCTGCAAGCTCCATTTTTGGCTGTGATGGCTTTTTGCAACCCTCTGCCAGGGTCTCGCAAGGCCCTCCTGAGCTCCATTTTCATTGGCAGAGGCACCATGGGCTGGTCCTTCCTTATTTCCACGGTGACCCAGTGGGCTAGATCTAAGCACCCTGCAAGCTGGATCCAGTCTGCAGGCCTTGAGTTTGATACTCCTGCTCTAGGTGATAATTAGATTCCTAATAGACTCTACCTATTTCTGGCTATCATAGTATGTTCTGCTGCTAAAGGCATTCAATGTTAACCACTTCACTAATGGAATTTTAAACAATAAATCCATTAACTTATCATCTCAATATCCTCATGGAGAGGCATTCATATTTCAATAAATATCCTGAATTAATAATAACAAATTAGATAATATAATTTATAACTCAATTCTTGCAATTTAAAATCATTTACAGTCAATTAAAATGCTTACAATGATGCAGCAATAGAGGCTGTGATTATTACATGGTTTATCTATCAGGGCCACACTTAAAAAATGCTGTTTTTCAGATAGCCACCTGTTCTGTATCTACTTCATTAATCAACCCATTTTCCGTGATAAATGTTGCTTTTCAAATACCCTTGACTGGTCCATTCATTACACAATAATCTGTGTTGGATACACAGACTAACTGAACAAAGTCACACAAAACCCTTTGTATGTGTGTTTAAAGTCTTGTACTGTGCTGATGACACTTATAGATGAAAATAAAAATAGTTTGAAAGCTCTATTAATGAAAGTCAAGAAACAAATAATTAAAGTTAGATAGAAAGAAGCTCAAATTAATGATAATAGTTAAAGCAACAAGCTTTAGAATTGACAATGAAGTTATGGATAGCTTCTGTCTTTTAGGATCAATTCTCAACTGAAAGGATCTAGCAATCAAGAAATTCACAGACAAGCATTTGATAAAATAGCAATGAATTTTTTTGGAAAAGATATTCAGATACCATGATGTTTCTATACCTATAGAACTTGGAATGGTACAGGCAATGTTTTTTTCTATGGTACTCTATGGAAATGAAAGTTAGATTTTGAAGAAGCTGAATTAATGTTGACTATTAATGCTTTGAACTTGAAATAGGAAGACTTGAGAATCTAAAGGACAACTTAAAAAATGGGCAGACTCAAAGTTATCATATTTGAGACACATTTTTCTATATTGCAGCTCCCTTGAGTAGTCCATAATGATGATGGAAAGAGGGAAAGATGAAGGGAATACCAGCATAAGATGATTAGGGGACTGGACACAAAAACATATGAAGAACAGTTGCAGGAACTGGGTATGTCTAGTCTAATGAAAGGCAGGACTAGGGGAGACATGATAGCAGTGTTCCAATATCTCAGGGGCTGCCACAAAGAAGAGGGAGTCAAGCTATTCTCCAAAGCACAAGAAGCAATGGGTGGAAAATTATTAAAGACAGAAGCAACTTAGAACTAAGGAGAAATTTCTGACAGTTAGAACAATTAATCAGTGAAATAACTTGCCTCCAGGAGTTGTGAATGCTCCAACACTGGAAGTTTTAACTAAGATGTTGAATAACCATTTGTCTGAAGTGGTGTAGGGTTTCCTCCCTAGGCAGGTGGTTGGACTAGAAGACCTCCAAAGTCCCTTCCAACTCTGTTATTCTATTCTCTTCTGAAGATGAATGAACTTAGTTACAGTAATGATAGGTGTATTACTATAAGACTTGAATTGCCTGGCTGGAGATAGATCACAGTGGGGGAAGTCTATTCATGAAATAATTAGGAATTGAGCTGATGTCACATAATAAATCAATCAACTAATCAATGTTAAAAAAGTTAATGGAAAAATATGGCGACAAATTAACTGGTAATCCAAAAGATTTGACTTTCCAGTTTGCATATTCATATTTTTAATTGTTCTTTATATTTGGTGTACAATTAAAAATGATACTAGAGTTTACAAGAGTCAGATCTAAATAACTGACAAATTGTTTTAAGATATCCTGTGTTCATTGCAGCAAGATGGGCAGCCAACAAATTTAATAAACAAATAAAAATAACAATAAGGGGACTCAAATATAGGCAATTCTTAAGGGTTGAATAAATAACTTCAATATATAAATTAATCTTCCTAGTTTGGTATGCTGGAGATAAACTGATCTAAGGGCTTTTTAATAATTTGAATAGGACTTCATATTTGTCTTCTATCATGTCCTCTAATGAGAAATTCATATAATCTTTTTCTTCAATTTTTGTCCATTAATGTCAGTTCCCACTAAACTTAAAAATGTAGGAAAATTCAAAGCACTGAAGTAACTTTAGAAATCATATTTTAATTAATTTGTTCTATAATGGAAAGCTTCAATTGATATAATTACAACATATTTTGAATGTGGGAAATTAAAATAGGCTGAGGGTGTTTTTTAAAAAATGTCATTGCTGGTCTTGATTGCATATATCAGGTGACTATTAAGTCAACCTTAACCTGCCTAGAAGTTTTGAATTTGCCCTTTTGAGAAGGTGACTAATTTATAGGTGCAATAAAGATATAGTTTTATTGGAAGTAAGCATTGATATGGTCAGGAAACAATACAATAAAAACAGAAATATAAATATCTTAAAATTAATAAAAAATAGATAAAACTAGGAACCAAGTACATGAACAATAAGGGAGTTTCTATAAATGTCACTAGGAAACCTATGAAGTAGATAAATAATTACTTCTGCTATTTTTCCTAGTTATTGCAACTGAATATAGCCATTAAACAATTAAGAATAATTTTAACATTAATGTCTTAACTGGTGATATTGAATGTTCTTAATATCTTACAAGGAATACATATCCAGATTCAAACATTAAATAGTGAAAACATATTGTTGGTTTACTGGAAACTGTTTGGTTCATGATTCAGCATATCACATAAAAATAAACCCTCATTGTGCATAATTTTGTAGACCTTCATCATGTCAGATATAGATAATCAGAGTTGAAAGGGACCTTGTAGGTCATTTAATTCAACCCCCCCACACACACACCTAAGCAGGAGATCCTACACCACTGTTGACAAATGGCAGTCCAATCTCTTCTTGAAAGTCTCAAGTGATGATGCTCTCACAACTTCCAAGGGCAAGCTGTTCCATTGGTTGATTGTTCTCACTATCAGAAAGTTTCTCCTTATTTCTAGGTTAAATATCTCCTTGTTCAGTTTCCATCCATTATTCCTTGTCTGGCCTATAGGCACTTTAGAAAATAGTTTGACCCCTTCCTCCTTGTGGCAGCCCCTCAAATATTGGAAGACTGCTATCATGTCTCCCCTGGTCCTTCTCTCCACTAGGCTAGCCATGCTCAGTTCCTGAAACCATTCTTCATATGTTTTAGTCTCCAGTCCCCTAATCATCCTGGTTACTCTTCTCTGTACTTTTTCTAGAGCCTCAACATCTTTTTTATGGTGTGGTGACCAAAACTGGATGCAGTACTCTAGTGTGGTCTTACTAAGGATTTATAGAGTAGTAATAGTACCTCACTTGACCTTGATTGTATCCCTCTGTTAATGCAATTTAGAATTGCATTAGCTTTTTTGGCTGCTGCTGCACACTGCTGGCTCATATTTAGCTGGTTATCCACTAAGACCCCAAGATCCTTCTCACAGTTACTGCTATTAAGTCTGATTTCACCAGTCTATATATGTGTATTTTTGGTTTTTCTTGCCTAAGTGTAGGACTTTACTTTTCTCTACATTGAATTTCATTTTGTTAGATATGGTCCATTGTTTTAGTCTGTCAAGATCCATCTGGATCTTGAACCTATCTTCTTGGGTGTTAGCTATTCCTGCCAGCTTAGTATCACCTGCAAATTTCTCTCATCTAAGTCATTAATGAAGATATTCCCTTTCTATTCCCTTATCTAAGTCATTAATGAAGATATTGAAGAGTAATGGCCTAAAATGAAACCTTGTGGCACCCCACTGCTTACTTCCCTCCATGTAGACTTAGACCCGTTAAGGGCTGTTTGTTGAGTACGGTTTGTCAGCAAATCCATCTAGTGGTGGTGCTATCTATCCCACTCTTTTCTAGCTTACCAAGAAGTAGGTTGTGGTCTACTTTGTCGAATACCTTGTTGAAATCTAGGTAAATTATGTCCACAATATTTTGCTGGTCTACTAATTTAGTCACTATGTTGAAGAATGAAATAAAGTTGGTTTGGCATAATCTGTTTTTAACAAACCTGTGCTGGCTGCTAGTTATTACTTTACTTGTTTCTAGATGTTGGCAGATCTGTGTTTTAATTATTTTTCCAGTTTGTTCCCAAGTATTGATGTTTGGCTGATTGGTCTGTAGTTTCCTGGGTCTGTTTTTCCTTTCCATTTTTGAAGTTGGGAACCATATAGGCTCTTTTCCAGGCTTTGGATAGTTCCCTGGTAGTCCAGGATTTTTGAAAGATGTGGTGTAGTGGATCTCTGATGACCTCTGCCAGCTCCTTTCATATTTACTTTTTACTTTTGCCTTTTTGTATAAACTAGAACTTTTTCTAGTCCCTGAAAATTCTGCTTGTCCTTTATTGAACTTTCCTAACTCTTTTTTAAAACAGCAATTAGAATTTTAGGTGCTGCAAACCTATATTTATTCCATGTTCTATTGCTTTATAGATTTGTACAAAGGCATTGTTCTATTACTTTGTCCATCTTTTTTCTAATATTCTTTAACACTGAATTTGTCTTTTTTATAATTGTTGCATTCTGAATCAATATTTTTATTGCTCCATATGCCATGAACATTATTGTTCTATTCAGTCTTGCCAGCTGGATATATCATAAAATATCTTTGAGTCAATCTTGACTCTGGGTGACTTTATAAATAGGTCTACTTAGAGTTCTTGGTACCATATAGAAATATTTGCCATTACCTCCTTCCAGGATACTTTTATTATTTCCCCGTCCTGCCTGAACATTAGGATTTCTGGCAATGTAACATTTTTTAGCTTTTGGGAAAAGGTTGGTTAGATGCTGCCATCTAAAATAGCATCAATGCGTGCTCTAAGTTATATTTTTCCCCCCAGATTATATTAATTTGGAGGCATGTGATCTGTCATTGCTAGAACACCACAATAGAATCAGAAGTCAAAATAATTAAGTGGAAGATACATACTGTGTTGGAAATGTTAGAGCCTCTGAAAGTTTCCCTAGTAATTTGTATAAATCCAATATTGCACTTATTATATCCTAGTTAGTTTTAGAAAGAAAAAAAGAAACAAGAAAAAACAAGAAAGAAGAACAACAATAACAACAAAAAGGAATGATGTTAAAAATTTTATTAAGAAAAAAAAAAAAAACCTCATATGGTGTTTAGTGTCAATGAAGAAAGATGAGACATCTAGAGATATGGAAGTAAGCCAAAAATGAAGAAGAAGCTGTCCTCTGTAAGGAATGCAGTGAGTTGCATCTAAAGCAACTATCATGATCTATGAGTGACAATGAGGTAAGATTATTTGGGACATTAATTCAGCAAGTATTTGAAAACTCTTTGGATAGAAAGAATTGCTATTGGGAGAATTAATGTAATTTAACTTTTATGCAGTATGATGATGAATTATTGGAAAGGTCACTTTAGAGTGCAACATTGCCAAGTACCTGCTGACTAATAGTATGATACCATGGATATGGTTTTATTGCCTAGTTTTTTCATTACCATTTTTGGGATTTATCTATTAAGAAGGCATATTTCAACCCAATATCTTTTGATATCAAATTCTGGGTAAAATATTCATCTTAATTGTTGAAATTCTATCTATCAATGACAATTGTAGGTTTTCCCATTTTTTCAGGTCGGATGCTATCTGCTGTTTAAGTTTAATATAGTTATTCTCTTTCAGTGTAGTACATCTTGACGTCAAATATATCCCCAAATATTTAACTTTGTTTGTAACTTGAATTTTCAATAAATCTGCCAGCTCTTCTCTTTGTCTTAATAACATGTTCTTTGTCAGAATCTTTGTTTTGTCTTTATTTTTAAACCAGCCATTTCACCATACGTCTCTATCTTTTCCAATAGTTTTAAAGCTGTCTCTAAAGGGTCTTCCAAAATAAAGACCAAGTCATCCGCAAAGGCTTGCAATTTGAATTCCTCCTTTTTGACTTTCATTCCTTTTATGTTTATATCCTCTCTAATATTTCTATTTAAGACTTCCAAGGTCAATACAAATAACAAAGGAGATAATGGGCATCCTTGTCTTGTACCTTTTTTAATATTGATAGACTCTGTGAATTCTCCATCTATCATTACTTTTGCCATTTGCTTATAATATACGGCTTCTATTGCTTGGATAAATTTTCTAGCAAAGCCCATCTGTTCCAATAGTAATAACATAAATCTCCAGTTCACATTATCAAATGCCTTTGATAAGGATAAAGGACAAAACTTGGCGGCAGTAATGATTGAAATTCTGGCTGGAGTCTTGGAAATAACAGAGGAAAAGATGATGGATGGAGTAGATGAAATATATCGAGTCTTCACAAAATATGCGACGAGGAACCAATTACCAAGAGAGGTCCATGTTAGATTCACCAAAAACCTATTAAAAACCAAATATTACAAGTGGTAAGAGAGAAGGGGTTGAAATATAAAAGGCAAAGAGATCCTGGTTTTAAAACAAGTACCGAGAAAAGTGAGAGAGATTAGAAGAGAATATTGATTTTTGACTAAAATGCTATTGAAAAAAGAGGTGAACTATAGATGGCTGATTCCAGAAGGATTAATGTTTACATGGCAAGAACAGAGATACAGAATTGATTCAATTGCGAAAGCAGAAATATTCTATAAGGAATTTTTCGAAAGAAGAGAAATGGAGATAGAAAAAGAAAAGATTTTAACTGAATTTGAAGAGGACCAAATGGAGATAGAAAAAGAAGAAGGCGCAATAGGTGGACAAATGGAGATCAAAGAACAACGTGAAATAAGATCCACGAGAGCTGTTAGACCTAAATATAAAGCATAACCATGGGGGGGAAAAACTGATTTCCATGAATATAAATGGACTGAACTCAGCTATCAAAAGAAGGAAAACTTTTTATAAATTGGAGAAGCTAAAATTTGATATAATTTGCTTACAAGAAGTACACATTAAAAAACAACATGAACAATTATTGATACGACCAAAGTTAGGGAAAATATTTACTTCTCTGACTTATTGTAAGAAAAAAGGAGTGGTTTTGTACGTCAAAGAAACCACTCCAGCCAAATTGATTTATACTGATGAAGACGGAAGAGTATTAATAGTTGAAATAGTGGATAATAATATAAAAACACTCTTGGTTGCAATTTATGCCCTAAATGATAAACAAGAAGAATTTTATAAAAAATTACATATGAAAATAATTGAACTGGACTACGTTAATATACTTATGATGGGGGATTTCAATGGAATTGTAGACAATAAATTGGACTATACAGTAAAAACAACATGACAAAATAGGAAAACTCTCCCTGAATCCTTTTTTAAAATGACAGATGAACTAAATTTAAAAGATACATGGAGAGAAAGAAATGCTAAAACTCAACAATATACTTTTTATTCAAACAGGCATTTATCGTGGTCCAGAATAGATATGATTTGGACATCAACAGAATTATTATCTAATATTCAAGAAATAAATATTGAAACAAGTACATGGGCAGACCATAATCCAATGACAATTAAATAGAAAGGATAAAAAAGAAGATCTAGATGGACATTAAATAATACTATTTTAAAGGAAAAAGACTTTACACAATGGATGGAAAAAGAATTGGCCTTCTTCTTTAATGAAAACAAAAAAGAAGATCCTTCAATACAGAATGTTTGGGATACAATGAAGGCATATGCAAGAGGATTAATAATTGACTATACAAAGAAAAAGAACATTAGGAAGAGGCAAATGATTAAAGCTTTAGAAGATGACCATAAAAAACTGGAAAAAGAATTACAGAAAATGCCACAGAAAAAAGATATCAAACTTAAAATGGACATAATTAAACATAAAATGGATCAAGCAGAGAAAGAAGAACTGGCACAAAAAATTAGAAGTGCTAAACAGAACTATTTTGAAGATGCAAATAGGCCAGGTAGATGGTTAGCATATAAGTTGAGAAAAGAGAAAGAATCAAGGAAAATATTACAGTTAATAGATGATCATGGACAAATTTGTTATGGTAATAAGGAGAAAAAGACAATCATTCGAGAATTTTATGGACAATTATATCAACAGGACGATCTTGATGAGGAAAAAATTAAACAGTATTTACAAAATGCTAACCTACCTAAGATACCTGATGAAACTCGGAAAATGTTAGAAAGTGCTATAACAATGATGGAATTAACCGAAGTACTCAACAGACAGAACAATGGAAAAGCACCAGGACCAGATGGTTTCCCGGCAGAATTTTATAAAACATTACAAGAATCGTTGAGCATTCCACTGTTAGAAGTCATGAATGAAGTTATGATAAATAAGAAAATACCTAAAACATGGCCAGAATCTTATATTACACTTATTCCAAAAGAAGGGGTTGACCCATTACAAATTAAGAACTATAGACCTATTTCCTTATTGAATGCAGACTATAAAATCTTTGCTTCAATCTTGGCAGAAAGGCTTAAAAAATACCTAAATAACTTTATTCACTCTGATCAGAATGGATTTTTACCAAAGAGACAGATTAAAGACAATATGAGGGTATTCCTGGACACATTGGAATATTATGAGGCGCACCCGGAGGAATTTGCATTCTGACTGAGGGTGGCTTGCTCCACACCCGGCGCATTGGTACTGCAATTTCTGGCGTTGGTCTCGTTCGGACTGAAGTCGATGGACCTCTTCCTCATCGCTTTCTAACGATGATTCGAGGTCCTCGTGGTGGGCTGTATCTGTCCCTCTGACTGAGGTGAAATTTCGCTGGGTCATTGGTGAACTAGTGCGTGGGTACGGCGCATTTGGGCAGCCGACTTCCTGGTTGCTTCTGCTGCAGTGGCTTCAGCTATGGCATCTTTAAGGCTAATGTCGCCCTTCGCCATTAGTTTACTCTGAGTGCCTGGTGTATCTAATCCCAGAACTATTCGGTCTTATTAGGGCTTCTTCTAAGTCGGTAAACTCACATAGGCCTCCCAGATTCCAGAGATCCGCGATGAAATCAGCAACACTTTTGCCCTTCTGCTGACTTCTCTGATAAAATTCATGCCTTCTCACAAGCGTTGGCACGGTCGGTGCGTAGTGAGCCCTCAGCAGTGGTTCAAGGACGTCCCAGTCCATAGACTTTACTTCTGCCGGTTTTGCTAGTGCCTTGGCCATCTTGAATACAGTTGGCCCGCAATAAGTTAGGAATACCACTCGTTTCTTTCCAGTAGTGGCATCCTTCAAATTGTTGGTTTCCAGAAACATCTGGAAGCGATCCATATATGAGTCCCAGTCTTCTTGTGCCAGGTCGAATGGAGCGGGTGGTATGATGCTGCCGGACATGGTTCCGCCGTTGGTGCGTTCAGCCACGTGCTCGGTTATGGTTCTTCGTTGTTCAGTAAACTCTAACGTCTCCACATCCCATCCTCATCACCAGTGTTATGTTCTGTGCATGGATGCAAGGATGGAGATGAGCCAGTGAAACAGTGAACTTCAAACTCTTTATTTACATGTGAAACAACTCAGCTCAATGGCCACGATGGGCCCCTTTATAAAGGCAACTCTTAACTTATTTAACCAATGAAAACACAGGGAGCGCTAGCTCCATTAACCAATGGGAGAGGCTCGTTAATAGCCAATCAGATTCTCCTGAACGGACCAGTCCGATGTCACTATTATCGGCCAATCAGAAGTGTAGGGCTAGAACTCTGCACTTTGCTTCAAGCTCTTAATAATCTTTATTAAGTATTTATTGATTCACAACATTTTCAAAATGTGGTGAGATCAAGTTGGTGATCTTAAACAGAATGCTTATATATTGGATTTCATTAATAGAAAGCCCAACAATTGTTTTGATAAACAGTCTTCAAATCTTTAAAAACCAACGACTCTTTAAACAGTCAGACAGCATTGTGTTCACCAATATGTGTAATCCTTGGTTGCTTTGTGGATCCTACCCTTCAGTACTTTCTTCTAAAATTTGCTCTTTAGTTGCTAAAAATGCTGAGATTTTCGCACATTTTAATGGTTCCACTTGAAGAAATATTTGGTCACTGAATTTGCATATCACACTGATATAAAATATGCGTTAAAAATCATGTTGGTTGAGTTTACTAATGGCACTAATCCAGAACTGAAGGAATTGTATATAGCTCAGAATGGGCAGATTCACCCATTGAACCTCCTTTCACTTTCCCATTAGTTATTTCAAATGCCAATGATTCTGCAAGAATCTTTTAGTTAACACAAGTTTATAGAAGATTTTTTTTTAAAAAAAAAGCTAAGAATAATATGCTTAATAAGAAACCCAGCCCATTATTTTTGGTTGGTTGGAAACATGATTGCTTGGTTTCATTTGAGAAAAAGCACCAAAAAAAAAAAAAGAAGGAAAAGAAAAGTAATGTGGCCTTCTATGCTGCTAAAACAGGCGATAATTGAAGGTTGCTTTCAACTGCAGACTCCAAGCAAAGGTATTAAGTTGATAGGATTGATTATTTTTCACACGCAATCTGAACAAAATGCAATTTACAAATCAAACCAAGTGTGCAGACAGCACATTTGACTTCACTTACTATATTGAAATATTTGTTTTTTCAAAACCCAAACCAAAAACCCAAACCCTCTTTGACTTCCAAGCAACAAGAACAAATCCAAAAGACAGATGAAGATATTTATAGTGCATTTTTAGACCTTTTGCAAATGATGTAAATCAATTTATTCAGGGAGATGATTGCCTACTATTTCAGTACGGTTCAATTTTGTCCTCTGCTTTAGAAAATTCATTTGAACTGAGAACCTCTTCTTGCCTCTAAATTCCACCAGATGTCTCCCTGTCAGTCACAGACATAAAGGAAACTTTTCAGATATCTGTGTAGTACATGTAATTATGGGTTCTAGTGATGATGTCGTAATTGTCTTGATGTTGTTGCAGTTTCTCCTATAGATTTAAAGGGAAAACAAGGGCAAGAGATTGCTGGATGTTGAATGAAGCAGCCCTGCATAGTAACTGCAAATCTTGATTGACAGGATGATTCATTCCTCCTTTGCTGCTAAAATAAGGATGTCCTGAAAATTCTGGTTTAAATATGAAGAGCTTCAGAGGGCCACAGAGACCCCTAAAAAATCATAGCACTGATAATTCCATTAATTGATTTTCCTGGTGCCCAGTATTATAGATCAGGATTTTTCAAACTAAAGTTGAAAAGATTCTATGAAAAACTAAACGGTTTTTTTTTTTTCACTTGAACACAGTCAATATTCTATTACTAGAATTTCACCTCTTGGGCAAGGATGCAAGGAATTATTTTTTAATGAACAGATTCTTTAGCTGAAAAAGCCCGTTGTAGACAACCAGAGTGCTTTCCCTATTGTTCAGCTCCTGTCAGTCCATAAATCTGGCTTACTGAAAACTCTACCTTGATCTTGGATTCTTCTGGATAGGTGTTTGTGTATGCCATTCAGCCTGGGGAATAGGACCTCATTTGCAGCCTTTGAAATCAGTTCTCTTTTCTTGTTGATAAGTCTTTGGTAGCTTGTAACAGTCTAATCCGGGGTGTCAAACTCAATTTCATTGAGGGTCATTGTTGTGTTTGATCTTGGGGGGCCGGAGGATGGGTGTGACCAGAGTGGGCATGGCCAGCTCAATATCAGTTGTCGAAGCTCCATTTTCAGCCGTGACAGCCTCCTGCAGCTCTCTGCCAGAAAAAAATGGAGCTTAGGGGTGTATGCGTGGCCATAAACAGAGTTCAGGAGAGCCATGTAGAGCACCATGGGCTGTTCCTTTGCTGTTTCCAGGGTGGCTCCGCAGGCCAGATCTAAGTACCCTGTGGGTTGGATCCGGCCCCTGGGCCTTGAGTTTGACCTCCCTCGTCTAATCCAACAAGGTTTCATAATTACTGCATTGCCTACTTTACACCACTAAACAGAACACCGTGTATGTTATTAGCAAACAGTAATGGACTTGGATTTTCTATTCTCACTAGGACTTTCCCACCTCTGGAAGTGTTCATGTACAGTTTCTACATATAATGAAACATTTTCATTCAATATTGAAATTGGTGTCCTTTGGAAATCTGATAAAGCTCCAGAAATGACCCAAGGCCATTTCTCATACTATTGAACTTTCTAAGCATAAACATAAGCTATTTTTCCAGTGTTAAAAGCCTAGTTTATTTTTCTGATTTATTTTCCCACTTTCCTGGTTTTTGGTCAGAATTTCTTTCTCTTTCTTTTTCATTATTATTCGCATATGCTTTCATTTGCTCCTTCAAATCCATTTAATAAGGCTTCCAAATGGAATACCAGGTTGTTCATTTTTGTATTGGCCAGTGAAACAGCAAAACTAGATATAAATCTAAGTTGCTATTATTGTATGGTTATTTAAAAAAAAAAATGAAAAGGAAGAACCAGACTTTGTGAGAACCACATACAACTATAAGCAAATAGATAATTTCTTTCTTTTTAAAAAAATTGAAAAGTTAAAATATTAGCTATTTCTTACATTTCCAAAAATAAACTAAGTTTTTCTAAAAGAAAGAAAATCCTATCCCAAAGGTGCTTTTTCAAGAGGCAACTGGACTTTTCTCTGAAGACATTTCACTTCTCATCGAAGAAGCTGAAGAAGCAGAAAAAGAAAAAACAGAAAAAGCCTCTTCAAAAAGCACCTTTGAGACAACCATGACCTGGATGACTGAGAATCGCCATAGACATTTAAAAAAAAACTTATTTGGACTTAAATTGTTGTGAACTAATAAAATACTCAAATAAAGTTTATCAAAAGCTTTAGAAAATAGCAGGGTTCTAGCCCTGCACTTCTGATTGGCCGATAATAGCGATATCGGATTGGTCCGTTCAGGAGAATCTGATTGGCTGTTAACGAGCCACTCTCATTGGTTAAGGGGGTTAACACTCCATGTTTCCTATTGGTTACTAGAGTAGCAGCTTGCCTATAAAAGGGCTGCTTTTGCTCTAGGGTTTTGCTCTGTTCAGAATGTATAATAAAGAGTTGAAGTTCACCGTTCACCATCTCGTCTCCGTTCCTTGCGCCCATGCGCAGAACTTAACATAAATCTCAATATCTCTCTCTCCACCCTTCATTATTTTTGTTTAAGGCCACTCTCAAACATACATTCATTTTTAGCAGAACCTATGGCATGATTCTTCTACATCCCAACTTGCAGATAAAAGATAGTAGTTAATATTTATTAAGAATATATCAATGCATTAGAAGATAAATTCAAACTGGAAAACTGAAGGTGCAGGCATCTGTTCTTGAGGTACATCTTATTATACCATGGTTGCCTTCCAGGCAAAAAGACCAGAATAGCTGAAAGTCATAGAATAGGATTTTTTAAACTCTTCATCATATGAAACATGAGCTGAGCAATGTTTTGAAAGGTAACTTTCACTATTGTACTGAGATATGCTTTTACAGAAAGACTACAGAATTGTACATTACTTCTGTTTGATACAAGTCAATTTTATTCACAGTTATAGCTGCGAGCAATGAGGAATTATTTTAAATGGACTGCAAAATAATGTGTTCACCAATGTAGATTCTATACAGGGCTGAATTTGAACAAGTTGTGGCATGAAAATAAGTTGGTTTACAGAAACCAGGTTGAAGTTTGGATGCTGAAGTCTATTATATCAGGGCTAAAGAATTATGCTTAACTATTGAGTGACATACTATAGCCCACATTCCCAAAATAATTTATTTGGTTTCTGTGTCATCTTCATCTGTTAAAAATGAATATTTACATGGCTTATAATTTAACTATAATATAGTAAAAACAATCTATTATATACCCAAACCCAGAATATGCAATATAAAAGCAAAAATAAATCGGTGATATTTAATGACCTGCCTAACAAGAGAGGTTGTTCAGATTTTCTAAAGGCAGAATGAATGAAGGTTGAAAGTAACAATGGAGTACATTCTATAGCTTAAAATTAATAGTTGTCTCCTGATTGTCCATAATAAGAACATCTTTAGATAGGCCTCCCCTTAATGTCTATCACATTCATAACAAAAAACGTGATCCCTCTGATAATTGGGTCCTAAATTAGAGGTAGGGCCAGGTCTACTCTGTAAGCAAATTTTACTTAATTCTTTTGTCAAAAGAATAACTTGTGATTCCAACTCGAACTGGGGTTGCAGAAGAATAAATCAAAATTAAATCCAGACAGCTGTGAAGAAAGGAGAATTATTTAATCGCAAAAGCAAAGATGTTTGATTGTGGGGACAGCTATAGAAAAAATAGGGTACAGAGATATTGTTTTATAGGGAGCTTGTCCTGGGTGTGAAAGTGTGTACATGATGATTCTAGGGTGATACTTGAAGGACATGGATATGTGTATGTGTTGACCCCACAGAAGGGGTTGATTAAATCAAGTAATGTAGATTGGCCATCTTTGTTTGAACTGTGAGTGTTATAATTATGTTTACATTGTGTTAATTGAGTTTTATATGTTTACTCATATGTGTTTACTATGTGAAATAAGTGTCTAATTAATTCTTACGTTTGTGTAAGTTTGACTAATTTTGAAGGCTGTTAAACAGTAACTTGTTAGACCTGGGTTAGTTAACATATGATTTCCTATACAATATTTTATTTTTTTTACTTTTTTATTTTTATTTTATTTGGTTTGTCAATTACTTACAAGATAATAGGTAAAGTAAAAACATAGTTATGAATACATAGATACATATAAGAAAAATAAAAGAAACAATAGGACAAGGACAGTAGGCACATTGGTGCGCTTATGTATGTCCCCTACAGACCTCTTAGGAAAGGGGTGAGATCAATAGTAGACAGTCTAAGGTTAAAGTTTTTGGGCTTTGGGGAAGAAACCACAGAGTCAGGTAGAGCAACACAGTTATATTTCTAACACAGTTATATAAATTTATAAATTCTTCCAACACTGTTTTTTGTCATTGCACTAAGGGGGTTAATTTTTCTTCTTGGCATCATATTCTCTTGCACAGCTTCCAAAGAAACAGCTTTAAACAAATATCAGCTATTTCTCTTCTGACTGTCATGTAAGCAAAATAGTAAGTTTTTTTTTTTAAATCAGCCAATTATAATCAATTATCAAAGTATTCACAAAATTAGGTTTGTATAAAAAATTGACTATTTGGTGAAATGGGTATATTCAGTGAATGGACAATTGTGAAGATATGACTATAGCATGCTTCCATGAATATTCCTATGAAACCCAGTGAGATACATATCAATTATACATTGAACTGTGGGATTGCTTTCTTACACTCATTTTATTACTCAACTAGGTAACACTATTAGAAGAGAGGTTTGATCTCTGTTTACATACAAGTAGATTATATAAAGTAACTCATTCTTTGATTGTGGTATAGCCTATTGGTTGGTTGTTGGTCTGGGTTAATCTACACCAAGATGAATACCATATCAACATCAAGTATTAAACAATACCCCAATCAAGGAGCTACCTATTCAAAAAACACAATTAAACATTAAACAACAGCCTAATTAAAGAACCAAGAAGAACTCCTACTAATCCATTTGTTGTCAAAATGGCAAAAAATAGACTATGATGTCATCACATAAATCCTACCATTATGTCCTTCTGTGTGATGATTAAAGCCCTGATGTCCCTGTGCATGTGTTGTTATTTTCCTATGCACTGCAGATGCCCATGATGGCAACATGTTTTTCTACTTTGGATCTATTTTCCTGACATTGCCAAAATCCTTTGCATCCAGGAATGATAAAATTCAAGGAACAATAATTTTTTAAAGGATATTTATGATCTATTAATATGGTGAAATTTAAGGCTTGGTAAAAAGCTACATTCTACAATAAAATGATTATTTTGCAACTCTTAAGGTGAGAAAATTTTGGTGTCCACTCATAATGAAGTCATTCCAGAAATTGTGTTCAATAGTTTTTATGACCAAGTCAATAAATCCATTTTATTGCAGAGCATGAAGGGCAAGCAACAAAACAGCACACTTAAAAATAAGACTCTTTCCTGGGTTGGATTTATACAACGTAGTCAGTTTAACTACTAAATTTTCTGGATTCATACAATCTACTGAATCAACCACACAGGCTAAGTCTGCAGAATATACATAGACACAAAATCTAGTCATGTTCAACACTAAGCAAACTTAGCAATGTACAATACAAGTGCTTTCCATGCCTTATTAAGCATCCTTATGTGAACATAATCACGATGCATTCAGATGATAAAGACCCTGATGATAATAGGCTAGGTTAACTAGATTATGGGGGTTAATATAATATATTAAATTCCAAATAAATCAATTAATTGAGTCAATAATGCTGAGATGTTACTTTTAAACCCTAAAAAGCAAAAGGCTTTTGGGGAGAAAAATAGACCTCCCAGCTCTAAGAAGCTTAGATTTTCTCTTGTCATCCTATAGCAAAACTTAAAAGGGCAAAAAGAAAGAGGGATAATTCCAGTGGTGGGATTCAAACTTTTTTACTATCAGTTTTGTGGGCGTGGTTTGGTGGGCATGGTGTAGCTTGGTGGGCATGGCTTGGTGGTTGTGGCAGGGGAAGGATACTTCCATTCCCTCCCCACTCCTGGGGGGAGGTTACTGCAAAATCCCATTCCCTCCCCACCCCATTAACCTGCTTTCCAGTTCCATTCTCCTGTGCAGGGCAACAAAAGAAAACCCAGTCGATCAGCTTGGATTTGGGAGGCAGAGAATAGATTGGGTTGAGGCCAGTCAGAGGTCTCAAAATTTCCACTACCGGTTCTCTGAACTACTCAAAATTTCCACCATTGGTTCTCCAGAACTGGTCAGAACCTGCTGAATACCACCTCTGGATAATTTCCTTCTGCCTGCAGCAGTTTCACCCACCTAATTTGGCTAGCAGAGATTTTTTTTTTTTTTTTACTTTCTGGCAGAAACTCCTGAATCCAAGGAACAAGAAAGGAAGTGATAGTATCCTTCATGTTGTGTATGTAATATATTTCAATAAAGCATAAGCTTGGAGTCAAGTGCAGGGTTCTGGCCCTGCACTTCCAATTGGTTGTTAAGCGGCCGTACCGGATTGGCCCATTCTGGGGAATCCGATTGGCCCTTAACAGACATGTATTATTGGTTCAAGAGCTAACATTCCTAGCTCGTTATTGGGTAATCATTTTAAGGGTTGCCTATATAAGGCAGGTTCTACTACTGTTTAAACTGAGCAAGTATAATGTAATAAAGAGCTGAAGTTCACCATTCAGAAACTTGTCTCCATTCTTTCTCGCCCATGCTCAAACATAACACTGGCGATGAGGATGGGATATGGAGACAATTGAACCAACGGAACCCAGAAGCAATACTGAGCACGTGACAGACAGTGCCAACAACAGAACCATGTCCGGCGGCCTCGTACCACCCGCTCCGTTCGATCCAACACAGGAGGACTGGGAGTCCTATATGTATCACTTCCAAATGTTTCTTGAAACAAACAATTTGAAGGACGCCACACCGGGAAAGAAACGGGCGGTCTTCCTCACGCATTGCGGTCCAACTGTATTTAAGATGGCTAAAGCACTAGCCAAACCCCGAGAAGTGAAGGCCATGGATTGGGATGACCTCAAACCTATCCTGCGAGCCCACTATGCTCCTACCATTCCTACACTCGTGAGATGCCACGAGTTTTACCAAAGAAACCAGTGAAAAGGAAAAAGCGTGGCCGACTTCATAGCAGACCTCTGCAACTTAGGAGGCCTCTGCGGGTTCACCGACCTCGAAGAGGCATTGAGAGATCGCATAGTCCTTGGACTCGATGCTCCGGGCGTCCAAAGCAAGCTGATGGCAAAGGGCAACATCAGCCTTGCCGATGCCATTGCCGATGCTACTGCGGCAGAGGCAACCAAGAAGTCAGCTGCACAACTACGCCGAAACCGCACTCTGGTGCCGCCACAGGCCAGCAAAATCTCACCTAGCACAGAGGGACAGCTCACAACAACACACCACGAGGACCTCTCTTCATCGTCAGAAAGCAAAGAAGAGGGGGTCCATCGACTGTGGTCCAATCGAGACCACTACCCGAAGCCTGTACGCCCTTGTGCTGGATGTGGAGCCAACCATGCCAGGTCTGAGTGCAAGTTCCGCGACGCACTCTGCCATGAGTGTGGGAGACGAGGCCACATCGGACGGGTCTGCTGCAGCTTGCCAGGACCCAGCCAGGCCTCAAAAGGCACCAGCTATTGCCAATCGACAGGAAACCATCCTGTAAGGCGAGCACCAGCAACCCAATCCTACAGGAATCGGCCGTTGCAGAGAGAAGAGGCTCACCATACTATCACTATCGGTCACGCCTCAACCATGGACACTAAGAAAATCCAAATAACAGTAGCCATCGAAAATCAACCTTGCCACATGGAGGTCGATTTGGGATCGTCTCTCTCAATGGTGTCGTGGAGAACACTCAAGCAACTCATTTCCACAATCCAACGCCAAGACCTCCGGTTCCAACGCCTCATCCTCAAGGACTACCAGGGGAACCGAATCCCCGTCGTCGGGTCTTGCCGAGTCCAAGTCTCCTTCAAGAAGCACATGGCGTACCTACCATTGACAATCATCGATAGCGATCGGCCTAGCTTGCTGGGCCTCCAATGGTTCACGCCACTCGGCATTGAAGTGGCCGGCGTAAACCGAGTCGGTGGCTGTGACTGGGAGGAAGACCTTATCTCTGAGTTCAGGGATGTCTTCGCAGACAGCTTAGGCGAGTACAAGGGGACCCCGATCTCATTCAGCTTAGATCCCAAGGTGGCTCCCATTCGTTTGAAGCCCCGCCGAGTCCCATTTGCTTTAAAGGCTAAAATAGACAAGCAACTCGATAAACTGATAGCTCAGGGGGTGTTAAAACCCATCGATCACTCCCCTTGGGAAACCGCTATTGTAACACCCATTAAGCCAGATGGATCAATTCGAATTTGTGGGGACTACTGAGCCACCTTGAACCACGCTCTCCAGCAAAACACGTATCCAGTTCCGGTGGTACAGCACCTCCTCCATTCCCTGGGGGGCGGGAAAGTTTTCGCTAAATTGGATTTAGCTCAGGCCTATCAACAATTGCCAGTTGATGAAAAAACGGCACAAGCCCAAACTATTGTGACGCACCAGGGTGCCTTTAAATGTACCCAGTTGCAATTTGGGTTAGTGTCGCCCCAGGGATATTTCAGAGCTTTATGGAGAGGCTATTACAGGGAATTAAGGGTGTGGTCCCTTATTTTGATGATGTGTTAATCGCAGCCCCAACAAAAAAAATCTTACAGGACCGATTAAAATTGGTCCTAAGAAAATTTCAAGAAGCCGGTCTGAAGGTTAAGAAAAATAAATGTAAATTATGCACGGACAGTGTTGAATTCTTAGGGTACCTAATTGATAGCCAGGGCATTCACCCGATCGAGGGTAAATTAAAAGCGATCAAAAATGCTCCCAGGCCACGAAACAAGGCCGATCTACAAGCATTCCTAGGCCTCATCAACTTCTATAATGTGTTTTTACCGCACAAAGCAACTGTCGCTGAGCCGTTACACCGATTACTAGATAAGAGGGCAATTTGGTTATGGGGTTACCGTGAGGAACAAGCGTTTAGAAATGTGAAAAAACTGCTTACTTCTGACTCTGTACTCATGCAATATAACGAGACTTTGCCATTAGTTATAACCTGTGATGCATCGCCTTTTGGGGTAGGCGCCATTTTGAGCCACATACTACCCAACGGGAACGAAGCCCCTGTTGCATATTTCTCTAAGACTCTTTCCAAGACTGAGCGGAACTTTGGACAAATTGATAAAGAGGCCCTTGCAATTGTCTCAGCTGTGAAAAGATTTCACGAATACATGTATGGCAGGCCTTTTACTATTGTAACTGACCACAAACTGCTGCTAGGGATAATAGCTGGAGATAAGCCGACTCCCTACATATTATCCCCTAGAATGACCCGATGGTCAGAGTTCTTGGCTGCTTATAATTATCGGCTGCAATACTGCCCGGGGAAAGCCATTCCCCATGCCGACACATTGAGCCGAGCACCGCTTCCAGAGACTCTCGACGATCTGGTACCAACGGTAACCTCATTGCAAATCGAGGCGCTCAACTCGCCACCACTGACGGCTAGAGACATTGTGAGAGAAACCAAATGTGACCACACCCTAGCACGCGTCCTGGGCTGGGTAGAGTGCAGATGGCCATTGGACCAATTGCCTGAGGACTTCATACCATTCAAGTCTCGGCAGACCGAACTGTTCTCCCAAAAAGGCTGTGTCATCTGGGGCGATAGAGTCGTTATTCCAGAACGGCTCCAAAAGACACTATTAAGAACCTTGCACGAACTGTTCTCCCAAAAAGGCTGTGTCATCTGGGGCGATAGAGTCGTTATTCCAGAAAAGCTCCAAAAGACACTATTAAGAACCTTGCATGATGGCCACCCCGACATCGTGCGAATGAAAGCCTTTGCACACAGCTACGCATGGTGTCCGGGCATTGACAAGCAAATCGAACAGTGGGTTAAAGCTTGTCCCAAATGCCAAGAAGTCAGCAACACCCCTCCAAAAGCCATGCCTACCGAATGGGAGACACCACGTGGACCCTGGTCCCGAATTCACTTGGACTTCGCGGGGCCAACCAAGGGCCACACCTTCCTGCTTACCATTGATGCCTACTCAAATTGGCTCGAGATTCATCGCATGACAACCACAACCTCTGAGGCAGTCATCAAGATTCTAAACAGACTCTTTGCAACCCACGGATTACCAGACATCCTGGTATCCGATAACGGCCCACAATTTACGACACTCGTATTCGAGCAGTACCTCGCCGACCGAAGCATCCGCCATGCGCTCACCTCGCCGGTGCACCCTGCAACTAATGGCCAAGCAAAACGCATGGTCCAATTTGTAAAGAAAACTTTGCAAAAGGTAAACTATGATAACATTGACGACAAAGTCAATCAAATCCTCTTCTTGCAGCACATCACCCCACATAGTGTCACCAACAAGACACCCGCTGAACTATTAATGGGATGAAAGTTCCGCTCCCACCTTGACCGGTTGCACCCTGCTTATGAACCAGAAAAGCCATTGGGATCCAGCGGCCGATGTCGCACCTTCCAGGTAGGAGACCTGGTATATGCAAAAAACTTATCGGGCGACCCGTTGTGGGTGGAAGCAACGGTAATACGGGTAACCGGCCCCAGATCCTACCTTGTGCAATGCCGTGACAATAAACTCTGGAAACGGCATATTGACCAGTTATGGTCACGCCTTGCAACTGCCACTTCACAACTCCCCTATAATCAAACTGAGGGGGGGAGGTACGGAAGAAGATGAAACCCTAGGAAACCCGTTCGAGGGGAACGACGACCTAACAGAAGCCCAGGCTGCGGAGCCGGAGGGAGAAACGTTTGCACCTCAAGAGAGCACAGAAAATGAGGGCGACATCACAGAAGCAAACCCTGAACCGGAGGCAGCCCCACTACCAAACAGCAATCTGCCCCAGCAGGACGGCAACCAACCAATACAGCGGAAGTCTAAAAGACTTAAGAAACAACCATCCTATTTAAAGGACTACGTAACTGCGCCCTGAACTAAGAAGCCAGGGGGAAGGGGTGTTGTGTATGTAATATATTTCAATGAAGCATAAGCTTGGAGTCAAGTGCAGGGTTCTGGTCCTGCACTTCCAATTGGTTGTTAAGCGGCCATACCAGATTGGCCCATTCTGGGGAATCCGATTGGCCCTTAACAGACATGTATTATTGGTTCAAGAGCTAGCGTTCCTAGCTCGTTATTGGGTAATCATTTTAAGGGTTGCCTATATAAGGCAGGTTCTACTACTGTTTAAACTGAGCAAGTATAATGTAATAAAGAGCTGAAGTTCACCGTTCAGAAACTTGTCTCCATTCTTTCTCGCCCATGTTCAAAACATGACACTTCATAACTTGGAGAACTCAAAAATGTCTGAGAGATGATTGATCCAGTCCTGGATCATGCGTTGCTGGCACATACAAGAGAATGAATGGCTGCAGGAGAGGATGATTGACAAGGTCAGCGATTTAAACATGGCCAAAGTTTTCCTTTAGCTGTAGTCTGTCTTAAGAGATAATGCTATTTGAGCCAGCAGTCTAGTCTATTATTCATGGAAATGAATTAATTATTTTGACTTTTTGTTGTTTTGGTGAAGAGCTTAACCCGTGTTCATCTCTGTATGAGCTTCATGATGCCCCTGTGAGACATCTTAGATATACAGGCCAACTTCAAGCATTGTTCTTGTTATTCCATGACTTATTTAACTGGGATTTGTTAAATAAGTTACAACCAGTTATGTTTATACTCCATATTTAAACTAGAGTCAAAGAAACTGTGTTATAGCTTAGCACAGTATATGCTATAATACAAAATAGCAGGATTTTGGTATATCGATATATATGAGTGGAATGAAATACTGCATTTCTCACAAAATAAGGCCGGGCCTTTTTTTTTTTTTTTTTTTTGAGCCCTGAAAAAACGGCTAGGATGTCTTTTCTGGGGTGAATTAATTTTTCCCTCCCCCTCCCCATACACCAGCACCATCTCCAACAACAGTGTCTGAGTTGCTCCTGCTTTTCCCCCATCCCCGTAACAACAGGAAAAAAAGATTTTGAGGTACCTGGGAGCACCGTGCACTGCGTTTGATTTAATCCTGAGTGGCTGGGTGGGCATGAGAAGAGCTGAGACAGCATCTCTGCTGCTGCTACCCTTGGTGCTCCAGCCTTGGGCTCTGCAAGTTTGCAAAAGTCCCGGTGCGCAGCCTGTTCCTGCATTCCAAGCGCCCAGGCCCAGCAGCGGCGGGAACCGTGGAAGTTATGGAAGTGGCTCCCCTACCCAAGAAGTGGCTGAAATGCTTCCACGGTTCCCACCGCTGCTGCCGCTGTTATTGGAGACGGTGCTGGTGAGAGAGGGACAGCTGCAGCTTGGCCTGTGCGATTGAAATGCAGGATTGGGCTGTGCACTGGGACTTTTGTAAACTTGCAGAGCCGGAGGCTGAAGCACCAAGGGTAGCAGCAGCAGAGACGCTCGCTCCGCTCTTCTCACACCCACCCAGCCGCTTGGGATTAAACCAAAATTCAGTGCGCAGCGCTCCCAGGTACCTCAAAATGTTTTTTTTCCCCTGTGGTTACGGGGACGAGGGAAAAGCGGGAGCAACTCAATGCTGTTGTTGGAGACAGTGCTGGCAAGAGAGGCGCCACCACTGGTGGGGACCATGGAAGCTACGGAGGCTCAAGAAGTGGCTGAAATGCTGCCGGACATCCACACTAACACTGCCCACCTGCTGACCCATGTAAGAGAGGTAAGGGAGCGCTCCGTGCTCCACCATGGTGTTAGGAGCGGCTGATGGTGAGGTGTAGCTGCCTGTGGGGCACTCCTATTGGCAAGTTCCCCCTGCCTTCCTCCCCTCCAATTTTGTATGTTTTAAACTAGATTTGGGGAGAGGGACTTAATTTCATTTTATGCCTAGAAAACATGCTGGGTCTTCCTATGGGGGGGGAGTATTGTTGGAGAAACACGTTATTTCCTATATTCCTATAGGTTTTGTAGTATAAATTACAGGTAGTCCTCCACTTACAATGAAAAGTGATTAATGACCATTTTTCATACTTATGAACAATGCAGAATCCCCATGGTCACATGATCTACATTCGGATGATTGACAATTGATTCACATTTATGATGGTTGCAGTGTCTCAGGGTCATGTGATCCCCTTTTGTGATCTTCTGGCAAGCAAAGTCAATGGGGAAACCAGATTCATTTAACAACTGTGTTACTGATTTAACAACTGCAGTGATTCACTTAACAAATGTGGCAAGAAAAGTCATAAAATGGGACAAACTCACTTAACAAATGTTTTGCTTAGCAACATAAATTTTGGGCTGAATCATGGTCATAACTCAAGGACTACCTGTATTTCTCTTTACTTTACAATGGTGTAACTGTTCATGTTCTGTGTTCATATGTTTCCTGCATCAAATGGCAAGGTGGTTAGACTGCACTAGCAGTTTTTCACAAGTGATTCCAGGTGCTATACGCATCCACAGTCCTATATATGAGATGGGTAAGTTATATAAGAATTGATGGATGCATGGATGTATATATGGATGCATGAATGGATGGATGGAAAGGTTCTTTGGTTTCTGGGCTTTCGATTGTAAACTTTGAAATAGAAAATATATGCTCCAAAAGGAAATGGTTAAAAAAAAAGAATTGCCATTGTTATTTAAAATAGAGAATTTACCAGATTTGGGTATTTTGAAGTCTTATTGCAAGCTTCATCTACATTCTTCTGTGCAGTATCATATAATTATCTTGTTCAGTTCCTTAGGCAGAAAAATCTGTTCCCTACTATGAAATTTTTCACTTCCATTCACTGGGGGGTGTCACTTCTCCCATTTTATTAGAATACAATTTTCATCATTACTGACCTCTTTAACAAATCCATAAGTTTTATATATTTTCCTTAACTCTATATCATTCAGTAGTTGCACAGATTTTCCAGCATATCACTAATCCAAAACACATATAAGAGAAATAAAGGACTTCTATGTGGGTAGCCAAGAGAGTAGTGTATCAACCATATGTCAGATTAATAGAGCCATGGGTTCCAAGTAGCTTTATGATTTTACATATATCCTTGAAGCTTGGGCCTGATTTTGGGCAAATCATAGGTAAGATAGAAGAATAGGACATAAGTTGAGTAGAAGAATGTTATGTGTTCATCTTGGAGACCAGAGTACCAAAAAAGAAGATGAAAACAATGTTGAATTTCCTGAAAGAGTGCACATATTCATTTTTTTCCACTGCCCAGGAGAGCAGGACTAGATATAATGGATTAACTCAAATGAAGGGAGGTATTTTTTTGAATGTTATGCTAAAATTGTTAATGATTCTTAATTATAAAAGCAATTATCAGTAGCTTGTGCTAATTGGTGCCTTCTAGCTGGGTTGACCTACAAACCACTTAATTACTAGACAGCAAAACCAATTGATAGGAATGATGGATGAATTATCTGGAGAATATAGGATTTGCATCTGACTGAAAGGCCTGAGAATTTTCCTGGATGTCTTTCTTCTAGAAGAAGCTGGCCAATTTTTTGGGTTGTGTAATGGTGCTTTTAAAGTTGTAGCAATGTTTCAGCAGAATCTCATCTGCCATCATCAGGCTTCTGTATAGTGTTTGTCTGACAGACAAACACTATACAGAAGCCTGATGATGGCAGATGAGATTCTGCTGAAACATTGCTACAACTTTAAAAGCACCACTACTATGACGTGGGAAAATACCCGAACAAAGCTGAATGCCAGACATGTAAGTACCCGCGAAAACTTAAGAATATATATATATATATATTATATTATATATTATATATATATATATATATATATATATATATATATATATATATATATATATATATATTATATATATATATATATGTTGTGACTGAAAGGATCGATCCTGCTGTGAGTTTTGACTCTGATGACTCTGAAGATGAAAGGGTGGAGCCTGCTGTGAATGTGGAGTCTGAATTATCAGAGGACACAGATGTGAGCCAGGAAGATGAGAGATTATCGGACAGACAATCCTCGCCAGAGCCTTTGAATTCACTCATGCCAGCAACTGATCCACAAAATAAGTCAGAGGCTTCTAATGGGGAAACTGACAGATCATGGATTGATGCTAGAATCAGGAGAAGAATGAAACGCCAAGTTGAAGGGAGGCATCAAGCCAGACATTGATTAGAGAGACTGACACGCCCATCCAGGTGATTTAAGGAGGATTGCTGATTCTCAAACTTTGCTTGGAAGCAAAGTGTTTGATGTGTCGAAAGGATACGTATGGAGCAGCCTTTGTAATTTATGGACATTCTGAATTACCAGACAGATTCCGGGAAGTCTGCCAAGGACTGGAATATAGTACTATTAACTCTTTTTTAGTCTGGCTTTGTTTTGTTTGAATATTTTGAACTGTGGAACTCTGAATTCTCACTTGTGAATATAGATGAGACATAACATTTTTGCTTCCAAGCCTAACAAACCATCTTCAAAACAAGATGGACCAAACCCAACTGCAGAGTTTGGTGGAGCAGCAACAGCAACAGATAAATCAACTACTTCAAATCAATGTGACTCTTCAAAATCAGGTGACACAACTGGTGAATCATATTTCCAGTTTGCAAAGCCTTGCTGCTGCTCTCTCAGCCCCTCCCTTGAGGAAAAGCCCGGTATCCACGCTGGAGAAATTTTCAGGGCAAATGGACACGTTCCCGGCATTTATGGGTCAGTGCCAATTGTTTATATCTATGAGGCCTGAAGATTTCCCAAACGACCGGGCTAAGGTAGGATTTATGATTAGTCTATTATCTGGGCAGGCTGCCAAATGGGCTATTCCCTTGTTAATTCAAGATAGCCCGTTGTTGGACAATTTTCAGGCTTTTCTACAACAGATGAGAGTTATGTTCGAAAACCTAATTAAAATACAAACTGTGGCTTGACGGTTATGGGACATTTATCAGGGGAAACGTCCCCTGCAGGAATACATTGCAGAATTTTGTTTGCTGTGTATGGACTCTAATTGGAACGAACCGGCTCATATGGCTGCATTCCAGGAAGGCTTGTCTGATGCCATCAAGGATGAGCTAGTCCATGCAGAGCTGGCTTCAACACTGGATGCATTGGCAATTCAGTGCTTATGTATTGAAGCCCATTTACAACAGCGCAGAAGTAAACGGACCTTCATTTTCTTGTGCACAAACCACGCCACTGAGAGTTTTCCAAACCACGGTTAAGGCTGAGGAGCCGATGGAGTTAGGCACACTCCGCCCTCGCTTAACGGCGCAAGAACATTTGAGAAGGTTCCAGGAAGGCTTGTGCCTTTATTGCGGGGGTCCGGCACATTTTGCAAATTCCTGCACTCGGAGAGGGACTTGCAGACCCATGCCCAAAACCACTCCTGGCCCTTCGGGAAACGGAGTAGGCCCGACCTCGGGGAAACCCTAGGTCGGGCACGTCCTACACCCCTATCCCAAATTGCTGAAGTAAATCCTGGTCCTCCTCAGCATTTACTTTTGGACACTCGTATCTTTTTGCAGTCCCAGAAGGAGGGAATTCCTGACATTGTGGTGGTGGATTCAGGGGCTACAACCAGCTTTATGGACTGGGCTTTTGTTAAACATTTTGAAATTCCTTTGATTCCTGTGGATCCACCCACTAGATGGGCGTGAACTCAAGTCTGGGCTCATTCGTTTCGCCACCCAGCCAGTGCATATGCTTATTGGGGATCATGAGGAGGAGATAAGTTTTTATGTCACCTCGAACCTCCATCTCCCTTTGGTTCTTGGAGTGTCCTGGCTGCGTTTGCATGATCCGTTGGTGACTTGGGCACAGAACGCCATTTCTTTTCAAAGTCTCCAATGTGTGGACCACCTGAGACACATCTGCGCTGGCCAAGATATCGCCGCTCCTGCTGTTTCAATTCCTTTGGAGCTGTCAGACTTCTCCGATGTTTTCAGTGAACAGGAGGCAGATCAATTACCACCACATCATGCTTATGATTGTCCCATGGACCTGATACCGGATGCTCCATTGCCAAAGGGTCGGTTTTACTCCATGTCAGAGCCTGAGTTGGTTGCACTCTGAGAGTTTTTAGATAAAAACTTAGCTCGGGGATTTATTAGACCTTTGTCATCCCCCTTTTCGGCTCCCGTTCTTTTTGTTAAAAAGAAATTGGGAGAGCTTCGTCTATGCTGCAACTACCGACAGTTAAACGCCATCACTGTGAGGAATAGCTACCCCTTGCCGTTCATTCCGGAATTGATGGAGCGGTTGCAGGAGGCTACTATCTTCACTAAACTAGATCTGCATGGGGCTTACAACCTGGTTCGGATGCGCAAGGGGGACGAGTGGAAGATGGCATTTGGCACTCGTTATGGTCATTTCCAGTACACCGTCATGCCATTTGGTCTGACCAACGCTCCTGCTGTATTCCAGCATTTGATGAACGACATTTTCTGGGACATGCTGGATAGGTTTGTCGTGGTGCATTTTAATTTACTCTCAGTCTAGAGATCACCATATCCAACAGGTTCGTCAAGTGCTTCAGCGTCTTCGGGAGCATAAACTCTACGCGAAACTAGAGAAGTGTTTCTTTTTTCAGTCGTCGATAGAGTTTTTAGGGCATATCATTTCTCCCGAGGGCATTGCTATGGACCCTAAAAAAGTCAAGGCCTTGTGCAGTTGGGAAGCCCCTTGTTGAGTCAAGGACATGTAACGTCTTTTGGGATTTGCCAACTACTATAGGACCTTTATTCCGGACTTTGCTAAGTTAATGGATCCCATAACTCAGCTCCTCCATAAGAAGGTCCCATTTCTGTGGGTGCCCCCGCAACAACAGGCTTTTGAAATTTTAAAGAAAGCGTTTGTGGTCGAGCCGATATTGAGGCATCCTGATCCGAATTGTCCATTTGTGGTCGAGACAGATGCCTCTAATGTCGCTATCGGAGCGGTACTGTTACAAGCTCCAAAGGACGGCACGCCTTTTTTCCCATGAGCATACTATTCTAGGAAGCTCACAGCTTCTGAGCACAATTACACCATCTGGGAAAAGGAGTTGTTGACTATTAAGGCTGCATTTGAGACCTGGAGACATCATTTAGAGGGGGCTTGGCACAAGGTAGAGGTTCGGATGGATCATCGCAACTTGGAACATTTGTCTACCACTAAGAAGTTGAACCAACACCAGATTCAGTGGTAGTTGTTTTTCACAAGGTTCAATTTCTCCGTCACTTATGTTCCAAGTGGACAGAATCGGAGGGCAGACGCGTTGTTTCAGAAGCCCGAGCATATCGGTCCCGAGGATCCTCTTCCTCTACAAACGGTGTTACCACCAGAATCCTTAGCCGTACTTCAAGATCCAGTAGATTTGCGGGCTCGCATACAGGAGGCGCAGCGATTGGACGCGTGGACGCAGCAGAGAAGGGGGGAAGTTGGACCCGATTCCCCATGGTCCTTTGAAGAGGGCTTGCTAAGACATCGGGATTTATTGTACGTACCCACTAGGACGCTTAGAGCCCTCATCATGATGCAATGTCATGAAAACCCCGCTGCTGGTCATTTTGGTTTTCACAAAACTCTGCACTTGGTCACCCAGACTTTTTGGTGGCCTCATTTTCGACACGATGTGTTTTCCTACGTCGCTTCTTGCGTACAATGTCAACAAGCGAAAGCAGTGTCGGGTGTGCCTCCTGGACTTCTTCAACCACTGCCGACTCCGAGCAGACCATGGGGAGCAATCTCCATGGACTTTCTAATGCACTTGCCCTTTTCATCGGGTTATAAGACGGTGCTCGTGGTGGTTGACATGCTCACTAAGATAGCCCATTTCATCCCGTGTAGGAGATTACCCTCGGCTTGTGTTACTGCCCGGCTTTTCATACAACACGTGTTCCATTTACATGGCTTACCAGACAGAGTTGTTTCAGATCGTGGTGTTCAGTTCACCGCTCAATTCTGGAAAAGTCTGATGAATGCACTACGAGTACAAGTATGTTTAGCATCGGCGCACCATCCGGAAACTGAGAAGGTAATTGGCATCCTCGCCCAATACCTCAGATGTTTTGTAAATCAACAATAAAACGACTGGGTGACCTATCTTCCATCGGCAGAGTTTGCCTTTAATAATTCTCGGCACACCTCCATCCACATGACACATTTTTATGCAAATGTGGATTACCATCTGAGGTTTTTTCCCCTGTCAATCGCAGATTCTCCAGTTCCAGAGGCACGAGATTTTTTGTCAGAGTTATATGCGGTGCATCAATTAATTTCCAGCCAATTGGAATGAGCGAAAGCAGATTAAAAGCGTTTCACAGATCGTTCGCGTCGAGCAATGCCTCCGTTGGCTGTGGAGGACAAGGTGTGGTTGTCAACAAAACATCTTGGGTCAATCGCCCGATTAGGAAGTTGGATCATCGCTTTATTGGTCCCTTCCCTATCGAGGCAGTTATTAATCGACTCACTTTACCACGCTCCATGCGCATTCACCCTGTTTTTCATCACTCCCTATTAGTACCTGACACTCCATCGTGTACTCTCCATTCTCCAGAAGATACAGGTTCTCCATCTAGGCTCAGCACTGAACCTGTTACGAATACTACAGTGGTTGGAATTTATGATTCACGATGGCTGAAGGGACGATTCCAGTACTTCGTGGGAAGACTGGAAAATGAAACGGAGATTCGCTCTTGGCAGGATGTATCCAAGGTGCATGCCCCAGATCTTATTTGCATATATCATGCACAATTCCCTTCAAAACCACATCCTGATCGTCAGACTCAGGAGAAGGGCCCTGCGGTGAGGGATACTGTTGTGACTGAAAGGATCGATCCTGCTGTGAGTTTTGACTCTGATGACTCTGAAGATGAAAGGGTGGAGCTTGCTGTGAATGTGGAGTCTGAATTATCAGAGGACACAGATGTGAGCCAGGAGGATGAGAGATTATCGGACAGACAATCCTCACCAGAGCCTTCGAATTCACTCATGCCAGCAACTGATCCACAAAATGAATCAGGGGCTTCTAATGGGGAAACTGACAGATCATGGATTGATGCTAGAATCAGGAGAAGAATGAAACGCCAAGTTGAAGGGAGGTGTCAAGCCAGACATTGATTAGAAAGACTGACACGCCCATCCGGGTGATTTAAGGAGGATTGCTGATTCTCAAACTTTGCTTGGAAGCAAAGTTTTTGATGTGTCGAAAGGATACATGTGGAGCGGTCTTTGTAATTTATGGACATTCTGAATTACCAAACAGATTCCAGGAAGTCTCTCCAAGGACTGGAATATCGTACTATTAACTCTTTTTTAGTCTGGCTTTGTTTTGTTTGAATATTTTGAACTGTGGAACTCTGAATTCTCACTTGTGAATATAGGTGAGACATAACATTTATATATATATATGTATGTATGTATGTAAGTATGTATGTATGTATGTATGACATTCAGCTTTGTTCGGGTATTTTCCCACGTCATTGTAGTTTGCTTTTAAAGTTGTAGTAACATTTCAGCAGAATCTCATCTGCCATCATCAGGCTTGTGTATAGTGTTCATCTGTGAGTCAGACTTTTACAGTGATTTCAGATTTAAATTTGGGGCAGCGTATTGCTGTGCCAGAATGTTTTTTTCTTCATCCTGATTGGTTGGGAGTCTTGGTCTGTGTTTATTGGTGTTGGAGTTTGCTGTGTTCTGCTTGATTGGTGTTTCTGATATCTTCTGTCTGTTTTTTGGCTCTTTTTGTTTCTTGATTGGCTGGCAACATTGTGTTACTTTATTGGAGGCCTTTAGTGCAGCTTGGCTCTGGGTAAATGGACGGCTATCATTAGTTAGGAAGCTGGGTTTCATCTGGGTGCCTGGTTGGGGTGTGTTTGAGCTGGAGGTATCAGGGGGGATCTTTTTTTGCTCAGGTGTTTGCTTGGCTTGTGTTGTGGAGATTTTTTTGTTTGTGAGTGCAGGCTTCCAAATGATTGACAGCCTGGTGGAATTATCTCCTCTATTCATGCTTTCTGGTCTTTTTTCAATCTCTATAGCTTCTCTGATGATTCTGTGGCTGGGGTTTTCTATAGTGGCTAGGGTTTTGGTGCCATTGAAGTTGATGCTATGACCTGTGGCTTCCATGTGTTGGACGAGTGAAGAAGTGTGTTCAGTTTTTTGACTGCATTTTTGTGTTCATCCAGGTGGGTGCTTATTCTTCTATTGGTCTGTCCAATGTATATGGCTGGGCATGATGCACAGGGGACTTCGTATATGCCTTGGTTTTCCAGGTCAATTTTATCTTTGGGGTTTCTAAGGATGGCTGCTATTTTTCTGTCTGTTTTGAAGGCAGTCTTGATGTGATACCTGTGTAGTATCTTACTAATTTTGTCTGTAGTACCTCTTATGTAGGGCAGGACAGCTGTTCCATGGGTCTGTTCATCTTCTGGGTCTCTATTATGTCTCAGTGTGTTTTTGTGGATCAAACTGGTGATTTTGCTTTTGTGGAAGCCGTTGGCTGTCACTACTTTAGTCAGGGTGCATACTTCAGTCTTAATGTGCATATATATATGTGTGTGTATATATATATATATTGCAGTGGCTAAGGATACTTTCCTAAATTGATATGGCCGCTTCTGACTTCAAGCAAGTCTTTCCATCATTTTCTCAGTGTTGCAACTTGGATTTCTGATAGAGATATGATATGAAAGAAGTCTTAGGCTGTAGACCTATGTATATTTGTTGAGTAATCTGCTGCAGCGAATCCAGGTAGACTTTCAGCTCATGAAGCATACATGGAATTGCTCTTTTATTCTTCCAAAACATGTAAGAGTTAACCAGAATTCATTTTTCTTGCTGTTCTGCTTTTGAATGGCTTCATTGAAAGAGCTCAGAACATTTTACACTTTTGAATTTTTAATTTAATTATATCTTAAACAGAAACTTTCTCCCAATGCTTAGATGTGGCAAATGAAAAACATATTAGAAGAAGAATATACATTATAGTAAGGGCCAGTGCTAAATATTCAAACCTAGTTCCTTCCCTAGCAGGATAAACATACGAGCTAATCAAGCACTCTGAGTGTGGCAATCAAATTTGCAAATGAGTCTGTGTTCCAAAATTACATAAAGTCAGATCCTACTTAGAGATTATTTCCTAATTTCCTTCAGTCCCTGAAACCATTAAAGTACTATTTCCTAATTAGTATCTATTTAATACTCTGTGATATGGAAGGCAATCTGTAAGAGTATTTACTGAACAACATGAGCTGTTCATTAATGTATTCTCATTTCTTGCATCTGTGTGCGCTCTGCCTTTCTATCTATCAATAGAAATGTAATGTTAAATGCTTCACATTCTCAGTTTTTAAAAGGTAGAATTTGGTACTAGTATCATTTCTGCACTCTTAATGGTCACCACTGAAGCAGACTATCAATAATGACACATGGAAGCAGACTGAATAAACACCACAAACCACTTGGTCTTTCCTACAGTAATGTAAGTTGCCTTTTAATTATAAGCATGCTATTATTTCTAAATATATGTCATTTATTTTTATTAATTTATTTATTTTGGAACCTTCAAGTCAGTATTCATATCTGATGAATCCCTGCAGATTATTTAGCAAGATTTCAAAAGTGGTCTGCCATTGCTTCCCTCTTAGAGCTAAGAGAGGATGACTGGCTTTGGTCACCCAGTTGGTATTGTAGCTAAGTCGGGAATAAAATACATCGTCTCTTGGTTTCTACCCTGATGCCTTAATCACTGCACCAGTCTGGCTCTCTTGATATAAATTAGCAGATGCAAATGTTATTCAGCTCTGTCCACTTTCCCAACAATGCATTCTTTCTAATGCATGCATTCTTTTTAAAAAAAAAAATAATATGTAAATTCTGCGGTGCCTGAGACAGGGAAAGGCCTTCCTAGTTATATTCTTCATCTTAGTTAAATGCCTACAGAGCTTATTGGAAGGCTGGATCAGTTGGCTGTGTCTTTTTCCATCTTTTTTCTCCCAGGAAACTGTTCTTAGCTTGTCCTTTGCAATGAAATACACTATCTCTTTTAGGAGATATCAGTCAATAGTAATGCAGACCAGCTCATGGCATTTTTTTCTGATAGAGATTAACCCTTCCATATAAAAAAGGAAGATAGGTCAAATAAATGAAACTGTCAATCCCCAAGAAACAAAAATGACACGAGGAGTAACTTTTAAATAGTTTCCTTTATTGTTCTTCACCAAAAGACAGAATCATGCCAGACTAAAGCAACTATCTACAGAGCTATACTCTGTGAACAGCTATGGAGGAGATATTTTAACCCTCTTCCTGCCGACCAAACTAGCTAAGCTTCTCTGTCTCTTTGCCCTCTGGAAAGTAACCCTTCCCTCTTGGGAATCCAGATGAAGTCTGGATGAAGTCTAAACTTTGACAAGCAATTTCTGACCATTACTCAGAAAGCAACAGATGAATGTAGGGGATGTGAAAGTAGTTTCTGGAACAGACATTTCTATCCCACCAAATATTTATTGTCTTACTAGCTCTATCTAAGTAGAATTATTTAAGTAACAAGACTGGCCTTCTGAATGATTTTACTAAGAGATCTAAATCATGAGATAATTCAGTTTATCAGAGCTCTAACCAACATCATTTGGCTTTTTATGTAGAAAAACAAGCTCAACCAACTGAGGAGAATGTTCACCCTTTCCTTGCATATCCCCCCCCCCCCCAAAAAAAAAGAATAAAAAAATAAAAAACCACATTTGTGTCATGGCTTAGAAACCAGTGGCACCTTCTCCTTTATAAGTAGATTTTCCTTATAGGGCAATATGAAATTTCAGGCAATTTGAAAAAAAGAAAACATGTCTCTCTTGCATAGGAACTTTATTATTTTGGGGGGCTCCTCAAATGAAGATGGTTAACTCTTAATGCCTATTTTCTTTAGGTGAAGTGTTCCTGAAACTCTGGGCCCTGTTCTCTGCCACCTCAGAAAGAATTGCAGTTATATTTAATTTTGCCAATGTCCTCCACCTAAGAGAATGATTCATAATGAAAGAACAGTATCTCCATAGCAACCAGGAATTATTTCAGGCGGCTGTAAAGCTGGTGAATTTCCAACATGCTAAAGCTTCTGCAAAGGCCATAAGTACTTAGGAAGAAAAACAAAACAGATGGTTTAAAAAAAAATCCACCCTCTCTTCAGCTTCTTTCATTTTGGTTGCTTCATAGGAATTGCTAGTTAAGTTTGTTTTCTTCAAAACTCAAGTTTGGCAGCTAAATGTATATTTACATAAAGAGAGTGAAAATCATGGGAAATTTCTATAACATCCAGTACAACTGTATTCTCTTGTTCTTTGGAATAAACACTAACAATTTTAATTTCGTCAAGCTAAGGGAGAATTGATCAGAAAAAATGCAAATCAATTATTTCTGCAAGGCACTGGTTCCTGCAAACTTTCTACGTTTAAGATAATTTGAGATAATTTTCCAGAGTCTCCCTATTATCCAACATTTGAGGAAAGAAAATTTATCATATTTGTTTTTTCTTTTCTCAGATATACTGAGGATTAAGATATCATAGAAACAATGAACAGAACAATAGAATAACTGAGAGGAAAAATGTTAAATGAAAAGAGTATGTGGCAGAGGTGGTATTCAGCAGGTTCTGACCAGTTCTGGAGAACTGGTAGCAGAAATTTTGAGTAGTTTGGAGGACCAGCAAATACCACCTCTGACTGGCCCCATCCCATCTATTCTCTGCCTCCTGAGTCGCAGCTGATTGGCTGGGTCTTCTTTTGTTGCCCTGCACAGGAGAACGGAGCTAGAAAACAGGTTAGTGGGGTGGGGAGGGAATGGGATTTTGGAACTTTACCCCAGGAGTGTGGAGGGAATGGGGATTTTACAGTATCCTTCCCCTTTCCAACATGCTAAAGCTTCTGCAAAGGCCATAAGTACTTGGGAAGAAAAACAAAACAGATGGTTTAAAAAAACATCCACCCTCTCTTCAGCTTCTTTCATTTTGGTTGCTTCATAGGAATTGCTAGTTAAGTTTGTTTTCTTCAAAACTCAAGTTTGGCAGCTAAATGTATATTTACATAAAGAGAGTGAAAATCATGGGAACTTTCTATAATATCCAGTACAATGTTATAGAAGCCACTCCCACCAAGCCACGCCCACAGAATCAGTACTAAACATTTTTGAATCCTACCATTGGTATGTGGTAACATTTCATCCCCTACATTCAATGAAAAAAGAAGTCCAATAGCCACGACTCAACATTCAGACATACTTATCTGGTGTATATGTATACATTTTTGAGATTTTTTTGGTTCCACTAAACAATGAAGCAATAGATTCTTAAAAATTAGTATAAGATCATATTGGGAAGCTCTAATATTTATGTTGTCCCAAAATAAGTTTGAGTTGATACCAAAGAAACCATGCTAACTTGTCTATTTTTTGCTCTGTCTTTTCTTTCTGAGAGGTTCACTATTACCATACAACCCTTTTAGTTTATAAAATTTATAAAGCTATCAAAGATTTCACACTAATCAAATCCTCTTCTGTCTTGATTTTGTTCAATATCAACAGACAGGGACAGAGAGAATTTGGACAAGCTTTCAAGATCCTGTTTTTATGCCCTATAATCATAAAATAGCATTCCAGGAGTCTCTCTAATATCTATTTCGTGTCCTGGCCTCTGTTGAATGGTTGATAGATAACTGTTGCTGTTTAAAAATGATTTCAATTTTAATTTTCAAATTCCTTGTAACTGAAGAGCAATGTTTTGAAATGTAAATGAACTATATGTCAGGATTCTGGCAGCTACCCCCATTTAAATCATGAGTCTCGAGCCAAACTTCCAAAACTGAAAAAGGATTTATTGGAAGTTTACATGCTGACACTGCCTGGGTGTACCCGACACTGAGACACATAATTCTTTGTCACGCTTGACCCTGGTTTTCCCCCCACCCGCTGGGTGTATTGTAATTCATATTCTCCAATGGGACACATCAATAGCCAAGAGTAATCAATCATGTTCTCCAGTTAGAATTTAGCGTGGCAGAAACTTCAGTCACCTAGTTACTATATTTGAAAACATTTATGGAATGTGGTTTTGGTTTTGCAAGCTGCTGTACTGCTCCCCTCTCCCTTTCTGTTGGCAACTCTTAAAAAAACTGGAGAAATATATTATGAGTTGACACTATAGCCGGGCTCCTCCAAGGCCCCTTCCAACTCTGTAATTCTGGTATTTTTGAGATGGGAGTCTTCGATGATATAGTAGAGCACAGGAAAATATCTTCAGCTGATTCTTTAGACCACATGTAACCCCTCCCCGCTCCTACACTCCAAGTTGGTCTTTCCCTAAGCAGGCTTGGAAACGGATGTCACCAGTAATATAATTTGGACCATAAATGGCAAATAAACTGAATGCCATTCACCACTCAACATTTCCCAAGATGCTACAATAAAATACTCTTCTGGGAAAACATTACAAAAGTGAAATGGCAGGTGTCTTCTGTCCATCCCAGTGGATGCCTTCAGAAAGATCTGTAGATGGAAAGTCTCTCCATCCTCTCAGCCTTTCCAGACTGATCTAACTGCTGCTCCTCTAAAGGCAAAACAACGGACCAATAACTGTGAAACTGACACATCTGACAAGGCAGATGAAGACCTGTCAATTCCACCTTGTTTTTCTACCCTTTTCAAACAGAAGCAGTCAAAAAACTAATGAACTTATCACTTTCCAATAGTATAGAGCTGGTTTGACACTCACTAGACACATGGCTTTTCAAAGGAAAAAGACTGTTCTCTCTTTTTTTTATCACACAGTAACAAGAAATTAAGTAAATGTTGGAAAATGCAGGTTGCCTTTCAAAAGGTTGTCTCCTGCATTGTGTAGGATCAAGCTAATGAGCAATCATCCTTGAACAGAGCTAGTGCTATGACAGTATTAATCAGATAGAAAATGCCATTTTCCTTATTGGCTGGAAACACCTGAGGAAAACAACAGCTATTGATTTTCTTTCTTTCTCTTGTGTCCTTATTAAAGGTATGAGGGTTACAAATATGTCTGTTTTCTATCGATACACACATTTTTTGTCTTGTTTCTCAGAAGTTTTTACTAAAATTCATTAAAGTGATGCCAGCTGGTATAGAAACATTTATGCAAGCTCTTTTGGGGAATAGTGGAATCAGTGAGTTGTAATTTCAAATCAGTTTTATTTCCACAGGTCCAGACGTAGGGCACATTATCCTAGAAGTGGTTTCTGACATAGTTAGGACTATGATTTAATTCTGTAGTTTGCTAACTCACCACTAACTTTTCAATTTCTCTTTGGATAGCCTGATCTACCGGAATTAGCAGATGACATTTATCTCCATGGTAAAGATAAGCTCACATGCAGTTTGAGATTTGTTTTCAAACTGTTGTTAACAATGGAGATAGGAGATTAAAAAGAGGTTTTAAATGCATTAATGAATGAATATATTGTAGCAATAGAAATACATGTACATACAAGCTAAAAAAGGGAAAAAATCAATTCCCCATCCAATATTATACTAGCACCATGACAAATCTTTTATGTTGCAGAAAGGTTTAAAAAGTATTTGTTTTAGTAAGACTGGTTGCTCAAAAATGATTATACTGGAATTCACCCCATTTAATTTTCATTTCAGTTAGACTTGCAACCTCACAATATATAATCCACCTCTCTTACACTTGGGACTTTGATATAAGTGCTAAATATGTTTATTATTTATAAAATGTAAAGGCTATTCCAATCTGTAATAAGTCTGAACAGGTTACACAAACTCAATAGAAAGAACAAGAATAGAAAAATAAAATAAAGGGAGAAAAAGAATGAAGTTACAGTAATTTCAAACTGAAGAAATGAAATTACAATAATTTTAACAGGACTTATTTACAAGAAAATCTTAGGAATTGACCATTCATCAGGACTGAAGATAGTAATTAAATGTAGGATGTTTTAACTGCTTTCTGGGAAAAAGATAAATTAGTCTAGTTTCTTAAGAAACAGGCTGTATTCATGCTTCAACAGGTACTATTCCCTCATAACATCTTCCTTTAGATTAAAAATATGGGGAAACTGGCAGAAGGAAACATCAAAATAACACCCACACACTTCTGTTGTCAATATCATCACTAACTTAGTGGAAGATCATAAAACCCTCCCATTTCCCCTACGGGAAACTCTTTAAAATTTCCCTTATCCTTTAAAATAATTTCTAAAATAAATGGGAACTATCTAAATTTTTGAGATGCAATGGGGTATAATGATTAAGGTACAGGACCAAGGCAAGAGGGACCCAAATTCAGGTCCACCCTTAGCCATGGAAGCTGAGTGGGTGGTTTTTGGGTGAATTACTTCTCAACTTGAGACTTTCAAGAAGAGATTCGATTGTGTTAGATCTGGGGTGGATTGGGTCGAAGGAGCCGCGAGACCATTCAGTGAGTTCAGCTCTTTATTACAGTTAGGAATAGTCTGAGAGAATGCGAGCCGCGGCAGCCCTTCATATAGGGCTGGCTTGCAGCTCGGCGGCCAATGGCAGTGCTTTGAATCTCCCGCGATCGGCACAGCCAATCGTGGTAGATTCCCAGCGCTCCAATCCTGGCCGAGTATTCGACCAATCAGGTCGCTGTCCGTTCTGACCAATCAGTTACGAGGGTTTGGAGTATGCTAATATCGTGCACCCCTCCCCTCTTGGTTTTGCCCATTGGTGCATCGTGATGTAATCACGAAAGTAGGCGGGGCTTCGTACCTGCCTACTTGACTTGCGCGGTTCAGTTCTGGTGTGGTCGTCGACCGGTTCAGATGTCTTCTCTGTCGCTCCGGTTCCTTGGGATGGAACCACCTGGAACTGGGCTGGGCCTCTCTGGGTAGCTCCCTCCCGGTCTACCTGGGCTGGTTGAGCTGCCGCTTCTGTTGTTCCCGCCGGATCTTTCCGGGCTGGTTGAACTGGTTTGGCTGCTCCTTCCAGGTGAAGGTTCCGGGGTTTCATGTTCCATGGGTCCTGCGTCTTCAGGTGAGTAGCCTCGGTTTATTCGTGGTTTATTTATTGAGAGTGGGAGGTGTTCTGTTTGTGTTAGTTGGTTCCCTTCGTCTCTTTCTTTTTCGCTTGCCGATTCCCCCCCTTTCTAGTTACCTGCTCTGGTAGTTGGTTGTTGGTGACAGCTATCCTCGATCTTAGCTGGTTAATGTGTCGTTTCCAGCTTTTTCCGTCACTTGTTTCTAATTGGTAGGATATGGGGCTGGTTATCTGGGTGATGGTTGCTGGTACCCAGAGTGGTTCTCCTAATAGGTTTTTTGCATATACCATGTCCCCTATTTTAAATGTTCTGTGCTTGCTTGAGGAACCCGGGGGTTTGTCCGGGTTGTATGTTGGGTGCATTCTGTCTTGGGTTGACCGCAGTTTCCTACCCATCATCAGTTCTGCTGGGCTTCTATTTGTGGTTGCGCTAGGTGTGATGTGTTGTATGAGGAGCATTTTATTAATTTTGTCCTGTATGTTGGCTGCTTCTATTTTTTGGATGGCTTTCTTAGTGTATTGGACCATGCGTTCCGCTCGTCCATTCGCCGCTGGATTTCCTGGTGCAGTTAATGCATGGCGTATTCCTTGGCCTGCCAGGAATTGCTCGAATGCTAGGGCGGTAAATTGGGGCCCGTTATCTGATACTATTACGTCTGGCAGGCCGTGCGTGTCAAACAGTTTGCTCAGTTTTCTGATTACCGCCTCTGTTGTGGTAGATTTCATGGTGCTTACCTCCAGCCAGTTGGAGTAAGCATCCACTGTGATAAGGTACATGTGTCCCTTGGTTGGCCCCGCAAAGTCTATGTGAATCCTAGACCACAGGCCCCTGGGTGTTTCCCATTTCTGGGTTGGGGCTGCGGGAGGGTTAGGTCTGGATTCTTGGCATTGCTTGCATTTGGCCACCCAGGTTTCAATCTGTTTGTCCATTCCTGGCCACCATGCATAGCTTCTGGCCAGGCTTTTCATTTTGACCATCCCTGGGTGCCCCTCATGCAGCATCCCCAACACCCTTTCCTGTAATGTTTCCGGGATTACCACTCTGTCCCCCCAAAGTATGCAGCCCTTCTCGGTAAAGAGTTCGGTTTGTCTGTTCTGGAAGGGTCTGAATAGTTCGTCCTTGTCCCCTTCTGGTCATCCTTTTCCAACCCAGCTCAAGACTCGTGCCAGCCGCTTGTCATTATTTGTTTCTCTGGCAATGTCTGGTATGGTCACGAGTGGGTTGGGTATTGTCTCTATTTGGAGTACCTCTGTTGTGGGTGCTGGGTCATCTTCCCGGTCCGGTAGGGGTGAGTGGCTCAGGGCGTCTGCATGGGCGATGTACTTGCTGGGTCGGTGTGTCAGCTGGTAATTGTATGGTGCTAGGAATTTGGACCACCTAGTCATTCTTGGCGATGGGATGTTTGGTGTGGCCCTGTTTCCTGCCAGGATTCCTAGCAGCGGTTTGTGGTCCATGATTATTGTAAAAGTCCTACCGTAGAGGTATTCATGAAATTTCTTGACGCTGGCGACGACTGCTAGGGCCTCTTTGTCGAGCTGGTTGTAGTTCCGTTCTGGCTTTGAAAGTGTCCTTGATGAGAAGGCAATGGGTGCTTCCCTCCCGTCTGGTAGCTGATGGCTGAGGATGGCGCTGATCCCAAATGGTGACGCGTCGCAAGTTACCATCAGTGGCAGGGTCTCGCTGTACTGGATTCGTACCGCGTCGGATGTTAGCAGGTTCTTTGTGTTGTTGAAGGCGCTCTCTTCCCGTGCTCCCCAGGTCCAGGTGGCTGTTTTATCTAACAGCCTATGCAGCGGTTCCGCCACGGTCGCCTTTTGAGGTAGAAGACATTGTAAAAGTTTAACAGTCCCAAGAAAGCTTGTAATTCCGTTTTGTTTTGGGGTCGAGGTGCTTCCCTTGTGGCTCTCAGTTTCTTTTCTGTGGGGTGGATCCCTTGTTTGTTTAGGAGGTACCCTAGAAATTCGACCCTCTTGGCTCATAGTTGGCACTTCCCCTTTTTGACTATAAGTCCCAAGTCTCTGAATTTCTTCAGTACCTCCTTCAATCTGGCTTCTAGTTGTTTTTCATTTTTCACGGCCATCAATACATCGTCAAAGTAGGGCACAACCCCTTCTATGCCCTGGAGGAGTCTTTTCATAAGGCTTTGGAAGACCCCGGGTGCCATGCTGACTCCAAATTGGAGCCGGTTGCAGCGGAAAGCCCCTCGGTGCGTTATGATTGTTTGGGCTTCTGCTGTTGTGGCGTCAACCGGCAGCTGCTGGTAGGCTTGTGCCAGGTCGAGCTTTGCGAAAATTCGGCCTCCCCCCAGTGAGTGCAGAAGGTGCTGGACTACTGGGATGGGGTATGCGCTTTGTTGGAGCGCATGGTTTAGGGTGGCCTTGTCAGCACAAATTCTCACAGACCCATCTGGTTTGATGGGGGTGACAATTGGGGTCTCCCACCGGGCATGATCGATCGGTTCCAACACCCCTTGTGCGATGAGCCTATCGAGTTGCTCATCGATCTTGGGCTTGAGTGCAAATGGCACTTGCCTGGGCTTAAGGCACCAGGGCTTAAGGTGGATTGGCGCGATGCTCGGGTCTATGTTAAATGAGATAGAGGACCCTCGGTACTTGCCTAGGCTGTCATCGAAGACTGGAAATCCCTCAGGAGCGCCGCTTCCCAGTCTGCCTCTCTGATATAGTGTATTCTGGTTACTTCGATGCCCAGGGGTGCGAACCACTGTAGTCTCAACAGGCTTGGGAGGTCTCAGTCGATGATCATCAGGGGTAGTACTTCTGTGTGGCCCTTGAAGGTGACCTTAAAATGGCCTCTGCCGACTACAGGGATTCGGTTCCCCTGATAGTCTTTGAGGGTGAGTGTTTGGTCTTCCAGTTCGTGGCGGCGGATTGTGGGAACCAGGCACTTGAGTGTGCACCAGGAGACTATTGAGAGGAAGGGCCCGGAGTCCACCTCCATGTCGCATCGCTGGTCTTCTATCCCGACCGTCACATATACTTTTCTGGCATCACTGGTGGAGGAATGGCCGATGACGACGGTCTGGTGTGTTTCCTCCCTTTGTCTCATCTCCTGGAGTCGCCTGTTCCAACCTTCTCAGCTCCAGTGGTTCTCCATCAGGCGATCGCAGTTCCTGGTGGGAGTGCTTCTTCTCTGTCTGGCGTCTGACGAGCTGGCGTCTCGTCGCCGTGGGCTGTAGTGTTTTTTATTCCGGCATACTTTGGCGATGTGTCCCCGTTTCTCGCAATGCCTGCAGATGGCATCGAGAAAATGGCAGTCCGCTTGGGGGTGATCACCGCCACAGCCAGCACACTGGAACCTCGACTTATGACCTCATGGATCCTGCCACTCCCGCGCTGATTGGAGGCGGTGGAACTCTTCCTCCTCGTCTTTGGTTTCTGAGAAGGAGTCACTGTCGCCGTGGTGTGTGGTTATGTGGTCTGCCTCTGGTCGCCTCTCGGGGATCAACGTGGTCTCTCCGGCCACTGCTCGTGGCATGATGCTCGATTGTCGCATCCGAGCCGCTGACTTCTTGGCCGCTTCTGTTGCAGCGGCTTCAGTGAGAGCATCAGCGAGGGAGATGTCTCCCTTTGCCATGATGCGGCTCTGGAGGACGGGGTCTCAGAGTCCTAGTCGGCGAATTCACACAGGCCGCCCAGGTCCCGTAGCGCCGCTATGAAGTCACTCAGCCCCTTGCCTTCGCATTGATCCCACCTGTAAAAGTCATGCCACCGGATAAGGATGGGCACAACGGGGGCGTAGTGGCTTCGTAGCAGGGGCTCGAGATCATCCCACTCCATCGCCTTGACGTCCTCTGGCTTGGCCAAGGCTTTGGCCATCTTGAATACTGCGGGCCCGCAGTGCGTGAGGAACACGGCTCGTTTCTTGTGGCCATTGGCGTCCTTGAGGTTGCTACTCTTGAGGAACATTTTGAACCTATCGGTATAGGATTCCCAGTCCTCAGTTGCAGGGTTGAAGGGTGCGGGTGGCGAGTTGATGCCGGCCATGCTGCCTGTCACTCCACCACGTACTGGGGGTCTCCTTGTTCACAATCCCATCCTCGTCACCAGTGTTAGATCTGGTGTGGATCAGGTTGAAGGAGATGCGAGACCATTCAGTGAGTTCAGCTCTTTATTATAGTTAGGAATAGTCTGAGAGAATGCGAGCCTCGGCAGCCCTTCATATAGGGCTGGCTCGCGGCTCGGCGGCCAATAGCAGCGCTTTGAATCTCCCGCGATCGGCACAGCCAATTGCGGTAGATTCCCAGCACTCCAATCCCGGCCGAGTATTCGACCAATCAGGTCGCTGTCCGTTCTGACCAATCAGTTACGAGGGTTTGGAGTATGCTAATATCGTACAGATTGCCATTTGTCAGAAATGGTGTAAGGTCTCCCACTTGGGTGGGGGCTTGGACTAGATAACCTACAAGGTCCCTTCCAACTCTGATTATCTCTTATCTGTTAAATTACTTATCTTTCTGGGTGAAAATAGCTCTACCTGAATTCCTTGAGATAAAACAAAACACTGAAAAGGTGAAAAACATGCAAAATGTTGAAATAAAGGTGAATAGTCAGACTTTCTTTCTGTTAGCATTTGTTCTATCAGGGATCTTCTAGGAACAAACTCCAAAATCTACTTCCAGCAGGATTCTTGCCAGAATTTATTCTTATTCCTAACAATGCCAGTCATTCATATTGTTTCAGCCAAAGGCTTAGGTTAAAGGCTTTTTCCCATCTCTGCAAAATGGAAATAAATATATAGTAAGGGGGGCAACTTTTTTACAATGAAAAGGAGGACACAAATAAATTGAAGAAAAAAAACAAAACCACTTGCACATGGCACATTCCTGCACGTGGTGCATTCCTGCATGTGGTGCACTTTTGCACATGGCTCACTTTTGCACGTGGTGCACTTTTGTAATAAGACTACAAAAGACTACATACACTCCTGTGTGGAGTACATGCATCTCATAATCATGTCTCACCACACTGTACCGAGCCTTGATGAATCGTCATGTCAAATACAAATACGTCACATCACACACAACAGATCAGATTGGCATTGATCAAATATGGAGATTTACAGATTAGTCTTCAAATATCAAAAAGGAGGACATGTAGGAGGAAACTTTTCGAGAGAGGACAGAACTTACAAAAGGAGGACTGTCCTCCCTAAAGGAGGACGGTTGGTCACTTTTATATAGGCCATAAACATTTGAATTTTCATTTTAGAATACTCCATAAGAAAACAATAACAATTAAAGAAGCAGTCATTTATCTTTTGCAGGAGCGAGTGCCTAAATTAATCTTAGCAATTTTAAAATATGTGGACTTCAACTTTCAGAATTTCCCAGCCAGCATGCTGAAAGTTAAACATAGTTGGCTAGCTAATACTTGAATGAGAGACCTTTTGAAATCCCAGGACTGAGGGCTAAACTGGAAGGCTAAAAATATAGGCCTGAAAGAAGTCAATTGCATATGTCTTCATGTTTTGCTAAAAATAAAAAATAAAATCCTACCATACAATAAGTTATAAAGACATCAATGTTTTTGAAGTGTAGTTTGAAAGAGAAGGTTAAAATATATGTGAGCTGTCTAACCCTGCCCATCAGGGAGTTTTATTTTATATCTGGGAATCTTCAGGGTCAGGTTTAAGCTAGAATGTGATTCAAGAGTTCGAGAACGAAGGGGAACCTGTGCTGAGATAAATCAATTCTCAGGAATTTAGCACACCCCTGGCTTATTTAGACCTTAAGCCTTTTTCAATTCACCTTCTAAATGCCCCAATCCTAGAGTGTTTCATTGTTTCTCAACTACACATATATCAGTGTAATTTGCTGACAATGTATTGGCAAAAATTGGCTGTGGGTAATCTTAGGAAAATGCCAATGTCTGAGAACAAAGATAGTGAAAATTCTTCTAAGATGATATTTTTGCCTTGTGGATCTCAGAAATGGTAGGTGGAACACATTTATTCATATCCATACATTGAAGCCCAGGATCAGTCAAATTTCCACAGCTAACCTCAAATGCGCCTGGCTCTGTCACCTAGTTTTGTCAACTACTTTTACTTTATTTCAGCCATGGTAGAAAATAGGAAATAGGATTCTTCAGAATGATTGTGCAGTGCTTTACTCTGAATTTCCTACAGTTTGCTGCAGCATGAAAATGTTCATTGGGGACCTCAAGACAATGTTGCATTCCTGATGATTTGCCATTAGAGAACAGCAAGCAAGGTATTCAGGATTCTCAGAGCAATAATTGATTTTCACATAGCAGAAAATTATGGGAGGTTGCCTGTGTTGCTGTCAGTTTTCCAGTTACTCTGCATACCATGACTTTGGTCTTGATTAGCAACATTATCCATATTATTGTTCTAATGCTGCACACATTTCTCAAGAAAAATGATAGGCTTCTATGAACCAGGCAATTCTTGGCAATTCAGAAAAAAAAAAACCTAAAGTCTTCTAACCCATTTTGCTCTCTATAGAATTATGAAATAAAAAATCTTGGACAAATTATGGTCTTTGTCTCACACTACATTTTTCCTGGCGAATGCATTTCATCAGCAAAGAGTGAAGAGCTGTGGTGGCATAGTGGTTAGAATGCAGTATTGCAAGTTAATTCTGTCGACTGCCAGCAGTTCAATTCTCACTGGCTCAAGGTTTACTCGGCCTTCTTCTGAGTTCAGTAAAATGAGGATCCAGATTGTTGGGGGCAATATGTTGACTCTGTAAACCATTTAGAGGGGGCTCTAAAGCACTGTAAAGTGGTATATAAGTCTAAGTTCTATTACTATTTCCCTTTAAAGGAAACTGGAAGCAAATATTCTAAGCAGAAGATGCTCATTTTTTGACTGGAAGCTATGGCTCTGTAGTAGAAACATCAATGGTTTATTTTCAGCTGAGTGCTATTAAAGCTATGAGAGTGAATATTGATCTCAAAAATGTCATATAAACATCCAAACTAACACCATCAAGTCCTTTTGAATAATGCTGCAGAAAGTAAAGGAGGGATTGAATGTGGAATAATATATCTGTTGCATACTAGTTTGCAAAAAAAATGTTAAAAATGTAGGCAAAATTCATTTTGTTTCGTGAAATCACACTCATTATAATATTCTTCTAATTCTTGTACAACAATTAAATACCGTATATACTCGAGTATAAGTCGAGTTTTTCAGCCCATTTTTTGTGCTGAAAAAACCGCCCTCGACTTATACTCGAGTCAGATTCCACTCTGAAAAAAAAATGGTGTGGAGCTCCGAAGCTGGGCAGCCGCTTCCCTGCTTCCGTGTTTCCTTTGCAACTTTTAAGCATGGGAGGGGGAGGCTTTTCTGAGCTCTAGGCTGAAAAAGCAACGCGAGCCGAGGTCGCTCCACTCAGTTTCATTTCCTCAGCTCCAGCTGCTTTCAGTCCACTCGGGAGGAGGGGGAGGGGGAGGGGGAGGCTTTTCTGAGCTTTAGGCTGAAAAAGCAACGCAAGTGGAGGTCGCTCCACTCAGTTTCATTTCCTCAGCTCCAGCTGCTTTCAGTCCACTCGGGAGGAGGGGGAGGGGGAGGAGGAGGGGGAGGCTTTTCTGAGCTTTAGGCTGAGAAAGCAACGCAAGTGGAGGTCGCTCCACTCAGTTTCATTTCCTCAGCTCCAGCTGCTTTCAGTCCACTCGGGAGGAGGGGGAGGGGGAGGGGGAGGCTTTTCTGAGCTTTAGGCTGAGAAAGCAACGCAAGTGGAGGTCGCTCCACTCAGTTTCATTTCCTCAGCTCCAGCTGCTTTCAGTCCACTCGGGAGGAGGGGGAGGGGGAGGAGGAGGAGGAGGAGGAGGCTTTTCTGAGCTTTAGGCTGAGAAAGCAATGCAAGTGGAGGTCGCTCCACTCAGTTTCATTTCCTCAGCTCCAGCTGCTTTCAGTCCACTCGGGAGGAGGGGGAGGGGGAGGAGGAGGGGGAGGCTTTTCTGAGCTTTAGGCTGAGAAAGCAACGCAAGTGGAGGTCGCTCCACTCAGTTTCATTTCCTCAGCTCCAGCTGCTTTCAGTCCACTTGGGAGGAGAGGGAGGGGGAAGGGGAGGCTTTTCTGAGCTTTAGGCTGAGAAAGCAACGCAAGTGGAGGTCGCTCCACTCAGTTTCATTTCCTCAGCTCCAGCTGCTTTCAGTCCACTCGGGAGGAGGGGGAGGAGGGGGGGAGAGAGAGAGAGATCATAAGAACGGCTCTTGGTTTTTTCTTGCAAGGGAGAGAGTGACTCCTGCCTACCACTGTCATCATCATCATCTTTTGCGTTAGTGAATCAATCAAACCTTTCATGATAGTGAGATCGTTTCCCAAATTTCCCTTAAATCAGGGAAGAAATCAGAAACAAACCTTTGGGCTGAGAATAAGCTTGTTCCTATGATGCCATTTTTGTTCACTTCAGTGTGAAAAGTGTGAAAAAACACACTTCTTTTTCTTCATCTTCTTGTTCCCTATACTGGTCTCTTTCAAAGAGGAAATTGTGAACATCAAACTTATTCTCAACTGTCCTAGTGAAAGTTTTTATTGGCATCTATTTTTATTTTTGAAATTTACCAGTAGCTGCTGCATTTCCCACCCTCGACTTTTACTCGAGTCAATAAGTTTTCCCAGCTTTTTGTGGTAAAATTGGGTGCTTCGACTTATATTCGGGTCGACTTATACTCGAGTATATACGGTATGTGACATATATTTAAACAGGATATTCAGAAAATGCTTTTTCTTTTGAGAAAATGCTTTTTCTGAATGCACTATCTAGGTCAGTGGGCAATTGGCATTAAAATAGCTATTTTTATTATTTGTATCATATAATTGAATATACAATTAAGAAATACAAAACTATTTCTTAAATAGTGCATAAAAATAGTTTCAGAATAACAGAACAGAATAACAAGAGCAGAATTAGTAGGAATCTTGGAGGTCTTCTAGTCCAACCCCTCTACTCAAGTAGAGAGACCCTATAACATTTGAGTCAAGTGGTTGTCCAATCTCTTCTTAAAAACCTCCAGTGATGGAGCATCCACAACTTCTGCTCTTCCACTGATTAATTGTTCTCACGGTCAGGAAATTTCTCCTTAGTTCTAGGTTGGTTCATCACATCTCACAAAACATCCATGGCTTATTTGAAAAACCAGATTTTCTAAAATAGAGTAGAAAATGGATCTGGAAAAACCTCTGGGGGATTGGGGGATTCCAGAAGATAAGAATGGTGACTGAAAAGGCACACATCTGAAGCACCACAAGATGGCAATCTTTAACTGGAAGGATGCCCGCCCTGTCAGATTTTACGGTATGGACAAAACTAATTGATATTTGCTATCTATCTTTGGAATATTGCTAAAGCAAAGAGGCAAAAGATGTAGGTAACATTTCTCTTTGGAGCAGTAAGACAAGTTACAGTACAGAAAATGAAAAATGGCTACAAAGTTTACGTTAGATTTATGATATAAATAAATGTGAACTTGTGCATTGCCTGAAAATTAATTAAGTAGTTAAGTTCAGACAGTCTACAAAATGATCAAACTGACAACATTTATAAGCAATGATATTGGTTTATTGATTCTGTGACTCAACAAAATTATTCTGCTTTATCATCAAATTCTCATGTGGTACCTATTAGAGACATTTATTCAAATAATGGAGCTGAAGATGCTTAGTTAAAATAGCCAAGTTTCCCAAAAGGAGACAATTAAATACTTGTGAAAATATTGTTGAAAGCATTTCTCTCTCTCCCTCCCCCCCCCCATTCTCCCTCCCTCTTTCTCTCTCCCCCTCCCTCCTTCCGTCCAAAAGTGCCTTCAACTCAGTTTTGACTCCTGGTGCTGGCCTGGAAAAGTTCCTAGCCAAATATAATATTGTGATTTTGTTTTCAAATAATCCTACTATTGATATCCACTCATCATTTCAAGTTGGAATATAATAGTTTATTGTACATCACTTGATATATCAGCTAGAAATGTGTAGATGGATTAAAAATCCATCAGAGATACATATATTGTTTTACATATCTGATCTTTGGCACCATGATCTGGATCCCTATATAGAAACCCTCCGGAGTATTAAGTCTATCAGATTTGGGCTGCAAAAATCCAGGAGGCCCATTAAAAATAGCAAAGGATTATAGAATTCTTGTTTTTACAGTCTATATTCGGTAGGATTGCATAACCAGGTCCTTTATAACAAAAATAGTTTGTTGTAAAGTAGGCCATTAATTAATTCTTTGCAGACTAATCAATTACTACATGTTATAGCTTTGTTTGTTAGAGGCAGTTTATTTGTTTGTTTAGAGCCAACTGATATAATAGTTAAGTCTGGAACTAGAAACTGGGACATAGTGAGCACCAGTCTCACCTTAGAGACAAAAACAGCTGGGTGATCTTGGGCCAATCACACTCTCTCAGCCCTGGAAAGGTGGCAATGGCAAACTACTTCTAAAAAAGTTTGCCAAAAAAAGGACTTGCCTTGACATTTGCCAGGAATCAATACTGACTTGAAAGCACGCATGCATACAAACTTTGTGCCCCCATTTTCTCCATGTTATATTTACTGACTCTTTAATAGTCAACATGAGATACATTTTGTGTTACTTATCTGCCAGGACCCACCAAAAAAAGTTCTTAGACATTTAATAAATATTCCTGTGACAAATAACCCATATTTTCTTCTACAAATATTTTCTTCTGATTCCTGGTTTCCATTCAATTTCTTTAAATCTCCTGAGAACAATTCATTCCCAACTGTGAATCCCAGAATGGAAGCCTTTTGATAATATAAGATTTAAAATGCATTTTTCTTTGAGAGTTTTTTCTCATTAAAATATAGATGGTTTTAAACAGAAATGGCAAAATGCATCAACGATGCCTTTGTCAAACTAGTAGGTCAGAATGACAGCATTCCAATTAAACTATCTGTTCTGTACATGATAAATAATTTCTAATTGTCAGAATCACAGCTTGTTTGTTCTCTCTTCTTTCCCTTGAATCTAACCTGATATATTAAATCAATCACCCTCAAAGCATCCTAATGTTTTTTCCTTAGCAAAATAAAAGTACCAAATGATTTCTTATTTGACTTGATTTATACCTTTTCTTTATAGTTGGACAAGCAGTGAGGGTGACCAAACTTTATGGATTTTCTAAATTTTAAAGGGGCACGCTGTCTCCTCTGTGCCTGATGAGTCTCTGACAGAAGGAAATAAGCTGTAATTCATGAAAGCTTATGCCTTTAATAAAATGTGTCAGGAGGGAATGCTCCTACCCAAATTCTTCTGGGGTTTTTTTTTTTTCAACCATAAATTAACATGACCCTCTTCCCACATAGTCTAATAGCAAGGACATCGTCTCCTGCCAATTTTACCCACCAGACAGTTTGTCTAAGGAGGTTTCAGTCATCCACGTCAGGGTTGACCAAAGGTGCTTTCTTTCAAAAGACAACTGGATTTTCTTATTTTGCTAGAAGATGTTTCATTTCTTATCCAAGAAATTTCTTCAGTTCTGACTGAATGGTGGAGAATAGAAGAATGGTGGAGAATAAATCCTATAAATCTCCACCAATCAGTCAGAACTGAAGAAGCCTCTTGGCTGAGAAGCAAAATGTCTCCCTAACAAAACAAGAAAGTCCAGTTGCCTTTTGAAAGAAAGCACCTTTAGGGCACCAGACAATTTCATAATCGGTGAGGTGGTCTCTTAAATAGGACTGTCAGTTTAGCTTAGGAGGTTCTCTGAATCTCAAGTTCTTGCAAAACTGTAAGAAGAGTCCTGTGTGCCTTAAATTTCTCCATCACTGTCTAATCTGTAGAGTCAAGCAACTGGTGACATTGTCTTTATCCTTTTTTATGTGGTGGTCGAAGCTCGTGGTGTAGTAATACAGTCAGGGATTAAATGACATTGAGAACCAGTAAGGTCCAAGTGCTATAAAATTCCCAATTTTGGCACAATTCTTTCATCTTCTCCATTTATTTTATGCAAATACATATTGATTTGGTCATGAAGGAAGATTATGAGGCAGCTTGGTGAAAAATGTTTCTGCAAAGTATCAGAGAAATGTACCTCTAATGGAATGTATTGAATAGTATAAGCATAACACCACTGATATGCTGGGTTTTATCTTCTTGTAAAACTTAGAACCTACATAGTTTTCCAGTCTTTTCAGCATTTTTAAGATTTAGGGTGAAAAATAACTCTCTCTTTTTTATTACATCAATATCCTAGCTTTTTATCCACATATTTATGACACAATTAGAATTAACAAAAAGTGTGAGCTGGCAGCTTCAGCCCTCATGGAGATGCAAGGCTGAGTAGAGATATAAATCAATGTTTCTTCAGTCTTAATCTGGCATTGAACTACTGCAGAATGTTCTGATACTTGAAATAATAAGCTTGGAAAATTAATATATGCACATAGGCAGAGGTAGGATTCTACCAGTTTGGAGAACCGGCAAATCATTCCCCTTACTGGCCCTGCCCCTCTCCACCTGCCCCTCTCCTCTCCTCCCAGCCCAGTCAGTCACGTATCCGTGACATCGCTGACTGCATTCTCCCCTGCCCTGGCCAGTCACTCCTTAAGATATTTCTTTCTTTCCCCTTCTGATGATCAGCTGTGTCAGGATCTCCCTCGCTGTCTTACTGCTTTGCCAAGAAGGCTTTCCTGAGGCCCAGAAGGCCCAAAAATGAAGTGCGGGGGGAGGGTATGTTGCGCACCCTCCTGAATTCCATTTTTTGCCTTCCTGGGCTCCAGGGAAGTCTTCTGGGAGAAAAAACATCCCCCCTAGGAGGCTTCCCTGAGGCCCAGGAGGCCCAAAATGGGGGGAGGGGTGAAGAAGGAGGAGGAGGAGGAGGAGGAGGAGGAGGAGAAGAAGAAGAAGAAGAAGAAGAAGAAGAAGAAGAAGAAGAAGAAGAAGAAGAAGAAGAAGAAGAAGAAGAAGAATCCTTTTAGAGAATTGTTGAAGCACTTGGAGGTTTATCTGTGTCCTCAGGGTCACCTGAGTAGGGTTCCTGGTTCCTGCAGTCTGCAATTTTTCATTACAATTTTCAACTTTCAATTTTTCTCCAAGTGCTTCAATAACCCTCTAAAAGGACGCAGATTATCAGCTTTCTGCAAATCCTTCCATTCCCCACTATCATGTTAGAGCTGAAGAAGCTTCTTGGATGAGAAACAAAACATCTTCAGAAGAAAAAACCAAGAAAGTCCAGTTGCCTCCTGAAAAAGCACAATCATGACCTGGATGACTGAGAATCTCTACAGACAATTCTACTTGCTCAGTATTTTGATAATTATTAAGCAACCTGTTGGGTTTTCGTTCCAGAGATATTTTCTTACAATATGACTATGGGTAGGCAAAAAAAAAAAATCAGTAGGACTGGATAGATTGGACTGAAAGAAAGTGGCTGACTCAAAGTCATCTAGCCAACTTTCACCTCTAAAGTAAGATTAGAATTCTCAGTCTTCTTATTAATAGCCTGGTGCTGCTAGACCAAATTGGTTCTTCATATCATTTGTTTGGAACTGTATGTATATATGGAGAGAATCAGAGCTATTTATATGCCCAGCAAATCTTTGACAGGAAGGTGTGAAGCAAGCTGGGATAAAATCTTTTCACTGGAATGAATGGAATACAAAGTTTCTCTTGGTTCACATCAAATTTGCAGCTTGGTAGCACAATTCCCAATTGGGCAGGCCAAAACCTTCACTAATTCTAGCGTCTTGCAAAAGCTTTAGCTTTATTCTCGCTTTCTTACCTTGCCATATATACTTCAGCATAATTTTATTTAAATCTTCACAATGGTCTTTTCCAAGCCTAATTGGTATTGTTTGAAACAGAAATAAAATTCTGGGTAAAATATTCATTTTGATTGTTGAAATTCTCCCTATTAATGACAATTGTAAGTTTTCCCATTTCTTCAAATCTAAAGCTGTCTATTGTTTAAGTTTAATATAGTTATTATCTTTTAATGTGCTACATCTTGCTATCAAGTATATCCCCAGATCTGCCAGTTCTTCTCTCTGTCTCAGTAGCATGTTCTTTGTCAAAATCTTTGTTTTGTCTTTATTTTCAAACCAGCCACCTCACCATATATCTCTATCTTTTCCAATAACTTTGGAGATGCTTCTAATGGATCTTCCAAAATAAAGGCTAAGTCATCAGCAAAGGCTTGCAGTTTAAATTCTTCCTTTTTAATTTTCATTCCTTTTATGTTTTTATCATCTCTAATATTTCTATTCAACACTTCCAAAGTCAATACATATAGCAAAGGAGATAGGGGACATCCTTGTCTTGTGCCTTTTCTTATATTAATAAAGTCTGTAAGTTCTCCCTCCATCATTACCTTTGCTGTCTGCTTATTGTATATGGCTTCTATTGCTTGGATAAATTTTCTGGCAAAACCCATCTGTTCCAATAATAATAACATAAATCTCCAGTTCACATTGTCGAATGCCTTTTGAGCATCTAGGAATATCAAAGCCATTTGCTTTTCAGGGTATGCCTCATAATATTCCAAAGTATTCAAATTTACTCTCATATTGTCTCTAATTTGTCTCTTTGGCAGAAATCCATTTTGATCTGGATGAATGAAATTATTTAAGTATTTTTTTAAGTCTTTCTGCTAAAATTGAAGCAAAGATTTTATAGTCTGCATTTAATAAAGAGATAGGTCTGTAGTTCTTAATTTGCAGTGGATCAGCCTCTTCGTTTGGAATAAGTATAATATAAGCCTCTGACCATGTTTTGGGTATCATCTTCTTTAACATAACTTCATTCATAACTTCTAGCAATGGAATACTCAATGATTCTTGTAATGTTTTATAAAATTCTGCCGGAAGCCCATCTGGACCTGGTGCTTTTCCATTATTTTGTTTCTTAAGTGCTTCAGTTAATTCCATCATTGTTATATTGCTTTCTAGCATTTCTTCAGTCTCTTTAGGTATCTTCGGTAGATTAGCATTTGACTGTTTGACTTTTTCCTCATCGATATTCTCTTGTTTATATAATTGCCCATAGAAATCTCGAATAATTTCTTTTTTCTCCTTATTACCATAACAAACTTGGCCTTGGTCATCTATTAACTTCTTGATTCTTTCTCAATTTATATGCTAGCCATCTACCTGGTTTATTTGCATCTTCAAAATAATTCTGTTTAGCATTTCTAATTTTCTGTGCCAATTCTTCTTTCTCTATTAATTCCATTTTATGTTTAGTTATATCCAACTTCAATTTAATATCTTTTTTCTGTGGCGTTTTCTGTAATTCTTTTTCAAGTCTTTTATACTCATCTTCCAAAGCCTTAGTGGCTTGCCTTTTCCTAATATTCTTTTTTCTTATATATTCTATTATCAAACCTCTAGCATATGCCTTTATTGTATCCCAAACATTCTGCATTGAAGTATCTTCTTTTTTATTTTCTCTAAAGAAAAAAGCCAATTCTCTCTCCATCAATTGTGTAAAATCTTTTTCCTTTAAAATAGTATTGTTTAATGTCCATCTCGATCTTTTTTTTTGTCCCTTCCATTTAATTGTCATTGGGCGATGATCTGCCCAAGTACTGATTTCAATATTTGTCTCTTGAATATTAGATATTAATTCTGTTGAGATCCAAATCATATCCAATCTGAACCATGATAAATGTCTATTTGAGTAGAAAGTGTATTGTTTAGTTTTAGCATTTCTTTCTCTCCAAATGTCTTTTAAAGTTAATTCGTCTGTCATTTAAAAAAAAAACTTTAGGGAGAGTCTTTCTATTTTGTTTTGTTGTTGTTACTATATAGTCTAGTTTATTGTCCACAATTCCATTGAAGTCTCCCATCATAATTATATTAACATAGTCCAGTCCAGTTATTTTCTTTTTTTGGAACAAATTTTATTGATTTTAAAGACAAACAAACCATCATTAGCCATTAAGTACATAAAACCTCTTTCCATTATTAATTTTACAAGTCAAGTAGAATATTATTTTATGCAACATAATTCTGTTTTACACCATTTCAATATAAACATATAGATATCTCTTAACAAATTTCTCATTATTTCTCTTTTCGTATTCAATTTCATTGTTACTATTATTATTTTCTATATTTATCCAGTTTATAGTCAACATCTTCATTCCTCTCTGACTTGATTACCATTATTCTCATCTAACATTCCTCCGAGGTTTTATTAATTCTCAAACAAAACATAGATACACAAAACACAAAAATATAAAACTTCTTTTAAGAAAGTAGTTTGGCCCCAGATTACCTCTCTTTATATGGACTTCAATTAAATTCGTGCTCATCTTATATACCATTACCTATCTTATTTACCATTCTATATCTTCTATATAACTTCTCCCCGCTTTTCATTCTTCTTATTTCTATTTTATTTAATTCATTTTAATTTAAATCATTGTATTTGTATTTTTGTCCATTCTTTCCAAATTATCCATTTATCTCATTCCCTATAGTAAGAAAAATAAAAGAATTTCTCCTGAAATCACTGATCAGAGTATGATGCCTTTCTATCCTCCCCTAAATTAATATTTAAAATAACGCCTGATACCCAATCTGATTCTGCTTAGTACATTCTACCTACTAACCTTCAAAGAGAAAAAATAATAAATTCATAATAATTAATATAATTAGATAATAAATCTAAATATTAACTCTTATAACATTCCGATTGTCTATTTCAGAAAACAAGTGCTACAATTTTATTAAATTTTAAAATCTGTCATTCCTAAACATTTCAATATTTTAATCTTTTATTAATTCTTATAACATTCTAGTTTTCTATTTCTAATACATAGTACCATCTTATGTACCTTGCAGAATCTTCTTTTTTAAAGAAATTATACCTTACCCTTTATCCCTAAAAAAAAATCCTTTTTTCCCATCTTGTTTCATACCTTTGTAGCTTTTCCCTCCCTTTTCCCTCCCTTTCTTATCCCCCCTGGCCTTTTTTACCCCCCCCCCCACTAACCTCCGCCTTTTTAGTTTTCCCTCTCTGTTGTAATCCTTTCTCCTTTTGCTCAGTAACATTAAGTTGGTTTTGCATCTTATTTTTTCTTTTCTTAAGTGTTTTTTTAAATCTTAAGTCCTTCATTTCCCTTCCTCTCTTTCTCCTTTCTCTCTTAATTAATTTTTTAGATTCACTAAAGATGGCGTCTTCTTCTTCTTTTTCTTCTTCTCCTTCTATTTCCTCCATCTGTTGTTGTATTTGCTGATCAATAGCAAGCACCATTTCTAAAGAAAGGAAAGCTTCTTTCACAGCGTCCTTACTTTCTTGATATTCCTTTCTAAGTTCATCATCAGATAAAGCCATTCTTTGTTCTTCTTAGAGCAACCAAAATGTTTCAAAAGTTAAAACAATTCCTCAAAGTCCCAGAGACATCAATCAGTCCAAACAATGCACAAAGTTCTCGCTTTCTCTTCCTGGGGTGGAATCAGTAAAAGGGAAAAGAAAAAAAGCCCAATCTGTATTTTACAGCCTTGTTGCAATCAATTTCTAGTCTCAAAATCTTCAAGGCATCTCCTCCAGCAAGATCTTAATATTTTTTTTTGTCCTCTCCCTTCCCACTTATAACAAGAAGCCAAGTTTTTACCTTTTATAAAAAACAACAGATTTCTCAATGGCCATTTGTTGATTCCATAGGGAAGGAGAGTAAACTTTCCTTTCAGCACCTCAATTTTGCCGCTTGAAATCCTCCTCTGGAAACAAAGTATTTTTCAAAAAATCATAGTTCTCAGGATTAAACGCCTCTTAAAGTCCTGGATCAGCCAAAAAACTTTCTCTTGTAAACTTTGTCCCCTGTTCCTCCTGCTCAGTCTTACCCAGCTGCCAGCTTCTTTGTGGCGGCCATTACAGACTGCCGCTCGACCGCCTTGAGAAAAGGGGGTTTTGCTGGCTGGGGAGGGGGTTTGGTTATCGACTATTGAAGCATTTTCCTATCCTATAATTTATAAAAAGGAACAAACAGTTAGATATGGGGAACTATTGGATGAAAAGGGTGAACTTAAATCGATACAAAATTTAGAGGAACAAGGTAAATTGATGAATTGGTTTTCATATGTGCAAATACATTCAAGGTATGATGAAGATTCTAAAATAGAGGGATTTTATGATAAACAGACTGATCTAGATAAGATCTTGATGGTTACTGATGAGAAGGTGATTAAAAAATTATATGGTTACCCACTGGGAATTAACCTAGAGGAAGAATAAGTTAAAGAAACTATGATTGTTTGGGGGAAGAACTTTGGATATGGGATTGATCTAGAGAAATGGCAAAAATTGTGGTCTCAAAATTATAAAATGACAATGTCAACAGCATATAAAGAAAATTTGTATAAGATGTTTTACAGGTGGAACTTTCCCCCGACAAGAATAGCAAGAATGTTCAAGAATAAATCTGAAAAATGGTGGAAATGTCATCAGATACCTGGCTCATATTACCATATGTGGTGGACTTGTGAGAATACTAGAAAATATTGGACTAAAATTCACATGTGGTTGGAAAAAATGATAAAGAAACGTATAGATTTGAAACTGGAGTTTTTTCTATTGGGAATCTTACCAGATACTTACAGTAAAAACTTGAAATATCTGATAAATAAATGTAAATGTATTAACAGCGGCTAGGATTGTATTTATTAAAAATTGGACGAATGAGAAAATACCATCGCAGAAAGAAATTATTAAGAAAATATTGGAATGTGCTGAGATGAGTAGATTGACATTTGAAATTAGAGAGCAAGAGGATAAACAATTTTATGAAATTTGGGATCTTTTTTATCAATTGTTAGATGACCAAATACAATAATAGAATATCTAGAATATTAGATAGCAAGGAATATCTTTATTTTTTTCTTTTTCTTTTGTTATTTGACATTATATCTATAAAGGGTTTAAGATCTGCTATGATTATATGATTTGTTATAGAATAAACTGTTTAAAGTATTGTTATCTCATAAAGCATGAATGATTAAAAGTATAGTCAAATGATTTTTTAATAGCAATATTAGGCTATATAAGCTTGGATTGACAATATGAATTGTTATGTAATATAACTGTAATTGAGACTACGAAATGAATGCACAAAACTGATGAACCAACCGACATACTGTATGTACACAAGAGAGTTGATGTTTTTATGTCTTGTTTGTTTTTGTTTGTTTGTAGAAAATCAATAAAATTGTTTTCAAAAAAAAATTTATCTTGGTTGTTTCAAATGGTTTCTTGTAGGATACATTTGTATCAGGAGTGAGTAATTTTTTGATTAATTTCAGAAGCCTGTAAATGATGGATTTAGCTATGCAATAAATAAAGAGAGGGGGAGAGAGAGTAGGACTGGAGAGAGGAGTGGGAGGAATAAAAGTAATGAATGGCAGAAATGAAGAAAAAAGGTATTTTAGGGATGAAGCCAATAATCACTGGAATATAATTCTCCACAGATGGAAGTCTGAAAAAAATCTAGACCCTGATATCAAAAGTTTCTCACTTTCATTGTTATATTCAGTTTCTTCAGATTTATAACCAAGCAAATGGCAGAGTTGAAAAATGTTTTTCAGACGCTCAGTGTTACTGAAATATTTAATAGTGGATGTGACCTTTCTGGAACAACAGATGCTTGATTTATTATGTTGTTATTGCTGTTGTAAAAATGTTTGTTTTCAGTTCTCTTCATCTACTGTAATAATGTACTTTTAATGGAGAATGTTCTGGTATTTGTTCAAGGACAAAGAAAAACCCTGATTTTTAAAACATTTAAATTTAAAAGTACATTCTTCAGACTCTTCTTCACTATACTCGAACCTCATTATATTCAAACTTTCCTATATTTAACAGAGAACTGCATTCAAAATAAAGCAGCCAAACTGATTTGGCTTCAAGTGAAATTCAGTTAGGATGGATGATCAGCTGAAATTTCAGAATTTTGAAATGCACTTCAAGGAAGCTGTTATTCCTCCTGGTAAAAGATCAGAGTCTAAGTTTTATTATATTTCATCCCCATATAATTTCATATGCAATAAAGATATTTTCTTCAAGAGAAAGATTGAAGAAATCTTCATGGAAATGAAAATGATTCAATGGAAAAAATGTTAATGAAAATATATTAAATCAATGTAATTACTATAGCCTTCATGCAGTCATTGTCCTCAACTGTTATATCAGAGTTGGGCAAATTATAGCTGAATGAATCACATAGCCCCATAATAGCAATAAAAATAACATTTAGGTTTATACACCTACCATAACACTCTATAAAAATCTCTGGGCAGTTTACAATGTACACATTATTTACATACTGTTCCTAACAATCTTGGTCCTTATTTTACTGACCTCAGAAAGATGAAAGGCTGAGTCAACCTTGAGCTCATTCAAGACCAAACTCCAGGTTGTAGATGGAATTTGCCTTTAATAATGCACTTTAATCACTGCACCACCAGGGTTCTTAATCCCCAAGACTTTAACTCTTGGTTGCAAATGACCAAACAAAAATTATGAAACGTTCTTAATTAAAATAAAAAAGATCCAATAGATCCATTAAACCTATTGGAGGTTTAACTTGAGCTTAGACACTTTCTTCCTGCTACACACACACACACACACACACACACACAGAGGGGTGGGGGGGTGAGTAAAAGGCTTGAAAATTCTAAGGATTTAACTCTTACTTTTTCTACCTAGGACAAATAAAAATAGTCCTTTCTCATGCATGCTATTAGTGTCCAGAAGAATTTTGTGGAATAACAAAATGTAAAAATAGCATCTTGTAGGCTAGTGAGGATACTTCACCTTTCATTAGTGCAGAGCATAGCCTTAAAATAGCAATCCAGTTTAGCACCAGGCAAAGAAAATGTGCTTTAAAAATTATTTCAAAGTCAAAGATGATTTCAGAGGCATTTTGAGGGAATGGAATGGAATCCTACTTTACTACAGGATGTCCAAAGTTTCTCTGTGTTGGTGTACGTGTGTGTGTGTGTGTGTGTGTGTGTGTGTGTGTGTGTGTGTGTGAACAATGAATCTTTCATTGTATAGTCATGTTTCTAGCATTTGGCAGCCTGATAAGTTTCCAATATTTTAATTAAGTCATTTTATATGTCTTCCAAGTTCCTGCAGTTCTGCTTCATTGTGGTACAGAAGTACTCCTGGGAGGAATGCCTGAACAATGCTGGGAGTGTACACCAAGAATATGTGTTTCATCCCAGTCAGAATATGACCATGGTGGCTCACAAGGTTAGAACGCTGAGCTAATGATCAGCAGACTCCTGTTCAAAACCCTTTGCTGCCACGGGACAGGGTAAGCTCCCATCACAAGGTCTATCTCCTACCAACCCAGCTGTTTGAAAATGGGTGACTGTGAGTAGATTAATTGGTATCACTCTGGTGGGCAACTTCAGGAGGACACAAAGAAGACCCCAACTGGGCATCCCCTGGAAAATGGTGATATCACCACAAAACAAATTATTTCACCACAAAACACTTCCAACACAGGAAGAATAGAACCCAGAATATATAAAGGTAGTCCTCAACTTACAAGTTTAGCAACCATTCAAAGTTACTGTGGCACAGAAAATAGTTAATCACAATCAGTCCTTGCACTTATGACTCTTGTAGCATCCCAACAGTTGCATGATCAAAATTCAGGCACCTGGCAATAGGCACATATTTATGATGGTTACAGCATCCTGGGTTCATGTGATCTCCGTTTCTAATTTTTCCAATGGGTTCTGACAAGTAAAATAATGGATAGCAAGATTTGCTTAACTACCATCTGATTCACTTAACAACCTTGGCAAAAAAATGTAAAATCAGATGTGATTCAGTTAACAAACATCTTGTTTAGCAATGAAAATTCTGGTCCCAATTAGTTGAGGACTACAGATACCCTCTCAAACCCAAGGAGTGATGGTCATCCCAACATCCTATTTAAAGCCAACAAACTGGATTTATTGGACAGGTGTATAGGAAGATATGGAAATGAATGTCTAGGTGACAAAGGTGAAGGTAAAATTATATTTTAATTCCTTGTTTTGAGCTCTCATTCTAGTTTATCATCTGATTTAACGACTGAACTGAGTAAATGCCGCTTGTTTTAATAATATTTTAATGTATTTAATCTTTTGTTTTATGAAGATAACCTTATTGTTATCTATCTTGAATTTCAGTCTCTGGTAGTAATAGACATTAATATTTGTAAATTGCCATGTGCCAACTCTTTATTCGTGATTTTAGTTGTAATGGTCACATTTCTAAATCTATTTAAAAAGTCTTCATTGTAGAATATAAAGATGAAAATGAATTCACAAGATTTACAAGGAAGAATACAACCAAGTATTTATTCAATCTATGGAATGGATGCTAACTCTCCTAATGACTTTAGATCAGTGATGGGATTCAAAAAAATTTACACTAGTTTTGTGGGCGTGGCTTGGTGAGCATTGCATGGCTTGGTGGGTGTGGCTTGGTGGGCATGGCAGGGAATGGATATTGTAAAATCTCCATTCCCTCCCCACTCCTGGGGGAAGATTATTGCAAAATCACATTTCCTACCCACCCCACTAACCTGCTTTCCAGCTCCGTTCTACTGTGCAGGGCAACAAAAGAAGGACAGTTCTTGGACAGTTTGATTTCACAGAAGTGTAATTGACTTGGAGTTATATTGTGTTATTTAAATGTTCCCTTTATTTTTTGGAGCAGTGTACTTTGTGTTTATACTAAATACCAATACTAAATACTAATCTATGGTAATCTTTTGATAGTACATACTATTGGAGAGTCTAATTATGCATGGCTCTTGACAATATATCAATAATCTATGTGCATGAAATGTTTACTAATTTTGGTTTCACTTTTTCATATCTTTGGATGACTATCCAATGATCAAGAAACAGACCATTTATTCCCTTTACCCATCTGAACATAATTAATTTGTCATCACCTTGGGGCATATTTGGAAAATAGATTTTGTACCATTTTAAGGGGGAGAAACTCACCATGTAATTTTAGAATTATTTTTAGTTCGGATGAGATCTCTTTTTGGGTTATTTCTTTAGCCTCCATTTGTCCTTAGCAAATTGATTATTTAGGCAGAACACAGTGCTGCAAGGTGTGAGAATCTAAAAATTAAATCCCAGAGGATTTTAAGTAGTTGATGACTCTGATAATTAATGGCTTATTCTCATCTAGACATATTGAATGTTTCTCAACAGTCTCCAGCATTATAAAATATGTCATCTTAAGGCTGTAATCCAACTCACTTTCTCCTTGAGGTAATTCCCAGTGATTATAGTGAAATTTATTCTTTTATTTTAAAAATAAACTTTATTAAAGATTTTTTATATAGATAGATAGATAGATAGATAGATAGATAGATAGATAGATAGATATAGATATAGATATAGATATAGATATAGATATAGATATAGATATAGATATAGATATAGATATAGATAATATTCTTAAGTTTTTGCGGGTACTTACATGTCTGGCATTCAGCTTTGTTCGGGTATTTTCCCATGTCATTGTAGTTGTGCTTTTAAAGTTGTAGCAACGTTTCGGCAGAATCTCATCTGCCATCATCAGGCTTCTGATTGGAATCAGGCTTCAATCAGAAGCCTGATGATGGCAGATGAGATTCTGCCGAAACGTTGCTACAACTTTAAAAGCACAACTACAATGACGTGGGAAAATACCCGAACAAAGCTGAATGCCATATATATTTTCTTAAGTTTTCGCGGGTACTTACATGTCTGGCATTCAGCTTTGTTCGGGTATTTTCCCACGTGGTGCTTTTAAAGTTGTAGCAACGTTTCAGCAGAATCTCATCTGCCATCATCAGGCTTCTGTATGGTGTTTGTCTGGGAGTCAGACTTTTACAGTGGTTTCAGATTTAAATTTGGGGCAGCCTATTGCTGTGTCAGAATGGTTTTTTCTTCCTCCTGATTGGTTGAGAGTCTTGGTCTGTGTTTATTGGTCTTGGAGTTTGCTGTGTTCTGCTACTAGTATCTTCTGTCTGTTTTTTTTTGGGGGGGGGGCTCTTTTTGTATCTTGATTGGCTGGCAACATTGTGTTACTTTATTGGAGGCCTTTAGTGCAGCTTGGCTTCGGATAAATGGACGGCTATCATTCGTTAGGAAGCTGGGTTTCATCTGGGTGCCTGGTTGGGGTGTGTTTGAGCTGGAGGTATCAGGGGGGATCTGTTTGTGCCCAGGTGTTTGCCTGGCTTGTGGTGTGGAGATTTTTTTGTTTGTGAGTGCAGGTTTCCAAATGATTGACAGCCTGGTGGAATCATCTCTTCTGTTCATGCTTTCTGGTCTTTTTTCAATCTCTATGGCTTCTCTGATGATTCTGTGGCCGGGATTTTCTATGGTGGCTAGGGTTTTGGTGCCATTGAAGTTGATGTTATGACCTGTGGCTTCCATGTGTTGGACGAGTGAGGAAGTGTGTTCCAGCTTTTTGACTGCATTTTTGTGTTCATCCAGGCGGGTGCTTATTCTTCTATTGGTCTGTCCAATGTATGTGGCCGGGCATGATGCACAGGGGACTTCATATATGCCTTGGTTTTCCAGGTCAATTTTGTCTTTGGGGTTCCTGAGGATGGCTGCTATTTTTCTGTCTGTTTTGAAGGCAGTCTTGATGTGGTGTTTGTATAGAATCTTACTAATTTTGTCTGTAGTGCCTCTTATGTAGGGCAGGACAGCTGTTCCATGGGTCTGTTCATCTTCTGGGTCTCTATTATGTCTCAGTGTGCTTTTGTGGATCAAGTTGGTGATTTTGCTTTTGTGGAAGCCGTTGGCTGTCAATATTTTAGTCAGGGTGCATAGTTCAGTCTTAATGTGTGTCTTGTCTGCCAGGCGTTTGGTTCTGATAATTAGTGTTTTAGCCACGGAGTTTATCTGTGCTGGGTGGTGGTGGGATTGGGCGTTGAGGTAGCGGTTGGTGTGTGTTTTCTTCTGGTATATGGTGTGTCCTAGTGTGCCATCTGTTTTCTTGTAGATTAGTACATCTAGGAATGGTAGTTGTTTGTTTGTTTCTGTTTCCATGGTGAACTTGATTTTGGGGTGTGCGCTGTTTAGGTGTGTTAGGAAGTTGTTTAGGTTTTCTTGTCCATGGGGCCAAATCACGAATGTGTCATCGATATATCTTAGTAGCAGAACACAGCAAACTCCAAGACCAATAAACACAGACCAAGACTCTCAACCAATCAGGAGGAAGAAAAAACCATTCTGACACAGCAATAGGCTGCCCCAAATTTAAATCTGAAACCACTGTAAAAGTCTGACTCCCAGACAAACACCATACAGAAGCCTGATGATGGCAGATGAGATTCTGCTGAAACGTTGCTACAACTTTAAAAGCACCACGTGGGAAAATAACCGAACAAAGCTGAATGCCAGATATATATATATATATATATATATATATATATATATATATATATATATATATATATATATATATATATATATATATATATATCTTACGCGGGAGAAAACCCGAATAACCAAAGATCCATATATAAATTCTGAGGTTTTCACGGGTATTTGTATGTGGATCTTTGGTTATTCGGGGTTTTCTCCCGTGTAAGATTAGAAGTATCTAGGCAACGTTTCGATGAAGTCTCATTCATCATCTTCAGGCTTGGTCTTCAGCTCTGTGCTTCTCAGAATGACTCTAATAAACGCAGACCAAGACTCTCAACCAATCAGGATGAAGAAAAAACCATTCTGGCACAGCAATAGGCTGCCCCAAATTGAAATCTGAAACCACTGTCAAAGTCTAACTCACAGACGAACACTATTCAGAAGCCTGATGATGGCAGATGAGATTCTGCTGAAACGTTGCTACAACTTTAAAAGCACCCCTACTATGACGTGGGAAAATACCCGAACAAAGCTGAATGCCAGATATATATATATATATCATAATTTAACACATTTCGTTAAAAATGAAATCAATGTAAAAAAAATGGACCTTTTGAAGATAAAACTGACACATACATGAAAGAAGTAACCAGCAACCTGTTATCATATGTGGTTAAGATGTATAAAAGCAAGAAAATATTGGACAGAAATACATGTATGGCTGGAAGAGATGATGAAGCAGCATATAGATTTAAAGCCAGAAATAGTTTTGTTAGGTATAATAGCAGAAAGCTATGATAAAGGGACTATATACTTAATGCTACATGTATTGACAGCAGTGAGAATTGTATTTGCACAATATTGGAAAAATGAGAACACGCCACTAGATGAAAATATCATTCAGAAAATATTGGACTGTGCAGAGATGGATAAATTGACATTGAAAATAAAAGATAAAGGGGATACAATGTGGAATAGGTTTTATCAATGGTTAGAGATAAGAGGTAGAAATTAGATGAAGAAAGATCATTGCTGTTGTTCATAATTATAAATATGCCAGTATAATTAATATGATCATAATTAAGCTAATATAATTATAAATGTAGTTATAATTATTACCTGTATTATCATTATTACCATCAGTATATATGTTATCTTTTTTTCTTTTGTAAAATGAAATGCCCGGACAATATACTGTATTCAAAATACTTATATTTAAATAAAAAAATGTGACTTAAAAAAAAGAAGAAATTACCAACAGAAATGCAGAAATCAAAGTGTTATATGAATACAACAATATAAAGTATATTTACTGTGGGGGAAGTACAAGACTAATTGTGGAGGATGGGGAAAAAAACTGAATACGGGAAATCCTTGACTTATGACTATAATTGGGATTGGAATTGTTGTTGCTAAGCAATGCGGTAGTTAAGCGAGCCACATCCAATTTTATGTTCTTTTTTGGCATGGTTGTTAAGTAAATTCAGCTTCAACCATTGAGTTTGCTTTTCAGAAACCCCTTGGGAAGGTCACAATGATAAGTACATGACTCTAGGATGCTGCAGCCATTATAAATGCATGCTGGTTGCTAACAGCCTGAATTTCAACCACATGATCATGGGGACATTGTGATAGTTCTAAATGTGTGAGCTTGTCATAAGTCATGTTTTCAATGCTATTGTAACTTGGAATGGAAGAGGAATAGGAATAGAATAGAATAAAATTCTTTATTGGCCAAGTATGATTGGACACACAAGGACTTTGCCTTTGGTGCATATGCTCTCAGGGTATATAAAAAGAAAAGATACATTCATCAATAATCATAAGGCAGAACACTTAATGATAGTCATAGGGTACAAATAAGCAATCAAATCACACTAGGGAACAATCAGTATAAATCTAAGTATACAAGCAACAAAGTTAGAGTCATGTAGTCATAAGTGGGAAGAGATGGGTGATAGGAATGATGATGTGAGAATTGAAACAATGTAACGCTATTTCTGCTTCTGTTAATCCGCTTACGCTCAGAATTAGTTACAAAAGCCCGCATCTTGTAACTTTTCGGGAGATAAGAATCAGGATAAAACAAACATTGTTGCATGCACGTATGTTTCAAAAGCAGTGTCTAGACCTATAGAGGGACCATCAGCAAACAGCTGGAGGTCTAGGAAATACCAATAACTAAAACAATCAAAAAGCCACTTGATGGACCGGGGGAATGTTAATGGGCAATAAAGTATCCCCCGAAGGTATGAATTCCAATGACAAACCGCGAATCAAGCCCTCATACAATGAGGCATTTAGGGTATAAATATACTGTGTAAAATATGCTCTGGGTTCCATCCTGCTGCCTTGGATGTGAACCCGCTTCTGCAGAACCGAAATAAACTCAGAGAGAAAACTCAGCTCCGTGTCGTGTCAGTCTCTTGTGCAAACGCAATCTGACAGTTGAGTGCAATCTGACAGCTGGCGAGCCAGCCAGGAGATTCCACGGCGATCCTCGGTGTTTTGGGGACTGGTGAGTAGTGGCCACTCCGTCTCGTTTGGAGACACCCCCACTCCCCATTGATCGAGAGATCCCAGGAATCTCCGATCCAAAACGAAGCCTCAGAGAGAACGAGAGAGAGCGAACGGACTGAGTGAAGGTACCTTGCGAGTGATCTGGGATCACGGGAAAGCCTGAGTCGGGGACGCCCGCACCTCCGCATACCTGGACTGACGACAGGTCCCCGGAGTGATCAGGTAAATTTGTTCCTTTTCCAAAAGAATAGGGTTTTTGATAGAAAGGTGTCCTTAAATTTTCTCTGGGAGAAAGTCCAGCGCCTGCTGGAGGACAGGTCTGGTGACGAGAATGGGGAAAGGGCAAAGTAAGAGGTTATTGGAAGCCTCAAGGGGAGAGAAGATAGAGGAGGAAGAAGGCAGAAAACCTATTCCGGTAGATTCGCCCTTGGGACAACTACTAAACCAGTGGTTCTCCCCGAATCTAAAGCATTTTACCCGGAATCTGGAGAAAAAGCACATGATTTTTTTGTGCAAATACAGGTGGCCAAAATACCCCCTTTCCGATCCAAAATTCCCTTATCATTGGGCACCGGAGGGAGAAACCAGTACATACTGGATGAACCAGTTAAAAATTTACCAATTGGCTCACAAATTAACCGCAGAGATACCGTACCTGGAAGTATGGTATCACGTTGAATTTGAAGGACCCAGCCTGCCACCGGCTGATCAATTTGTGTCCAAACTTAAAAATCCGGAGTCTGACGATGAGTTCTATCGTCCTCCACCAACTGTTCCTCCACATAATCAGCAAGATTTATTAGCAGCAGCGGCAGCGGCTCCATTGCCTCCCTCCCCGCCGCCTACACTCCATGCACGCTTGCGGAGAGAGTTAAGGGATTTAGAACAAAGCGTTCAGAACTTTCCCTTTCCACCGGCACAGTCAGCGCACGCTTATCCCTTGCGCGAAGTGCCAAACGGTCTAAATGCTCAGGGACAGCCCGTGGCTATGTATGCCGTTCAACCTATGAGACCTGGGGAACTGAGAGAGTTAAAGCAATCACTTCCCCGGCTTCATGAGGATCCACAAAAAGTAAGCCTAGAATTAGAACTGTTTCTGGGACCAAATGATTATACGTATGAAGAGCTGATGTACGTTTTAGGGCATCTATTCAGCAGGGAGGAAAGAGATTTGATTAGGCAGGGAGCAATAGAACATTGGCGAGTGTTACAATTGGGAAATGACCAAGCAGTTGCTGGGGATGTTAAGTTCCCTTTGGCACCTCCCAATTGGAATATCCAAAATGCAGAACATAGACAAAATATGAAAGATCTAAAGACAATGATCATTGAGGGAATTAAAAGTGCAGTCCCTCAGGGTCGGAACTTAACAAGAGCTTTTGAGATAACCCAGGGAAAAGATGAATCCCCAGGGGATTATTGTGCCAGGCTAAGACAAAGCTTAGAAAAATATTCAGGGGTAAAATCAGACACTCCTGCATTTGAATTCATGTTAAAGATGCAGTTTGTGGCAGGAGCCTGGCCGGATATTCAAAAGAAGATCCAGAAGATAGATAACTGGGGGGCGCAGGGAATTACTGAATTGATCCGAAATGCCCAACAGACCTTTGTAAACAGGGATGAGATCAAGACCAGGCAGAAGTCTCAAATGATGCTGGCAGCGGTACAGAGCGCTGCTAAAAATGAAGTGAGGAAAACGGGAGAAAGTGATCAGCCAAGGAAAGAGACGTCTGGAGGAAGGGGGAGAGGATTCCCTCCCAGAGGGAGACCTTTTAGAGGGAGAGGGATGAGCACTAATAGAGTAGGTATAGATCGTAACTGTTTCAGGTGTGGCAAGCATGGTCACTTTGCGCGCGAGTGCCAGAACAGCCACCCTGAAAGAAGTTACGCTCTATATGAAGACTAGGGAATTTCCGGCTCCTTTAAGAGGACCTACGGGGAGCCACTGATAAATATAAAAGTAGGTCCAGACCGTCAGGAGTTAACTTTCCTGATAGACACAGGGGCAAGTCGTACCTCAGTATGCGAGCCCATAAATAAAAGGATGAAGGGAAAGGAAACAATTTTGGTAGCTGGAGTGAGTGGAAAGCAGAATAGAGTGAGAGTTTTGGAAGAGGTAGAGATGAGTATGGATGAAATAGAAGTTTGTAGCAAGGTGTTGTATATACCAGAGTCAGGGGTGAATTTGTTGGGAAGGGATCTCATGCCAGCGTTTGGATTCCAGTTGAGGGATAATAGTGGAATAAGGATGTGTGTTCTGAAGGAAGAGGATATAGAACGGATTCATGATGGTGTTTGGGCAGATGGACAAAGTGTGGGGAGGATGGAAATAAAACCCATCGAGATCAAGGTACAGCCAGGGATCGTTAAAAGTTGGACACCTCAATACCCAATGAGTAAAAAGGGTAGAGAGGGATTGAAGCCTGTAATTGATCAGTTGTTACAGCAAGGGTTATTGGAACCAACCATGTCCCCTTTTAACTCTCCTATCTTGGCTGTACAGAAGAAGGATGGAAAGCACCGGCTAGTAATGGATCTAAGGGGGATCAATGGGCTTGTAATACCACGTTTCCCGGTGGTACCTGATCCCTATACCATTTTGGGTCAGATACCCCCAAAGGATGGGTGGTTTACAGTCATTGATCTAAAGGATGCTTTTTGGGCATGTCCGCTTGAAGAGGGGAGCAGAGATTTGTTTGCCTTTGAGTGGAGTGATCCTGAAAGTGGGAGGAAACAACAATTGAGATGGACAGTATTGCCCCAAGGGTATACAGAAAGTCCTTTGTTGTTTGGCCAGGCTTTGGAGGAAAAGTTGCAAGCTTTTCCAAAGGAGCCAGGGGTAAGTTTGATTCAGTATGTAGATGACTTGCTGTTGTCTGGAGAGAAGGAAATGAGAGTTAGGGAAAGTTCAGTAGCTTTACTGAACTGGCTGAAGGAGCAAGGATTGAAGATATCAAGGGAAAAGATTCAATTTGTAGAGAGAAAAGTGAAGTATTTAGGACATTACATCATGCAAGGAGTCAGGAGTTTGGATCCTGAAAGGGTGAAGGGGTTAATGAGTTTAGCTCCACCCAGGAATAGGACGGAGGTTAGAAAAGCATTGGGGTTAGTTGGATACTGCAGAGCTTGGATAGATCAATATGCAGTGTTAGCCCATGAACCAGAAGTTGCAAGGAGAAAGGGAGACTATTGAATGGACAGAGGAGGATGAGGAAAGGTGGGAGGAAATCAAGAAGGCATTAGCCACAGCACCAGTGTTGGCTCTGCCTAACTTGAAACTCCCATTCCATCTATATGTTTCTGCAAAATCAGGAGTTGCAGTAGGAGTGCTTGCTCAGAAGAGGGGGGGGGGCGGTTTCAGCCCATTGCCTTTCTGAGTAAGACATTAGAACCTGTGGTGAGAGGTTGGCCCATCTGTGTGCAGGCAGTAGCTGCCACAGCTGTTTTGGTGGTGGAAAGCAGGAAATTGACCTTTGGGGGAGCTATAGTAGTACATTCCCCACATCAAGTAACCTCAGTGTTGAGTCAGTTGGCTTCCACTTGGATGACTGAGGGAAGGATTTTAAAATATGAAACTATTTTGAGAACAAGTCCAGATATTATTATCGGGACTGATAAAAATTTGAACCCAGCAGAGTTTTTGGAAGGGATCAGAAAAGAATGGGAAGCTGAAGATCATGATTGTCTGTTAGAAGTTGAAATTATGACAAAAGTGAGAAAAGATTTAGAAGAGGTTCCACTGGAAAGAGGGGAGAAGTGGTTTGTGGATGGCTCAAGCAGAGTTGAGAATGGCATAAAGAAAGCAGGATATGCAATAGTTACTCAAACTGGGGAAGTAATTGAGAAAGGATCATTACAAAAAGGATGGTCAGCTCAAAAGTGTGAGCTATACGCTCTCAAAAGGGCTCTGGAATTGGCTGAGGGAATTGAGGTGACTATATGGACTGATTCTAAGTATGCTTGGGGGGTGGTCCACACTTTTGGGAAGATCTGGCAAGAAAGAGGGTTTATAAAATCAGATGGGAAACAGATAGAGCAACTCCAGCTAGTAGAAGGAGTGTTGGAGGCTTTACAATTACCACAGCAGGTAGCCATTGTTCATGTGAATGCACACCAAAAGGGGAATAGCCTGGAAGTTGTTGGGAATAGATGGGCAGATAGATGGGCAAAAGAGGCAGCTGGGGAGGTAACTCTACAAATGGTATCAGTACCCATGTTGCCTGAAGAGCCCGAAGACAACTGGGAACCAGATAGAACTGTAATAGAAATATTAGAGAAGGAGGGGTGCAGAAAAGCAGAGAAAGGATGGGTGACTGGGAATGGAGAAAAAGTTTTGTCAGAAACACAAATGAGAAATGTCATGCAGTATTTACATGAGGGGAGTCATTGGGGGACTGAAGCATTGGTACAAGCTGTCAAACCAGTGTATTGGAGTCTAAACATGTGGACCATTGCCCATTCCATTTGCTGGAAGTGTTTGATATGTTTGAAGGTTAATAAAAGTGCATCCCGAAAAACAGAGAAGGGGGGGGCGGCCTTTAGCAGCTTGGCCGTTCCAGAAGATACAAATTGATTACACTGAGCTGCCACCCAGTGGGGGATGGAAATATCTGTTAGTAGTTAAAGATCACTTGACAGGGTGGATGGAAGCTTTTCCCACTAAACAAGCCACCGCTTCCATGGTAACAAAAATTCTGCTAGAACAAATAATACCTAGATATGGCATGTTTGAAGTGATAGACTCTGATAGAGGCACACACTTTACACAGAAAATTCTTCAAGAAGTAATGAGGGCTATAGGGGTGAGATGGGACTTACACACCCCTTGGCATCCTCAGTCTTCAGGGAAGGTTGAAAGGGGCAACTCAGAAATTAAGAAACACTTAACAAAATTGCAGTTGGAAAATGGATTACCTTGGACTAAGAACTTACCCCTAGCTCTGTTGAGAGTTAGGACTTGTCCAAGAAAGGACGTGGGGGTTTCACCTTTTGAAATGTTAATGGGTCGCCCCTACTTGACAACTTTTGGGGGACCTATACCTGAATTCAGGGATATGTTTGTAAGGAAGTATTTGCAGACGCTGTCCAGATCTTTATTGTCTCTTCGCAAACAGGGACTGTTAGCACAACGACCACCACTAGTAGGAAGTCAACATCCCTATGAAGTTGGTGATTGGGTGCTTGTGAAAACTTGGAGGACTGAGAAACTGCAACCTAGCTGGGAAGGACCATACCAAGTACTTCTGACGACTGAGTCTGCTGTCCGGACAAAGGAAAGTGGATGGACTCATCATAGTCGTGTGAAAGCAACTCCAGAACCTGAGAAGCCTTGGAGAAGCCACCCAGTGGAAGGACAACCTTTGAAACTGACTCTTAAAAGATAAAATCATGCGTCTGTTCCTGTGTACTTCAACTGTACTTGTAAGTATTTTCATCTTACAACAGGTTAAAGAAGCAGGAACTGAACAATCTCGACATGTGCAGAGAGCAGGAGACCTTGGGGAAGAGCTCTGGACAGACAATTGCTACATCAAGAATATAAGAATAACGGCGAAAGATCTAAACATCACTAACTGTTGGTTATGTATGCATTTGCCTGGGAGAGCTGAAAGAGGGGTCATTTTACATGGAGTGCCTTTGACAAGACAAATGATGGCGTTTGGGGAAGGAAATAAAAGAGAGTTTGGGAGAAACATGACCGGGAGGGTATTCCTCCAATTGCGAGAGACAGCGCATGTTTGTTTTAAAAGGAATGTTACTGGGGGAGTCTTCCTGGGAGATTGGGAAAGGTGTAATAAAACATTTGTAATGCCTGCAACATGTTTCAATACCAGCAAACCAAATTCAGGTGACTGTACAAATGATCTTTTACCATTCCCTACATATTATTGTCAAATGTGTGTGTATTTTGAGGGGATAATCAATTGGACAAGGCTTTCCAATGCTACTTGGGCAATGGATGATAGCAGGTGGATGTTATGTGGAAAATATGCCTATAGAGAAGTACCAAAATTGTGGTCAGGGACTTGTACCATGGGGTTTGTGATACCAGTAATATATAAATTAGATAAACTACCCAACACCCGGATCAGAAATAAAAGAGAGCTAGATTCCAGAGTAAGTGAAGGGGCCTGGTGGGAAGGTATGGGAAGAGCCCTTATCGCACCTATAGGCATTGGGTTAAATTACCAAGACATCAAACGATTGAATAATTTTACCATCACAATGTTTAATGACACCATAAAAAGCATAAAAATGATTAACGAAGAATTATCTGAAGTTAGACAAGTTGCATTACAGAATCGCTATGTTTTAGACATAGTGCTTGCCGCAAAAGGAGGTGTCTGTGCCTTAATACATTCTCATTGCTGTACATATATTCACAACTATGAGCCAAATATAACCAAAACTGTACATGAAATGGAAACCAGGATAGATGAATACCAGAAACAGTGGGATAGCGGTTCAGGATCATTGTGAGATATGTTATGGTCTTGGCTTCCTGATGGATCTTGGTGGAAATCGATAGTGACCACTCTAATAATCATAGCAGTAATTTTGATTAGTCTATGCTGTTGTATCCAATGTATTCCCAACGTAATCAATATATGTATACAATCTTTAAGGAAAATTAGGTTTACAAACAAAGAGAAAGAACTCATTTTATACAATCAATCAGAGAAAATGCTAATACAAGTTAGTAAAGATCTTTGTGCTTTTGAAACAGAATGTAACCAGAAGAGGAGGGATTGTGAGAATTGAAACAATGTAACGCTATTTCTGCTTCTGTTAATCCGCTTACGCTCAGAATTAGTTACAAAAGCCCGCATCTTGTAACCTTTCGGGAGATAAGAATCAGGATAAAACAAACATTGTTGCATGCACGTATGTTTCAAAAGCAGTGTCTAGACCTATAGAGGGACCATCAGCAAACAGCTGGAGGTCTAGGAAATACCAATAACTAAAACAATCAAAAAGCCACTTGATGGACCGGGGAAATGTTAATGGGCAATAAAGTATCCCCCGAAGGTATGAATTCCAATGACAAACCGCGAATCAAGCCCTCATACAATAAGGCATTTAGGGTATAAATATACTGTGTAAAATATGCTCTGGGTTCCATCCTGCTGCCTTGGATGTGAACCCGCTTCTGCAGAACCGAAATAAACTCAGAGAGAAAACTCAGCTCCGTGTCGTGTCAGTCTCTTGTGCGAACGCAATCTGACAGTTGAGCGCAATCTGACAATGAGTACTTGTTTAATGAGTGGTTATACATCAAGGATTACCTTTATATAGAAAGTACTGTACAGGCAAATAGGAACTCATCCTGAATTTTGCTGAAATGTTCAATTTTGCTGAATTTTCAATTTGTTTTATTGAAGCATCTTTCTTCCCCCAAAGTATATCACAATCTATTGCATTCCATTTTAAATGAACCGGAGCTGCATCAGGGCACACAGAGATATATTGAGCTGTTGCTGGCTGATTTATTTATGATATTGAGAAGCCAGTATTTTATATGGTTTGAATAAAATAAGCATGAAAGCTGATTATTTCTTTAGGTGCACCCAGGATGATAAACAGGCCTATTGATTCTGGGCTTAGATTGAAGAAAAGGAACAAGAGGCTGACTGAGTACCTATTTCTACTGGTTGAGTCCTACAGCCCATTATCTCTTTGCCAAGTTAATAAATGAGAGCTACACTGGATGGACTTTGTAGAACTAACAACATGGACTTTGTAGTATAGCTGTACTTGCTAACTAACATAGTTATTTTGTATTTTAATTTGACTTATTCTTTTCTCTTTTAAATAATGTTAAGAGTTTATCAAACTATTGCAGACTGGAATGTATAATGGATTGATTAATAGCTTCTAGCATTCCTAAACTGAAAAAAATAAAAAAAGCTGTTTTTGTTCTCTAGGCCAGGATAGAATGGCCATATTTGCTTTAATAAGGTGTCTGGAGTTTTTTTTTCTGATAAGAGAAAGCTTATTGGAGCTAATTGATACCTGGCTTGACTTTCTGTGAATTCCAAACAACCAAACTACTTTTTTTGTCATTCTTTTTCTTCCTAGCATATTCCTCTATGTGCAGGGTCCATTTTTTGGATCATTGAACGTCACTTTGCATGGTCAGCTGCATCTCCAGGGTGCAGGCCTGAGGCTGGTATATCTTTGTTGATGGTGTCTTGCCATCTCTCTTCTGGATGCCCACGAGATCGCCAGCCAATGACTTCTAGTTGGGAGGCAGTTTTGGCAATGATGGAAGGTGCTGTTCTCAGGACATGTCCATTCCAGTGGAGCCAGCCTTCTCTCATCTTCTATGTAATTGGTGCCACACCAAAATGTTGTTGAATGGTATAATTTGTGATGTGGTCAAGAAGGGGAGATGCCCTCCTTTTTTTCCTCACTAACATCTTAAATTTTATGCCACTGTTTTCATCAGATCTCATTTAAATGGACACACATCACTGATTTCTTATGAAAAGGGGAAGTTACTTCTGATCTATCCAATCAACTTTACTCTGGTAATTTTATTTGATGTCTTAACTATAAAAGGAAATATAAGATGGGTCTCTGGCTTCTGTCTTTGAATGAGGAGAATGCTTTTCAATCAAAACATTTTGAAGAAATAGTAATAAAATGATCTTCCTCTCTGTTTCATTGGAAAATATACAAAGCTTAGAAGCCATATTTTGGCTCATAAATTACCAAGCTAAGAAATTCTTGTTGTCTCTGTTCTCCAAGTCAAGATCAGCTGCCAGAAAATATTGGACATGGTAGAACAACCATAGATAGTTATTTATCCTAACTTCTTGTGTTAGAATAAGGTATGGTCTCTTGGATGTCCCATAGCAGATATATAGTTAGTAAAATAAGAGTATTACAAGATTTAATACACAATATGCAAAATGGTACTGTGGCTATTACTACTATTCTATGCAGGAAGAGTACAGCTTTGGGTGCTTTTGTCTTGGAACAAAAGCTGGCAAAAGGAGACATAATTGAAGTATGGAAAATCTTATGGAAAATGTGCATAGAAAAAGATGTGCTTCTTCTCTGAAAGTATTAAGCTACCAATAAATGTTCCTTTAAAAACAGCAGACATTTCAACTGTTGAATTCACTGCCATAGATTCTCAGTTTGGATGGCCTTAAAAGGGCCTGAACAAATTCATGGATGATGATGATGATGATGATGATGATGATGATGATGATGATGATATCAATGTGTATCTGAAGGATGTTTACTATTTCTGAATTGAAGATAATGTACTTCAAATATCACCAAGAATGGAAAAGGCCTGTCAACATTTGTGAACTATCTGAATATATCTGATTGGCTACCTAAAGTACACAGATGAGTCATTGGTCTGAATTAAGGATTTTTATGTCTAATATCTCATTTCCTGCCCATTAGTTTTTGAGAACCTTAAAAGCAATCACATTCACTCTTTTGCCTGTGGGTTCAGACACAAAATAAACAATATTTCTGTAATTAAAGATTGGCCCTCCCACAAAGGTTTCAGAGAAGGTCAATTTCAACTTCTTTCAGGGTCTCATTTTTCCATTACACATCTTTTTGAGAATTTTTTTTATACATTTCACACAAAAAATTGTATATTTTGGGTGTGCATTTCTTTTTTTAAAAAATATTTCTTTAATAAAAAAGAATTTATTTAACATTCATACATTTAAAAACAAACAAATGGACACACATATGTGTGTATACACACACACACAAACACACATATATATACATTTTACAGAGTGTGTTGAGCAATGGTTACATTTGGTTTTTCTCTATCACTGATGTGTTCTACCTTGTTACAGTAACTTCTTCATTCTTTTAATGTTTTAATTTCTCTACGTGCTTTATAATTAAACACACATCTCCCTTATTTTCAATAACTTGTCCAATTATCAGATGTTACTTTTTCTTTAACCACTCATACCAGATATTCCATACTTTATAATAATCACTATCTTGGTTATTTTTTAATAATTTGGTTAGGCTGTCCATCTCAGCACACTCATGTATTTTTTTAATTACCGTATCTTTTGAAGGGCTATTAGACAATTTCCAATGTTGTGTGTAGCTTATTCTAGCTGAAGTTATAATGTGCAAGATTAAGTACTGGTGTTTTTTTCCCCATTTTTGAATTTATCATACCTAGTAGGAAGGTTTTAGGTTCAAATATTAAGTTTAGTTATATCTAATATCCAGTTTCTAATATTTCTCCAAAACTTCTGAGTACATGGGCAAGTTCACTACATGTGGAAATATGTTCCTTGGACATAGTTACACTTCCAGCAGTTTGGTGGTAGATCAGGAAACATCTTAGCCCGTCTCGTGGAGGGTAAGTGCCAACAGTAAACCATTTTGTATAAATTTTCTTTATATGAGACTGACATAGTTAATCTATAATTTGTTTGTCAGATATATTCCCACTTTTCCAATTCAATGCTATGACCCACGTTTTTAGCCCAAATTATCACACAATCCTTGTTTCTCCTTTTAATTTATAATCTAAGAGATGCTTGTATATTTTACTAATCATTTTCCTTTCCTCTCCATGCCATATCTTGTCTATTTCCTGCTGAGTCATATTAAAGCCAAATAGTTCTCTATCTTTTTTATAAAGCATTTGTATTTCGGTATGAATTTCTATGTAGAATTTCATCTCCTACATGTTTTGAAAGTGATTTTCTGAATACAAAGTAGTTGGTAAGTTATATTGGAAATCTAGTCCCAACAGCATTTATCTTTAGAACCTCAATGTCTATTGACTACTGGAGGGGTCCTTGCTTAATGACCAATCACTTAATGGCCATTTGAAGTTATGAAAGATGCCCCCAAATCTACTTACAACCTTGTCCCAAAGTTATAACAGCCACAGCTGCAGGTCATTCACCCTTACAAGTAATAACAGGGACACTGCAGTGCCCCCCACCTATCTTTCCATCCAGTAGTGGGTTTCAAAATTTTTACTACCGGTTCTGTGGGCAAGGCTTGGTGGGCATAGTGTGGGTTGGTGAGTGTAGTATGGCTTGGTGGGTGTGGCAGGGGAAGGATACTGCAAAATCTCCATTCCCTCCCCACCCCACTAACCTGCTTTCCAGCTCCATTCTCTTGTGCAGGATAACAAAAGAAGACCCAGCCAATACCTGGGACTCAGGAGGCAGAGAATAGATGGAAGCAGGGCTAATCAGATGCGGTATTTGCCAATTCTCTGAACTACTCAACATTTCTGCTACCAGTTCTCCAGAACTGGTCAAGCTACTGAATACTACCTCTATTCCCCTCCCACCCCACTGTGTCCTTGCAGGCCTTCCTCCCCCAGCCCAAACTGGGTCCCTGCAGGCCTTTTCCCATTCCATCTTTCTAAGCTAACATTAAATTAGATTCCTGCTCTCAGGAATGTATATGTTCCCAGAAATGCTCCAACTTTTTTTTCCCTCTTAATATTTCCTTTTTAAAAAAAAAAAACTGGAGGACAGCATCACTATGATAAGTGAGTCTTTCTAAAGATAAATTGATTTGGTTCAAATGTGCATGTATCAGCAAACCAGTATTAAAATGCAAACTGAATGTACTTTGGTTATGATCATCTGGTTTTTTTTTTCCTCTGAGCACAATGTTTTTCAAGAGAATAAGGACAAATACATTTATGCCATTATATTTACCGTATATACTCGAGTATAAGCCGAGTTTTTCAGCACATTTTTTGTGCTGAAAAAAAACCCCTTGGCTTATACTCGAGTCAGATTCCCCTCTGAAAAAAAATGGTGTGGAGCTCCGAAGCTGGGCAGCCGCTTCCCTGCTTCCATGTTTCCTTTGCAACTTTTAAGCATGGGAGGGGGAGGCTTTTCTGAGCTCTAGGCTGAGAAAGCAATGCAACCCGAGGTCGTTCCACTCAGTTTCATTTCCTCAGCTCCAGCTGCTTTCAGGGGGAGGAGGGGGAGAGAGAGAGAGAGAGAGATATCATAAGAACGGCTCTTGGTTTTTTCTTGCAAGGGAGAGAGTGACTCCTGCCTCCCATTGTCATCATCATCATCTTTTGGGTTAGTGAATCAATCAAACCTTTCATGATAGTGAGATCGTTTCCCAAATTTCCCTTAAATCAGGGAAGAAATCAGAAACAAACCATTGGGCTGAGAATAAGCTTGTTCCTATGATGCCATTTTTGTTCACTTCAGTGTGAAAAGTGTGAAAAAACACACTTCTTTTTCATCATCTTCTTGTTCCCTATTTACTGGTCTCTTTCAAAGAGGAAATTGTGAACATCAAACTTATTCTCAACTGTCCTAGTGAAAGTTTTTATTGGCATCTATTTTTATTTTTGAAATTTACCAGTAGCTGCTGCATTTCCCACCCTCGACTTATACTCGAGTCAATAAGTTTTCCTAGTTTTTTGTGGTTAAATTAGGTGCCTCGGCTTATGTTCGGGTCAACTTATACTCGAGTATATACGGTATGTACCAATATATCACATTTAGTGGAATTTGTAGCATCACATTATAAATATACGAACCTATTAATAGAAATATGGATAGCCTAATTTTCTGTTCTTTTAAGGGTACAACCCACAAATGTCATACCTTTAAAAAAAGCAATTTTATTTCCAGGGTTAAGTAACTCTTGTTAAATATATTTTGCAGTTACATGGCCCATTTTTAAAGTTCTGGTTCCACAAATGCCTGCAGGGAAGATAATAACTATACTTAGAAGTAAATGATGCAACAAACATGTCCTTCAAATAAGTTAGAAAATGGAGATTGTGATTTCAGCTTTTTCAGCTCAGTGCATCAGCTCAATCTCTGCTAGGTTATTATCTCTGCTAGCTTTGGCTAAATCCTTAAAGAAAATGCTTTATTATAATACAATAGTGTGATGAATAGGAATTTTCTAGAAATGATTCAGTTGCCTTCTGATGATTTGTAACCAAAAGATGGGAAAAGGCTGTTGTAAATCATTTTCTACTTGCTAAAGGGCTTGTTTAGAACTGCAGGTGATCTGAAAAATAAAAGACATTTAACATCTGTTTCTCTTCTGCATCAGATCCATTATGCTGAACTGATGACACATGTTGATTTGATCTAAGTTATGGAAATCTATGAGGAAGGAGTATTGCTTCTCTGCAGCAAGTTCATTTGTCTTACTATCTGTCCCTTTTGGCCATGAAAATGATGTAAAGCTTTGGTTAAATAAAGCAGATTATAAAATATTTTGTTACTAGACTATTGAGTAAGTTGATGGGAATGGAAGAAAACACTGCAAAGAATTTAAGTAACTTTCATACAGCTGCTGAGTCTCTGTTATCTTTTTTCAGTCAGTATTATTTTATTCATTTTTATTTATATCTTGTCTTTATTATTTTTACAAATAACTCAAGGTGGTGAACATCCTTCAACTTTAACCGCAGTAATACAAGAGCACACAACAGATGTTAACCACTCCAAACTTGATTGCAGAAAGTATGACCTCAGCAACAGAGTGGTCAATGCCTGGAATGCGCTACTTGACTCTGTTGTTACATCCTCAAAGCCCCACTCCTTTAACCTTAAACTATCCACTATTGACCTCACCCCATTCCTAAGACGTCTGTAAGGGCCATGCATAAGTTCACAATCGTGCCTAACGTCCCTGTCCTATTGTCCCCATTTGTTTGTACCTATTTCCTGTATTCTTACTCTTGTTTATACTTATACTATTAGCTTGTAAGCAATAGACAAATCAAATAAACAAATAAAATAAATAAAATATCCAACATACCTTCCTCCTTCAATGTTCCCCGTAACAACAACAACCCTGTGAATGAGTTGAGCTGAGAGAGGATGACTGACCAACTGGCTTTCATGACTAAGGCAGGACTAGAACTCATGATCTCCTGATTGCTAATCTGGTGCCTTAACCAAACTGGCTCTCCCTAACCCTTCTCTATTAGGATATTCCTTTTTAGCTAATACTGTATTGCAATTATGTACTGTATCAGAAATGTCAATTGAATAGGTGAATTATTTCATATCTCTTTCCCATAATTAATAGCATTACACCATATACATATCTTTTCTTCCCAATAACTTTGGGTGTAATAAACTGCTTTTCTTTATGTGAGACATATTTTCTCCCTGCCAGCAAACCTACTCAAGATTGTTATTTTTCTGCTGAGTAATTCTGCTGTGTTTGTGCACTTCCCAGTATTTTAACCTCTAACCAATCATCCAAACCTCTCCCACTTATTTCCTATGCATCTGAGCAAGTATATTAAAAACACTTCTGATGATACATGTGTTTTAGGAAAGCTGTACTGAAGCATGAAACCTCAATGTATTCTTTTAGGGAAGACTCAAAGGTGCTTTTCTAAAATCAACCGGACTATGTTTTTATTTCCCTTGAGGAAAAAGATGTTTCACTTCTCATCCAAGAAGCTTCATTAATCCTGACTAGATGGTGGAAGAATGGAAAGATTAGTTGTGACAGGATGGTGGAGGGGGGAATGAAAGGAACATATTTTGACTAGAAGACCCCCAAGGTCCCTTCCAACTCTTCTCTTCTCTTCTTCTTTGCAGTCATCTGGTGATTAGCACTCTCTCTGAGGGCCACTGAGGTCACTTGAGGATTTATCTGTGCCCTCAGGTTCACCTGAATCATCTGAAAAATTCACCTGAATTTTCTTGGAACTGCATTGTAAACAAGAGATAGGTCGTATCGTAGTCCTCTCTCTCTGTTGAGGGAGGACTTTTTGAGAAGATTTACAATTTCCACAGATGCCAGATGGAGAAAAGAAGAGAAAGACAGAAGATGGGCTAAAGGTCTATAAACATACGTTGCAGCCATATGGTTGCCATTCCTTTTTTAAAATATCAGTTCTATCACATTTAATAACTTCAACTTAAGGGGGAAAATCTGCTTTGTTGTTTTATGCTTGCTATTAACATCAAACACTCTGAAGTATCCTGCTGCTTTATTAAACTGTGGATGAGAGATGAGTGACAGCTCATTTTCAGAAAATAATGGTGACAGCAATAAAGAGAGGAAATTACTGTGATTTTTACCAATTACATGATCAGTATTTTTTCTTTTCAAAAATTTCCACTTGAATTACTGTTAATGCAGCATAAGGATATGGGCACTTTATCAAAGTTTTTGGATAACCTTAATTGGAGCCTAGGGATTAAGACTATGTTTGTATCATCTTTTCAAATGAAAACGTGAAATGGAATTTCTGTGGAATTCTTCCCTTCAATTTATCAGTTTACAAGAATGGGTATATATGCAGTATACCCCAAATAGGTAGCATAATCCTATCTAGAACCAGGTTTGGGGAGACCCAGATACAAGACAATGACAAAGAATTGGAATATGAGCCAAAGTCCAGTTGTATTGGAAAGACACATAAGCTTATATAAGTCTGGCTATAACTTAAGATCACGATGTGCCAAAAATGAACTTAAGCAAAGGCTTTGAAGAACAATTAAATTAAAGTCTAACTTTAATTGATCAATAAAGTTAGGGTAAGACCTATCCTCACATACATACAAAATAGATATGAGAGGAAGGCTACAAAAGCATATGGAAAAGTAAAGCCTTCTTATACCTTTAAGATCCTTGAAACTGCATTGTAAAACTCTCTAACTTAGATTTACATCTTTCCTGCAAAAGACAAATGTCCTTCTGGCAATGTTTATCTTTCATTATCCCTTCTCCTATTGTCCTGCTAATTGATCAAAATTGACCACTTAAGGAGGCTATGAGCAGCATACTTCAAAGGACTGGATTCCTCCAGATCAGGGGTCACCAATCTTTTGGACCTCAGGGACCACCAAACTCATAATTTTAGGTCCCAGGGACCACTAACTGGTTCTGTGGGTGTGGCCTAATTTGTGGGTGTGGCTTGGTGGTCATGTGACTGGTGGGGCATGGCTTGTATGTAAATATTATAAATATTTATATAAATATTGGATTTTTTTTTTTTTTTTTAAAAGAACAACTTTTACCCAAAATCAGGCAAAGCAGGCAGGCAGATTGAGTTGCTCACAGAATCACAGATTCATTCAAAGATCTATCTATCTGCCATCAGCTAGCTCAGTCTGTCACATAAAATTTGCTTGCAAGCAAACTCACAAAATTAACTCACAACACACCATATATGTAAATATTAATTTTTTATATAAAAAGAGCGACTTTTACTCAAAATCAGGCAAAGCAGGCAGATTGAGTTGCTCACAGAATCGTTCGATGATCTATCTATCTGCCATTGGCTAGCTCAATCTCTCAAATTTGCTTGCCATGAATCTGCACTAAATTTGTTTGCTGTGAGTCTGCACTGAATTTGCTTGCAAGCAAACCTTCAGTCCTAAGGGAGGTTCCCAAAGATCTAAAGACTAGTTAGAAAGCAAGAAATCCAACCATTTCATGCATCCTAGCTAATCTAAATCTCCCAGCACAGCAGAACAGATGATGGTCAGAAAAAGGGAAAAAAAATTTAGCAGGCATGTTTACCAGGTAAGGAGTGAGTGGGTGAGGAGGGTTCCCGTGGGCCATATGGGTGGCACAGCATTGTGTTTCTGTGCAGCCTGGATTAATTGCTTTGGGGGGTTGCTCTGGGGGTGAGATTTCTCTGCAGTCCACCCAAATTTTCTCACAGCCCACCAGTTGGCAACTGCTGCTACATTCCCAGAGAGGTGCATTTCCTTCCCAGGGATGATGTTGGGGTGAAACACATCAATCCAGGAAAACAGATGGATTCAGATTGATTTAGATGGGACAACCATGTGTCTTAATAGGAGAGGGATGTGACTGATTGCAGGCATGTGTTACATTTTTAACAATAAGTGAAAGGTTAAGGAAACTTTTTTTACAAGAGCAAGATAAGAAATGCCTGTAGAGTGATAAATGCTTAACAGAAATACTTCTGTTAAGTCTCACCTATATTCACAAGTGAGAATACAGCGTTCCTCAGTTCAAAACATTCAAACAAACAAAATCAGACTAAAAAAGGGTTAACAGTACTATATTCCAGTCCTTGGCAGAATTCCCAGAATCTGTCTGGTAATTCAGAATGTCCATAAATTACAAAGGCCACTCCACACGTATCCTTTCGACTCATCAAACACTTTGCTTCCAAGCAAAGTTTGAGAATCATCACGCCTCCTTAAATCACCTGGATGGGCATGTCAGTCTCTCTAATCAATGTCTGGCTTGACGCCTCCCTTCAGATTGACATTTCAATCTTCTCCTAGTTCTGGCGTCAAGCCACGATCTGTCAGTTTCCCCACTCGAAGCTTCTGACTCATTTTGTGGATCAGTTGCTGGCATGAGCGAAGTCAAAGGTTCTGGGGAGGATTGTCTCTGCGACAATCTCTCATCCTCCTGGCTCACATCTGTGTCTTCTAATAATTCAGACTCCACATTTACAGCAGGCTCCAGCCTTCCATCTTCAGAGTCATCAGAGTCAAAAATCCCAGCCGAATCGATCTTTCCAGTCACAACACTATCCCTCACCGCAGGGCTCTTCCCCTGAATCTGATGATCAGGATGTGGTTTTGGAGGAAATTGTGCATGATATATGTGAATAAGGTCTGGGGCATGCACCTTGGATACATCCTGCCAAGAGCGAATCTCCGTTTCATTTTCCAGTCTCCCCACAAAGTACTGGAATCGTCCCTTCAGCCATCATGAATCATAAATTCCGACCACTGTAGTATCCGTAACAGGTTCAGTGCTGAGCCTAAATGGAGAATCTGTATCTTCTGAAGAACGGAGAGTACACGATGGAGTGTCAGGTTCTAACAGGGAGCAATGAAAAACAGGGTGAATGCGCATGGAGCGCGGTAAAGTGAGTCGATAAGCCACAGGATTAATAACTGCCTCGATAGGGAAGGGACCAATAAAGCAATGATCCAACTTCCTAATTGGATGATCGACCCGAAGATGTTTCATTGACAACCACACCTTGTCCCCCACAGACAATGGAGGGGTCGCTCGATGCGAACGATTTGTGAAATGCTTATAATCTGCTTTCGCTCATTCCAATTGTCTGGAGATTAATTGATTCATAGCATATAACTCCAACAAAAAATCTCGTGCCTCTGGAACTGGAGAATCTGCGATCGACAGGGGGAAAAATCTCGGATGGTAACCCACATTTGTGTAAAAAGGCGTCATGTGGATGGAGGTGTGCCGAGAATTATTAAAGGCAAACTCTGCCAATGGAAGATAAGTCACCCAGTCGTTTTGTCATTGATTTACAAAACATCTGAGGTATTGGGTGAGGATACCAATTACCTTCTCAGTCCCGCTATCGGTTTCCGGATGGTGCACCAACGCTAAACATACTTGCATTCATAGTGCATTCATTAGACATTTCCAGAATTGAGCCGTGAACTGAACACCGCGATCTGAAACAACTCTGTCCGGTAAGTCATGTAAACGGAACACATGTTGTATGAAAAGCTGGGCAGTAACATGAGCCAAGGGGCAAGTGCATTAGAAAGTCCATGGAGATTGCTCCCCATGGTCTGCCCGGAGTTGGCAGTGGCTGAAGAAGTCCAGGAGGCACACCTGACACCGCTTTCGCTTGTCGACATTGTACGCAAGAAGCGATGTAGGAAAACATATTGTGTCGAACCCGAGGCCACCAAAAAGTCCGGGTGACCAAGTGCAGAGTTTTGTGAAAATCAAAATGACCAGCAACGGGGTTGTCATGACATTGCATCATGATGAGGGCTCTAAGCATCCTGGTGGGTACGTACAATAAATCCTGATGTCTTAGCAAGCCCTCTTCATAAGACCATGGGGAATCAGGTCCAATTCCCCCCCTTCTCTGCTGCGTCCACGCGTCTAATCACTGCACCTCCTGTATTCAAGACCGTAAATCTACCAGATCTTGAAGTACGGCCAAGGATTCCGGTGGCAACACTGTTCGTGGAGGAAGAGGATCCTTGAGACTGATATATTCAGGTTTTCTAGACAACGCGTCTGCTCTCCGATTCTGTCCACTTGGAACATAAGTGACAGAAAAATTGAACCTTGCGAAAAACAATGACCACCAGATCTGGCGTTGGTTCAACTTCTTAGCAGTAGACAAATGTTCCAAGTTTTGGTGATCCGTCTGAACTTTCACCTTGTGCTGAGCCCCCTCTAGGTGATGTGTCCAGGTCTCAAATGCAGCCTTGATAGCCAATAACTCCTTTTCCCAGATAGTATAATTGCACTCAGAAGTGTGAGCTTCCTAGAATAATATGCGCATGGGAAAAAAGGTGCATCATCCTTCGAAGCTTGCAACAACACCGCTCCAATAGCTACATTAGTGGCATCTGTCTCGACCACAAATGGACGATTCGGATCAGGATGCCTCAATATCGGCTCGGCCACAAACGCTTTCTTTCAAAAGCCTGTTGTTGTGGGTTCCCCACAGAAATGGGACCTTCTTGCGAAAGAGCTGAGTGATGGGATCCATTAGCTTAGCAAAATCTGGAATGAAGGTCCTATAGTAATTGTGAACCTCAGGAGACGTTGCATGTCCTTAACTCAACGAGGGGCTTCCCAAATATACAAGGCCTCGACTTTTTTAGGCAATGCCCTCGGGAGAGATGATATGCCCTAAAAACTCTATTGATGACTGAAAAGAGAAACACTTCTCCAGTTTCGTGTAGAGTTTATGCTCCTGAAGACGCTGAAGCACTTGACGGACCTGAGGCAGGTGGTGATCCCTGGACCGAGAGTATATCAAAATGTCATCCAGATACACCACAACAAGCCTATCCAGCATGTCCTGAAAAATGTCATTCATCAAATGCTGGAATACCGTGGGAGCATTGGTCAGACCAAATGGCATGACGGTGTACTCGAAATGGCCATAACGAGTGCCAAACGCCGTCTTCCACTCGTCCCCCTTGCGCATCCGAACCAGGTTGTAGGCCTCACACAGATCGAGTTTAGTGAAGATAGTAGCCTCCCGCAACCGCTCCATCAATTCCGGAATGAGCGGCAAAGGATAACTATTCTTCACTGTGATGGCATTCAACCGGTGGTAATCACAGCATAAACGGAGTAATCACAGCATAAACGGAGCTCTCCTGACTTCTTTTTAAGAAAAAGAATGGGAGATGAAAGAGGGGACGACGAGGGTCGAATAAATCCCTGAGCCAAGTTTTTATCTAAAAACTCTCGGAGCGCAACCAACTCGGGCTCTGACATGGAGTAGAATCGACCCTTGGGCAGTGGAGCATCCGGTATCAGGTCCATGGGACAATCATAAGCATGATGAGGTGGTAACTGGTCTGCCTCCTTCTCATTGAACGCGTCGGAGAAGTCTGATCACTCCGAAGGTTTGGGAACAGCAGAAGCAGCGATATTCTGACCAGCGCAGATATGTCTCAAATGATCCACACATTGGAGACACATTAGAAAGGAAATGGTGTTCTGCGCCCAAGCCACCAACAGATCATGCAAACGCAACCAGGACACACCAAGGGAAGATGAAGGTCCAAAGTGATGTAGAAATTTATCACTTCCTCATGATCCCCAATAACCATGCGCACTAGTTGGGGGGCGAAACGAATGGGCCCAGACTTGAGCTCATGCCCATCCACTGTTTCCACCTTAATGGGTGGATCTATAGCAACCAATGAAATCCCAAAGTGCATAGCAAAAGCCCTGTCCATAAAACTGGTTGTAGTCCCGGAGTCCACCAATGCCACTGCAGGAATTCCCTCCTTCTGGGACTGTAAAAAGATTCGAGTGTTCAAAAGTAAATGCCGAGGAGGGCCAGGATTCACTTCAGCAATTTGGGGTGGGGGTGTAGAACGTGCCTGACCTAGGGTTTCCCCTGAGGTCAGGACTACTCCGTTTCCTGACGGTTCAGGAGTGGTTTCAGGCACGGGTCTGCGAGTCCCTCTCCATTGGCAGGAATAAGCAAAATGTCCTTGACCCCCGCAATAAAGGCACAAGGCTTCCTGAAACCTTCTCAAACGTTCTCTCTCCTCCATCTTAACAGTGGTTTGAAAAACTTTCTGTGGCGTAGTTTGTAAACGAGAACAAGAATGTGGTTCCACAACGGGCTATCTGCTTCCTCGCTGTTGTAAACGGGCTTCAATACGTAAGCACTGTATCACTAGTGCATCCATGGTAGTAGCCCGCTCTGCATGTACTAACTCATCCTTGATGGTATCAGCCAAGCCCTCCTGAAATGCATCCATGTGGACCAGTTTGTTCCAGTTAGAGTCCATACAAAGTAAACGAAATTCTGCAATGTATTCCTGCAGGGGATGTTTTCCCTGATAAATGTCCTGTAACCATCTAGCCACAGTTTCAGTACAAAATTGGGTTTTCAAACATAACCCTCATTTGCTGCAGAAAACCTTGAAAATTATCCAACAAAAGGCTATCTTGAATTAACAAGGGAGTAGCCCATTTGGCAGCCTGCCCAGATAAAAGGCTAATCATAAATCCTACCTTAGCCCGGTCATTTGGGAAGTCTTCAGGCCTCAAGGTTATAAATAATTGGCACTGCCCCATAAATGCCGGGAACATGTCCGTTTGCCCTGAAAATTTCTCCGGCATGGATACCGGGCTTTTCCTCAAGAGAGGGGCTGAAGGAGCAGCAGCAGGACTTTGCAAACTTGAAACATGGTTCACTAATTGTGTCACCTGATTTTGGAGTAACTGGTTACTCTGTATCAGTTGATCCACCAAACACTGCAGTTGGGTTTGATCCATCTTGGTTTAAAGATGATTTGTTAGGCTTGGAAGCAAAAATGTTATGTCTCACCTATATTCACAAGTGAGAATACAGCATTCCTCAGTTCAAAACATTCAAACAAAACAAAACCAGACTAAAAAAGGGTTAACAGTACTATATTCCAGTCTTTGGCAGACTTCCTGGAATCTGTCTGGTTATTCAGAATGTCCATAAATTACAAAGGCCACTCCACACGTATCCTTTTGACTCATCAAACACTTTGCTTCCAAGCAAAGTTTGAGAATCATCACGCCTCCTTAAATCACCTGGATGGGCGTGTCAGTCTCTCTAATCAATGTCTGGCTTGACGCCTCCCTTCAGATTGATGTTTCAGTCTTCTCCTAATTCTGGCATCAAGCCACGATCTGTCAGTTTCCCCACTCGAAGCTTCTGACTCATTTTGTGGATCAGTTGCTGGCATGAGCGAAGTCAAAGGTTCTGGGGAGGATTGTCTCTGCGACAATCTCTCATCCTCCTGGCTCACATCTGTGTCTTCTAATAATTCAGACTCCACATTTACAGCAGGCTCCAGCCTTCCATTTTTAGAGTCATCAGAGTCAAAACTCCCAGCAGGATCGATCCTTCCAGTCACAACACTTCTACATGTTCCCTTCACTTACATAGATGAGATAATAAATAGAAATGTGATAGATAGATAGATAGATAGATAGATAGATAGATAGATAGATAGATAGATAGATAGATAGATGATAAATAGATAGATAGTCAGACAGACAGATTATATAGGTGATATAGATATAGATAAATGATATAAATATATAGCAATAGCACTTAGACTTATCCAGGGATATCATTCAATCCATGTAGCAACTGGGTTGTTGAATTCTAGTACTGGCTTAGGGATGAAAGCCAGCTGAGTGACCTTAAGTCAATCACTCTCTCTCAGTCCAATTCATCTCACAAGATTGTTGTTGCAGGAGTATTAGTTATGTTTGATGCCTTGAGTTATTATAAAAATAAATATAAAATAAAAAAATAATAATTTTGAAGCCAATGCATGTTGTTGTGGATGCATCTGATTTGAAATCTTCGTGATTGTCTTCTGCAAATTCAGAACGCTATGATCAAAGACCAAAAGTTATTATCTGCTCAAAGCTGCTTCAAATCCTATAACAATAGACTTTTCATGTCTTACTCCAAAGTAAAGGGAAATAAAATAAATACAAGATTCAAGTAGCTGGTGCTTTGTAGCCAGGAAATGGGAAGAAGATGCTTTACCTGTTTTGCCTGGGTCATCAAAAGGGAGATGCAAAGTTGTCAGGCTAGCATCCCCTTGTGGAACCTCTGGGGCAGTTAAAATTCAGAAGCTGGGAGCTGGCAAACATTTTGACAATGGCTAAATAAACAACTTCAAAACTCCACAGGGCACTAGCATTTTTATTTGACATCCAATTTCATCCTGGTTCCTCTTACCTGAAATGGAAGTTAATCTCCTGCTGGGCAAAGATGGATATGATGGGGTCATATGGAACTAATCTAGAATCAGCATACAATGACCCAATATTCAAATGATGTTTAATTGTACCTGAATACCTGAGCTATTTTCCTTCTCTTTGATTGAATAACCCAGACTAAGAAACTAGAAACCTCTTCCAAGTGTGTTTTTCCTGGTTTTGTCAACAATTTGACAGTGAAGTCTCTATTCTCTTTTCTAGCAATCAAGATTTATCTATTTATTTGTTAAATTTATTGAGGCTGCCTGACTTCAAAGAGACTGTGCAGCCTACAAAATATCAAATATCTAATTAAAAAATAGCTAAACCATGTTAATGATATCATTTTATTTTCCATTTCTTTGTCTCCTCAGAATGTATTCACATCTATTTATTTTATCCTTAGCCTTGCTAGCCCTAGCTTCATACTGAACTTTGTGGTTTAAAAATTCATCATTTCCCATTATATTGAGATAAGGAGTATCAATCTACTTTTATGTATCACACTCCTGGAAAAAAAATGCTTTTATCCTGACAAATGCATATATGCAAATTTAGATTTAGCTCTCCAACAGTGTGTTTGTGGGTTTGTGATTTACACAAGTGAATTTTAGCCTTGAAAATATGTCATAACAATCTTGTCATGTCCATAAGGAAGAGTGATGAAACTTTTGGTGACTAAAAGTCTCACTTAGATAAATTTGATGATGAAAGTCACAGAAGCCAGGTAACCTTTTCAAGACACAGGATTTCTCTGTCATTTATTTATGCTGTAATAAAATGTAAGACTAGGCTGAAATTAACATTTGTGGCTGTATCCTATAAAATAAACACATATGCAGAAAGGACAAAATGTAGCAATCTTAGAAGGGAGGCAGGGTTTATGGATTTATGTTATGGGGTTTTTAAAGCTGTAAGTCTCCTAGAGTTACAATATATGATTTGGGTGGCCATACACATTTCTTTAATTAATAAATACATCTTGTAAAAAAATCATTTTGGAAAATAAACGAGAAAGAATCAAGTCATTAAGAATCAGAGGAAACGTCATCAGAAAACAGAAACTAGGTATAGACACACAAAGAATCCTTTATCTCATCAGATCAATAATGTGGGTGAGGAAAGAGGAGTATTGAAGAGGTCTAGACTTGATCTAGACTTGGCAGTTTCCATTCCTGTAGATAGTGCCTGGTCAGCCTAGCTCAGCAGGAGTGGATAATTAAGGTGAGCATATGAACAGGAAGCAATTTCATGCAGGTAGTTCTTGAAGTCTAACAACAATAGACCATGCCCATCATGGTTGTTAAGTTGTGATGGACATAAATGAGTTACTCCCATGACCAATCTAATTTTATGATCTTTTTTTCAGTGTCAATAAGCAAAACAATGATCACATGACCTCAAGGTGCTTCAAATAGCCATAAATGTGCCCAGCTGACGAGCATCTGCAATGCATTCACGTGACTGCAGGATGAGCATTCAGATGTTGGAACTTTGGAACTGGGTCATAAGAATCACCAAGGAGGTCTTTTGCAACTTCGAATGCTCCCTAAGTATATCCCAATTGTTGATCAGCGCTGTTTGTTCTGTATGTTCTAGCTGCACCTATCTGGACCGCTTGATAGGGAACAAGGAGGGCTGAAGGAATTTCATGCCTCAATGGGCTTCATGAATGGAGCAAGCAGCCATAAGTTAAACTTGCAAATTTTGTATTGGAGATTTCAGAGTTGTGGATTTATTTTAGAGTGGATTAAGCATAGTCAAATACTTTTATATGTCTTAAAGTTGGTTCTCCTGAAGAATGCTAGGAAAACTAAAAGTGGGGTTTTTTAAAAAAACATTTTATTAATGAAATTTGTGGACATCTTTTTGAGGTGACTCTGGATTTACTTTGAAAATTTATGTGCCCCCCCCCCAAAACTACACTCCCTATCAACACGTGATTCTTTATGTGAAAAATATGGCAGACCTACCATAGTTTAAGGATTCACTCACTTTAGCCAAATATGAGAAATTAAAAAAAATGTTTCTCAATTGAAATACATCAATAATGCAACTTTCAGGGTCTGGAATTCTAATGGTTAATCTGAGAGGAAAGTTTATTGCAGAATGATAGAACTATAATATATTCTCAGATGTAAAGTGAAAAAAGAAAAAGCCAAAGATTATCCAAGGCTGTAGTTTTAAAGAGGTGTTGATTAAAAAAAAAATAAACCTGTTACAAGCCAGCCTAATGGACTAATGTCTTTTAAGGATGAACTGAATTTACTATAGAAAAACAAAACAAAACATTTAAACTCCTAGTTCACTTTATTGTTCACACATATAACTGTCATAGATTCAGGCATGGGTAGAATGAATGGAGACAGTCTTAGTTGGTGAACTTTCAACTCTTTATTGCATAGTGACTTCTAACTTGTATAACAACAACTCTGCTTTATATAGGCAATGCTAATGTGAAATAACCAACAGGAGCTTGTGAAACGCTAGCTCCAATAACAATAAGAGTCCTTCGTTAAGGGCCAATCAGATTCTCAGAACCCGACCAATCCGATCTAGCCGCTTAACACCCAATCAGAAGTGCAGGGCCAGAACCCTGCACTTTACCCCAAGCTTGCCTTTATTCAACTATTTACATACATAACACCCCTTCCCCCTGGCTTCACAATTAGTTTGTGACTATGTAGTCCTTTAAATAGGATGGTTGTCTCTTGGGTCTGTCAGATTTTCTTTGGACTGGCTGCATGCAGTCCCGTTGAGGTAGGATGTTGTTTTGTAGTGGCTCAGCTTCTCGTTCTGGTGTGATTTCCCTTGGAGCGTACGATTCTTCTTCCTGCTCCATTTCCTGGGTTTCACTTGATTCATCGCTTTCCTGGAACAGGTTTCCTGGCATATCGTCATCTTCTCTTCCTTCCCCCCCCTCAGTTTGGTCGTTGGGAAGTTGTTGGCTAGCAGTTATAAGTCATGACCGTAATTGGTCAATATGTCTTTTCCATAGTCTCTCATCAATACATTTTACAATATAGGATCTGGGCCCAGTCTCGCGTATTATCGTTGCTTCAATCCAAACCGGGTTGCCCGATAAATTTCTTGCATAAACGGGGTCGCCTATCTTGAAGGTACGGTAGCGTCCGCTGGATCCTGGAGGTTTTTCGGGCTCATAAGCAGGGTGCAGTCGGTCGAGGCGGGAATGGAGTTTTTGCCCCATGAGAAGTTCAGCAGGAGTTCTGCCGGTTTCGCTGTGCGGAGTGATGTGTTGTAGAAGTAGAATGCGGTTTATTTTTTCGTCAAGATTATCATAGTCCAGCTTTTGTAAAGTCTTTTTTACAAATTGTACCATGCGTTCCGCTCGGCCGTTGGTAGCAGGATGTGCCGGCGAGGTGAGCGCATGGCGGATGCCGTTGTCAGCAAGGTACTGTTCAAACATTAGCGCTGTAAACTGTGGTCCGTTATCAGACACCAGGACGTCCAACAATCCATGAGTTGCAAAGAGTCTATTGAGGACTTTAATGACTGCCTCGGAGGTTGTATTGGCCATTCGATGAATTTCTAACCAATTAGAGTATGCATCGACAGTCAACAGCAATGTCTGGCCTTTGATCGGCCCTGCGAAATGCAGGTGGATTCTGGACCAGGATCCACGTGGCGTCTCCCATTCGGTCAGTGCAGCTTTTGGTGGTGCGTTGCTGGTTTGTTGGCACTTGGTGCAGGCCTTGACCCATTGCTCAATGTGTCGGTCCATGCCTGGCCACCAAGCGTAGCTCCGTGCGAGTGCCTTCATTCGCACGATCCCGGGATGTCCATCGTGCAAGATTTGTAACAGCGTCTTTTGGAGTCGTTCTGGGACGACAACTCTATCGCCCCAGATAACGCAGCCTTTTTGAGAAAAAAGTTCAGTCTGTCTTGTTTTAAATGGTGCGAAGTCATCTGGGATCTGATCCAATGGCCATCCACGCTCTACCCAGCCTAGGACTCGTGCTAGGGTGTGGTCTCGTCTGGTCTCCCTCGCGATATCTCGAGCGGTCATAGGAGGCGAGTTGAGCGTTTTGATTTGTAACGCCGATACTGTTGGTGTCGGATCGTCGAGGGTCTCTGGTAGTGGTGCTCTGCTGAGTGCGTCGGCATGGGGAAGGGCTTTCCCCGGTCGATGTAACAATCGATAATTATAAGCAGCTAGAAACTCTGACCATCGAGTCATTATTGGGGACAATATATAGGGAGTTGGTTTGTCCCCAGCGATTATCCCCAATAAAGGTTTGTGGTCGGTTACAATTGTAAATGTCCTTCCATATACATACTCATGGAATTTTTTTACGGCTGACACAATTGCAAGAGCCTCCTTGTCTATTTGTCCATAGTTACGTTCTGCCTGGGATAGAGTCTTCGAAAAGTATACAACGGGAGCCTCATTTCCATTAGGTAGCACATGGCTCAAAATAGCGCCCACCCCAAACGGTGAGGCATCACAAGTTATAACCAAGGGTAATGTTTCATTATATTGCATAAGTACAGAATCAGATGTAAGTAAATTTTTACATTTCTAAACGCTTTTTCTTCTCGGTAACCCCAAACCCACAATGCTTTCTTATCTAATAACCGGTGTAATGGTTCAGCCACAGTCGCCTTATGCGGTAAAAACACATTGTAGAAATTGATAAGGCCTAAAAATGCTTGAAGATCAGTTTTGTTACGAGGTCTGGGAGCATTTCTAATCACCCTTAATTTGCTCTCAGTTGGGTGAATACTATCAATGCGATAACCTAGAAATTCAACACTGTCGGTATACAGATGACATTTATCCCTTTTTACTTTCAATCCCACTTCTTGGAATTTTTTAAGCACACATTTTAAACGATTCTGCAGAATTTTTTTACTAGGAGCTGCAATCAACACGTCATCAAAATATAGAACCACGCCCTTGATTCCCTGTAACAATCGTTCCATTAAACTTTGGAATATTCCCGGGGCCACACTCACCCCGAACTGCAATCGGGTACATTTAAAAGCACCTCTGTGCATTACTATCGTTTGGGCTTGGGCTGTTTTATCGTCCACGGGCAATTGTTGATAGGCTTGAGCTAAATCTAGCTTAGCGAAAACCTTTCCACCTCCCAGGGAATGAAGGAGGTGCTGCACCACCGGCACTGGATATGCGTTCTGTTGGAGGGCGTGGTTTAGAGTGGCCCGGTAGTCCCCACAGATTCGGATTGACCCATCTGGTTTAATGGGGGTTACAATAGGAGTTTCCCATGGGGAATGATCAATGGGTTGCAGTACCCCTTGTTTAATTAGTTTGTCAAGTTGTTCATCTATCTTGGCCTTAAGGGCGAACGGAACTCGATGGGGCTTTAAACGGATCGGGGTGACCTTAGGGTAGAGGCTGAACGAGATTGGGGTCCCCTTATACTCGCCCAGACGATCTGTGAAAACATCTCTGAATTCAGACATAAGATCCTCCTCCCACTCGCAATCACCGACTCGGTTCACGCTGGCTAGTTTGATGCCGAGTGGTGCAAACTATTGGAGGCCCAACAAACTAGGCCTGTCCCTATCGATGATCGTTAGTGGTAAGTATGCCGTATGCTTTTTAAACAAGACACGGACTCGACAAGACCCGACCACAGGGATCCGATTCCCTTGGTAATCTTTAAGGATAAGGCGTTGCATTCGAAGGTCTTGGCGTTGGATGGTAGGAATGAGCTGCTTTGATGTCTTCCACGACACCATCAAGAGGGACGATCCCGAATCGACCTCCATGTGGCAGGGTTGGTTCTCTATGGCTACTGTAACTTGAATCTTCTTAGCATCCAGGGCCGAGGCCTGAACTATAGTGATAGTATGGTGAGCCTCTTCTTTCTGCAATGCTCAATATCTGTAGGAGTGGTTTGCTGGGTCTCACCTTACAGGACGGTTTCCTGCCGATTGGCGAAAGTTGGTTCCCTTTGAGGCCGGGCTTGGTCCCGGTAAACTGCGACAGACTCGACCGATGTGGCCTCGTTTCCTGCACTCGTGGCAGAGTGCGTCGTGGAATTTGCAGTCTGCCCTGGGATGGTTTGCCCCGCAGCCAGCGCAAGGGCGTGAGGTTTTAGGACGAGGGTCCGGTCGGAACGCAGTCGATGGACCCCTTCTTCGTCGCTGTCTGACGACGAAGAGAGGTCCTCGTAGTGCGTTGTTGCCAACTGCCCTTCTGAGCTGGGTGAGATGTCGCCTGTCGGTGGGTTTGTGGGGTTTCGGCTTTGCCGTAGCTGCGCTGCTGACTTTTTTGTTGCCTCGGCGGCGGTGGCTTCGGCGATGGCGTCAACAAGGCCGATGTCGCCCTTCGCCATCAGCTTGCTCTGCACGTTTAGTGCATCTAATCCCAGAATTAGGCAGTCTCTCAATGCTTCATCTAAGTCTACGAACCCACAGAGGCCTCCCAAGTGCCGGAGGTCTGCCACGAAGTCAGCCACACTCTATCCTTTTCGTTGGCTTCGTTGATAAAACTCATGGCGTCTCACGAGTGTGGGTACGGTTGGCGCGTAATGGTCTCTCAGGAGAGGTTCGAGGTCGTCCCAGCTTATTGCTTTCACTTCTCGAAGCTTCGCGAGGGCTTTAGCCATTTTAAAGACAGCCGGGCCGCAGTACGTCAGGAACAGCGCCCGCTTCTTGGCTGGTGTAGCGTCCTTCAGGTTGTTCGTTTCGAGGAACATCTGAAAGCGATCCATGTAGGATTCCCAATCCTCTTGGGATGGATCGTACGGAGCGGGTGGTATGATGCCGCCGGACATGGCTTCCGTTGGTGGCGCCGTTTTTTTTCACGTGCTCTGTTTTTTCTTTCAAGTTCCTTAAGATCAGATGTCTCCAAATCCCATCCCCATCGCCAGTGTCATAGATTCAGGCATGGGTAGAATGAATGGAGACAGTCTTAGTTGGTGAACTTTCAACTCTTTATTGCATAGTGACTTCTAACTTGTATAACAACAACTCTGCTTTATATAGGCAATGCTAATGTGAAATAACCAACAGGAGCTTGTGAAACGCTAGCTCCAGTACCAATAAGAGTCCTTCGTTAAGGGCCAATCAGATTCTCAGAACCCAACCAATCCGATCTAGCCGCTTAACACCCAATCAGAAGTGCAGGGCCAGAACCCTGCACTTTACCCCAAGCTTGCCTTTATTCAACTATTTACATACATAACAATAACAATATTCCCCAAGCTGACACATTCCAGAAATGTCAGTCTACAATTTTTGTTATCCTGGCAAAGTATTATCAGGGCTATGGGCTATCACTATACTTTTTTTTTCTTTTTTAGTCTCTTTGCTATAGAGTTTGATACAGTTGCAAAGCCTTTTTGTGTGTTTGCAGGGCTACCAAGGAACAAGTTTTGAAAGAGGTGCACATTGCTTTCCTGTGATAAGCCAGGAAAGTATGAGTTGAACCTGAAAGGATGGGAGTAACACCTGTTTTCTTTGTAGAGTAGCTCACCTCTGAACAATCAGATTTTGAAAGAGCCATATTCTTCTGCTTCACTAGCATGGGTTTATCCATTTTCAAAACTCCATGTCTCTCCAGAGCAGTTCAGTGCTGGATTTTGAAAAACCACTCTCCTGTCAGTGAAAGTCTAGACCAGTGTTTCTCAAGCTTAGCAACTTTAAAACACACTGACTTCAACTCCCAAAATCCAAAAAAGCCAAAGTCCAAGTTCCAGATTTGAGAAATACTATGTCAACCGTCTGGCTAGCTTCAGCGCTGAGGGGAGTTTAGAAGGGGTGACAAAATGAGCCTGTTTTGAAAACAGGTCAACAACTGTCCAGATCATGGTATTCCCCCTGGAATACCACACACTGGCAACTCCACATACTAGTCTGGACAGCTTTGAAAACTTGTCATCGCCCCAAGCTTCATCCTGTAGTGAGTCATCTACTGGTGACAGGAAAGGGGAGGCCAGCAATGACAAAAGTGTTTTTCATGCCAACTTGAAATCAAGGCACCATCAGGTAGTGGCATACCAAAACAGAGACAATAGATGCAAGTTTATGATTGGCAAGATGAAAGCGCAGTTTATTTATTTGTTATTTATCATTTATTAAATATATATGCTACACAGCACATTATCCAGTGATTCGGAACAGCTTACAATATCATATGGGGTTTATGTGGGTACTGCCAGATAACTGGGTCTGAGTAGCATTTTAGCCCAGGAGTAGGGAAAGATTCCCCACATAGATCCTTCAGCTCTGTTAGAATAATTGGTGAAAGAATGACTGCATAAAACTCTGACTCCCTAAGAAAAATACAGCAGAAAGCTTAATAATCCATAAAAACTACTTACATGTTTTCTTCTTTGTGTACTGTGCCAAATGCACTTACGCAATTTAATTGAAGTTGGTCAGTCTTGATAGCCAGTTGAAAAAGCAAAGCAAATATGCTTCAGAATAAAAGAATGAAGTCTGCTTTCTGGTAACACTGCTGCCAGACATTTCCCCTGTTCTCGCATTCAAAGACCTGAAAGAATAGAGTAAGCAATTGTTATATATGCTTATTCTTCATGTCTTAGCATAAAAAACATTTTCTGTGTTTTGAATGACCTCCACCGCCCCCAGGGTGTCTAAAGAATGCGCTAAAATGGACATGTATGAAAAGAAAGACAACATATTAAGAAGAAGACGACAACCCAGTATCTCTGTTCTGGTCTGAAACATGTAAAGTAACAAATTTCATGGGCATGCGTTTCATTTCAATTGTACTTCAATGTTGATTGTTTCCCCCTATGTGTGACCATGGTTTGCTTTCAAGTGGATTAAAAAAAAGTAATCATCTATATATTCTGAGGAAATAACAACAACAACAACAACAATAATAATAAGGCTGTATTTTTCATATTTTAGCTACCTACCCACCCTCCAAAACTTAGGAAGACCATTTGAAACTTTGCTTGAGATTTTGCCTTCATCCCAGATGAAAAGGGTTTCCAGAGGCCAAAGTTCCAAAGTTTTCTTTATTCCTGGTGTGCATCCAGGAATCAGTTTTAAAAAGGACAGAGACGTATTGTAGAGAAGGGCATGAAATTGGCATTTGCGGTCACTAACATTCATCTCAGGATTGGAAAGTAAAGCAACAGATGGACCACTGTCTTTATGACTCTGGGCTTCAATATACTGCAGCTGTTTCCCCAGAGCTGCAATAGAGACCATGACAACCCCATGCATGCTGTTCCATCCATAAACATCATCATATCTGTTGGATGATGATGTCACTAGTGATAGTCCACATTATATCCCTGCATTACTGCAAAACCAAAAAGAAAAGGTTGTCACAGGTCTTCTGGTGTCCTTTCAAAATAGCAGTAATCATAGTCCAGTGTACCTGTCTTCACAAAAGCATAGTAATAATCATTGAAAGCCTTGCTAGCATCAGATCCATTAAGTCTTCTAGCACCCGTGGACATTGATATTTCCCACCATAGCAGATGTAGATAGCAGGAGAAGACGCCATGGCTGCTCTTTGCCAGTCATAACCTGTTCTTCTTTTTTCTTTAGTGACCATAGCTCGTCCTTGACTTACGATCATAATTGAGCCCAACATTTCTGTTGTTGAACGAGACAATTGTTAAGTGAATTTTACCACATTTTACGGCCTTTCTTGCCACAGTTGTTAAGTGAATCATTGCAATTGCAATGGTTGTGAGGTAAATCTGCTCTCTCCATTGACTTTGCTTGTCAGAAGGTCAGGAAAGATGATCACATGAACCCAGGACACTGCAAATGTCATAAATATGAGTCTGAATAGTGTCTGAATTTTGATCACATGACTGTGGGGATGCTCCAATGATTGTAAGTATGAATAATTATCATAGGTATCCTTTTTCAGTGCTGTTGTGACTTTGAAGGGTCACTAAATGAATGGTTGTAAGTTGGGGACTACCTGTATTTGCTCAATGTCTCTTACTTCTTTTGCCTCTAAGAGCAGGGTGTCAAACTCAAGGTCCGGGGGCTGGATCCGGCCCACGGGGTACTTAGATCTGGCCTGCAATTGAGTTTGAGACCCCTGATCTAAGACATCAGAATTCATTGGTCTGAGTCAGAATTATACACAGTAGTTCTCTAAAGTCTGCATTTTTAGGATTTTGGTCTTAATGAATAAAAATAATAGGGATGCACGTACCATCCCTCTTTCAACCATTACATGTAATACTTGACTGAAGCAGCAGCATTTATTTTACAGCAAGCAATCCAATTTTGATACTGCTTGGTCTTGTAGATGATCATTTGTTAACTGAGCCAAGTTAGAAGTAGGAATGTGCTCAAGCTATACAAATTGCTCCCCAAAGAGTTCAGGTCATCATAGGTCTAAACAAATCTGACCTGCTACTTGGGGACTGACTTCTTAAAGTGCTGCGCTATAGTATTCTGCAGCATCTCTTTTTGGCATGTCATGGCAGTGGCTAAACAAGGGAAGATTTTTATTTATTTCTTGAACTGACAAGCAAATTGCAGTGATCAGCATTTTTGCACATAATCTGCTAAACAGCCATTTGCTAACAGAATAAAGTTGAGCAACCGAGTACCATCTGCAGTTTTATGTATTTTCCTACTGATTATAAATATGTATAAAATCCAAAAATTCTTGGAGAGACAAAGTCATTTCTCTGATAACCTTTACACTAAACAAGCTATAAAGATAGAAAGCAATCTTCACTTAGGCTTCCTTTTATTATATATTTTGTCACAGAAAGTCTAATTCTTTGGAGCACGTTAATAAGAGATCCATGCTTATATTTCTTTCTTTCTTTTTAATGTAAAGGCCTTATTTAATGTAAATGGCTTTTTTTTATAATACACAGAATTTGAAATGTACGTTGGTGAAGATAAATTCTTTGCATGGTAGCTACTATTTAGCAGACGAGTTGGCACATACACAAAAAAATCCCAGTGCTGTTACAGATTTTACAAGGTGGCATTCTAATACTCCCTTAGCCCCATTTCAACTGAACTGTAGTCTCTTGCACTTATTTATCGTAGCAGCTGAACATTTTAGAAGTTTAAAAGTTCAAAGGTGCTCTGCTTTGACTAGCATGCGTTAAAGTTTGTGTACCTCCACCTTCCAATCTCTTCTGTTTTCATAAATATTACTTATTCTTTAGCCTGGACATAGCACTACATTGAAATCTGATCCTTTCCAGGTCTAGGAAAGTGTAAAAATTGTAAGTGTAAAACTTGCTTACAGTTCCCATATTAAGTAGTAAAATTCTCTGGATTCTCTTCACTTTGAGTCAAGTGAGAAAATAATAATTTTATATCCACCAAAGGTAAACTTCACAGTACCATTAGCCAGCCAAGTTACTTTGGCATAAGAAATAGAAACACCCCCCCCCAAAAAAAAATCTCTTCATGCCTCGGAAAATAAAACTACAGTGATAGCATATTAAATGTCCTCAATGTCCTCAAAGAGTGGAAGCTTGTTAAAGAGACAACCAGCCTGGAACTAAGGTGAAATTTCCTGAACATGAGAACTGTTATGTATGTAAATAGTTTAAATAAAGCAAGCTTGGGGTAAAGTGCAGGGTTCTGGCCCTGCACTTCTGATTGGGTGTTAAGTGGCTCGATCGGATTGGTTGGGTTCAGAGAATCCGATTGGCCCTTAACGAAGGACTCTTATTGGTTCTGGAGCTAGCGTCTTACAGCTCCCTATTGGTTATTTCACATTAAGGTCACCTATATAAGGCAGAGTTGTTGTTGTTCACTCTCTTAAGTAACTATGTAATAAAGAGCTGAAAGTTCACCAACTAAGATTGTCTCCAGTCATTTCACCCATGCCTGAAACCATATCACTGGCAACGAAGGTGGGATTTGGGGACATCTGATCTTAAGGAACCGGGAAGAAAAACAGAGCACGTGCCAAGACGATGCCACCAACGGAAACCATGTCCAGCGGCATCGTACCACCTGCTCCGTTCGATCCGAACCAAGAGGATTGGGAATCCTACATGGATCGCTTCCAAATGTTCCTTGAAACAAACAACCTGAAGGACGCCACACCAGCCAAGAAGCGGGCGCTGTTCCTGACGTACTGCGGCCCGGCTGTCTTTAAAATGGCAAAGGCACTCGGGAAACCTCGAGAAGTTAAAGCAATGAGCTGGGACGACCTCGAACCTCTCCTGAGAGACCATTACGTGCCAACCGTACCTACACTCGAGAGACGTCACGAATTCTATCAAAGAAGCCAGCAAAAAAGAGAGAGTGTGGCTGACTTTGTGGCAGACCTCCGACACTTGGGAGGCCTCTGCGGATTTGCAGACTTAGATGAAGCACTGAGAGACCGCTTAATTCTGGGATTAGATGCGCTGGGCGTGCAAAGCAAGCTGATGGCGAAAGGCGACATCGACCTTGCTGACGCCATCACCAAAGCCACTGCTGCTGAGGCAATCAAAAAGTCCGCGGCGCAACTACGGCGAAGCCGAAACCCAACAACCCCACAGACAGGTGACATTTTATCCAAGTCAGAAGAGCAGCTTGTTACGACGCACCACGAGGACCTCTCTTCGTCAGACAGCGACAAAAAAGGGGTCCATCAATTGCGGTTCAACCGGGTCCCTCGCTCTAAACCCTCACGCCCTTGCGCTGGTTGCGGGGAAAACCACCCCAGGGCAGACTGCAAATTCCGTGATGCGATCTGTCATGAGTGCAGAAAACGAGGCCACATCAGTCGAGTCTGTCGCAGTTTACCGGGACCAAGTCAGGTCTCAAGGGGAACCAGCTCTCGCCAATCGGCAGGAAACCGTCCTGTAAGGCGAGATCCAGCAAACCACTCCTACAGATATCGAGGGTTGCAGAAAGAAGAGGCCCACCATACTATCACTATAGGCCACGCCTCAGCCATGGATGCTAAGAAGATTCGAGTCACAGTAGCCACAGTAGCCATAAAGAAGATTCGAGTCACAGTAGCCATAGAGCCATACAGTAGCCACATGGAGGTCGATTCCGGATCGTCCCTCTCGATGGTGTCATGGAAGACATTAAAGCAACTCATTCCTACCATCCAATGCCAAGACCTTCGAATGCAACGTCTCATCCTTAAAGACTACCAAGGGAATCGGATCCCTGTGGTTGGGTCTTGTCGAGTCCGCGTCTCGTTTAAAAAGCATACGGCATACTTACCTCTAACGATCATCTATAGGGACAGGCCTAGTTCGTTGGGCCTCCAATGGTTCACGCCACTCAGCATCGAAGTAGCCGGCGTGAACCGAGTCGGTGATTGCGAGTGGGAGGAGGACCTTATTACTGAATTCAGAGATGTCTTCACAGATCATCTGGGCGAGTATAAGGGGACCCCAATTTCATTTAGCCTCGACCCTAAGGTTGCCCCGATCTGTTTAAAGCCCCGCCGAGTTCCGTTCGCCCTTAAGGCCAAGATAGATAAACAACTTGACAAACTAATTAAACAAGGGGTACTGCAACCCATTGATCATTCTCCATGGGAAACTCCTATTGTAACCCCCATTAAACCAGATGGGTCAATCCGAATCTGTGGGGACTACCGGGCCACTCTAAACCACGCCCTCCAACAGAACGCGTATCCAGTGCCGGTGGTACAGCAGCTCCTTCATTCCCTGGAAGGCGGAAAGGTTTTTGCTAAGTTAGATTTAGCTCAAGCCTATCAACAATTGCCCGTGGACGATAAAACAGCCCAAGCTCAAACGATAGTAACGCACAGAGGTGCTTTTAAATGTACCCGATTGCAATTCGGGGTAAGTGTAGCCCTGGGAATATTCCAAAGTTTAATGGAACGATTATTGCAGGGAATCAAGGCCGTGGTTCCGTATTTTGATGACGTGTTAATTGCAGCTCCTAGTAAAAAAATTCTACAGAATCGTTTAAAATGTGTTCTTCAGAAATTCCAAGAAGCAAGATTGAAAGTAAAAAAGGATAAATGTCATCTGTATACAGACAGTGTTGAATTTCTAGGTTATCGCATTGATAATCAGGATATCCACCCTACTGAGAGTAAATTAAGGGCGATAAAAAATGCTCCGAGACCCCGTAACAAAACAGATCTCCAGGCATTTTTAGGCCTTATTAATTTCTATAATGTGTTTTTACCACATAAGGCGACTGTGGCTGAACCGTTACACCAGTTATTAGATAAGAAAGCATTGTGGGTTTGGGGTTACCGGGAGGAAAAAGCGTTTCGAAATGTAAAAGATTTACTTACATCTGATTCTGTACTTATGCAATATAATGAAACATTACCATTGGTTATAACTTGTGATGCCTCAGCGTTTGGGGTGGGCGCTATTTTGAGCCATGTGCTGCCTAATGGAAACGAGGTCCCTGTTGCATACTTTTCAAAGACTCTTTCTCAGGCAGAACGTAACTATGGACAAATAGATAAGGAAGCTCTTGCAATTGTGGCAGCTGTAAAAAAATTCCATGAGTATATATATGGAAGGACATTTATCATTGTAACTGACCACAAACCTTTACTGGGGATAATCGCTGGGGACAAACCAACCCCCTATATATTGTCCCCAAGAATGACTCGATGGTCAGAGTTCCTAGCTGCTTATAATTATCGATTGTTACATCGCCTGGGGAAAGCCATTTCCCACACCGACGCACTCAGCAGAGCACCGCTACCAGAAACTCTCGATGATCCGGCACCAACAGTATCGGTGTTACAAATCGAAACGCTCAACTCACCTCCTATGACCGCTCGAGATATCGCAAGAGAGACCAGACGAGATCACACCCTAGCTCGAATCCTAGGCTGGGTAGAACGTGGATGGCCATTGGACCAGGTCCCAGATGACTTCGCACCATTTAAAACAAGACAGACTGAACTTTTTTCGCAAAAAGGCTGTGTCATCTGGGGCGATAGAGTCGTTGTTCCAGAACGACTCCAAAACTCGCTGTTACAAATTTTGCACGAAGGACATCCCGGGATCGTGCGGATGAAAGCACTCCCACGGAGCTACGCTTGGTGGCCAGGCATGGACCGACACATCGAGCAATGGGTCAAAACCTGCACCAAGTGCCAACAAAACAGCAACGCACCGCCAAAAGCTGCACCGACTGAATGGGAAACGCCACGCGGGCCCTGGTCCAGAATCCACCTGGATTTTGCAGGGCCGATTAAAGGACATACATTACTATTGACTGTTGATGCATACTCTAATTGGTTAGAAATTCATCGAATGACCCATACAACCTCCGAAGCTGTCATTAAAGTCCTCAATAGTCTCTTTGCAACTCATGGATTGCCGGACGTCCTGGTGTCCGACAACAGACCACAGTTTACAGCGCTAATGTTTGAACAGTACCTTGCTGATAATGGCATCCGCCATGCGCTCACCTCGCCGGGGCGTCCTGCTACCAATAGCCGAGCAGAACGCATGGTCCAATTTGTAAAAAAGACTTTGCAAAAAGTGGACTATGATAATATTGACGAAAAAATAAACCGCATTCTACTTCTACAACACATCACTCCGCACAGCATAACCGGCAGAACTCCTGCAGAACTTCTCATGGGGCGAAAACTCCATTCCCGCCTCGACCGATTGCACCCTGCTTACGAGCCAGAAAAGCCTGCAGGATCCAGCAGACGTTACCATACCTTCAAGGTAGGCGACCCTGTTTATGCAAGAAATTTATCGGGCAACCCGGTTTGGATTGAAGCAACGATAATACGCGAGACTGGGCCCAAATCCTATATTGTAAAATGTGTTGATGAAAGACTGTGGAAACGACATATTGACCAATTACGGTCACGACTCCTTTCGGCCAGCCAGCAACTCCCCTACGACCAAACTGAGGGGGGGGAAAGGAATGGAAGAAGACAACATTCCAGGGAACCTGTTCGAAGAGAGCGATGAATCTAGTGAAACTCAGGAAATGGAGCAGGAGGAAGAATCGTACACTCCAAGGGAAATCACACCAGAACGAGAAGCTGAGCCACTACCAAACAACATTTTACCTCAACAGGACTGCACACAGCCAATCCAAAGAAAATCTAATAGACCCAAAAGACAACCGTCCTATTTGAAGGACTATATAACCACACCATAATTGAGGAGCCAGGAGGAAGGGGTGTTATGTATGTAAATAGTTTAAATAAAGCAAGCTTGGGGTAAAGTGCAGGGTTCTGGCCCTGAACTTCTGATTGGGTGTTAAGCGGCTCGATCGGATTCGTTGGGTTCAGAGAATCCGATTGGCCCTTAACGAAGGACTCTTATTGGTTCTGGAGCTAGCCTCTTACAGCTCCCTATTGGTTATTTCACATTAAGGTCACCTATATAAGGCAGAGTTGTTGTTGTTCACTCTCTTAAGTCACTATGTAATAAAGAGCTGAAAGTTCACCAGCTAAGATTGTCTCCAGTCATTTCACCCATGCCTAAAACCATATCAAGAACAATTAGTCAGTGGAACAACTTGCCTGAGGTGTGTGTGTGTGTGTGTGATTGCTTGAAGTTTTCAAGAACAGATTGGATAACCATTTGTCCGAAATGGTATAACATCTCTTGCCTTGGGCAGAGGGTTGGACTAGAACAGGGGTCTCCAACCTTGGCAACTTTAAGACTTGTAGACTTCAACCCCCAGAATTCCTCAGCCTGAGACATATGGGACCCCCCCCATGGTCTCCTCACCCCCATGTGCATGGGCGCGGGACCCCTGCACTCCCCTGCCTCCCTGCACATGTGCACACATCTTCTGCATGCACCCCGCCCCCACACACGCGTGGCAGATACCCAAAAATCAGCTGGCTGGCAGGAGGTGCGTGCATATGCACAGTGAAATTGAGCTGGGGTGATGGCTTGCGTGCCCACAGAGATTGCTCTGTGTGCCACTTCCGGGATGGGTGTCATAGGTTCACCATCATGGACATAGGGGCTCTTCCAGACTGGCAACTCCTGCTGGAAGAACAGGTAGCAGTTGTGGCCAGGAAGGCCTTCATGTTGTGCTCTAGTTGTGTCCATTCCTGGATCAGGACACTCCACTCACAGTGATTCATGCCTTGGTCACCTCCTTGGTGGACAACAGAGTTGGGCTGCTGGGGGTTTGCAGAGGTTTGGGAGAGCCCCTAGCTAAGATTCTGTACAGTTCAGAGAACCCCAAATCCCACTCCTGGATGGTCCTGCCCACCCCACCTTGCCCCTCCCAGGAGTCCCCATGCAGCCTGTTTTGGATGCAGATAAGTGCAGGATGCATGCGGAGGCTCGGGAAGGGGGAAAAATGGGCCTTCCAGAAATTCAGGAAGGTCAGAAATGGCCTTGATTCTGGCTTCCAGAGAACCTCCGGAGTCTGGGAAGGCCGTTTTCACCCTCTGGAGGCTTGAGGAAATGCCCTCCTGACTCACTGTGGTGCAGGAGGCCACCATCACCACGCCCACCCAGCAACTGGATAGAGAACCTGTTACGGACTAGGCAATTGCGCTAATTAAAAGCTTAAATAGTTTTACTTCCACAGCAGGCTCGAAATCCTGCACTTCTAATTGGCCCACCAGCAGCGGATCCTGATTGGTCATCCCAGGCCGATCTGATTGGCTGTTAACGGGCGCTGCCGATTGGACGCCGCCAGCGCGGCAAACTCAAAGCATTGGCTGTTATGACAGCAGCGAGCCCTATAAAAGGGCTGCTGCTGCCCAAGTATTTTAGCTCTGTTCTGAAGTCACTAATAAAGAGTTGAGTCACTTTCTGATACCTCGTCTCCGTTCTTTGCGCCCACGCTCCAAACAGAACAGAACCCTTTGCTAAAATTTTAGAAGCCCACCCGTGGTAGATTATTGAAATGAACTGTAAATCAGCATGCCCTTGAAGAAGCTTTCTAAAATACACAGAATTTGAAATGTACATTGGTGAAGAGAAATTATTTGCAGGGTACCTACTACAGAAGCTTCAGTAGGTGTTAAAAATCAGGCACTTAGTATGTCTCTAGAATGGCACATTACAGCTCTGCTCTGCAAGCTGCACTGATTACCAGTTTGTTTATGGATCCAATTCAAGGTTCCATTTTGCCCTATAAGCCCTTCATAGAATAGGGATTGGGTTATTTGAGGGGCCACCTCTTCCGGATTATACCTTTCCATCCCATCAAATCTGACTATAGACATATTGTCAGCCTTGGAAGCCATTTTTTACTTGGAAGCTTCAAGTCTGCTATTTTCAGTGCCAGGGAATGTGGGAGAGGGGATTTCATAGAGAAATAGGAGATTAGATACAACAACATTCTTTCTTAAAGAGTCAAGGACATGTTTTGCCCTGCATCTGGAGGGGAGTAACTGGGGGTATTCTCCAGTTGCGATGAAATTTTGATTGGGCCATGTGATGGACTGATGGATGCAGGGATTAGATCTTTGATTTTCTTTTGGGAAGGTAAAACCCGGAACTCTCAGATCTGAGTTTTCCCAGATGTGCCAATATGACAACTCTAATAAAATGGAACTTTGAGTAAAATGTTTGTCTCAGAGTTTATTGGTTTGGAGTTGGTTAGTTGTAATGCTGACACATATGGTGTAGGTACTGTCTGCTAAGGAGTTAGATCTAGCCAGACCCAGGAGACGAGCCTTTTTTGATGTGTTAGTGGCCTTATGAAATACCACCCAGTCCTATCTGAGGTGAGGTTGCCTTTATCTTTGTTAACTATTTGTAAGTCCCTCAAAAGTTAGTTATATCATCAAGACTGCCAGTCCCAAGGAAATGGTGAGTTTTTGAGATGGTCCCACTGTTGTTAATATCTGTTGCTCTTTCTTTGCCTTTTAAACATAATTTTAAATATTTTTTGTTTTTTAAATTACTGTTTTATAATTTTTATTGTATGTCATCCAGAGTTACATTTTGTAAGATGAGCAGCCATATTCACATGATGAATGTATGAATTACTTTTTAAATTATCGCACAGGCATTTTTTTCCTGAATGAATAAATATATTTCTAATATTGGTCCTTAAATAGTGTTTTGCAGGAATGTGCATGAAAAGAAAGCAATGAATTTCATTTGGTAGGAAGACCTTTGGTTTGGAGGAAACCAGACAATAGATTAAATGTTTTGAAAGAGAGTAGCTCTTTTCTCATCCTAATGCATAACTAGTAGTTGTGTTATCTGTTTCAAGACTCAGATGATAACCCTACATTAGCAGGTTTACACAAGAAATATCATACATTCCTGAAGTTGCTGTGATAAAAAGAAAGGCAATTCTTTACTGCTACCAATGGACTACTTATCTCTGAGCTGGAAGATGTAAAACAAAGATATATGTATATACATCTGTTTGCTTTCACATATTTTTCCAAATTAATATTTAAAACAAATATTTTATTTGCTCAAGTTTGACTACCCAGGAAAAAATGAATAACCTCCACTTCTGAGTGTGTGTATGTATGTATGTATGTACATACGTACGTACATACGTATGTATGTATGTATGTATGTATGTATGTAGTAGATAGATAGATAGAAGTGTCTCTGTGTTCATTTAAGAGTTCTTCCCTCAATTATTGTATAGATGGCACTATTGCAGAGAAACACATAGAACATAGAATGATAGTGCTGGAAGGGATCTCAGAGGTCTTCTAGTCCAATCCACCTGCCCAAGTAAGGATACTTTATCCCATCTTGGTCAAATGGTTGTCTGGTCTATTTTTGAAAACCTCCAGTGATAGAGCACCTACAACTTCCAGAAGCAAGCCATTCCACTAATTAATTATTCTCTCTGGAAAAAAAAAATCTCCTTACTTTATTGAAACATATACAAGGTTTTTGTAGGGGATACTAGTGCATCTACCAATTGTTGCCCTATGTGCAATTCACCAATTCAGACCAAGGTGAACAGCGTTCTATGTGAAATAAATGAAAAGTTACAAATGTATACGAGAAGGGCGAAGAGAAGCAAGATTAGTGAGCTGCAATGAAGGTAAAAACTCCTTCATCTCTCTGCTTAGAGATCAATGTGCCCTATCCTCCTCTGAAAGTGACTATGGCTTTATCAAAGGTGAAACCAGCCACAGCAATTCACTTGAGATTGGCTCATATTTACAGGAAAGATTCAAACCTATCAAGTAAGATTAGGTGGATGAAAGAGATTCCCCAAAGAATTTGCTTCAACCAGAATTTGAGGTTCTGTCACCGCAGATTGATCTTTAGGAGATGCAACCTTATGGAAAGTAAGGGCAGAAAAAGGAACCCAGGTTATAGGTTTTTAAAAATTGAATTTTTTAAGGCTTCTAACCTAGAAGCATCCTTATAAATATATTTATTGAATAACATGAAGCACTGAGACCAGTACTTTAGCCTTGAATACTTCAACCTTGAATAATTTCACATCTGTTGGCACATAGTTGTTACCATGTTGACATTTTCCAAGGATGCTTTGAGACCTCTTATAAAAAAATCCTTTGCTTGATTGAGCTAGTGAGTAGATGATTGAAAGTGGAAGCCTACTGGTAGGCATTTACAGGCCGTGACTTGCTCAATAGGTCTGTCATTAATCTGCCAGATAATTAAGTAACCTTTCTATTTATACATATTTCTTCATAATCTGCTGCTGGTAAATGCTTTATCCTATTTCTGGATTCATATATTAAAAGATACTTCATGAAAAATGGTCTGGCAGCATATGTTAGGAGCCATCTAAGAATTTGCAATGCATTTTTGTTTACCCATTTTCTCTGTATATTTATTATCAATATGGCATTATTGGCACTTCTTCCTTCCTTCTTGCAAGGTTGGGTCAACAACACTCAATGTTGTTGTTTTGGAAGTGAATTTTTAACTTTAAAGTTGTCATAAGATTTGACAAAGTAGATAACACCTTAGTTACAAGAAACAAAATGAAGAATCATCTTGATACATTCAGAAGAGAGAATAACAAAAGAAAGTTTCATGGCAAAATTTTTTGGAAAAGAACTGAAATATAATTGGCAGCAGTACAAATAATTTGCAACAGTTCATCAGAAAAGAATCTCAGAACTGATAAGGAGTATACATTTGGACTGAAAAAATGATAAATATAATTTTTTAGATATATCAATAGGACTACATTTTCCAAATCACATGATTATCAAATGCTATACTATTCTGGACTGGTCAATCTCCGTCTGGTACAATTAGGACCTTCAATAAGCATTTAAAAAATTACACATGTTTAGCTTTGAGAAAATTAGTGTAAGTTGGGTAAGGTAGGTTTCCTCAATGTTAATCGTTGTCACGTAGAAGAGGCAATTTTTACCAATAACTGAATAGTGTGAAATACAAAATAGTAGCCTTCAATTTCAGAAATGCAATGATCAGTTGAACATCAGAATACTTTTCTTAATGGTAATGACAGTTTGACAATAATTATACCATCAAGGGAATTGAATAAATTCAAAAGATATATTGATATATAGGTCGGGCGGACAGTTTTAGGAATGCTTTAAACTGGATCCCTGCACTCAGCAGGATTAAACTTGACAGAATCAATGATTCTTCCAGTTCAGTTCAATCATTCTGTTAGTTGGGGAAAAAAAACACAAAATAACCTATTTACTAGTGACATCCAAAGAGCTTTCGGGAAAGTTACAGTGTGAATCCAAATCGAAGAACAGTTCAAATGATACAGCACCAAGACACAGAGAATACACTAACTTAGGACCCTAATATTGACCTATACATAGTACTTGTTCTTTCAATAATTTATATGATCTTAGAAGATGGGATAGGCAGTGGTATCATTCATTCATTCGGTACAAAGGATTGACAACTTTTTTTTAAAGTGAAGGTTATTCATTGATTTCGTCAAAGGTGTATAATGACTGCCTGTCTAATACATAACACTCACAACAATAATCAGTAAAAACAAAATAAATAAAATCAGCGAAACCCATGACCAGCACCACAACATCCCATAAAATCTACAGATTCTTACATTTGCTACATATTTGGCTTTTCATTGATGTTCTTAGATTAAAAACCACATTTACTTAATTTAAGGGAAACTTGTGTTTCATTAATTTTACCTTAATTACATCATTCATTAAATACAACTGAGGGTTTACACTATTTATTTAATTAATTTCCATTCTGTCATACAAAATCACAACTTGGAATACAATTTTAGAGGGACCATTTGGGCAGTGTTCAAACCTTGGTAGAGAACAATGACCCAAAGATGCTTTTATTAGGAAGCAACTAGACTTTCTTTTCTTTAGAAAAACAAGAAAGTCCAGTTGCCTCCTGAAAAAGCACCTTTGGGACAACCATGACTTGGGATGACTGAGAATCTCCATAAACATTTAGCTATGGTGGACACCCTTTGAATGGTGTGGGAGCATGAATGGATTTTCAGAAAAAAATCAGACTACAGGAACCATTAGCGTTTCAGTTTGAGATGTAGACAACACAGCCTCATGCTCAACAGTCTGCACCCAACTTCATCAATGAAGGAACATAGGGCAGAAAACATCCTGCAACCAAGAAGGCTCGATACACATTTACATTACTAAGGTGATCCTGAGAACAGAGAAATCTCCAATGGCTCAATGACTCTAAAAAGAATACAAATAACCAGCTGTTGGCAAGGAATATAAATCTTCCCATTCCACACCATCCAGACAGAGCTGAAGAAGCTTGTCAGGTAGTGCTCCATTCAAAATCCAAGAAAGAAATGCTTAGATTCCATTAAAATATTCTTATACCTGTATCTTGTAAGCGATTGATAGATAAATAAATAAATAAACACATAAATAAATAAATATAAAGAAAAACATCTTTTACTGGAAATCAAGTGGTAGCATCAAAAGAATTCTGAATCTGGTGGTGATGCAGGCATCTGTCCATTGATCTTGGCCTATTTTGATAAAGAGTTGTGCCTGCGCATAGTACAGCAAGTAAGCATAAACAAGAAAGTTTTCCCCCAACTTATACAATTTATTCTCTAAACCTCCAGCATATTTCCCACACCCACAAAGCCCAATTATTTCCCCCTCCCCCCATTACTATGGCAGCAGAAAGAAGCAAAGCAAAGGAAGCTTGGAGACTGACAAAGCTTCTTAGATGTTGCAAAAACATCTGCAAAAAAAAAAAAAAAAACCCCAACTAAATCCAATTGCTTCCTGAAAAAGCACCTTTGGGAAAACCATGAGAATATCCATAGACACAGAGAATGCATGAAAATATACACAAATATGAAATTTTTTCATGCAACTAACATAGAACTCCTTTCCCCAAGAAATTATATTACTTTGTTCTATATTTGCATTCTGACAGGGACAGAAGCATATATTTTTATAATGTGCTTTTAGTTCTGTTATTACTTAATTTATCTCATTTATTTTTAAATTTTGATTCTGTAGATTTTGAATTCTGTTTTTTGGCTCCCAATGTTGCTTTTAGTCTGGCACTATTTTAATTATGATTTATTTTTATTTCTCTACATGCTTTTAGCAGTTTTTAGTTATTTCAATGGACTGAGTTGAGAGAGGAAAAAAGAACTTATGTTTGATTAATACCCATATATTAAAAATGTTTATTGTCAAATGTGTATGCACATTCAGAACATACAGCATATGTGATTGGATGAATTCCTGTGGGTTTGCAATCAAAGAGACATTTCAGTCACTATTCCAAGAAATATTATCCAAATATATCTTTCTTTACATGCACTAGGAAACTCAAAAGGAAACCACAAGAAGTACAATGGATCCTGAAGTAGTCTACTGAGTGATAAGAATGAGGTACAATTCTACTCAGATATAAGTAACAAAATGATATTGGAGAGGAATTCCTAAGAATACTCCCTCTGAAATTTGAAAGGATTAATAATTTTTATTATCCATGAACAGCTGAGCACCAACCAAAAAAGAAACATAGAAGGCTAGGAGGTGGGATAAGAAGATTAAGATAGCCCTGCTGGATCTACTTAATGATACTTCAGCTTAGGATTCTGTGTTCTACAATGACAAACCAGAACCATTCAGAAAGATCATAAACAAGGACAGGACATCACTAGCTTGCTCCTGCTGTTGCTTTCCAAAATTTAATATATGATGCCTACATTTAAACGTGACAGTTTTAATTCTGCATTGTAAAACTAAGTACTTCCTTTTATTGGCTCTGAATTTTCCCTCATTAATTTCAACAAATATCCCTGAGTTCTAATATTCCCTTTCTCTCTCTCTCTCCTCTCTCCCTCCGTGTGTGTGTGTGTGTGTGTGTGTGTGTGTGTGTGTGAGAGAGAGAGAGAGAGAGAGAGAGAGAGAGAGAGAGAGAGAGAGAGAGAGAGAGAGAGAGAGAGAGAGATTTTCTTTCTATTTGATCATTTATTGTTCATTATTATCTTATATACCACCATCATGTCATTTTGTTTCTATCATTATTTGTAGTCTTTCTTCATGGGGGAATGCTTATCCTTCTGATCAGCATGGTTGCCCATTTTTGCACTTATATCATCTCAGGGCTGATGAGGGTTGCTCCCAGAGAAGGAGCTCTGTCCATTAGGGGAAAAAAGGACTACAGTGCTGAAAGCATGGATATTCATATGCTCCATCTTTCCTAAGTCCAAATAATATTTATATTTCATTTTCAAGATTAATTCATCCCCTTAGAATCTCCCCCTGTCTTTGATTTTACAGTGCTATAATGTGATGCACATTACACAAGTGCTTTTATCAAGCACACTGTGTTCCTTAATAGCTCACTGCACTGATTATCTTCATAACCTTGGACACATTTGTCTCCATTTCCAAAAGCAATCTTTGAAAACCCACTCAAAGCCGTGTGTGATATATTGAATCCCATTGGATAGAGCTTAGCAACGTAAGACCATGGGATGATATTTATTTACCTTTCTGCTTGTTACATGTAAGCCACATCAAGTGATTTCTTCAGATATTGAAAAAATAAACAGTTCCTTTTTATTTTCCAAAACATTAGTTTTGTCTAGAGAAAGGTGAGGAAATTAGTCTACTGCTGCACCATGCACCATGAGGCTAATTTTGGGAGGGAGGGGAATTATAGCAGTGAAGAAAGTTATATCATTCATCTAACTTCGTGGAACAGTAAAGAACACAGTTGTTTTCTACTATCAATTGTTCTTTTTGTCTTTGAATTATTGTTTCTCTGGTTTCACTTGTCTTATGACAGAGCCAGGGGTAGTATTTTACCAGTTGGACCCGGTTTGGCCAAACTCATAGCTCTGAGGATCAGCTGCTGGGCCCGTTTACCCACCCACCCCAACTTTATTTGCTGGTTTTGAAGCTCAGCTGTTTCACATGGCACAGCGGATTGCCGCATGTCAGCTTTTAAAGACACAGGGAGAGTGCAGGATTGCAGAAAGTAAGTAGCAAACCCTCTGCACGCATGAAAAGTGTGCCCAACTGATACCCACAGAACTGGTGGTAAAAAAAACTTGAATCCCACCACTGGACAGAGCCTACTATAAATAGCCCATTTATACATCTACATTAGATCATCAACAAATTTCTCTAAATTAATTTGGCCTTTCCCAGTCTGGAGCCATCCAGATATTTAGCACCCCAATTGTTTAACACCATGGGTTCGGTACAAGAAGGAAGAACACTGGGTTGTGCAAAGGGTTTGGCTTGACATAGCATTGGCTAAGTGCTTATATCATACACATTTATATGGTGATTAGCTTGCTTTTAATTTGGATTGTGTGAATTCAATTATTGTGGTTTTTTTCAACAAATCATAACTAAGCAATTAAATGAAAATCCAAGCAAGAAACAGCTAGGTTTGCGAGTGAGAAACAATGGGTAATTCCTAAACACAATACTCAGGTATTTTTCTCCTGAATTCCTGTAAATGTAAGGCATCCAGAAAGTATCCATGATATCAATCACTCCAAGACATTTTCTCTCTAATTGATTTATTTAGAAACAGATCTGGCATGTCAAAGGCAATTTCCCAAAGTGAAAATTTTTCACGCATTACACAGAATCCACCTTCTCTCCTCCCACTTCTACACTTCATAAATCACGAGAACCAATAAATGCTACTGGAATTTCCTAATACTCCATACAGAATAACCTTGAACTTTTCAACTCCTCCAACTCTCTTAAAAAAATGTGGCAGCTCAATTTCAAAGCTGACAGTAATATGGATTTCAGGATATAACTTCCACAGGATAAAAATAACTGCAAAAGCAATAGAAGTGAAATATAGATGTGGGTTATAACAGTGCAGAGCCCACTTGCATATTGTGGAAGATTTGATTTTTTAAAAAACATTACATTCACCTTTCTTTATAGAGTTTAATAAATCTTTAACAATCAAATTGGTGTGGGATCCTTGGTGATCTCTGAGCTTGGTGGCTTTCCTACAGACATTTCATTACTATACATAGTAACATCATCAGTGCTAAGTGATTCACTTATGAGGTTACCTTGTATAATGAAACATCTGCAAGAAAACCACCAGGCTCACAGAGTACCACAGTTCAAGCCTGGACTACAAATATTCTCTTTTACCAGAATCAAATTGATGGCAGCACCAGGGGTGGGATTCAATTTTTTTAACAACTGGTTCTGTGGGTGTGGCTTGGTGGTCATGTGACTGGCTGGGCATGGCCAACTCAACATCACTCACATTAAGGCATGCATCTCTTCTCCTGGCTTCTCATGACTGTGGGGATGCTACAACAGTCGTAAAGATGAAAAATGGTCATAAGTCACTTTTTCAGTGCCATTGTAACTTTGAATGGTCACTCCACACAAGCAAAGTACCAGCAAAGGAGGGGAAAAAAAACTCCAGAGTTGTTCTTGAGACAGGAAGTCCAGTCCTGCCAAGAATGTAATAAGGGTTAATGGAGAGGCAGTTTCTGTAAGCAACACCAGAATGTTTCTTTCCTGCCTTCCTTACAGGATTAGGCCAGTAATTTTTTCTAACAACCAGTTCTCCAAACTGCTTAGAATGTTAACAACCGGTTCTAGCGAACAGATGTGAACTGGTAGAATCCCACCCCTGGGCAGCACCTAATTAACCTTGATTGATTTTCAAAAGTTTGGCAGGAATAGACTTATCTTTAGCAGGGATGCATCAGATTGAGAGCTTCACCTGGAAATAATAATAAAAAAAAAACACTTTGAAAGAGGTCAAGAAAATGTAACTCCATATTGTTGCTTTAAAAACTACTTGGACACATTATTGAAGTCAACAAGCTTCTAGATCCACTTAAAGCTGAATGTATGATAAATGTTCAGTTCTTAATCTTCCTGGCTGAATTTGACACATGATTCTCCACCCTTTAATATTTTTGGTTGCCTTATTTTTTCAATAAAGGAACTTACAGGTTTATTTATAATGAATGAGGAAGATTAAAAGAAGGTGGTAGGATTTTTTTAAGCATTGGTTTTAATGCAGGAGGATTTTTTTTTAAATAAAGGATCTAAGTTAAAAGTGAATGCTTTGAGCAAATTCTCTATTTCTACACTTTATAATCTTTATCATGAAACCCAATTAAACTACCCCAGCAGGGGAGATTTATAGGAAGCCATAAAGAAAATGTTACTTAACATTGTATGTTGATTAGGCCACTTCTTCTCCAATTGATTTCCAGATAGCCTTATATATAATTCTTCCAGATAACACAGAAGCATACAAAAATATAGTTATCACATGTAATATGCCAAGCAGGAATAACTCTTAAAGAAGGAAGATACGTTTAGGAGCAGATAGGATATCTTAGCTCTTGCAGCACAGGAAATATTTTATGACCAACTGCTGTGAATGCAGCTCTTTCAGGGTGTTTGAATTATAATTTTGCTTTGGGTAATCATTTTGCTATTTCAAATCTGTGTTTGCAAATTAAACTGGAAAATCTTAAAAGCATATTTAGGAACCCAGAATCCTGTCTAAAAAGCCATACATTTCTTTCCTTTCTCCAATGTCATGATATAAAATACCTTGTTAAGCATTTTCCATAGCTTTCTGACACAATTACATAATACAAACTTAATCTGAATGAATTCAAAATATAGAGTTGGAAGGGACCTTGGAGGTCTTCTAGTTGGAGCAGGAGACCCTATACAATTTCAGATAAATGGTTATCCAGTCTTTTTTTTTTTTTTAAGAATTCAGTGATGAAGCAGCCATAATTTCTGAAGGCAAGCTGTTCCATTGGTGGATTGCTCTCACCTTTAGGAAATTTAAGTAAAATCTCCTTACTTCTAAATTGCTTCTTTCCTTGGTTAATTTCTATTCCTTGTTTCAGGTCTTTCTTTTTAGTGCCTTGAAAAATAGTTTGACCTCCTTGTCTTTGTAGCAGCCCCTCAAATATTGGAATACTACTATTATGTCTCCCCTAGTCCTTCTTTTTATTAGACTAGACATACCAAATTCTTGTAACTGTTCTTTGTATGTTTTAGCCTCCAGCCCCCTAATCATTCTTGTTGCTCTTCTCTGCACTCTTTCCAGAGGCTCAACATCTTTTTTTATATCAGGATGACTATAAATGGTTGTAGTATTCCAAGTGTGGTCTTACTAAGGCTTTGTAAAGCAGTACTAGAATTTCACATGATCTTGATTCTATCCCTCTATTAATGTAGCCTAGGATTACATTAGCCTTTTTGGCTGATGACACACACTCTTAGCAGTGGTGGGATTGAATTTTTTTTATTACCGGTTCTGTGGGCGTGGCTTGGTGGGCGTGGCAGGGGAAGAATATCTCCACTCACAGGTCTCCATTTGCTGGTTCTCCTAACTACTCAAAATTTCCACTACCAGTTCTCCAGAACTGGTCAGAACCTGCTGAATACCACCTCTGACTCTTAGCTTATATATATGAGTGATTTAAGCAATATTCAGACAACCACTAAACATCAGTTAAGCACTACATTTTTCTTTACCACTTTTCTACCATCTAGGGTCATCTGGGTTGTTGAAAGTCAAACAGAGATGGTCTAAGAAAATATTTTAAGATTTTTGTAAATAAGTAACGTTAATATTCTATATAAATGGCCAATGGAAGATAAGGCAAAGTAAGACCTACCAGGGAGTATGAAGCATGTGACTCAAGCATTAGATGTGGGTTGTAATGAAAAAAAAAAAACACAAGTAGTTTTTCTAGTTTTACTTTTATTGTACTTTGCTAAGTGGCAGCCTCTCACTAACCTTATTTATTAGACATCTATGCCACTCACATTGTTAAGGCAACTAGATGGTTTACTGTTATGCAATTAAAATAACATATAAAACATTGAAACAATAAAAAAGAACCATATATTTAAAAATGTGGATAATCTTGGCTAATCTAAAACATTAGGCAGGGTTAGCCTTGGTCTCTCTATGGATAAGAGACCTTTAGAAAAATCTGGGCTTGTGGTATACACTGAGAGAAAAATATTAAAAGAAGACAATGGCAAACCATATCTGTAATTTTTAAAAAAATGCATAGTTATCTCTGTTAAGCCTGTGTTCCCCAACCAGGGTTAAGGAGACAAGCTAAACAGAATGTGCAGCGTTAGTCAGATAGGCACACAGATAAATGAGTGAGATAAGTTTGTATGTTTGTTAACATACAGTAAAAATAACAGATACGCTTGTGCTATCAAAAATATAGTTTATTCCATTTAGAGTTTATAGCATAGTCAAAATAACAGTCCATTAGTCATGTATCATTTTAGTCTGTTTCCTCTTGTTCTGGTCCTATTTGATCTTCGTGGACTTCTTCTTTAATTGGACTCTTCTTATAACTAGTCTGATCTTTCTGCCTTTTGTAGGGTTCAATTATTACTTCATTATTTAAATCTTGCTCTGATCTATTCCATCCTACATGTTCTAGGAATTTAGCACTAGCACTGGTGTAAACTCTAGATGTTCCTGGTTCCCAGAATCTATAAGATCTATGATTAGATTTATATCCTACAAAAAATAATCTTTTAGCTCTATGCTGTCCTTTGTGTCTGAGTTGTGTAGGGATATGCACCCATGCTGGTGCTCCAAATATGTGCATGTAACTTAAATCAGGTTTTGTACCATGCCACAGTGTGAATGGTAATTCACCTGTTGTTGAATTAACAACATTATTTAATATATGATTACCACACATTATTACTTCTCCCCACAAATTGTCAGGTAATCCTGAATCAGACATCATAGTACGTGCCATTGACTGTAGTGTTTGGCCTCATCTCTCTATAAAGGCATTATGTTGTGGCCTATATGGTGCAGACTTTTTATATTGAATACCTAACATCCTAAGTCTATTCTGGAATTTATTATTTGTAAATTCCGCACCATTATCTGTTATAAGAGTTACTAATTTCTTTTTAATTTTCCTTTCAGCAAATTTTATCCAATTAAAGAGATTTAGATACGTTTCAGTTTTGCTCTTCATTAAATAGCAAAACCCATATCTAGAATAGTGGTCCATTATACTTAATATGTATCGAGTTCCTCCTACACTTGGTTTTTTCAGACCTATTAAATCAGCAAATACTACTTCTAAAGGCTCTTTGGTAGTAAATCCATCAACTCTATTAGCCGGTGTGACCCTGGCTTTGCTTTGATTACAAGCATTACATTGCAAATACTTATTACAAGGTTTCAAACTTATTCCTTTAGATAGTTGAATAGTTCTCTTAAGCATTTTAAAATTTAAATGCCCTAGCCTTCGATGTAACAAGTGAATACATTCATCATGAGGTTTCTTATTATCATAAACCGTGTTAGCCATCTCTAAACCATTATCATTTAACACATATAATTCACCTCTTAAAGATGCAGTAATTTTCTTATCTTCTTTCTCAATTATGCAGTTATCTCCTTTAAAGGTAACTACATATCCTAGTTTAACCAAAATTCCAACTGAAATTAAATTAAACTTAAGTTGTGGTACATATAACATTTTTACATTCTCTTTTATGAAAGAACAATATGCTATACCTTGACCTTTAGCTTTCAGTTTCCAGCCATTGGCTAATGATATCTGCTGTGTACTTTTGGACATTTTAATAAAATTTTTGTTATCATTTGTTATACAGTGGGATGGTCCACTGTCAACCACCCATAAATTATTTTTTACAGCTCCGTTAGTATACATGGCTAACTCTAAATTTTTATTTATCTTTTGATGACTTTTAGTATTCTGGCCAGCGTTCTGGCACTTTGCTTTTTTACAAAATCTTGCCAAATGTCCTCTTCCTCCACAATTAAAACACTTTTTAATTGCGTATGCAGTAGGAGATTCATTACCTTCTTTTTGAAGTTGCTCCCTCCTTAACTGGTCTCTTTCAAGTCTTCTTCTTGCCTCTTCAATCAATCTGCCAGTTATATCAGTTAAAGTTAGACTTTCCTTAGGCAAAATTTCAAGGGAAGTGATGTAGTTGTCATAACTTTCATCTAGTGAAGATAGAATTATATAGACTTGATGTAGTTCAGAGAAAATAAGCTCTTTCTCGTGCAGTTCTTGAAAAATACTTTTCATAGTTTCCAAATGACTCAGCATATCACCATTTGTCTGGAGATGCGTTCTGAAAAGCTTCCGTGTTAGATTTATATGAGCACCAACGTTATCTCGGACATAAATCCTCTTCAGCTTCTGCCAACACCCAACAGCTGTTTGCTCTCCACGGATATGAACAAGTTGCTGGTCAGTTAGTGTTAGTCCTATTATGCAAATAGCTTGTTCATTTTTCTGCATAAATTCTTCTATCTTTAGTCTATCTTCCTCAATCTCTGGATCCCATTCCTCTACGTTTGGTGGGTTTTTCCATTATGTTCCACAGACCTTCTCTTCGTAGAAGTAGACTACATTTCATAGACCATGATACATAGTTTGTTCCATCCAACTTGGATATAAGGGACAAACTTTGTAGATTGACTTGTGCCATGTTTTCTTATATGGATATAAAACTATAATTAATAAAACACAGCTGTCTGTTTACTGTAATGTATAACAACACAAACTCTCACTTTTACATAAATCTGTTTTATCCTAATTAAACTGACTTTGCAGCCTCTGGGCCCATAACCAGTGTTAAGCCTGTGTTCCCCAACCAGGGTTAAGGAGACAAGCTAAACAGAATGTGCAGCGTTAGTCAGATAGGCACACAGATAAATGAGTGAGATAAGTTTGTATGTTTGTTAACATACAGTAAAAATAACAGATACGCTTGTGCTATCAAAAATATAGTTTATTCCATTTAGATATTATAGCATAGTCAAAATAACAGTCCATTAGTCATGTATCATTTTAGTCAGTCCATTCAGGGATATTCAGTTAGCAAAGTCTGTGTAGAATATCCAATGTCAGTTCACTTATAAATCAGTCCTTTGTCTCTCCTTTTCAGTAGGGGAAAAACGCAGTCTTCAGTCTATCCAATAATTAGGGATCATCAAGCCAGAGAGAACAAGCTGGTATTCCTTGCTTCTTTTATGGTGCTTTTCACAACCACTCCCTTAATTACATTCCTATATTTAAAGTTGCAGACACTTTAACTTATAAACCATGATAACATATTTATTATTTTACCTAAACCAGTTAGGGTAAACAATGTTATCCCTAGCAATGTCCTTGTAAGGCAGCAAGAGTTAAACCTGAAACCATATTTTAATTATATTGGGGGAGAAGGAACTATTGTAAGATATTTTGAAGTAAAAATAGTCAACATTACAAGACCCTCATGGAATAATTGTTATGCACATGTGTTGTAATTATCTGGCACAGACCTCAAGGCCTTTTTTTACTGACAGTTGAGGTTCAAAGCTAGAAGAGTAAGATCTGTTGTCAGATCCAGTCAGAGGTCATAGATTCTAGGAGGTCAGACAAGGCTTAGAATCAAACAAGAGAAGATAAAAAGAATGACTGATCCACAAGTTGTTAGATGAAACCCAAATTAACTTAAAAATTGCATCAGCATATAAATGCTAAGAGGAAGAAGCTTATGTGCTGGAAATGTTTACCTCTGCCTAAATACAAGTAATATTGATCATAACTATCGTGTTTCTCACAAAATAAGGCTGGGCCTTATTTTTTTTTTTGACCCCCCCAAAAATGGCTAGGCCATCTTTTCGAGGGTGACTTAATTTCCTCCCCACCTAGAACGGCCCATATGCACGTACCTCGCCACGAGGTCGCTTCTATCGGCCAATGAAAGTTCTCTGAAGGCAGAGTCCCCAGCTGCTTCAGGGTGAGGCATGGCTGCCCATGGTCCCTCACCGTCAGGCAGTCTCTTTCGGGCGATGGAAGCAGTCACCAGCCACTTCGATGCACAAGTGCAGTCACCAGCCACTTCGATCGGCCGGTAGAAGCGGCATCGGTGTGAGCGCATACACACACTCCCCTCGCTGCGAGGCTGCTCCTATCGGCCAATGAAAGCTCCCTGAAGGCAGAGTCCTCAGCTGCTTCAGGGTGAGGCATGGCTGCCCATGTCCCCTCGCCATTAGGCAATGTCTTTCGGGCAATGGAAGTGGCCTCATGGTGAGGGGAATGTGTGTGTGTAATGTACTGGCCGATCAAAGTGGCTGGTGACTGCACTTGGGAAGCTTCCATCGCCCAAAAGAGACTGCCTAAAGGTGAAAGGACACGGGCAGCCACGCCACACCCTGAAGCGGCTGGGGATTCTGCCTTCGGGGAGCTTCTATCAGCTATTGGGGTATTCTAGCCTAGGCTACCTGCAGGGCACTCCTAAAGGCAAGTTTTCTCTCCATCCCCCCACCCTTCCCCCCCATTTCTCTTCACCTCGTGTAGTTCTAATTAATGTTGTGAGAAATGGCGGGGAAACACATGGTTTACATAGGTCTAAATTTTGGGGGTGGGGCTTAATTTCACCTCATGCCTAGAAATCATGCTGGGCCTTCCTATTGGTGGAGGCCGTATTGTTGGAGAAACACAGTATCTAAAGAAACTTGACTATAAACTTGAGAAGCTACTCAAAAACAGACCATTACTTCCAAGTAGATGACCATTCTTTTATGTGGCTTATCATCTTCTATCTTTCTGTTCTTTGGATCTGTACTCATTAATGACAACATGTTCATAGGTAGGATAGAAAAGACCTGAAGGACCATCTTGGTAAAAGATTATCCCAAACAAAATCTATGTGGTTGCTAAAAGTTGACACCAAGTTGATGGCACATTACTAATCAATCAATACTAAAGTATTTTTCATGCTGATATATCATCTCTGAAATGGTTCTTTGTTTGTTATATAGAACTTGGTGTTCCATATCACAGAATGCAGATATGCATATATGGCTGCACAGAAGGGATATTGCTGCAGGTCTTGTTGTTACAATGAACAAAAATCTCCCACCATAGTGTCATAATTGACAAGTCAGCAGAAAGCAAATATGAAGCATTACAGCCCAGGTGTAGATAAACTGTCAGGCAGAAAGTTTCAAGGGCAACTTAGGAGAGAATGCCCTTGTAAGAGGCTTGCCACTGACTGAAAAACAACAACAACAAAATGACTTTTCATTATGTTGGTTCAATATAGGATGCAGATCTCTTTTATAAAGATCATTTGTGTAGACTTCAAACAGCATGAAATGGTTATACGAGCCATCCATCTGTTTTCTGGTTGCAAGCAGGTCAGTAAGTACGAGGTACAGTGATACTTCCGTTTGCAAGCTTGATGACTTAACTACTCTTTGCCAGAACAGCTTTCAAAGCCTGACATCCATCAGTGCTTGAACATATAATTTTCCAAATAGCTGTCTGCCAGCAATCATGACCATAGCTCTCCATTATTTCAGTAGCTGCACATTTTCCTTTCCTGACTACAATAAAATGTGATTCATTTCATTGCAAAGCCTGTAACCATATGTGGGGGGGGGGGGGGGACACATCCTAATGAAGTAACTGGGAAAATGAAGGACCCAATAATTATTCTGTATCCTTGAGAACAATGATGGTAAATTGCCTTCTTTCAACGCATTGATTTCAGCAAATTGAATAAAACATAATAGGTTGGGTTCCTCAAGCATGATTTACAAACAGCTGTGACAGGTTTTTATCTTATACCAAACCATGATATCATTTATTTGACTTTGGGTTATGAATAAACTCAGATGCTGTGCTGGTTTATGCTTATACCAGTGATGTCTGAAAAGGCTGTGAGAAAGATATTGGGAGCTAGTATCTCCCAGAATAGAAATGCCAAAAATGTAAATAAATACCTAATCCCATAGCACTAAGTATCAGAAGCACAAAGCGGGGTTTTCTGTGAGGTAGAAAGGGTGCAGGAAAGTAGAATACAATAGAATAACAGAGTTGGAAGGGACCTTGGAGTTCTTCTACTCCAATCCCCTGCTCAGACAGGAAACCTATACCATTTCAGATAAATGATTGTCCAATCTCTTCTTAAAAACTTCCAGTGTTGGAGCATTCACAACTTCTGGAGGCAAGTTGTTGATCCACTGATTAATTATTTAAGTGAATTTAATTAATTTTAGTTTAAATGATTTAATTAAGCAAAACCAAGGTTAAATGGAAAAGGGTATCAGAAGGGTATCACCATCAGAAGTTGTGGATTGCTTCATCAATGGAGGTTTTTAAGAAGAGACCAGACAGTAACTCAGGGGTGGGATGCCACTGGTTCTGGCTGGCTCTATAGAACTGGTAGCTCTGAAGGGCAGCAGATGAAGAACCGGTTCTGTATCTACTGCTGTTTGGCCCACCCGCCTGCTGGGACTCTTACCTGACCTGCTTTTTCTACTTCGGCTGCTTTGCGTGGCACAGCTGAGAATAGAATAGAATGGAATACCTTTATTGTCATTGCATTCCACGAATACAATGAAATTTGAAAGCTATTCCCAAACACCACATCACAATCACACCACAGAGTATTTAAAATACTACTACTACTACTAGTACTACTACTACTAGTACTAATAATAATAATAATAATAATAATAATAATAATAATAATAATAATAATAATAATAACTAAATCACAAATGCACTGTTTGATTCAAGACAATTACTGCCTTGGAAAAGAAACTGTTTCTCAATCTATTAGTCCTCATTTTAAGAAACCTATAATGCCTCCCTGGTGGTAAGAGTTCAAAATATGAACGTTCAGGATAAGAAAGTCTGTGGAGATTTTTAGTGCTCTAGAGAGGAGCCTGGTCTTCTCAATCTCTTCCAGAAAAGAAAGAGAGCAACCGATGATTTTTTGTGCTGTGTTTATAACTCTCTGGAGCATCTTCTTATCCATTGCAGAGCATCCAGCATACCAAACCGTTACACAGTATGCCAAAATGCATAGTGTGCATAGAATGAGAAATTTGCAGGATTATGATGTCCTGTTCCCATCTCATCTCCTAATTTTCACCAACATGGGTTTTCTTTAAGAGAACAGAAGCATTACCTGTTCTTACAGCACAATCTAACTAAAGTAATCAGTCTACCCTAATCAGTTCCCCTGAGGAGGAAAATCCTCATTCAAACCAATCCAGCTCCTATTATAAACACATTACTGTCCTGTTGCATTGGTTCCCTTCTGGGATCATTAAAAGACAATCATAGTTATCAAAACCTTTGATAGGCTTCAAGGACACCTAAGTTATTTAATTTAAAGAAATCTTAAAAGATTGAAGACTGTTGACAGGAAGAGTGGGAAAACTGAAAAAAAAAAAAAAACCAATTTACAACCTTTGTATTTTCTCATGGTCTCCTACACAAATATTATCTAGTTTTATATAACAGCCAAATCTTCATCTTCCTAAGCTAAAATGAGAAAAATCTGTGATATGGGCCCTGGATCTCAGAATCCTAGTGGACAGCCATTTAAATATGAGCCAGCAATGTGCAGCAGCAGCCAAAAAAGCCAACACAGTTCTAGGCTGCACAAACAGACGGATTGACTCAAGTTCACGTGAAGTATTAATACCACTTTATAATGCCTGGGTAAGGCCATACTTCTGGAATACTGCATTCAGTTTTGGACGCCATGATGTAAAAAAGATGTTGAGATTCTAGAAAGAGTGCAGAGAAGAACAACAAAGATGATTAGGGGACTGGAAGCTAAAACATATGAAGAACAGTTGCAGGAACTGGGTATTTCTAATCTAATGAAAAGAAGGACAAGGGAAGACATGATAGCAGTGTTCCAATATCTCAAGGACTGCCACAAAGAAGAGGGAGTCAAGCTATTCTCCAAAGCACCGGAAGGCAGGACAAGAAACAATGAGTGGAAGCTAGTCAAGGAGAAAAGCAACCTAGAACTAAGGAGAAATTTCCTGACAGTTAGAACAATTGATCAGTGGAACAACTTGCATCCAGAAGTTGTGAATGCTCCAACACTGGGAGTTTTTAAAAAGATGTTGGATAACCATTTCTCTGAATTGGTGTAGGGTTTCCTGCCTAGGCAGGTGGTTGGACTAGAAAATCTCCAACATCTCTTCTAACCCTATTCTAATATTTTTGCTTACAGCAGGCAAGTGATTAATTATACTATTATCTTCTTCCAAGACGCTTTCTGACTTAAATCCTGACTTTTGCTGATGGCCTTCCATAAAGTATTAACAATGTTAATGTGCTTTTCAATTCAAATAAGGTTGGCATGTGCATGGATCCATCTCCTTTACTACTAGATAACAGAATAATAGGGTTGAGAAGGGACCTTGGAGGTTTCCTTCTTGACCATTCCAGGCAAGTGGTTGTCTAATATCTTCTTTAAAACCACCAGTGTTGGAGCACCCACCACTTCTGAAGGCAAGTTGTTCCACTGACTTATTTTTCTAACTGTTAGGAAATGTCTCCTTATTTCTAGGTTACTTCTCTTCTTGTTTAGTTCCTTTTTAAAATTTTATTTATTTAATATATAAATGCAAAAAAAAATAGAAATAAGAAATTAGAGGAAGGAAAAATAAAGGGGGGAAAAACATGAGGTACAAAGGGGGGTGAAAAAGATGTTGACTTCTGACTCTTTTTAGTACAGTACAAAATAAAAACATCCCAGCCTCAACTTTTTGCTATCCATTTCTATAATGACAAATCTATCAACTGTAATTGTCAAAACCACAGTCAAAATTTCATTTTTTTTCATCACAAGCACAAAACCCAGAAGTGACATCCAAGTGAAAAATGTACTTAGATATATTTTCCTCTTTGAATAAAATTAGTTCCCATCCATTGCTTCAAGTTCTGCCTATTTGGAGAATAGGTTGAACCCCTGTTCTTTGGGGCAGCCCCTTAGATATTGGAACACTGCTATCATGTCACCCCTACTCCTTCTTTTCATTAAATTAGACATAACCAATTCCTGCAACCATTCTTCATATATTTTAGCCTCCACCCCATTAATCATCTTTCGTTGCTCTTCTCTGTGTTGTGTACATGATTGGTTAACATAGTTTTTCTATTGTAAGCTTAGTAAGAAATAGCTCTGAAACCGCACAGGAATTTTGAGCATATTGGGGGGAAAAATGGATTTTGCCAGCTTCAAGTCCTAGAAAGGGTAAAATACTTATATGTTATGGCACAACTCCACCGAATGGATTTTAGCTGAATTTCAAGTCTTCCTTATTTTGCTAAATGCACTTATGGAAAAAAAAATGGAAACAGCATGCAAAGTTTTCAGTAATACAAATATGTAATAAAATATGATTGCAATTATGTACAAAATGGTGCATGGAGTGGGGTGGGTGGGGCCTGGATCTTAAAGCATAAATCCAGAGTCCTACTACCCATGAAACAGTAGGGGAATAGCAAACAGCCTGAGAATCAAATTATAGCTTGACATATACTTTGTGGTCCATTATGACCAGTGGTGAGATTCAGACATTTTTACTACTGGTTCTGTAGTCATGGCTTGGTGGCTGTTGCTTGGTGGGCATGACAGGGGAAGGATATTGTAAAATCTCCATTCCCACACCACCCACTAACCTGCTTTCCAACTCCATTCTCCTGTGCAGGGAAACAAAAGAATACTCAGCCAATCAGTTGGGACTCAGGAGGCAGAGAATAGATGGGGGCAGGACCACTCAGAGGTGGTAATTGCCGGTTCTCCAAACTACTCAAAATTTCTGCTACCGGTTCTCCAGAACTGGTCAGAACCTGCTGAATACCATCTCTGATTATGGCTATTCTGCAGGATCCTTATCAGAGCCAGGGAATAATTAACTGTGAATGTACAAATTTACATTAATAAAGTTACAAAGTTATTGTTTTGACCGTAAAATCTTCTTTTTTGCAACAAATTTATGTTACTGTCATTCACATAGAGGAGCCATGAATACAATTCAGTTTCCAAAAGAACTTACCTTCACAAATTAGATCAGAGATTGTTACCAAGGAATCAAAAGGAAAGAAAGATATGAAGAGTTGTGTCCGCGAAATGATGCCAGGAGTCGGTGACTTCAAATCATGCTCTTTATTTGAGGTTGGAACCGAACTGGGGCAAAGGGAAAAAGATCGCGGCTTTTATTCTTTTAGCCGCGGCGGCCGCGGCCAATGGCACCGCTTTGAATCTCCCGCGATCCGAATGGACCAATCGCGGGAGATTCTTAGCGAGCCAATCGGCGCGGCTCGCCTGACCAATCAGAGTGCCCCACGCTTTGGCCAATCAAAGCGCGGGGATCTCAAGAATGCTAATTAAGGACAGAACATGAAGTACCCTTATAAAGGATTCAGAGATTTTATTAGAACTGATTACTGATATTCAAACTGAATGGGAAATGGGATATCAACAATCAATCTCCATGCCTGGGCCTGAACCTATAGTTTTTATAGTTTTATAGAGTACTTTCCTCATAATGTTGGGGAAATTGGCAGTAAAGAGAACAAGCTAATCAGAAGCAAAATGGATCAATTTGAATGCAAAAGCAATGAACGTACCATGGAAAGACTTAAAAATCCAAGTTCAAAATACATAAACTATTGTTCATCAACAATCAAAACTGACTGTGTCACTTAATAATTGATACATGGTGATAAATAATCCTACATATTTTCCTTCCTACTAGGAAAATACTTGAATGTGTTAAAGTCATCTAGGAAGTTTGCTAATAATAAAAATAACATTAAGCACTGGGAGTTTCCAAGGTTGGGTTGCACCAACATGTTAAATGATTTTTAAGGCCACATCAAATAAAGCTGCAGAAGAATGTTCCTGTTGGATTATGAATAAAAGATGCATAAGCAAAATTATAGGGAAATCAGGGTATCAGTTTGCTTTACCAGGAAATATATATCTTTATATCTTTAGATGTTTCTGTGTGTGCCCAAACCCAGTTTTTCCCGCTTATTCCTTCATAGGAATAAGATCCTATGAAAAGAAATCACTACAAAAAATGTTTAAAACATTCTCCTAAATGATTCATGGTTAACCTCATGTTAAGATTACTTTTTTCCCCTGAAAGGCACCATTGCTGAGATTTTCTTAAGTATAATATGAAAGTGGTTTGCCATTAGTTTATTTTGGAATTCTCTTTCAACTGCACAATCTAGTCTAGAGTCATAGATGATCCAGATGGATACTCTTCTCCCACTGCTTAGATTTTAAGATGAGACAATATCTGTGCTTGCCAATGAATGAGTAGGCTTGTTTTTCTTTGGTCGCATCATTTTACCTTCTTGTTGGATGGAGTAGTGGGACATCTAAAAATCTTCTTCCTGATATAGTAAGAAGAGTGCAGGCACTGCTAGGTACAAAGAAGATGAATGGGAAAGTAGAATATATGGAATCTGGAACACAATCTAGCAACCAGCCTGAACCTCAGTTATAATTGAATTGAGATATTAAGTATATGCAGTTAAAATTTCATATTTTGAATTTCACAGTTGTAGATTCTTGTGGGGGAAAAAAGGATACCATAGAAGTTTATTAGTGAACTCTTACTCATATATCAACTAAAATGTGTGTCATTTAATATGATTGGACATCTCAGCACCTGGGCAGAGAACTGCAGCGTAAATCTCTCTGGGTGTCTTTTGACTGCAGAAATGTTTTGGGAAAGCTGTCCATTTGTATTGTTTGGTATGAAAGAATGTAGTTACTGCTGCTACAATTCATAGGGTTTTTATTCACACCTTTCACTCTCAAGCTCAAGGTGTTTAGCAAAGATATAAACAGAGAGCTTTAAACAAAACCTTTTATTTCAACAAAACCTGTACATCATATCAGATACATTGCTATTTTTTGCAAGATGTCTTCAGAAGCTAAAGGGGACAACCCTACATAGAAAGTTGCCAAGCTTTCCCAGCTCAAAAGAGATTCCCCCATCCTGACAATTACAGTGACACAATGATGCTGATAAAGATTATGATTACAACAAGAACTATCATATTGTCCCAAAGAATTAATAGTCTAAAATGTGATACAGAGCATGGGAAGGAAGCTGAAACTAGGGGGGAAAAGTCATAAGCCCCGGACAGTTCATTAAAATATAAAATGTGAACTACAGATTTCAATCAAAGGAAATACATTTATTTGTACATTGTATATGTATAGATTTGATGTGGAGGAGACTTTAAAGCTTTGCTTTGGCCTACTGTCGAAATATTATCCAGATGTCTTCTACTGCAGCTTGTTCCAGATTTCCCCAAGAATGCAATTCTTATGCTCAAGCCTATATTGATTATTTTTGCACATAGTAGGCACATTATTGCTGAGTGAAAAAGTATCCAGCTGCTTCCATGCATCCAGCCAAGAAATTACCAGACACAAAATAAATGAGTCAAGTAGACCTTTGTTCAGACGCGAATCTGTTCATGAAAACAAATATATGCAGCTAGCACTGTCAAGTTTTAGTCTTCTTAAGAGACGTCCCTTCATGGGGAATATTGCAGAAAGCAGAAGAAACAAGATCGTACAAAATGAACGGCCTTATGTTAAGAGTGAACCATGGACTTTACAGTGATACAAAGTCTATTTCTTATTTTAAAATAAAATGAAAGATATCTTGAATGTTGTTCACCTTGATTTAGAAAGAATGAGGGCTGCAGGGAAAATCCTTTTCACCAATAGTTTTCCTTATATCCAACATCTTAAAGACATTCTGAGATTATATTAAAAGCAAATGAAAGTTTTTGAACTGATAACTTTTCCTCTGGGTAAAAAGGCAGCTGAAAGGTAAGTGAATATATTGATGCATTCACACACTATAGCCATTTATTAAAGTGTGGTTTTCTGAACAAGCATAGGGGGCTGATTCACACAAATTGCTCAGCTATAGTGGATGGGTTCATATGTTAAGTCAAAAATAAACCACATTGTATCTTAATGCTGTCGGAAAGAAATCCATCTGGTTCAATTTCAAGCTGGGAGAAAGACACTAGAAACATGATGGCTGATTGGAAAGATGGCTTATTGATGAAGCAGGAGCAGAATCCCATAGCTTCTGGGGAGCTGACTACATGGAGTTGAGAGTGGGGGTGGTTTATACCTTTTCTGGGCTTTGTATTTGAGTTTCCTGCTCCTGTGCAAGAACATGTATTCTATTGGCTATTGTCACGGGTTATGTAGGGGTCATAGCTGGCTCTATAGGCAAAGTACAAATCCTAGATGTTTGTCTGAGTTAAGTTTGGTTGAAGTTTGGGGTAATGCAATGAAGGGCTTGTCTTCCGAAAGGGTGTTAGACAATTCCTATTGTGGCTTAATCGCTTTTTCCTGTGTTGGATCTTGGGTGATGGCTGCTTCTAATCCTACCATTCTTCCTTTGCTTCAAAATATCCTGTCTTGAATGGATTACCAAATCTGCATTTCTAAAAGCTTCTTCAGTGTCTGCTGCGGCTATTAAGAAAGACTGAATCTGCTTCCCGCCTCTAAAAAACCCTCATGTTTCTCTATTTCTCCTTTTGGGAAACATAATATTCTGCCTTTTAAAAAAAAACATTCCTCAAAATACGTCATTCTTCTAGGAAGGTGGGTGCTGACTTTCTATAGTATAATATGCAGAGATGAATTATAAACACCATGAAAAAAATAAATGTACATGTACTTTATAACAAAGTTGAGGATGGGAGAAGAGTTGCCTTCCCCCTTTTCCCTCCCTTGGTAGGGCAATTCCTGTTTCATTACAGGAGAGTTTGGATAGTATGAAAGCTTACATTGTGTTAAGATTAGAAATAGGAGCATGATTTATTTTACACATAAATTTTTATTTATTTTTATTCTTCTACCCATGCATGTATTGGCAGGCCTTCTGTATGTGAAATATAAACACAGAATTTCTCAACTGAACATTTAGATATTTCGACCAACTTCCAGAATTTTCAGCAATAACTATGTGGTTGGAAATTTTGGGAGTTCAGTTGCTGCATCTGGAATTTTCTCAGTATAAAAACATAAGACCTCTTAGAACAAAATATAGTGATTAATAGGTACTCAAGTGGTGTTCTGAACTATTTAAAGAATCTTCTCCAAAGAACTAGTCTCCCAATTGAGCATATATTTCTTGCAAAGATTGTCGCTCATGTGTAAGTGTACATGGATATTATAATGAAACTGTGAAAAGTACATGCTGTTCCTTTTCTGAGTGGCTTTTACAAGCCCCTGGCTTCTGCACAATATAAGAAAACAAAAATTAGTTGCATTGTGTTTTTGTTTGGATTCTTATTTGAACACAGTGTAGCAATCATATTTATTGATAAGAAAATAAAACTCTGTATCAGAACTGCATTCATCTAGAACAATAAACAGCCTTTGAAATTAAAAAAAATCTTCTCTTACAAAGAACCTCTGCACTAAACAGCTACTGGAGCAATAAACAGCTACTGGAGCAATAAACAGCTACCAACTCCCTTTTATATCAAGAGCTTACATAACAGATCAGTCATCAACTTCAGAAAATGAAATAACATTGATAGGAAGCCCTTAACCTTATGGTTTCATCTCTGCATCCACTATCAAATTCCACAGCTCACCTTCCTTATGACCAGCACTCCTATAAAACACATCCTCTCACAAAGACTTGCCCCACTCTTAATACGACTTTGAAAATCCCCCTATATCACTTAAGAGTAGTTACTCTTGATTTAATCTCAAGAAAATGGTTCTAAGACTCAAGAGGTTGTTTTCCCTCCCCCCCCCCCCCCCCGAAATATGACTATCCCAGCCAAAACACTTGGTGGATATAAATGTTGCCTTTATACCTATGCTTACATTGAGAGAAAAGTAGCCACTACAAACTCCATTCTCTGTCTGGGGTTTTCTAGCATTTGGTAGGAAATTATGAGAGATGATCTATATTTATATATGTATCTTTAAGTCAATATTGACTCCTCGTGACTAATTCAGATTCAGAGCTGTTAGTTTGTGGCTGGTATTTGTGAAATCAACCAATGGAACATCTCGCTTTCAGAAGTCTGAGAATTTCATCACTGAAATCTTTCAAGAGACTGGACTGTCAGAAATGGTGTAGGGCCTCCTGCTTGGGTGGTGGAGTTGGACTAGATGACCTACAAGGTCCCTTCCAACTCTGTTATTCCCAACTGAAGGCTGAGTAGAAACATAAATGTAGACTCTGCCAGTATCCTGAGTTTTGAACTCTTTAATTATTTGTTGTTCTTATAAAAGAAAAACCTTTATCCTCCATACCTCTTTACTGCTTTCTTTGTTAAATTACAAATGAAAAAAACATTTTTTGAGCTGTAATTTATTTCACTTTAAGGGATAGAGCTCCTGAAAAACATAGCTATTTAATCAGATGCAGAAACATCTATACATTTTCCCTATTTCTTCAATCTGATTCCGTCCAGCTGAGCTCTACCCTTCAAGTACATTCTAAACCAGAGGTCCCCAAAACTTGGCAACTTTAAGACTTATGGACTTCAACTCCCATAATTCTCCAGCCAGCTATGAATTCTGGGAGTTGAAGTCCACAAGTCTTAAAGTAGCCAAGTTTGGAGACTTCTGCTCTAAAATAAAGTAAGGGTATCCAACCCTTGGCAACTTAAAGACCTGGGGACTTCAACTCCAAGAATTCCCCGGCCAGCCAGTTTTCCAACTTCGAGAAATTCTCTATTCTTAGCTGCCATCTAGTGATCTTTTGGATATATGTCATGCATTGTTGCGACCAGGTCCTGAAACAGATCCGCACCTGCTGGAAATCAACTCCCGTTGAGGTCGAAAAACGAGCAAATTTTTTATTTTATTTTTTAAAAAGCAAGCCCCGAGAGTGGGGAAACAACAACAACAACAACAACAACAACTGCATTTAGACCCAGCCTGCCCCCCCCTTCGGTCTCCTAGAATGGAACGTTCCGAGCCCACCCCTTTCGATTTTAAAGATGGAACAGGCCCAAGCGATCGGTTGCCGTGGGAACGGCTACCTTGTTTCGGCTGGAGCGCGGCTTCGGGAGGCAGAAGGGAGCCCGGCTTGGGAAGCCTGGAGTGTGCTGCGCCTTTCTCTGACCGCCAGGTTCTCGCAGTTCTCGGCGGGTGGGAGAAGAGGAAGCATAGCAGCAGCTGCTCGGGGACCGGGCGGGGAAGGGTTAATTCAAAGGGTTTTTAGATAAGACCCCCGTTTACCTACAGTAGCTCTCCTGCACAGACTGGCTGCTGGACCTGTAATAAAACTTCAACGTGGGGTTTGACGCCTAGGTTAGGATCGGGTTTTGGGTTATTTCCAGTACAATTACAGGGGGCATAATGCAGAGCAGGGGGGGGGGGGAGAGGGTGTTTCAGTAGCTTCGGTGTTTTTGTATGCAGGGGCTGCCAACGAAGCACAAATCCAGGCGTTGGATTTTTCCATCTCACTTTTTTTGTACCTTTGCATCATTTTATAAATATATACAGGGAGTTCTAGTTTTTGGGAAACTGAGGCAAGACTGCGTTGGGCATTGCCTTTCATAAAAGGTTGTTTTTTCTACTTTGGCATAAAGTCCTGGAACATATGGGTGGTCTATCCCACTGCTAACTAGATTTGACTGGTGGAAACAGCCAAGTTTGTTTAACTTCTAGTATCTGTTGGATGGATTTGGGGGTAAAGTATTTGTTAATATCTTGACTAGAAGTGTGCTGTTAGGGGTCATAGTTTGCAAATTGCAAAGTAGATAAGATATGGCTTTTCAAGCAGGGTCCACACAATTCACTTCTTTTGGTTAAGTACAATGTAGTCAACCCAATTTTCTTGTTTGAATAATAGATTAACCCTAAACAAGCTGGGCTAAAATATAATTAATTGTGTCAGTTAAACATGAACCAGATGTGGGAATCTATCCCAATAATCACCTAAGCAGAGAATTTTTCTAATCTGTTTGCTGACCCTTTTATGGCAAAAATATTAAGCTGAGCTGCTGATCTTCCAATTGCAAAGGATACATTTTTCAACTGAATTCTTCTTATTCCTCTACCTTCATTTCCTTCTTTATTGAAAAATCCTGTTTAATAAGAAATCCAAAATAATGTCAGTAAGTTTGTATTGATATGGTTAAAACTGTGGCCCTATTCATATGTAAAATAATATCTAGCAAATAGAATGTTTCATCTTTATAGAATTATTCTATGATAAAACACCTGTGTGAAAAATGGACTCCAGGAAATATTCCTCTGCGTAATTTCTAGATACTTTAATGAATGCTTGGTGCACTGAGGCTGAATATTGTAAACCTCTCCTTGGGGAAAAACAAATATATTCATTCAACTATGCTTGGAGCATAATATATAACCTTATTCATAGACTAAATATAAATGTTGTGTTAGGTCAAGTCATTGGTTTATGTTTATCCTATTGCCATCCGTATGTTTTTAAATTCACCTGTGAAAAGACCTGTTTTGTATCCAGCAAGTAGTAACGTCCTTAAAGTTACTGTTTACTGGACAATTATATTAACGGTAGGGCTATGTGGAAGACAATATGTTAAGAACTCCCTACCACTGGAATGAATGGAATGGAATGCAATGGAATGGAATCATAGGACTGGAAGAAGGTTTGGATTTATTCTTTAAAATGCCTGAGGGCAGGAAAATGTGTGGAAGCTTTATAGAGGGAAAGCCAAACTTGAAATAATGAATAGAAACCTACAAATAACACTAAACAGAAAAAAACTCTTGACACCTTTAATTTTACATCAGAAGTTAATGACACATAATCCAAAATCCTAACTTTTCCAAAATGTCAAGATGAATACTTCATTAAAGCTTTTACTTTCCCCAAGTCCAACTGCAATGTAGATGTAACACAGCAACATATAAAATTCAGTGCAATGTTCTCAAACTAATTTTATTAGAAACCTCAGAGAAGCCTCTTGTACTAATTTTACTCTAATTGCAATGCAAACATCTAGCCTAGTCTTCACACTCAATTTTAAACTAATGTAAACATGAAAATTTACCATAATGCTTGTTCTCAGAATAATGTTTACAAGAAACTTCAAATGTTGATGGTAATATTTAATATGTGGATTAGAATCATAGTCAGATTTTAGGTACAGTAATTGTTTTGACTTTCTTTTATAGTTAAAATAGAGTCTACTGAAGCCTACTGTGAATTTATCAGAAGGTTGGCAAAGTTGGTATTCATTGACTGCACTGTTAAGTTTAAACTTTAATCTGCACCCATGATTACTATAAAACATTTTATATTCCTCCTGAATCCAATCCACAGGGGAAAGTTTTACCATAAGCATCAAAAAACTATAACCTGAGCCCTAAGTTTCCTAAAAGTCCAATACAAATGCTAACAGTTAAGAGTCATTTCAAACTTGAATTCCAGATGAAATCTAAGCCAAAATTGCGATTAAACAAAAGAGCTCTAATTGATTCTAACCCATAAGCATAGTATTTCCATTGAATTTAAGGATCTGGCTTTTAATTTCCAAGTTGCTATTATGATTATAGTGGCCATCATAATGCTTTCCATCTGAATACAAATAGATGATTACATCATTCTGTAAACACCAACAATCTGCTCTTTTCCAACACATTGCTTGCATCTAGACTTTGTTATGCTTAAAATAAGCTACTTGAAATTAAAAGAAGTTAGCCAAGATCTACTTAAACCTCACTGATTAGGTATATGGAACCTCAGCCCAAGCTTTTATTTCCAAGCCTTTTACACATAATAATATCCTTGTGTAAAGCTTATTATTCAGTATTGTTAGATCCAGTGTCTAATTAATTAATTGGTGAAACTTAACAGTACCTTTAGCTATCCTTCACTATTTATTTTCTCTTCCATTTATAAATATAGATGGAATTGTTAAACTATTTTAATATAAGTCTTTTTCTCTTGTTAAACAGGTTTTAGAACTGTATGATTTGAACACATCTTTAAGCTTTTCTGTATTTGCAATCATGAACATCAATGATTTTGTGGTACTTCCTGGTTCAAAAACTGGAATTTCTGTAAAACTAAAGGAAAAGTAAGTTTCTTTCTCTAACTGACTGAAGTGCTTAGATAACCTGTGGCCTTTTTATACGCATCATTAAATGTAAACTATTTCTAAACATTAAAGCTTCAATCCTAAAATCACTTACTTGAAGTTAATTTTATTGAAACAAATGAGAGCTGCCACCATGTAAATGTGTTTAGAATTGGAGTGCTTCTCACATTTATAATGGTGCTTTCTCATGTCCTTTTTTTGTTTCTTTCTTTTTCTTTGTCCTGAATTGGTGGCCTATTCTTAAATAATTCCTTTATCTGCAATGGCACAAACAGAATGTCATTTTTTTAAATTAAAAAGCCAAGCTGTAAATATATAGTCCATTAAAAAAAAACTTCCATCAAAATACCAATCTGCCATTTGCTGCTGCATTGCATATACTTTAAATAGAGAAAGTAAGTGCAGTTTTGTGCCAGTTTTAGAGTTGAATTTAATCTCTCTAGAAGTGTACGAGAGCTGCAATTAGAAAAGGTTCAGCTGGAATTTGACAATAAAGAAATGGAGAAGAAACTGAAGCAACTACAATCAAACATGAGCCGAGAGAAACAAGACAGAGGGTAGGTAGAACTTTAATGACTAGTTATTATTTGGAGAATAGAAGAGCAAATCTTTGGAGGTTACCCAACCATAGAAAAGTAGTATTCTTTCAGGGTTCAGTGTACTATTTGTTTATATAGTTCTATATATAGTTTTATGTATATACATAAACACACATGCACACACACAATGTATAAACGCATATCTCATCATATCTCTAGCATACTTTTTCAATATTCAAGCATACTTTCTCAAAATACATATATTCATTTATTTTGTTTGTCAAGCATGTATGAGAAAACAAGTATAAGTATGAACAACATATAAACATATAAGTATAAACTGGTATAAGTATGTACATAATAAATGAGTACGAATAAATGGATAAATGGGAACAATAGGACAGGGACAGTAGGCATGCTGCTGTGCTTATGCACGCCCCCTTACAGACTCCTTAGGAATGAAGTGAGCTCCACGGTATACAGTTTAAGGTTAAAGTTTTGGGGGTTTGAGTATGTAACAACAGAGTCGGGTAGTGAATTCCAGGCATTAACCACTCTGTTGCGGAAGTTGTATTTTCTGCAATTGAATTTAGAATATACATACTGTTAGGGATAACATTGGTTACCTAACTTAGTTTGGGTAAAAAATAATATATAAACTATGTTAGTGAGTTTAAGTGTAAGTATCACTTTAACTGCAAAACATGTATTTTGGGTGCGGTTGTAAAATCACCATAAGAGGGAGCAAGAGAGCTCACTGTTAGCTGGCTTTTACTGTAGTAGCTGACAATGTTAGATTGATGGTGATAACTGTGTGTTTCCCTGCTGTTGCTGAAACAAAGAAAAGGGGTTTGATTTTCTTCATATCTCTGACTGCAAAAGAGATATATTGCTAGACTGATTATTTGTAAGTTTACTGACCTCTATTTTCAACACTGGACTTTGCAACTGATTAACCCCTGGATGGACTGAACTAGTTTATGACATATGGACTGTTTGACTATGCTATAACTCTTGCTGGAATAAAAAACTATTTAACTGGCACAGTGTATCTGTCTTACTGAGTGTAAACTACAACAACGTTTATCTCACATAATTTGCCTGCCTGCTAGACTGCCGTTGCACGTTCTGCTAGGGTGTGTATCCCTAACACTGGTTATGGGCCCAGGTGCACAGTCAGACTAACCAGGATATAACAGGCTTAGATTAAAGTGAGAGTTTGTATAGTTACACAATACTGTAAACAGACAGCTGTGTTTTATTAATTTTAGTTTTAATATCCAGATAAAGATGGCACAAGTCAATTTACAAAGTTTGTCTCTAATATCCAAACTGGATGGAACAAACTATGTTTCATGGTCTATGAAATGTAGCCTACTTCTACGAAGAGAAGGTTTGTGGAGTGTAATTCAAAACCCACCAGAAGTAGATGCATGGGATCCGGAGGATGAGAATGATGCCCAGAAAATACAAGAATATCAACTGAAGAATGAGCAAGCTCTCTGTATAATAGGACTGACACTCTGTGATGAGCAACTTGTACATATACGTGGAGAAGAAACAGTTGCCAAATGTTGGGAGAATTTAAAGAAGATTTATGTTTGAGACAGTGTAGGAGCACATATAAATCTTACACGGAAACTGTTCAGAACACATCTTCAAAAGAATGGAGATATGCTGAGTCATTTAAATATAATGAAGAGAATTTTTCAGGAACTGCATGAAAAAGAACTTATCTTCACTGAATTACACCAAGTTTATATAATTTTGTCTTCTTTAGATATTAGCTATGATGACTACGTAACTTCACTTGAGGTTCTGCCAAAAGATAACCTCACATTAACTGACATTACTGGCAGATTAATTGAAGAAGCCAGGAGAAGGCTTGAAAGGGATCAACTCAGAGGGGAACAACCACAATGTGAAGAAGATAAAATATCTTCGTCAGCCTATACAATTAGAAAATGTTTTAATTGTGGAGGAAAAGGACATTTGGCTAGATTCTGCAAGAAAGCAAAAAGCCACATTGCCAGCCAGAAAGATAAAAAGTATCAAAAGGATAAAAAATGCATAGAGTTAGCCATATGTAGCAACAAAAATGTGAATAGTAATTTATGGGTTGTAGATAGTGGAGCATCACACTGCATAACGAAAGATTAGAAAAGATTTATTAAGATGTCCACGAGTTCACAGCAGATATCGTTAGCTAATGGATGGAAACTGAAAGCTAAAGGTCAAGGTATATCATATTGTCCTTGCATAAGAGAAAATGTAAAAATGTTACATGTACCACAACTTAAGTTTAATTTGCTTTCAGTTTGAGTCTTGGTTAAACTAGGTTATGTAATTACCTTTAGGGGAGACAATTGCATAATTGAAAAAGAAGGTAAAAAAGTGACTGCAATTTTAAGAGGTGAATTGTATGTGTTAAATGATAATCATTCAGAAGCAGCTAACACAGTTTATAATAATGTTAAACCTCATAATGAATGCATACATTTGTTACACAGACGTTTGGGGCATATAAATTTTAAAATGCTTAAACAAACGGTAGAACTATCTAAGGGTATAAAACTGAAACCTTGCAGTAAGTATTTGCACTGCAATACCTTTAGTCAAGAAAAAAGTAAGCAAATGCCAGCAAATAGAGTTAATGGATTTAAAACAAAGGAGCCTCTACAGGTCATATTTGCTGATATTATAGGTCCTAAAAAACCAAGTGTGGGAGGTGCTCGTTATACACTAAGTATAATGGACCATTATTCCAGATATGGTTTCTGTTATCTAATGAAGAGCAAAACGGAAACATATCAGAATTTCTTTAATTGGCTTAAATTCTCAGAAAGAGCAACTAAAAGGAAGTTAGTAACTCTTATCACTGATAATGGTACGGAATTTATAAACAATAAATTCCAAAATAAACTGAAGATGGCAGGTGTTGAACATAAAAAGTCTGCACCATATAGGCCACAACATAATGCTTTTTAGAAAGACGAGGCCAAACAATTCAAGCAATGGCTGGTACTATGCTGTCAGATTCAGGACTACCTGAAACTTTGTGGGGAGAAGCAATAATGTGTGGAAATCATATATTGAATAATGTTGTTAACTCAACAACAGGTGAATTACCATTCACACTGTGGCATGGTACAAAACCTGATTTAAGTTACATGCACACATTTGGAGCACCAGCATGGGTGCATATTCCTACACAACTGAGAAATAAGGGGCAACATAGGGCTAAAAAGTTATTCTTTGTAAGTTATGAATCTAATCACAAATCATACAGATTCTGGGGAAAAAGGAACATCTAGAGTTTACTGTAGTGCTAGTGCCAAATTCCTAGAACATGTAGGATGGGAAAAACTGGAACAAGATTCAAGTAAGGAAGTAATTATTGAAACCTACAAAAGACCAAAAGAATAAATCAGTAATAAGAAGAGTACAATTAAAGAGGAAGTACAGGAAGAGCATATTGGACCAGAACAGGAAGAAATACCAGAACAGGAAGAAATAGATAATCATGAACAGGTAGAACATGAAAGTCCACCTGTAAGCCCTGTAATACCTAGACGTTCAACACTTGAAACCAGACCACCTGACAGGTATCAAGCAAGTATAGTTTGCCAAGTTAGTAAAGTTCCAGCTACTGTTGAAGAACTTAGGATGTATCCTGCAAAGGAACAGGAAAATTGGCATAGAGCAATGGATAAGGAATTAAATTCATTAAAAGAAATGAAAGTTTATGAAAATGCCAAATTACCTCCAGGTGAAAAGTCCATTGGCTGCAAATGGACTTAAGTTAAAAACTGGTAAAAATGGGAGTGTTTCCCATAAGGCTAGGTTGGTAGCTCAAGGATTTAATCAAAGTGCATGTGATTATGATGAAGTATTTGCACCAAATTTAAAGGCAACAACCTTGAGAGCAACTTTAGTGTGGGCAGCTAAGAAGAATTATATCATAAATCACTAAGATGTAGAAACTGCCTATCTGCATGCACCATTGCAGCAGACTATATATTTAAGAAAACCAGTAGGTATAAAGGATGATAAAATTAACAATGACTGTTGGAAACTGAATAAAAGTCTCTATGGATTGAAACAATCTGGTTATGAATTGAACCAATATATTGTAAAAGAGTTAAACAATATAGGATTTAAAGCAAGTTTAGCTAATCGATGTTTATTTAAAAAAGAGACAAATGGAACTATGTCATTATTATTGTTGTTTACAGATGATATTGCTTTAATTACTAAGACTAATAATGAAGCTACTGAGATAATATTAAGTAAGAGGATAAAATTAAAGCAATTAGGAAAAATAAGACAATATCTAGGATTGACAATAAACAAAACCAATAATGGATATAAGATATCACAAGAAGATAAAATTTACCAATTGCTAAAAATGTATAAAATGGAACTTTGTAATCCGGCAAAAACTCCAATGAATCAGGAATTTTGTCATACTGATGCTCAAAGTTCAAAATTTGATAACACTATTTATCAATCATTAATAGGTAGCTTAACATATATAAGTAATTGGTCAAGGCCAGACATTGCCTATAGCATTAATCAATTGGCAAGATTCAATGCTGAACCCAATGAAAGACATGGGCAAGCGCTAAAGCGTATATTAAGGTATCTTAAAAAGAAAATGCACTATGCATTGTATTTAGAGCCAAAAGATGATTTGATTTTAAGTGCATATGCTGATGCAAGTTTTGCAACAGATATAAAAACTAGAAAATCAACTTCAGGCATAGCTATATTATTAGGTAAAACACTGATTGGTTGGAGGTCAATTAGACAGGAACACATAAGTATGTCCACAATGGAAGCAGAATTTTCATGTCTATCTTTATTATGCACTGACTTAATTCTGTATAAACAGTTATTGTTAGATATGGGAGTAACTGTTAAAGATGCCATTGTAGTTTATGAGGACAATCAAGCAGCCATACGGTTGGCTACAAATATTGCTGTAAAAACTAGATCTAAACATACTGACCTGAGATATTTGAATGTAAGACAATCTGTAAAAAATGGTTTAATGAGATTGGAATATTGCATGACTGATGAAAACATTGCAGATGGATTTACAAAAGCCCAAGGTGCAGTCAAGCACAAAGAAAATTGTGAAAACTATGGGTTGAAATTGTAAATAGATTTATATATTATTATATTACCCAAAAGGGGAGAATGTTAGGGATAACATTGGTTACCTAACTTAGTTTGGGTAAAAAATAATATATAAACTATGTTAGTGAGTTTAAGTGTAAGTATCACTTTAACTGCAAAACATGTCTTTTGGATGCGGTTGTAAAATCACCATAAGAGGGAGCAAGAGAGCTCCCTGTTCGCTGGCTTGTACTGTAGTAGCTGACAATGTTAGATTGATGGTGATAACTGTGTGTTTCCCTGCTGTTGCTGAAACGAAGAAAAGGGGTTTGATTTTCTTCATATCTCTGACTGCAAAAGAGATATATTGCTGGACTGATTACTTGTAAGTTTACTGACCTCTATTTTCAACACTGGACTTTGCAACTGATTAACCCCTGGATGGACTGAACTAGTTTATGACATATGGACTGTTTTGACTATGCTATAACTTGCTGGAATAAAAAACTATTTAACTGGCACAGTGTATCTGTCTTACTGAGTGTAAACTACAACAACGTTTATCTCACGTAATTTGCCTGCCTGCTAGACTGCCGTTGCACGTTCTGCTAGGGTGTGTATCCCTGAACATACGTACATACATACATACGTACATGCATCCATACATCCATATATATATGTATATATATTTGTTTTCTGAGGTTCTCGCGGGTATTTGTATGTGGATCTTTGGTTATTCGGGTTTTCTCCCGCGTAAGATTGGAAGTATCTCGGCAACGTTTTGATGAAGTCTCATTCATCATCTTCAGGCTTGGTCTTCAGCTCTGTGCTTCTCAGAGTGATGTGAGCTTGCAGCTGCTTCTTCCTTTTAACTGCTAGTGGGGGTGTGACTTGATTGGGTGGGGGTGTGTTCTGATTGGGTGGGGGTGTGTTCTCATTGGTTGGGGGTTTGGCTGTGTTCTGATTGGTTGGGTAGTTGGCTGTGTTCTGATTGGCTGGAGGAATGTTCTGTTCAGGTGGGGCTTGGTTGTGCTCAGGTTAGTCTTAGTTGCTGGGGCATTTGAGCTGGTGAGCTGTGATCTTGCTGTTTGGCTTCGAGTTTGTGGTCGTGCTGCATCTTCATGGTGTGGGTCAGTTCGTTTCATGTATGGCTCAGAGGGGTCTGAAGTGGGTAGTGATGCAGCTGCAGTGCGGCTTCTGGTCTGTGGTCATGTCTCATCTTCTGTGTGGGTGTGAGTCTGCTTTCTATGTGGAAGTGTGGTGGTGGCATCTTGTGTGGCTCTCAGGGGTGTGGCTCTGGTGTCATTCTTCATGTTAGGTACTCGTCTGTTCATGAGGGCGGGTTTCCAAATGGCTGGTAGGCGGGAGGTATCATCTTGTTTATTCATGCTGTGTGGGCGTTTTTCTATCTCTATGGCTTCTCTGATTATTCTGCTGCTGAAGTGTTCGGTTTTGGTGATAGTTCTGGTATTTTTAAAGTCAATCTCATGTCCTGTGACTTTGAGGTGTTGGACCAGGGAAGAGGTCGGTTCTTCCTTTTTGATTGAGTTCTTATGTTCTTCAATGCGTGCACTTATTCTTCTGTTAGTTTGTCCAATGTATGTGGTGGGGTAGGCAGTGCAAGGGATTTCGTATACTCCTTGATTTTCTAACTTGATTTTGTCCTTAGGGTTTCTTAGGATGGTGGATATCTTTCTGTTTGTGCAGAATGCTGTCTTAATGTTGTATTTTTGGAGGATCTTGCTGATTTTGTCTGTAGTGCCTTTTATATATGGGAGGAGGGCTTTGCCATTCTCTTGTTCTCTGTCTTGGATTTTGGTTGGGGTTTCTTTTTGGATTAGGTGGGTGATCTTCTTTCTTTGGAATCCATTGGCTGTCAGCACGCTGGTGAGAGTGTGTAGTTCGGTCTCTAGGTGTTGTTCGTCGGCTAATCATTTTGTTCTGGAGATGAGTGTCTCAGCTACGGAATTGATCTGTGCTGGGTGGTGGTATGAGAGTGCGTATAGATAGCGGTTTGTATGTGTTTTCTTCTGATAGATAGTGTGTCCTAAGGAGCATTTGGATTTTTTGTATACCAAGACATCTAGGAAGGGAAGTTGGTTGTTAGCTTCTGTTTCCATGGTGAATTGTATTTTGGGGTGCAGGCTGTTTAGGTGTGTGAGGAAGTTGTTCAGTTTTTCTTTCCCGTGTGGCCAGATTATGAAGGTTATGTGCACATCTGACTACCAATCCAAGTTAACCAACCTACTCCAAGACCCCACATACAAACCCCTAAAGACAGACCCCACCACCTACCTAGAAAAAACCACCAGATCCAAAATAAAAGCCTCCCCCATCAATGAAGAAATCCAGCAAAGAATCATACCTAGAGAGAAATCATCCAGATGCCCTGAACTTTATGGTTTCCCCAAGATACACAAAAAAGGAACCCCACTTAGACCAATAGTCAGCTCCATAGGCTCACCTCTACAAAACCTAGCCAAATTTCTCGCCAAACAACTATAGCCCTATGCAGAATCCATCAACTCACACGTAAGAAACTCATTTCAGTTCATTGAGATCATAAAGAAACAAAACTTACAACCCACTGACCTACTAGTGAGCTTCGATGTCATATCCCTCTTCACCCAAGTGCCAATAAAAGAAGCCTTGACAGCCATCCAAAACAAATACAACCCCCCCAAGCACATCCTAGATCTGACTAACCACTGCTTATCCAATACATACTTCACCTACAATGGACAAAAATACAAACAAATAGAAGGAGCACCCATGGGATCACCCCTCTCACCTATCATCGCTAACCTCTAAATGGAACACTTTGAAACACAAGCTCTAGAAAAATATGATCGCAAACCCAAACTCTGGCTCAGATACGTAGATGACACGAAGGCGGAGCTTCGTTTCGGCGATACAGTTGCGATTTTGGGGCTCTGAGATCGCAGCCGATATTTTCGCCCCTGGTCGGTCCCAACGGACGTAAACCGTCCCGTAGAGACGGGGATTGAGAAGGGTACTGTCCTAGGATCCCAGAGATATCGCAAAGTCTCTGGTTTGATCCGGGAGAAGCCCTTTTGCTGGTGGCAGAGAGGCAGCCCCCATAGCTGCTGAAGTCGGGACAGCTCTGGAAAGAAAGTGGCTGGAAAGAAGTGTGTCGGCTGGGTGAGAAATTTCTTTTGTGTTGTAAATTCGCTGATGTTTGAAAGGGCATCCTGAACAAAAAAGAAACCTGTGAGACTTTTTTTTTTTTTACTAAAACTGTTTGAGCGGCGTTTTTTAAAGTGATGTCAAATTGAGGCTTGGATTTTTTTTTCTTTTCTTACTTTTTTTTCTGGGGACTTAAGTGTGACTTTGCAGGTAACCGGATTGAATTTTCTCTTATATATATTTTTATGCTCCTTTTGATTTTTTAATTTTCTCTAGGATAGAGGCTCCCTTTAGCTATTTTCTTTTTCTTTTTTCTTTTTTGTGTACATTATTCATTTTTTCTGGCTGGGGGGGGGAGAGCATTAAAAAACATTGCAACACTGCCAACTAGAGGCTTGAAAATACTTTATTTGAAGTGGAAAGAATTGTAAGAAGACTCCTTCTCAAGGACATTTCAACGTGATAAGATAGAGGGAGAGCACAGCAAAATATTATTACAGGTGTTTTCCTGGACTCTTATCAATATTTCAACACTTGAAGCTTAGCTTTGAAGCTGCTGGAGAAGAGAGTCATAATAAGAGCCTTGGATAAATAAATAAAGTGTGCTCATATATATATATATATATATATATATATATATATATATATATATATATATATATATATATATATATATATATATATATATATATATTTGTTTTCTTCAGTTTTCGCGGGTACTTACATGTCTGGCATTCAGCTTTGTTCGGGTATTTTCCCACGTCATAATAGGGGTGCTTTTAAAGTTGTAGCAACATTTCAGCAGAATCTCATCTGCCATCATCAGGCTTCTGTATGGTGTTTGTCTGAGTCAAACTTTTACAGTGGTTTCAGATTTAAATTTGGGGCAGCCTATTGCTGTGTCAGAATGGTTTTTTTTCTTCCTCCTGATTGGTTGAGAGTCTTGGTCTATGTTTATTTTTATTTTAATTTAAACTCCAAGACCAATAAACATAGACCAAGACTCTCAACCAATCAGGAGGAAGAAAAAAACCATTCTGACACAGCAATAGGCTACCCCAAATTTAAATCTGAAACCACTGTAAAAGTTTGACTCAGACAAACACCATACAGAAGCCTGATGATGGCAGATGAGATTCTGCTGAAACGTTGCTACAACTTTAAAAGCACCCCTATTATGACGTGGGAAAATACCCGAACAAAGCTGAATGCCAGATATATATACATATATATATATCCCATTCGCCAGCCTTTTTGTAAATTTCAATTCTAGTAATATTCTTATTTTTGCCTTTTATTTTAAAGGGAAAGTCTCAGAGTTTTTTCTTTATTTTTCTTTTTTTCTCTTTATTTTTATTGGGACTTCTTTGCTTTTTCTATCCATGTTTTTGGACCACTTTGTTTTTCTTTTTTGATTACTGAGATTAAGGTGTGAAGAACCTGAAGGAATTTCTTTTTTTCTTTCGTTTTTTGTTTTGCTCTTAATCAATAATATCATTTTTGGGTTTGTTTGTTTTTTTCCTTTCTATTTTTCCTTTTTTATGGTGGACTACTTTGTAATTGGATTAGGGTCAAGAAGAACCTGAAGATTTTTCTTCTTCTTTTTTTTTTCCTTTTTCTTCTTTGGTCTTGGGTCTTTTACTATTGGATTTTTCCATTTGGCATTATAAATGACTACTCTACCAGTTGGATTAAAAGTCAAAAAGAATTTGAAGCTTTGGAGGCATTAAAATGAGCAGGAAACCAATACCAGGTGGCATTTCTACTTCTACCTCTGCTTCCCCACCCGCTGGAGGACAACGTTTAATTCAGACAATGTTGAAGCAAAATAAAGAACAAGAAATAGTAACTTTACAGATGATTATGCAAGGAATCCAAGATCTCAAGATAAAATCAGACATCATTGAACAAAGAATAGAGAAGACTGATGAAAAAGTGGAAAATATCAAACAAATGATGGAGAAGTATGAGGAGAGATTCCAAAAAATTGAGGAAGAAGGAAAACAAAGAGAGGAGAAGATTGGAAATATTGACAGTCGATTAACAGTGGTTGAACAAGAAAAAAATGGGATGTTGAGGTGGGAGATGGAAAGGTCAGAATTTTATCTCAGATTTCAAAATATAGAAGAGGAAAAAGGAGAAAATTTGGCTGCGATAATGATAGAAATTTTGGCAGATGCTTTGGAAATTACAGAGGAAAAGATGATGGATGGAGTAGATGAGGTATATTGAGTTTATACAAGATATGCGATGAGAAATAAATTACCAAAGGAAGTCCATATTAGATTTACCAAAAAATCCATCAAAACACAAATATTACAAGTGGTAAGAGAGAAAACATTGAAATACAAAGGTAAAGAGATTGTGGTTTTAAAACAAATACCCAGAAGAGTGAAAGAGATGAGAAGAGAATATCGATTTCTGACCAAAATGCTACTGGAAAACGAAATGAATTATAGATGGCTGATTCCAGAAGGATTAATGTTTACGTGGCAAGAGCAGAGACATAGAATTGATTCAATTGAGAAAGCAGAACTTTTCCATGCAGAATTTTTTGGAGGAAGAAGAGAGGAGGCAGAGAAAGAGGTCTCATTAATTGAGTTTCAAGAGGAACAACTGGAGATCCACGAGAGCTGTTAGACCTAAATATAAAGCATAATCATGGTAGAAAGAAAACTGATTACAATGAATATAAATGGACTTAATTCAGCTGTTAAAAGAAGGAAAACTTTTCACAAATTAGAGAAATTAAAATTTGATATAATTTGTCTACAAGAAGTTCATATTAAAAAACAACATGTAGTTTAGTACAGCCAAAATTGGGGAAAATATTTACTTCTTTGACTCAATGTAAGAAAAGAGGAGTGGTTCTATACATTAAAGAGGCTATCCCAGGAAAACTGATCTGCACTGATGAAGATGGAAGAGTATTAATGGTGGAAATAATGGACAATAATATAAAAATACTCTTGATTGCAATTTATGCTCCGAACGAAAAACAAGAAGAGTTTTATAAAAAGCTACACATGAAAATAACTGGATTGGACTATGTTAATATAATTATGATGGGAGACTTTAATGGAATTGTGGACAATAAATTGGACTTTTTAGCAACAACAACCAAGGAAAATAGAAATGCTCTCCCTAAATCTTTTTTTAAAATGACAGACGAACTATCTTTAAAAGATATTTGGAGAGAAAGAAATGTTGAAGCTAAACAATATACTTTTTATTCAAATAGACATTTATTATGGTCCAGATTAGATATGATTTGGATATCAACAGAATTAATATCCAATATTCAAGAAACAAATATTGAAACAAGTACTTGGGCAGATCATAGCCCAATGACAATTAAATGGAAAGGACAAAAAAAAAAGATCGAGATGGACATTAAATAATACTATTTTAAAGGAGAAAGATTTTATACAATGGATGGAGAAGGAACTGGCTTTTTTCTTTAGAGAAAATAAAAAAGAAGATACTTCAACGCAGAATGTTTGGGATACAATGAAGGCATATGCTAGAGGTCTGATAATAGATTATACAAGAAAAAAGAATATTAGGAAAAGGCAAGCTTCTAAGGCCTTGGAAGATGAATATAAAAGACTTGAAAAAAATTACAGAAAATGCTACAGAAAAAAGATATTAAATTGAAGCTGGATGTAATTAAACATAAAATGGAATTAATAGAGAAAGAAGAATTGGCACAGAAAATCAGAAATTCTAAACAGAATTACTTTGAAGATGTGAATAAACCAGGTAGATGGCTAGCATATAAATTGAGAAAGGAGAAGGAATCAAGAAAAATATTGAAGTTAATAGATGATCAAGGCCAAGTTTGTTATGGTAATAAGGAGAAAAAGGAAATTATTTGAGATTTTTATGGGCAACTATATAAACAAGAGAATATTGATGAGGAAAAAGTCAAACAATATTTACAGAATGCTAATTTACCGAAGATACCTAAAGAGACTGAAGAAATGTTAGAAAGCAATATAACAATGATGGAATTAAATGAAGCATTTAAGAGATAAAACAATGGGAAAGCACCGGGTCCAGATGGGCTTCCGGCAGAATTCTATAAAACATTTCAAGAATCATTGAGTATCCCATTGTTAGAAGTCATGAATGAAGTTATGTTAAAGAAGATGATACCCAAAACATGGTCAGAGGCTTATATCACACTTATTCCAAAAGAAGAAGCATTGTATTTGTTTGCTTTGTTTTCTTCCATTGGACTTTTGTTATCAGAATTCAATGTCAATTACTGTCAGCTCCACAACTTCACTTTCTATTTGTTGAGAGGACTTTATTATTAAATTCTTATATTGTCCTAGAAATTCAGTCCTTATGAGCTTTAAGTGCATTATGGCTACATTATTAAAAAAAAAACAATTTGTAATCATTCTTTATTTGAGAAAATTTTGACATATTTCAGATGTTGAAAATATCCTGCAGACTTTTATCTGTAACTTTTTGGGGTATAAATTTGAAAACTACTTTATTAACCTCTATGTATTTGTTTCCCTTTCTCAATGATGTGAGTAATAATGCTAACTTTCTTTCCCAGGATCAGCTTTTTAAGGATAAGTGGTCATTAGTAAACCTGCGTACTTAACAAGATATATAGTTCTGTTTGAGTTTTAAATGTTACTAATGATCTTGGACCATAGTCATTAATGTTTGTATCTTTTCCCCACAGTTTTTAATACCACATTCTACTTTCCAACATGTTTGTGATCCCTCACTCCCTTCTTCCCTCCCTTTTTTTTTACAGTAAATGATGGCTCTTCAACATGCCAGTTTGTAATTATTTGTTTTGCTGTTTGCTTGCAAAAGAGTGAAGTAGCACTAGAACTGGAAGCAGTTAATTATTTATTTTGGTCATTTTGCCACTACTAATCTGAAAGTCCCTGGTGGATGAAGCTGTGGGTTTGGTATATCTAACATTTGGTTGATAACATTTAGTCTGTCTTTTTCTAAAACAAACTGCAAGTAAGAAATATCAAATATTTGTTCCAGAAAAGAAGCCTAAACTAAGCCTTTACATTAGGCTTAAAGTGCTGTAGCTGTTGTTCTTTAATCTTGGTTACACAACAAGCAAGAGCTAGGTGGCCTATTGGCCATTATTTTTACATAAACTAAACATGACTGAAGCAGAGTGTAGGTTTATTCCTTCTGATTCCCAAACAAGTGAGAAGAAAAGTAACAAAATACCGTGTTTCTCCAACAATACGGCCTCCACCAATAGGAAGCCCCACCATGTTTTATTGGCATAAAATCAAATTAAGCCCCTCCCCCCAAATTAAGCCCCATATTAAACATGCGAAATGGGGGGAAGCGGGGGGGCTTGCCGTTAGGAAGTACTTTTGTTGCACGCCCGGATATGCTGCTGCCTGCGTTGGTGGGGCACTTCATATCGGGAGACCTTCTACCGTTGCTTTCCCTTCTCCCTTGCTGCCCCTTCTCCCTTGCTGCCGCGGCGTTAGAGCAATGCCGCAGCGTTTGCCGCAGCCACGTGCGGCCAGTCATGGCTCCTCCCTGCAACCAGAGCCCTGAGGAGACACTTGGCTTCAGGTGCTCCCACCTTCCCTTTGCTTTCTCTGCACTGCGAAGGAGAGGGCTGCAGCTGGTTCCTCCTTGTTGAGAGGTGAGGAAGCTGCAGCTCGCCTGGCAAGATTTGGGAACGAGGAGCAGGAGGAGGCACGCACATACCCGCGGCTCACTTTCCCAGCTCTGCCCAGCCCTCACAGCTCTCACGCGGCCCTGGCAGGATGAGCGGAGGGTTCAGCGGGGAGGCGCTCACTGCCTGCCAGCGCTGCGCGAGAGCCATGAGGGCTGGGCAGAGCTGGGAAAGTGAGCTGCAGGTGTGTGCGTGCTTCCTCCTGCCCCTTGTTCCCAAATCTCGCCGGGTGAGCCACGCTTTCCTCACCTCTCAGCAAGCAGGAGGAACTGGCTGAAGCCCTCTCCTCCGCAGCACAGACTTTGACCTTGCGGGAAGAGAGAGGGAGAGATCTTCTTGGGCGAGCACCTTCCCCTGCAGCCCTCCGCATGAAAGGAGGACCCGCCGGTAGGGGAAACCGATCCGCGGAGGTGCTCGGTGCAGGTGCCTCCAAAGGCGGGAAGGACGGGCTGGCGGGCGCTAACCTCACTCATTCTCCCCGCGTCGGGCTAAGGGTGGTGGCTGTTTCCACTGCGAGAGGCTCAGATCTGCTGCTGCTGCTTTGCAGCCGCCCTCCTGGCCTTTCTTTGGGGTGGAAGAGCTCACTGGGATGAAGGGACCGGCGCGTCAGAGGTGCGCAGTGTAGGGAGGTCGGGGAGGAACGGAAGAGGCCCCGGGAAATTAGCCTCCCCACGTGGGGTTGGGCTGCCCTCTCGGGCAGGAGAGGCTTTGTAAAATAATTCGCTTTACCTTCGAAAGCAAAGGGAAGACTGGAACGCCTGAAGTCTCCTCAGGGCTCCGGTTGCAGGTAGGAGCCCTGACTGGCCGCACGTGGCTGCACCAAACGCCAGGGCGCAAGGGAGAAGGGAAAGCAACGGTGGCCCGAACCCGAAGGTCTCCCGAATATCCAAGCTGTCGCCACCTGCCCACCCACCCGAGGATGCAAGGGGGGGAATTAAGTCACCCCCGAAAAGACGTCCTAGCCGTTTTTTCGGGGGTCAAAAAAAAATAAGGCCAGGCCTTATTATGTGAGAAACACGGTAGGTAGTTACAGATATTCTTGTTCTAGACCACAGAATACAAAATCATAGGGCTGGAAGGAACCTCAAAGGTCTTTTAGTCCAACCTCCTGTTCAAGGTAGGAGAATTTATAATATCCCAATCAAATGGTTGTCCAGTCTATTTTTGAAAACTTCCAATCATGGAGCATCCAGAGCTGCAGGAGGCAAGCTATTCTATTGATGTAATTGTTCTCACTTCAGAAAATGTCTCCTTATTTCTAGGTTGGATCTGTCTTTAACAAACTTCCACTCATTATTTCTCGTCCTGAAAATAATGTGGTGCTTTGGAAAATAATCTCCTCTTCTCTGTAATAGCCCTCAGTACTGGAAGTTATTATGTTGTGATGACCCAGGGTATGGCACAAAGGCAACACAGTCAAATAAGCAAGAAGTATCCCTTTAGTACCTCCAACTTTGCAACCTTTGGCTGGAGAAAAAACTCTCCCAGGAACAGTCTTTAAATGGAGGAAATTCAGTCCTAAAACAAAGTACATACAAACTGTAAATAAAAATCCACACAAACCATGCTGCAGTAATTAACTGGACAAGGCAGGATAAGGAATTTCAAAGACTTCAAAGGCCAGCAAAACACACATAGTTGGGAAGATGCCAGGAACCCAACTAAGCCCCAACCATAAAAGGTAACTCACAATTTGCTTTTGTGCAAATTCCCTTTTTAAACACTGTGTTCCCAGCTGCAGCTAATGAAGGGAATCAGGGCCCTTTCCTCTCCCGTAAGCCACACAATTCACAGTGCTTCCTTCTCCAATCCTCCCTGCGTGCCCTAGGATGAAGAGGGAGGGGCTGGGCCTGGGTCTTTCTCTGAATTCCCTCTCCCTTGCTCTACCTATCCCCTGCTCTGCCAGCCGGCTTTGCCCTTCCCCAGTTTCTTCCACAGCCAATGGAGCCACACTCCCACTCCCTGTCAGCTGCTCGGCCTCCCCCTCTGAATCAGATTCTGACAGGGGCAAGACACATGTTCTCCCTAATCCTTCTCTTCAATAGGCTAGACATAGCCAGTTGAGTCCCTCAACTGTCCATCATATATGATTTAGCCTACAAATCTTTTATCATCTTTGCTGCTCTCTTCTGCACACTTTCTAGAGTTTCTGTCCATGCTCAGAGCCTCCAGATGTTCTAAAAGATGTTTCAGGACATGTTGCCAGGAATTTTGACAAAGTGACAAAATTAGTGAACCAGAGGAATGCTCCAACATTGGAAGTTTTTAAAAGAGATTGGATAACCTTTTGTCTGAAGTGGCATAAGGTTTCCTGCCTAAGCAGGGGGTTGGACTAGAAGACCTCCAAGGTCCCTTCCAACTGTGTTTATTCTATTCTATTCTATCATGGGTTTATATATTTTTATACTTTCATTCTATTCTACTTGTTTGCAGCATCTTAAAAGAGCCATGACTTTTTGTGAGATTAGGGGATTGGAAGCTAAAACATGAAGAGCAGTTTAATAAGATGAAGGACTAGGGCTGATATGATAGCAGTGTTCCAATATCTAAAGGGCTGCCACAAAGAAGAGAGGGGTCAGACTATTTTCCAGTGTTCCTGAAAGTGGAACAAGAAGCAATGAAGGGAAACTAATCAAAGAGAGAACCAACATAGAAAACAGGAGAAATTTCATAACGGGTAGAATATCTTGCCTTCAAAAGTTCTGGATATTCCATCTAAAAGTTTTTAAGAAGAGATTAGATAGCCATTTGTCTGAAATTGTATTAGGTCTCCTTCTTAAGTAGGGGCTGGATTATAAGACCTCCAAGGTTTCTTCCAACTGTTATTCTGTTATATTTCTACGTTTGCAGGGATGCCCTTGATAGCTGCCTCTAATTATGGGGAAAGGCATTGTATTGAATGTGTTGCGAACAGATGTTATATCCATGGTCTTGTATGCTATAAAACTTCTTTTAGTGAGGGAATTAAAAATGCTATACAGTCTTAATAAATATGTCAAAATTACCAAATTTTCATGTGCTTATGAGAGTTTTGTATGTGAGATTTTACCTAAATGAAAACATTTGAATTATCGTATCTGCGAGTTAGGTGAAATATAAATTTAATAAATAAATTTGTATGCCTGTATAGCCTGGAGAGCAGAGGCTGCCATATTGTTCATATTTGTTTATGAATGCTCATAAAAAGATTTTTTTATCTCCCTTTAGGCGAACAAATGGATATCGATGGAAATCAGGTCATCCTAGTCTAAATGCACAACCACAAATCTTACAAGATAAAGAAAATGCTATAAAGGTAAGACAGTTAGGATGTTTACATAAATTTTATTTAAATGTCTACAGTAAAGAAGTCTTTTTGTAGGATAGCATTGTGGTCAAATTTTTGAAAGTGATCAATTGAAATTTTTCTCTGGCTTTTTGATACTATTATTACAAATTGGGCCTGAATGGCAGATTTTTTTTGTCTATGTAGAAAGGCTTGTTTTGGATGAAGGTGGCATGCCAACTGGTCCTCCAGCTATCTAGGAGGAAATTATCACAAAATCTAAGTCACAGCAGATTTTCATTTGAAAATTGAACCCAGATAGATAATATTGATTCCATTTAGAAACAGAAAATGGACGATATAAAAAGTCCTAGAGATCCGTTGAGTTTGCCAGGTTTTTTGAAAACACACATTCTGGCACAGATAAAATGTGTGATTTTAGCTAGGCAAAGAGATAGAGAAAATTTTTTTATTTTAATATTGTTTTTTCCTTTAACAACTCATGTTGTCCACCCCAAAATTGACATGTTTACAGATTTTTGAAACATTGCTTTAAATATGATGTGATGACTTTCATTTGTGTGTGAATTTGATCATTTCATTATCACTGATTATTTCCTAAAGGTTCCTTGACATTGTTTCTTATTATTCTTGATGTCTTATAGTTTTTTCTCATCTGTGATGATTCTCATGTTTTAGTATAGCAGTTCAAAGTTTTAAAGACCAGAGTATCAAATATTTTTTTAAATTGAGAAACCCTTATGACTGTCATTTTAAAAAGAAGAAAAATAAGATAACTGAAATAAATCAAGTTTAATCAATTCATTGTATTAATTTAATGCTCTAGTCTGCAATTCCTTAAATCAATTTTTCTTGAAAGCACATTGTATCTGAGGATGATAGCTACTAGATTCTGAGAGAAGATGCAGTTGATTTAAGTAGTTTGCTAACAAAAATGAATATTCCCACATGATCTAAAATACTTTTTGTCTTCAAATTAGAAGTATGGCACAGCCCTATGAAGGACAGTGTTAGGAAACAAAGGGGAAGTTTGGAGAACAATTGGAGAAATCACAATTTAATTGATCCTTCCTTCCTCCCTCCCTTTTTTATCAGGTTCCTTCAGGCAAAGTAAAATTGAGGCTACTTAAAGAACATATTCCAGGTAACAAGGTATTAGCAATGTTAAGATTTGAAAATAATGCAGTAATTCAAATGTGGTTGCAAGTAATATTATTTTTTCAGCCTTTTGGGAATATTATAGAAGATTAAGTAGGTTAAAAGAATTAACTGGTGACATTGCCCTACCAGATTAATTTTCAGAATGAGAAAAATATCACCCAGCAGAATCAATCTATCACAATGGTTTCTAATCTGTATTCTATGAATCACTGATAATCCATGAAAACAGTGCAGGTTGTATTCCTACAAATAGAAGTACAATTACTGTGGCAAAAGAAACAAAGATAGTATCAATAGTAATAGGCGCCTTGGGTATAATCCCAAAACAACTAGAATACCACCTGAACAGTGTGAGTATTGATAAAATATCAATCAGTCAATTGCAAAACGCAGCTTTATTTGGAATAACTTATATCCTCTGACAATATTTAATACCATCAAACAACATCTGCCTATCTCAATTCCTTGGGAAGGATGTGGAAGGTGGATAAAAATGCAGGTCTAAACATCTCCCTGACTACATGACCAGTCATAATAATAACATTTTTTTTAAAGTGTTTTAATGTCCTTACTCAAAATCTCATGAGATTTCAGGTGAGAATCTTGTGAGAATTGATACCTGAACAAGGTTCTATCTGTTTAATTATATGGTAAATTTTGAGGATGCGTAACATTACAGACGGCCCTCCATTTAGGAACACAATTGAGCCTTGAATTTTGGTCAATGAGCACAGTAGTCATTAAACAAGATGCCATGTAACCACTTCATTCAGTGACTGCAATCCCAACTCTCCTAGATGCAGTCTTTAACAATCTTGTGAGTTGTTAATCAGAGCTGAGGAGAAGGCCCATTCTTTCCTGGTAAGGTGGGCCAGGGAAAACGGCTGCAAGAATAATTGGCGTGCTTGAATGTTTGGCAGATTTAGGCTCTATTTCATTAGTTTCCCTATGGAGCTGAAATTGCTTGGTATTCTAGAGGAACAGTTCTCAAATATGGTGAAAATGATAGCAAACACTATCATTCTGGACAAAGAAGAATGCTGATATTTGCTAATGTTTTCTGTTCTAAAGGAAAGGCTCTGAATGATATGTTCACTAGTATTTTCCCCTATGGAAAGGCGGAAACAGTAGCAACTATTAAATTCTAGCAAATAGTAGCATTCTGAAAAGCTCTAAATCAGGGGTGTCAAACTCAAGGCCTGTAGACCAAATCCGGCCCAGAGAGTGCTTAAATCTGTCCTGTGGGGCCACCCTGAAACAGTGAAGGACTGTCCATGGAGCCCCTGCCAGTGAAAATGATCTCCGTTTTCGGTGGCAGAGAGTTGCAGGAGGCTGTTGCAGCCGGAAACGGAGCTCGAGAGTCCCTTTTCACTGGCAGAATGCTCGGGTCACTACAAGTGCCCCAATGAGGGATGTTGAGCTGGTTATGCCTACTCTGGCCACACCCACCCTGGTCCCCCGAGATCAAATACAACCCTGATATGGCTCTCAATTAAAACGAGTTTGACACCCCTGCTCTAAATGGTTGCATTCCACCACATTTTAAGTTCATTCTTTCACTGTGGGAGGATTTCTGTTTTCTTCAGGAGGAGGAAAAGTCCCTGAGCTTGATGGAGGAACAGACCTCACATCCAATATGCCTGCCAGCTTCCCCAATGACTTTCTGGGAAAGCCAACAGAAAAGATTGTTAACAGCAATCACATGATTGCAGGGCACTTGGCAACTGGTTATAAATACAAACAGATTATTCTGCACCTGAAATGCAAGCACATGATGAAGGTGATGGTGCAACATTTTATAATGGCTGGCAGTAATTTACAGGCCATAAAACACCCCTTCTGAGGCCATCTATGAACATTCATTAACTCACAGGCCACTTGTATCTAATGTTGGAGTTCTGCTATTATGGGGGAGTGGCCCTGTGCCACAGATCTAGCATATTGCCAGGTTTAGTGTATGTTGTGATCCACAGATGTTCAGTGGACAGTGTAAAGTTCTGCATAAAGGAGAACTTGGAATCCAAGTAACATATGTCTTGATAAAATAGTCTGAAAATATTTATTATAATATAAGGTTGCCAAGATTAGAATTTTAATTACTTGGGTTTAATAGTTTGTTGATTTATTACTGTGACATGCATGCTACTTAATTCTAAATAATATTGAGCAGCTTAGATTAAAAACAAAAGCATGAAGAACAAATTCATGATAGTGAAAACAACTACATCACCACCAGGGGGAGATAAGTTTGTCCCCTTTATTGCCAAGTTACTCATTAGTGCCCTTCATTTATATATGCTTCTTGCTTGCTTGCTTTAAAAACACATCTACATTTTGCAGTTCCAGATGCATCCAAGCAGCCATTTGTACATAAAACAGCAAACGATGCAGCCACTGAAAGACCTAAAGTGAAGGGCAAGGCATGTGGTCAATGTGAGATGAAGATTGCATTGCTAGTAAGTAGGTGGAAACACTGTTTGATTGACAATAAATATACATAAAAAAAGTAGGAGGTATCAAATTTATTTTGTATTTGATAAAACCCTGCTATTATTGTCTTATAATGGCATATGTTAACAGAATAAACTTACAAGCTAAAAATTCTCTATATTAAAATACTTTTGAAATTAATATAAGTTCTGCCATCCTGAAGAACGTTTGACCTTTTTTTTTTTTTAAATGCTCTGATCTAGTATACTAAATTTTCCTAAATTACTCCTCCAGCCTATTCTTTAGCTAAATGGCAATGTCCCAGCATGGCCAACTTGCATGGCTTTGGAATGCTTAAAATTGAGTAACCTAGCTGATAACTATGGGGACCTGATACATTGGGCCAAAGTATTATGAATGAAACTGCTGCTGAAATTGTTGTGCATTGCATCCTTTCGTTTGTGAAAATGGTCTGTGAAATGTATTTAAAACAAACAAACAAACCTGATTCATACTGTATCTGTGAGCATTTTTTTTTTTCAGAATATAAAGCTGTTATTTTTTTCAAACAAATATTTATTTGGTTAAATCACAGACATTAGTGACATGGAATAGTTGGTCCATTTGGAAAAGTTCATACACAACAAGCTAAAATGCAATGATTTTTTAAAGAATCTTCGATGGAATAATATATTTATAATTCTCTGGCAATTAAATCAAATCAGATCCACCTTAGGCATGATGCTGGGCTGGATGATTTTGGGCCACCTGCTCTCAGCCCAGTTGTGAGGAAAATAGGCCAAAGGAGTAATATGTATTTTTATTGCCTTGAGTTACTTAATTTTTTTTAAAAAATACTTCATTAGCATCTTTATGGTACATGAATCTCAAAAAACCACTGGAGGGCTTCATTGTCTCAAAGGGTGATTTTTTTTTATTACTCAGTTTTTGAAGCTAAAAACAATTCTGGTGACTGCAAAAGGATATAATTCTCTTGTACAAAAAGAGAAAGATTAAATCACTTCAAATAGCTCAGTGGCTTCACAAGTACCTAGCACCTGGCTTTTTACTGATATTTCTTTGAAGATGTTTTCTTATTTAGGGAGCTATAAGTACAATCAGGTAAACTGCAAAGTATTTTAGGATCACAAAGGTATGTGTTGAAGATATTTGTATTTTAATTTCCTTTTTTTTCTCCCCACAAGGTGTGTTTAGAATGTGGAGAAGATTATTGTCCTAGTTGCTTTGCCAGAATACACCAGAAGGGAGCAATGAAACTCCACAGAACAACTTCTTTGCAGGTATATTTCTTTGGAAAGCCTTGTGTAATCATTGCAAACTCTTCATAGAAGGCATATTACCACTAAATACATGCACAAACAACCATCAAGATAAATTTAGGAGCAGTTTTATCTGTGATGTGTAGAAATCATTTTGGCAGGTTGATGTTCTTACCCTCCATTTTCTCTTACCAATGTTATTATGTAGAAACAGCCCTAAATGAATAAGAAATGAGTAAGAATACATACTTAAAAATCCGGGTAGAGAATTGTGTTTAAAGTCCATAACTCTATTCGGATAATGCAAATAATTATCATTATCTGCTGATAGCTTGTAATGGCTATGACGTTTTTACAAGATAAGTGCATTTATGCAGTAATCTGGTCACATGAGTACTTTGGCACAGCAAGCAGCCTTTGTCAGCCTTGGAAGCCATATTTTACTTGGAAGCTTCGAGGCTGCCTGATTGAAAGCAATAAACATACTCTCATTAGGAATATATCACTTTATATATAAAAGAAGTAGAGATCACACCCATTTTTGTATCTTTTCTTGTCTAATGAAAGCATTCATTTTGTGTAACTGAACTATTTGGTTCGTTGCAGCTGGCCTTGCCTTCAGAGAAAACACTCTTGATCTTTACAGAGTCTTCCTTCACCATCTTATGCCCCTATTCCTGCTGCCATAATGGCATGGGAAAATTGCTTTTCCCACAGTATCATTTGGAAAATAGAGCTATGGGAATCAAGCCAGTCATTTGGGTCCTTCTCACTTAATTATCTCCACCATTCATCCTAGTGGATTGGTTATCTGCTTGGAAGCACATACATGTTAGCCGTTCGCATATGATTCCAAATATTATCACATCTAAGTAGTCTTTAGTATGGTTGATTTAATATATGTAATGTGAAGTGAGTGGAGATATATTTTGTGTATTAATCAAAACTAGTCATTTAAAAGTGGCCCCTCCCAAGTCCTGCTGTGCTGATTGATCATGACTGCAGGGCAGGGCTGTTCTTGGGAGCAAAGAACATTGGCAGAGAATGCAAAAAACTTAGTTTCCCAGTAAGGTGACCCGGGGTACAAATATTTTCCAATTGCCCAGCTAAAGCAAAGATATATTGGTGCAGCAATACAGGAAGATGTCAGAGGCAGATGGTCACTTTAGTGATAAAGGCATCAATTCATACTCCATGGGAGAAAGCAATGACAACCACTCCTGTATTTTTACAAAGAAAATCACATAAATATAAAATATAAAAGGGCTTCCAATAATAATGCCTCTAGGTTGTTTAGCACTCAGCATGCTTCTGAGGAAGACCTGAGGATAATGGTATTTAGGGTGTGGCTAGTTGGAATGTCTAGTTGCCATACAGGAAAAAAAAATTCTGGGGACATGGAATGCAAAGGGACATGGAATGTAAGAAGCATAAGCATAGGAAAGCTTAGCACAATGAAAGATGAAATGGCCACAAATTGACATCTTAAGCTTCATCGAATTGAGAAAGACTGGGATTGAACACTTAGTCAGAAGATCGCTTCACTTATTACTCAGGACATGAAAAACAAGCAGTAGTATTGTTTTTATAGCTAGAATCGATATAGCTACAACAGTTCTTGAATACAGTGCAACCAATGGCTCAATAATATCAGACTTTATGAACTACTTTTTAAATATAACAATCATTCAAGTTTATGCTGTATCCACACTGCATAGCGCTGAAGAAGAGGAGGTTGATGAATTTTATGTTTATCTTCAATTTGAAATTGACAGAAAATGCAAGCAAGATGTTGTGTTTGTGATTTAAGATTGAAATGCCAAAGTTGGAAACATTAAAGAGGAAAATGTAGCGGAATAGCTTAGGAAGCCAAAATGAAGTAGGAGATAAACTTTTCAATTCTCCCACTCCAGTGGTTTCTTCATAGCTAATACTGTCTTCAAACAACCAAAATGATGCCCAATGCATGTTGTCAGGTGGAATATATAGAAATAAAATTGACTATATTCTTGCTAAAAGAAGATGAAAAATCTCAATTATAGCATCAAAGACATGGCTAAGTGCCATCTGGAACAGATCACGAACTTTTCATGTGTAAGGTTGAGTTAAGCTAAAGAAGAAGAAAGCCAACCAGCCTCCACAGCATTATCTTGAGCGAATACCCATCATTTTCAAGGAGAACATCAGAAATTGCTCTGAAGTCCTGAACAAGAAGAACTGTGGAATCAATTAAAAAGAAATTCATAGAAAAGAATGAGAAAAGACACTACACTGCCAGAAATAAGGTAGAAGAGAAGACAAGATGAGGACAACCAGCAGCAAGGTTGATGGACTCAGTGGTTGCACTATTAGAAGATCTGAAAGACTAGATGAGGAACAGATAATTATGGGAAAAATCTACATATGTGGTCACTGAGAGTTGACACAATTGACGCTACATGATAAATTAATCAAAATGCCTGCTGATAGTTTCTGGATAAATAGAAAAAACGATACCTCTTCCCATAACTCATGGTTGACTTATGTACTTTATAGTATTGGCCCGATTTTGTAAAATTGGATTATTAAAGAAGACATTTGAAATAAGAAAATAAACTGGGCCTGTCTTAATTTACCTATAACTGATCAAATATGGAAGATTATTTTTGAGTTAGAATAGGTAGGACCAATACAAAATTCAATAAAATGTAAACAAATTGAATTGTTCTACTTCTAATGAAGATGTTTTGGAAGCTAGAACAGTATGAATTGGGGATTAGTTTTTTGTAAGAAAGAATTAACGTTTATGGATAAACAAGGAAAGGATGAAAAAGGTGAGCTTAGAGCAAGCAATTAATATGGCTTCGTTCATATATATTGCTACAGCAGAATTTTTCAAAAAAACATGAACAGAACCTACTGGCTTGGTTTATCCATTATGCAAAGCCATATTAGATTTATAAAAGGCACTAACTTAAAAGCAAGCCACATTATGGCTAAATGTTATAATCTCAAACCAGCTGTGTCTTTTATAATGAAAAAAGTATACATCAGGATACAAGTAATATTTTTGAAACCAGTACATTTGAATTGTTTTTGTTATAATAATTTATTTTTCCCCTTTTTGCCCATAGGATGCTGAAGTTAGGAACTCAAATCCTTTTTTTCATAGACTTCTTTCTTTTGATATCTGCCAACTGGCAGCTTTAAACATGCTTTGTTCCAAAATGAAATATATTTTTGTAACTGATCCTTTTTCTTTGACTTGCTTCACAATAAAGTTGGCCATTCTTTCTTATTCCTGATATTTTTCTTTTTACAGAAATAATATTGACTTGAACAAGTTTATCCAGGAGCCACAGTTGCATGATTTAGGATTGGCATGCAGTCACCTGCTCTTTATTGCAAAACCAAATATTCAAAGAGCAGTTAAAGGTGCCTCCTTACATCTAGCAAAAAACGAGAAAAAATTGTATATACAGTACAGAGACAGAATCCAAACACCACCCGGTAGAGAAAGTCCAATATTGAATATAAAAAACAATGGAATTAAACTGGTTGTTTATAATATTAAAGCATCTTCATTAACCCTTACAGATGTCTTAGTGAATTTATATATTGTGATATTTGGACTCTTGGTTCTAATTGTTAGTAATTTGAAGAATTTATTCAAAACATGGAATTAAGAATTCTAGTGGTTCAGATATATAATTTGCAAGGGGTATGCTGCAAAAACTTGTTTGTAAAAATGTAGTGTCACTAGAATAACCTTAAATATTCTCCAATTTTAGGATAAAACATTAGCAATTTTTATAATTAGATTTCCCCCCCTAAAATGTTTAATGCTTTAAAATAATTGTGCTTGTGTTACTGGCTGCTTTCTGTGTATTCATGTTTCTGACCTTCTGTTTTATAGAGTAAAGGCCATTTATGCTCCCACTTTCCCTTGCATATTAGATTCAATTAGTTACTTCTTGGTTAAGCAGAGCAAATTGTATTGTTTTCTTTGAATAAAAAGCTCAAAACCACATTGCCAGAGCTGATACACAACATATGTAGTTCTTTAATACAGGAATGTTTATTTATAATGATGTATTTTGGGGTAAATATTAACTTGTATCTTTCTGTTTGTTTTGTATAATAATTTTACTTATACTATCTATTTCTATTACAGAGAATAATCTCTGTAACATTAAAATGAATAGTACCTTTTAATTCTTAATATTTAAATTACTTGCTTTTTATGGATAGATTTGTATTTTTCCTTGCTTAATCTTAATTATTTGCTATATGTTGTGAATTTAAGCAGCCTAGGCTAAACAATATTGTACTTTTTTTTTAAACAACCCTATAATCCTTTGCATCAGGATGGAGTAGGGGAAACTGAATGGAGCTGAGCATTTACTGGCCGGATGCCCTTCCTGATGCCTATGCAGTTTGCAGCAGATATTTTTTCTTTGCACCCATATGTTACTAACTGCCTCCTTAATATGAGGTTAAAGTTCTACCTCTAGGCCACCATACCACTTAGCATCGGGGTGAAATCAGGGCGACTGAATGGAGCTGAACATTTACTGGCCGGATGCCCTTCCTGATGCCTATGCAGAGTTTGTAGCAGATATTTTCTCTCTGAACCCAGAAAAAGAAATAATTGCAGCCTCCTGAATGCGAGGCGAGAGCTAATAAATCACTTTCATATACCCTAGTTAATTGTGTCAATGAGCATTAGGCAGCCATCTTAATGTGTTAAGGAAGTGGGGAAAATGGAAATGTTAGGAAATGGTTGAAACCCTGGACAATAACTGAATGGCAAGGCCAATTATCTAGAAAGGATCCAGAGATAGGAAGAAATGACCATGTAGATAAGAATGCAGGCAAATTAAATGAGAACAACCAAATAGTAATCTGTAAACTTCTTCTTTGCCTGATATCATCAGAATAGGGTGTCTATAGTCATCATTGATTATACAGGGATACAAAGTTTTTTTGTATTTGTTTTGAGTTTAATACATGATTTTTTGTCCGTAGGGAAAAGCACGTATCCCAGTTGGAAAACTGGAAGCTGCACAGCAGTTCCTGAAAACTACCAATCCGTTGGAGACTAATGACTTCATAAATAATGGACAGGGAAAAAAAGTGACCAATGCAGTAGAGGATATGGTTGCTGTTCCTCCATCTTCACCAAATATACCAGCAGATAATACTGAGGTAGTCTATGATGTTTGAAGCCAGAAAGTTGTGATCTTAAAAGTAGAGACACTTCTATGACATAATCATAACCAAAATTTACTTATTCACGATGTAGTCTAATCAAAGCAACTTGGGGAAAATTCTTGAAAGAAAATAACTTGCTTTTCTATTTGTTGTTGGACTGTTGAATAATATTAGCTATTTGAGTTAATATATAATATTTTCCTAATTTTTTTAAATCCATGCTTCAGGGTTATCCTGGAAAAAAATTCCATTTTTTTTTTCTAAAGTTTTATCTGTTAAATTTGGAAAATTGCATATAATGTTTCACATGTTTGGTCCCTTTCCTGTGTTAATTTTGTCATTGCATTATAACATGTGAATAAAGGTAGTCCTCAATTTACAATCATTTGCATAGTGAACATTTGAAGATTGGATAGTACGGAAAGAAAGTGACTTACAACTTGTCCTCACGCTTAGGTCTATCTCAGCATTCCTAGGATCATATTAACAATTTTGGGTGCTTGGCAAATGGCAAGTATGTATAACAGTTGCAGTATTTCAGGGTTACGTGATTGTCATTTTTGACTTTCCCAGCAAACTTCTGATAAGTAAAGTGAGTGAGGGATGCCAGATTTGCTTAATGATAACATGAATCACTTAACTGTAGAGATTTGTTTAATAACTATGGCAAAAAGATCATAAAATTGAGCATGACTCACTTAACAACTGCCTTGCTTAGCAGCAAAAGTTCTAGTTCCAACTATAGTAGTAAGTCAAGGATTACCTGTGGTACCTTACATATTATTTGCATGTGTGTTGTTAAGGATGAGAGAAGTGGCCCAATATTATGGCTATGCCAAGCATTAATATTATGGCTATGCCAAGCATTAATGAAATACATTGGCACTCCCTCCGAACCCAGTAGCTGTGCCCTTTGAAAGAAAAAAGTGAGAACTTCCTTGAAAGTTCTCTGGTCATCTGTGCATTCAAAAACAATTTTCCTGGCAAAGCAGCTGTGTTCATGTATGTAGTTAGAGATAATTTGGAAAACTCCTTGAAGCAGCTATGCCAAATTCAAAAGGAATGTATTGCTTCAGTATTTTGAAAACAGGAATTTTACTTGTGCCAGTGTACTCTGCGAAGCATGATTTTAAATGCTGCACACAACCTGTTTTATACCTGGGTGATGTACTCAAAAACAACTAAATTCATTTAATTCAAGTTAATTTTTCAATTAATTCAGAAACATTCTACAGTATCTTCTATCGAGGACTGGGCTGAGATTCAAAATGGTGGATTTTTTCTGCAAGGCACCTTTGATGAAAAAGAGTCTGCAAAGTCTTTTCAAGAAGCTCTCAATCAGTGGAGAAGTGGAAATTGTTCCCAGAAAAGTAAAGAAGAACGTTCCTGCCAGGTTGGGTCAGGTATTGGCTGTGTTTGTTTTGTACAGCAAAACTTTTTGAAAAACCAGCATAAAAGTTTGACATTATTTTTAATCTAAAAGTAGGAGATGGTTGCATCTTTTCCTGGACATGAAAACAGTAACACATTTCCCTGTGTTCTTCAAGTGCTATGCTTGTTTTTCTGTCTCTCTCTTTTTGTATGCAATGCAAAATTACCATTCACATATTTAATCAGCCATTTTACTGTTTCACCTTTTAAAAAAAATCAGTAGCTCTGTGGTGATATTCTTCCTGGGGCCACAGGGAACTTGTTTACCAAGCCTTAATGGAATTTCTGTGAAAAGAGTTTATGATCGTGGCAATACTGATTTTATGAGTTGCATGTTATTCTAGTGAATATTAATATTCTGGATTATTTTTGAAGGATTTTATTTAAATATTCCACAGATTCTGTTATTATTCTACAGTGAATATTGACAATCAGATAAACACAAATAAACATTCTGTTATGTTTGGTAGGTATGTAATAAAACCAGGAAAAATGGATAGAAATGCATACACTAATTCAGAATATTTTTAACGACTATAAAGTATAATTGAAACCAGAGCCTTTTCTTTTGGATCTCATGGACAGACAAGCTAGGAAAGGAGCATTTGTTGCTAGTGTGACAGTTATTAAATGAGTTTTGTCCCATTCACACATCAGTTGTTAGGTAAATCACTGCAGTTGTTCAGTTAGGAATATGGCTCTTGAAGAGAATTTGGCTTCTACATTGATTTTGCATGTCAGAAAATTACAAAAGGTGATCAAATATCCTTGGGACATTGTCATAAATATGAATTAATTGCCAAGTGTCTGAATTTTGATCACATGACCATGGAACAGTCGTAAATGTGAAAAACAGTCACTTTTTTCAGTGCTGTTGTAACTTCAAACACTAAATTTAACTGTTATAAGTTGAGGTCCACATGTACGTACACACACACGCACACGCACACACACACACACGCATGCATATGGGTCAACTGCAGCAAATTCATTATATGCTCAAAACTGAAAAGGTTCAACATTACTCAATAATGGAGGAATGGTTAGAGAAGATGATAGAACTTGCAGACATGGATAAATTGATTTCCTTGATTAGAGAAAAGACATTAACTATATTTATGACTGACTGGAAACCCCTTACAGACTTTTTGCATATACCAGGAAAAAATGCACTTGATGATGATTTTGATGATAAGGTAAAAAAAACTCTAGATAATAGGAGAAAGTGACCTTTTGTTTTTGTCACTGTAGAGTAAGAAATAACCTTGTAACTCATATTTGCTTCAGAGAAAATTGGATCTACTTCTATTTCTTTTTATTCTTTTTCCCAGGACCTTTGTCTTGTTCTTTGTTCTTTACTTTTTTCTTTCTTTATACTAGTTTTTGTTAGTTTTTATCTTCTCTTTAAAACTTTTAATAGTTTTTTACAAAATTATAAGCAGGCAAAATTGGTACCTTCGTATGCTAAAATAATAGCTAAGAATTTTCTCTTGTTATAGAAAATTCAGGTACATGTCAGGTGCAAACGAGCCCTCCAATTATGAAGAAGTCCATTGAAATTGAATTCAAAGAAGATAGCTTGAACTATATGGAAAAATTATTAATTAAGAAGCATAGAAGGTATTGTATTGACTGGATTGCCGCAATATGTGAGGGAAACTACATTTTCAAATGAATCAAACTATATACCGTAATAATAATTTAAAGTATTGCTTTGCAGAAGGATAGTTTATCCTAAATGCTGTTTAGAAATGAATTACAGTAATAAACACCAAGGTCTTTTTTATTAACAGTTATTCAGTTAGCAAGCAATTGCAATAGATTTCAGATTCTTCATCAACAGAATAAAATAATTGGAATGAATGTTAGCATCGTAAACAGTTATTGTTTGCTATTGAACTTGAATTATTCAGTTACTTGTGATAAAATGTTGATGAGAACTGGAAAACAATGGACTACACTTCAGTGTATCTCAGCTGTAGATGGTTAGAACCAAATATTATTTTACTACAAATTGTTTATTATTATAGTTATTTGATACAGTTATTTGTATCCTCCTCAAAACATTCTACAGGCTTACAACAGTATATTAAAATACCCAAAGAAGCATTAAATCTTTAAAAAGTGTTCACCTCCCCAAAAAGCTAATGGAAGAGAATCATAGGACTGTAAAGGACCTTGGAATACCACTAGCAATGGAGCTCCCACAACTCTGGGATGCTAGATGCCTACTGTCTAATTGTTCTCACTGTCAGGAAGTTTAGTCTGAGAGATTGGATATTTCTCAGACTAGTTTTCACCAATTGCTTCCTGTCCTTCAGATGCTTGGTTAATAAATCAACCCCTCTTCTCTAAGACAGCCCTTTGGGTTTTTGAAGATGGCTGTCATGTCACCCTAACCCTTCTTTTTGCTAGGCTAAATATATCTTGTTCCCTTAACCATTCATTGTACCATTTAGCCTCCAGACCCCTTATTATCTTTATTGTTCTTTTCTGTATTCTTAGGGCTTTCAGAATCTTTTTTTGGTATCATAGTGACCAGAACTGGATGTAGTATGCCAGGTGTGGCCTTACTAGTGCAGTATAGAATGGTTCTATTACTTCCACAATCCAGGCAGCACCTAAACACAAACAGATCCCCCCAATACCCCCACCCCAAACATGCCCCAGCCAGCTACCCAAATAAAATCAAGCTTCCTAATAAATAATTATCGCCCATTCACAAGAAACCAAACTGCACTAAGAAACCCCAATGCACAAAACACAATGTTGCCAACCAATCAAGAAAACAGCAACTCGAAGACCAATAAAAACAGACCTAGACTCCCAGCCAATCAGAATGAGGACAAAACAATTCAAATAAAGCAGAAAGGAAAGAAACTGCATTCTCTGCAATCTGTGACTTCAAGGTCAACTCTTTGTACACGCCCTTGATCAGGTACTGAAATTAGTTATAGTATCTTGACCACAACATCTACCGGTATTCCAGCAGTTATCAGAGTCCACCAAAGGATTATGTGCATGGTTTTTTACAATCCTATTAAGAGCAATAGATGAAACTTTTAAAGCACTATCTTCCTTATTTTCATTTCTAGAGGTCTAGTTGATCAGTTGTCATATAACATTATAATGGATGAACTAAAACTTAAGGAATCATTGTCAAATGAAATTCCTGATTGGAACAGAGAAAAGGAAAAAGAAGAGGATGAGAAAGAGAAAGAGGAAGAAGAGGAGGAAGAAGACATAATGAACGCTTGTGAAATAGGTTAGTTGGCTTTTCATACATCACTGTTCGTCTAAGTCAAAACCATTTCAAGAATTCAATTAGTAAATTAGCCTTGGAGGAAGTGAAATGAGGTATTAGTTGACTCCAGCATGTCTCAAGGGAATGTTTAAATACAACCAGATATTGTATATCAAACCCTTCAATTTCATTTTAAATTGCCAATCAAGGGATGAGAGATCGTTGTCTATAAGATCATAGTTGCCTTTTTTGAAGTTATAATTGGGGATTACATCATTGTGATGATTTTTTTGTGCGGGTGTATGTTGAGACAAAAGTCAATCATATTGTGATCACTGTTGGAAAAGGGTTCTTTAGTTTGTATTCCATAAATTAAATTCAAACTATTGCAGAAGATGAGATCGAGGCAGATGTTAAGTCTAGTATTGTTGGTTACTAGTTGTTCCAGTCCCAGATTTGTAACAGCATTGTAGAAGGTTGCATATATGGGTTCAATTGTACATTCGTTTAGGGTCCAGTTAATATGGGGTAGATTGAAGTCACCAAGAAAGATAAAAGCATGTGGGCAGGATGTTGCCCATGTTAGTAGTGAATTTAGCTTGTTTACATGTTTAATGTCATAATCGGGCTCTGTAACATAGTAAGAATCGAAATGTGATGTTTAAGAATAGTTCACAGATGATGGTCTCAGGAAGAGCAAGCTCCTGGGTAACTTGGATAGTTTTTAGATGTAAGGACTTTTTATAGAAGATAGCAATACCACCTCCTCTATGAATTTCACGATCTGATCGGTAAACATGATAGTCTCCTACTGTGGTTAATGGAGTCAGGGAGAGATGCGTTGAGCCAAGTTTCACAGACAAATATGATGTTGAATTTAGCCATATTTAGTAAGAGGAGAAATCCAGGTATTTTATTCACAAGGCTTCTTGCATTGAATAGCTTGCATTTAAGGCCAGCAGTATTGTATTATTTTATGAGGGTCTTTGTTTTTCTTTGCCCCTTAACAACGAAGAGACAAAGGCAGAATCTGCCTTAATTTGGAAGCCTAGCTAAAGAAAAAAATCAGCAGAAAAACTAGCTGATGTCTTTTTTCATCCCAAATCCTTTCAATTAAGAGAAAGCTGCAGGACTGCAGTTTACTGCCCTCTGCTGAATGGAGAGCTAGGGATCTAGTCACATTACCTATATGCTTTGTAAGGATAGAAAATGAAGGAAAATACTTTTCTTCCCCTTTTCCATAATCAAAAGCCTGCCAGCGTCTTCTGAGAATCCATCTCACCAAAGGGAAAAGAGAGACAGAATTTTGGATGTCCAGCAAAACATTGTTCTTCAGATACTGCCACAGTTTAATGCAATTCTTACTATTTTAACCCAAAAAATAAACAAAAACCCTTGTTATTAATTTAATATTAGCAGTTGGTATTTTACCTAGAAAATGTTGTATTCATTAAAATTATGTCCTGCCTTTTTTGTGTACCAGAACTCAAAAGTATCTTTGTATGGTTTGCCAATTGCACAGTGGCAGATAGAAAAGCACTCCAGAAGGTTACTGTCATTGCCTAGAAGATCATTGGTTGTCCTCTGCCCTCTTTGGAAGAGCTTTATAGCTCCTGCTGCCTTAAGAAAGTTCAAAACATTCTCAAAGATCCATCTCATCCTGGGAACCCTTTTTTTGAACTATTACCATTTGGCAGACAGTACAGAATATTAAAAACAAACACAAATAGGCTGAAAAACAGCTTCTATCCCAGGGCAGTAGCTCTTTTGAATTCTACTGAAAAGTGCATTGTTGGTGCGGTGTTGTGGGTTGTCAGTTCAATTTTTGGAGTGTAAAGGATGTGTGTTTGTGTTTATTTTCATGGTCATGAGGTGCACTGAAGATGGTGTTTGATTTTGTTGTACGAGGTGCAATGACAATAAAGTAAACTAAACTAAACTAAAAAGCTCCATGCATTGGAATATTGGTTTGTCTCCTAATCAGTGGCTAAGTAAGACAGCTGTGTTTTCATATCAAGATACATATTTAATCCGTAGTATTTATTTAATTCTATTTATTTGTTTATAACCCGCCTTTATTATTTTTTACAAATAACTCAAGGTGATTGCAAAATTTAATTTTTTATTTCCAGCTATAGAAATTAAAAAGTATTGGGCAGATGTTTTTGAACAAGAAGAGCCTGTTCTTACAAGCTCTGAGCCTTCTTTGAAAATCAAGATCCTTGATGATGTGAGTATATAATGCCTGGTTAGTTCTCTTTTAATTTGGTCACATATGTTAATTGGGTCATTTAGATATTACAAAAGTGTATAATATCTTCTTGCATGTAGTTTTATGTTAATTATTTAACAACCTATTTAACTAAGTCACATCTGTGTGCTATGGCCACAGCAATATCAAGTAGGACATGTATAGTAAGTTTTTGTTGTTGTTGTTGTTCAGTTGCTAACTTTTCTGTCCAGCTTTTCTGGACATCATAAACCCTAGCATGCCAAGCCCTCCTGTTCCCCATGGTCTACTGAAATTTTTCCAAATTCATGTTTGTTGCATCCATGACACTATCTAACCCCCTCATCCTTTCCTATCCCCTTCTGTTCTGACCTAGCTCCCAGACACAACAAAACCTCTGTAATTAAATAAATTATTCCTTTATTAGAATCTTCAGCGGCCTTGGCAAAAAGTCTCTTTCTCTCTCACACACACAGCAGGCTAACAAGTCTGTCCAGCAGGGAGATGAATAATTTTCTGCCACATCTATTCGTCTCCACCCCCTGCCTGCCTTTTATCCCCAGAGCTAGGGTGGGGCTTCACTAGCAGTGGTGGTTGTTTCATCCCAAGGATCAACTTATAGATTTCCACTGCTCTCCTGTCCTGTACTTTCTGCGTATCCATGTGTTAGGCACTGGACCCAGCTGTTCCTCTTCTTCCTCATCAGCTACCTCCAGACCTGGGAGCTGTTGACTCTCCAACTGAGGGCTGATGGATGGCCCAGGCTTCCCCATCTCTGACAGCTCCATTCCCTGTTCCCATTCAGAGCTCTCAGGTTGCCTTGATGTTGGCCCTGACTCCCACACTGCCTCCTCATCTGATTCAGCTGCTGAAGGGGCTGGTGGATGACAGTCCACAATACCTCCTTTTGCCCTCAATCTTTGCCCATAATCCTTGTCCACAAACTTTTTTTGTTTAATGAAGGAAAAAGATTATGCAGAGCCAAATTAATCTAGCAGTAGCTAACACAATTTAATAAAGTTAATTATACCACAAGTAGTCCTTGTTTAGTTGATAGCAATTAGGACCTGAATTTCAATTGCTAAGCAGTGTGGTTGTGATGACCCAGGGTGGGATACAAAAATAAATACAGTCACAAAAAACAGGTGAAGCCCCTTTTATTCCTTCACTTTGCTAAATATCCTTGACTAGAGACAAAAAACTCCCACACAAGCAGTTACAAGGAGGAGGAAATGCCATTTAAATTATAAACAGTAAAAAACAACACAAACTAGACAAGATAAGGGCTGGAAGACGTTCACAGATATCAGAACACATACTGAAAAGGACGCCAAACTCATAGAGAAACAGTAAGCTAGAGATATTTCCACGCTTTGTTTCCAGCACTCACCTATATGCATGTTCATCCTCTTATCCAGTTGTCACAGCTGCAGCCCATGAAGAGGATCAAGGCCCTTTCCTCCTGAGTACACCATGTCTCTCCTTTATCCTCTCCTCCCTGCATCAGGGCTGTGAAATCTCCAATTTTACGTGGAATTCCGATTTTTTCCCTCAAACACCAATCTACATTTTCCGCGTTTTTTTTCCCCCATCGGATCGAGATCCGAGAGTCGGAAATTCGCTCTTCAGAAAAGCGGAACACTTCAGTTCTCAGCTCAGGCATAATTGTCCCTAGAAAAGCACATAAACTTCGCACGTGAGCCGCGCTAACGTTAACTGAAGTTAGCTAGTATTCTTATGACGGAAAACCACGGAAATAAACCTTTTTTCAGTAGCTTTACATTCGCACATGCCGACAAACCACCGCTCATCGTAGCCAAGCAAGTAGTACCGCGTAACTGACTGCAAAGACAATTCATACGGCTGTACATAGAGTCTGTGCACGTGCGCGCGCTCGATCGTGCGCGCGCTGGACCCCGGCCTAAGGGACTTCGTGCTTCGCGCTCGTGATGTGCGCTTTGCGCACATGCGCTTCGCGCACCTTATTCACTTCAGATTTTTTCAGACTTTTTTTTTAACCAGCTCTCACACCCCTGCTGCATGTCCTAGAGTGGAGAGGTGATGGGCCTGGGTCCTCCTCTGACTGCCCAGCCGGCCTCTGCCCTTCCCCAGCCCCCTCCACAACCTCCGGAGCCACACTTCCACTCCCTGTTGGCTCTTCCTCCTCTCCTTCAAAGTCATTTTCCACCAGGGGCATGACAGTGGTGGTGAAACACATTACATCACCATGTCTCTTAACAGTGGCTATTCCAGCAATTCCCAAATCATTAGGTGAATCATTGTGAGCCATTAAGCAACAACCTCATCTGACCCCAACTTTTGACTTTCTGTTAGCTTTCCAGTTGACTTTGCTTGTGGTTTCCACAAGAAAATTGCAAATTGCAATCAAGGAAAGCTGAGATTGTTGGAAATTGAGACTGGTTGCCCAGCACCCAGATCACAATCATGTGACTAGGCACTGGACCCAGCTGTTCCTCCTCTTCCTCATCAGCTAGTGGGGTGCTGTGATAGCTGGAACTTTGAGGATTGATTTAAGGATGAAAATATGTAGCATAATTAAGAAAGTCATTTGGATACATCATCAAATGTTACACCAAATTATTACTTCCATGGTCTACAATAGAAGATAGAATCACCTAGTATTTTATTTTCCACTTCTAGTCCACACATTAAAGGGTTAAAGCTGGAACAATTAAAGGCAATTCTTGTTGAGGCTGTCTATACTAATTACTTACAGTATTTTTTCTAGAGGATCTGGAATGTTTTGTGCTTTGTGATCTATTAAAATAGATAACATAGAACATTTTATTAAACTCTTCATGGTCTTCATCTTTATGTATTGTTCAGTTGCTTTTGTCTGCTTTTTTCTCATTATTGTCAGCAGTTTTAATGTTTGATAATGTTTGATAAACATCAAACTATATTTTTTAAAACTACAATGAATAGAATCTATGTTTAGTGCAAACTAATAATTTACCCATCACAATTTTCCAATTAATACAGAGTCCAATTATTTTGTAATGTAATTTGTAAGATAAAATATAATAATATAAAATGTAAAATCTATGTATTTATTTTTATAAGACTTGTAAAGAAGAGACAGAAGAAGAGTCCACTAATTTTATAGTAATGGAAGCTGGGTCTGAGGAGCTGATATATCATGGGTAATTATTTCAACATAATTATGAACTGTGCATTTTTAAAGAGCCAGATTGCACCTTAAGCTTGATGAATATTCTGAGAATACCAACAGATCTTGAATGAGTCTCTAGAACAAGATACTATAATATTGAAGAAGCTGCTGAAGATGTGACCAAAAGTCTTTGAGAAATCCTGGAGAATAGATGACCTTACCAGATTACTGGAGAAAGGCAAATATCTCAGTTTTTGAAAAAGGAAGGAAGGAGGACCTAGGGAACTACAGAACTACAGAACATGACATCTTGGAAGATCCTAGGGTAGCTCATAAAGTAATAAGTCTGTAAGCATCTTGAAAGCAGTGCAGTGATTACTAGAATACGGGTTAGTCAAAAACAAATGTGGTCTGAGTAAGCCCCTTTTTAAAAAAAAAGTTAATATATTTTAGGCATGCTATGAACGTATTATTTCTTGACTTATGAAAACATTTGACAAAGTATTGATAACACTCTGCTAACAGCAGATAACACTTTGCTAAAAAGGCAATAGAAATGAATGGCATATTTATTAAATGGATTCACAGCTATTGTAAAGAGAACAAGTATATTTTAATCATATTGCAGACTTTGGTCTTGGATATTAATAGCCTTATGCCTTTTCATTAATGGGTTGAATAAAGGTTGGAAAGACTACTACCGGATTAGCAGAATTCACAAATTAAATGGGCCAGCTAGTACTCTAGGTAATCTTCATATGTATAGGCTTTCATTCTTAAGTTTATATCCTGAATTATATGGGTGTAAGTGTAAAAGAAAACATTGTGTGGTTCTATTATTGATACAATACATGGATCTGTTTTCACGAGTTATTTAAGAAAGGGACACCCATTTGTAAAAAGCTTAGTATTCTCTCAGTTTCAGGCTCTAAAATGGAACATAAGCAAGTCACTGTATCCCCTTCATATTAAATAACCATAACCATATTTAATAAAAAATAAAAACAAACCAATGATTTCAGAATAATTAATATAATTATTTTGTTTTCTAAAAACATAATTTATGTTTGTATTTCTATGCTACTTTTTGTAAAATATAAAACAACTTAGAATGACAGTGCAAAATAATCATCTATTCCAGTTCAGATAATTGCAAGCAATTAATTTTCAAATACCTTCAGTATGAAATCATCAAGAAATTGCAATTTATAGGTTGCAGTTTCAGCATTTGTTTAAAAAATGTATGTTTAACTCATAGAAACCTATATGATGATGCCCTAACTTGATAGTTTGATCATTTTAAATTCTGTTTTTCCCCTTTTATCTCAAGTGGTATGATGTCAAAAACTCAGAAGACTGAACCAGATGTTTTTCTCCCTCCCTCCATCAGCATGACTAGAAGGTCACCTCTTTCTTCTGTAGGTGACAGAGAAAAGGGCTTAACTTTTCTTTTTAACAGACATGAAGAAACTCCTAAAAGTAAGCTTATAACATTTTCCTCTCCTGTTAAAGTAGACTTGTGCCAACATTGCTCTAGCCTCTTTCACAAGCTTCAGAGGCAGCCTTGCTAACAGCTTCTGTATTTTTTTCAAGGGTATATCTTCAGAAAACTGCTAAAGTGCTCACTAGACCAACGGTCGCCAACCGGTGGGCCACAAGAAAATTTTGGTGGGCTGTTGAGAAATCTCACCCCCAGAGCACCCCCCCACCCAAAGCAATTAATCCAGGCTATGCAGAAACACAAGATTGCACTGCCCACATAGTCTGCGGGAACCTTCCCTGCCCGTTCACTCCTTACCCAGTAAACTTTCCTGCTAAATTGCTATTTTTCCTTTTTCTGACCATCATCTGTTCTGTGCCGGGAGATTTAGATTAGCTAGGAAGCAGGAAATGCTTGGATTTCTTGCTTTCTAGCTAGTCTTTAGATCTTCAGCTCAACACAGCCGAACCTCCCTTAGGACTGAAGATTTGCAAGCAAATTCAGTGCAGATTCACAGCAAGCAAATTTGAGAGAATGAGCTAGTCAATGGCAGATAGATAGATCACTGAATGATTCTGTGAGTAACTCAATCTGCCTGCCTGCTTTGCCTGATTTTGGGTAAAAGTTGCTCTTTTTTATAAAAAAAATCAATATTTATATAAATATTTATAATATTTACATACAAGCCATGCCCCGCCAGTCACATGACCACCAAGCCACGCCCACAAATTAGACTCCCTCCAGGTTCTGTCATGCTCTCTCCTGCACGAGGAACCTGAAATGTTAATTCAAATTAGTTTGTTGGAATGGACTCATTTAATAGGCTTGTCTGATTGTTGCCATGGGGCAGATTATTCCATTTAAGGATATTGGATACTTTCTGCTGGATACATAGACGAGAAACTTATGTGGATTTAATAATTTAGTATTCAGAATAGCTCGAGGACAAGGAGAAATCTGGGAAGGGATAAATAAAATATGGAAAATTGTGCAGGGAATACCCTTGGTTTTTTCCCCTCGATTAACCTTAATTAATAAGCTTTTGAATTTTAAATACTGAAATAATATCTGCAGGAAGCTACCAATACAACAGTTTCAGCCTGCATTTGGTATATCAGTCTGAGGAAGAGTTCTGAATAAAACTCCTTGGTGCTGATAAAACTCGAGGGCTAATTATTCGAGAGGCTACGTGCAGCAATTTAAACTGACAAGTTCTTTTTCTCTCTCAATTCTTTAGCAAGATTATCTTCACAGTTTGAAAGAGCCGACGTTGCTCGTAGTTGTAGAGAAGAAATGACTCCCAATTCCTTATCTGAAAGACCAATAACAAAAGACAAGAGTGGTAAAATCAAAAAGAAAAGCTTTTGCATATCAAATGAGCAGACACCAAGTCCTCCTCAACTGGCTGCCACCAAATCTTTCCCAGCAATGGAATTAGTTAAAGAAAACAAAGTGTCTAAAGATGTGCATGATGCTTCACCTGTTATTCCAGAATATTCTTTGGTATTACTACTGTTCATATTGTTATTACTACTGCTGTTTTAGTTTGGGAGGGATTTGTCTCATTTATTATTTTTTAGAGTCAGAATCATTTATAGCTGTATGGTACACTGTACTTTCAAACTGAAATCCCTTATGTGTTGGCGGAAGTCTTGAATCCATGAGATCTATGAAGTAGAGGGAGGAAGGAGGGGATACAGAGAACAAAATAATAATCCTGAATTTCGGAAAAGATCTTATCTGCAAGGGGAAGCAAGGCTACCAAGATACATGGTGTCTCTATCTATCTTCATGATTATTGATAGCATTTCCCTCCCTTTATCCCCTTCCTTTAGCAGGGGAAATAGTTTCCAATCACATATTGACTTTCTAAAAGGTCCCCAAAGCATCTACAATAAATAAACAAATCTCCTTATCTGACATGCAGAGAAATCACATTCCAGGATTGTTCTGTGAAAATTTTACAATAGGAAATCTTCAGCAGTCAGGAATGGGAATGGAGCTACCATTCATGCTTCCAATCTCCCCTTCTTTGATTATTCTGAGAAGCAAAGATTCCGCATTATTATTGGTTGATACTAGGGAGGGAGGGACACCACTGTATTTCCTCCTGTGTCCCACTTGTTTGCACAATGACAGTTTGAAAGGATCTGTGATGTTCCTGCAGTTGGTTTTCTTTCGGTGATTTATTCAGCAAGTGTATAGCTGTGTCTAGGATAATTCTTTGAACATTAAGATGCAGCTGGCGCAGATGTGTGAATCTTTACTGGATTGACAATTGTGTTCTTGTAAAAAAATCCTCCTTAAGGTCACACAGGCTAATACAGAGCTATCACTACACTTTCCCATAGCCACATTTTAGATGTCTGTCTTAAGGGACATCTGACCTTTAACAGACTTTTCTGACCTTGAAATGACTTTTTTTTCACTTCCAAAAAACTCACCCTAAGTCCATTTCATTATCCCTTCTCTTCAGAATATTCAGAACTGCCTATGTAGAGAGTAAAATGGGCTTATTTGCATCAGGAAAAATTGGAACACCCTTACCACATACAGTTACTTTTTTCTCACACATAACTCACACAACTCTTTATCAAATATGTAACATATACATATTGTCTCTTATATACAATTTATTTAATTCACTATCTTACTTTATTTTTTCTTATCTTTTGAACTCCGCTTCCCACACTGCCATCCTTCATTGGGCTAAACTTTTCCATAGCAATTTCTGCTTTTTTTCCTCTTTAATAATATTTAATATCGGTAGAAGCTTAAATGATAAGAGTGCACTGAGTAGGGTATGGGCGTAGAGAACAGATCCGCGATTCTTGACTCTAAATAGTTAGTTACATATATTTATGCATTAATGATTCCCATTTGAAACTCATGGCATTGTGAGAAAATATTAGATTTCACCTGGCTGTTTTTAATATTACAAACATAATTTTCCTATGCTGTATTCCTTAATTGTTTTATAATAGCCTCAAAGAAGATTTGTATTGCTTGGCTGTTTCAAATATTTAATATAACACCAGCCTTAAGCATCTACTTAATGTTCCTCATTTAAATATAACTTTAAAAAAAAGAAATATTAGTAGAGCTATCTGCTGATCTTGTGTGTGTGTGTAAAATTTGCTTCCAGCATTTGGACTGAAAAATGAGGCTATTTGGTTTGTTGGACAGCAGCATCTACATTTGTTGTTCCTAGCTGTATATCTTATTTCTGTATGCCTTTAAAAATGTGTATTTTATTTTATACATAATTTTATTCCTGTGGAGCCGAGCAAATTTCAGTTTATGCAAATCCCTGCTGCATGAAGAAATCTAAAATAATGCATATGGATAACTTCAGCATTTTAATTCAGTTTATAGTATTAAATAAATACTATAAATATAGCATAAATATAGTATTTATTTTTAAATATCGTCATGACTGCATACCATATTGGTTCTATATAGAAATTGAAATTAATGAAAGTTTAGTAAAACAAAAATTGACTGCAAAAAGTTTTGATAAATACTTGACAATCTAGAAACAAGTTCCACTCCATATAAAAAACCTAATTCTGAGTAGGCAAGACAGGACAGCAATGTCACTACTAAATTCATACTGAATTCATTATACTTATATTGGTTTCCTAATATTCTACTTTCTCTTCTGGGCAAGGTGATGAGTAGGCCGTCCTGGTACTTTTGGGTATCTCTAGGTATAGGACGTAGCTTAACTAAAAACAACAACCACCACCACCATCACCATTAAACGCCCCCCCTCCCCCCCAAAAAAGACCTAATACCAGCAGCAAAATTCAATCTATAATTTCATTGCTTACCTGGAACTTTAAGGAGAGACAATGAATAGTGATAGTTGATGGTGATATCCTACTGGTTTGGTCCAGTTCTACTGAGCCAGTAGCAGCGATGAGCAGCAGAGACTGAACCAGTTCTCTCTGCCGCTCTGCTGTTGGGCCCACCCGCCTGCCCAGGGTCCCATAATCACCTTTATCCTTTGCTTTTGAAGTGCAGCTGCTTTGCACAGCACAGCAGAGTTACATGGCAGCTGCTGAAGTGACCGGGAGAGTGCAGGCTTGCAGGAGGTGAATTGGGATGCCTCTCCAACTGCGCAAAGTGCGTGTTCGGTGCGTGCCCACCAAACCACGCCCACCGAACCAGTAGTAAAAGTTTTTGAATCCCTCCACTGATGATAGTCCTAATTATTCTTCCTATGTTAGATGTTTTAAATGGATTATTCTGTACATGAGCTCATGTGGAGGAATTCAAGACAACACTTCGTGTTATTTTTTTTTTTTTTGTCATTCTAGTTGTCACAGGTAGCCCTAAGAGAGAAACCTGTTTGTAACCCATATCAAGGACTTGAAGAATTTTTTACAATGGGTACAAATTGTCTGCAACTTAAGATGGAATCCATTCCTTCATCATACAAGGCCGGAGATTCTCCAAAGAATATCATTTCATTTTCAGGTAGTCATGCATAAGAAAATTTTTCTATTGATGTTTCTGTTTATTGAGAGCATTTTCAATGCATGGTGGTTTTGTTTTCATTTTCCAAATAAACAATTTTTATCTCTATGTGTCAAACCATAGCATTATGCACAAGTGAATTTTGGCTTTAATTGATATAAATGTTATACCTAAAAGACATACAGAAACATTGCCACACTTTTTTAAAAAATGGCATTCTCTAATGTCATACGTAACTACTAAGTAATGTCACATTACACTTATTGTGGGAAATATAATTATGTAAGTATTAGATTTTTTTTTAATTTTTTCAAGCTATGGTTGAGGGAACTTGATTACTTCTTTATCAAGATAGTTCTTTGGGAAATCATTAATTAATCATGTAGCGATAACTCAATTGCTTAATAAACAACCTAATCATTAATGAAAAAGTCACATATTGTTTTAAAACAGTTTTCCATTTTACTTTCATTAGCTCATAAAGCAAATGTTTTTGAGTTCATCTTCCCAGATCGTTCAGATTTTAACCTTGGAATGTTTATCATCTTGGGGTTGCAGCTGGGGTCAAGCTTACTTTCTACCACATCTGTCCAGAGAAAAGGTCTTTCAAAGGTTGTAGTTAGTGACACATTTTGACAGCAAGACAGTGTCAGTTCAAGTCTCAAGAGCTTTCACAGAAATTCAGTGGTGAAACACAGTAAAAGGTAGTCACATATGTTTTTAAATCAAGAAAATCATAAAGCATTTGACAGCTAACATTTAATAGCACAATGGAGAATCCAGGTATTTTCTAATATCTATAGCAATCTATAAGAATTTTTAAGAGGTTTCTGAAAAATGGGCACCAGAGAGAAGACCACCTCCTGGTTGCAATTGCCATTAGAATTAGTAACAATATAAACATGATTGCTATTGGGTGTACAATGGATATTTTAGTGGCACATGTGAAAGTCTGAATAGAAACAAGTTTAGCTTTCATATGGGACACTTATTTATCTATGTTACCTATTGCCTCAATCAGTCCCCATTTCAGGCCAAAATAAATAGAGTCTGATTTAGACATTGTTTCCAACACTTTGTTTTGTACAGAAGAGGTACAGAACTAATGTAGCATAGCATAGCATATGAATACATAAAGGCTTTTCCTTAACTCTGTCAAACTTTATTTCTTCTGCTAGTTCCATGTATTAATGGCTATTGTTCTAGAAAACTACCTAACTTCAGAATTAAATGTTCAATAGTTGCCAGAGAAAATAAAACATAGGCAAAGAAAAATTCAAATCATGGGTTTGAATTCAGAATAAATCTGTTTGGACTTTTCTCTTACTAACGGTGCTAAATAGAAAGTAATGATGTAAATATTTGCATTCACTTTATTTTGCAGCCTTTAGCTGAATGAGAACTTTTATTTGATCTGGCTATTTTTACTATGTAATATATCTATGCATTGATTATTTTTAATTAGATCTCCATATTAGCAACTGCTCATTATAGTTTTTTAGACAAATTGATGGATGTAAGTCTGTATTTAATTTAATATACCTATAACACCTTCCGCTCTTCCTTTTTCAGTGTTTATTTACAGAAATAAAATGAGCCTGATTCAAGACATTGCCTTTAATAGTTCGTTTTATTAAAATTTGCCCTTGCCAGTTTAAACTGGCTGCTACCAATTAATCAACTTGAAAATCTAGATGAATGATTTAATGAATGCAAGCTTGATCTTATAACCAGTTTTTTTTTCTGTCGTTTGGTACATAAGTTTCCATCTTTGCTTTCTCACAGAATAGACTACAGATTAACTGTGTGCATGCTTTTAACAGCAGTTGGGTAGGAAGTAAGAAACTGAAAAATGTTCACCTGCTTAATTTCTCCAGGTCAAGTTGCTGTTGAAAATGCAAGATGAAGAAAGAGAGACAGAATTCTATTAGAATATTCTTCAAGTTCTGAGAAAATGTAATTGAAGATTTAAGTAGTTACCTTATGGTGCATGCCTTTAAAGCAATGGCTGTTGACCAGTATAACTTTTTTAAAATGTAAAATGTCTGATTGTCTTAATTGGAGCTATTTTTTTTCTTTTTCAGCACCTAAGCAGTGGACAAGGCACTTGAGTCTAGGGGAATGTGCTGATGAATGTGTAGTACAAGACATAATTAACAGTGAGCTTGGTAGACCGTTAAGTAGACTGGGAAGGCAAAGTCCACATACTAGACTTTCTCAGCCAAACTTATCCATCGGTGAGCGCTTTCCAAAACTAATTGGGCACTGACAGCAATAATTTAACTTCCCTGCATAATTCCTTTCCAATACTGTAACCAGCAAATAAAAATCAGTTGCAGTATTTCAATTCATAGAACGTTATTATGTGTTTTACTCATTGACTGATGTTAGATATAGTGTGAATAATTAAACTCGACAGTTGAGATTTTTTATGTACTGCATTTATGATGGACAGTCATATATCATTTTCCCAAAAACAGTTTTGTTGGTAATAGAACTGCTGCATTGTCTTTTTAAAAAAATAATAAAAAAATTCCTGTAATAGTAATCTCCATAATTACATTTCTGCATACTCATTCCCCTTTCTGGCATTCTGCTTAATGTAGCATGTGTAGAGCTAGGATTTAATAAATATTTTATTGGCCTGGCTTACTATATAAGTAAGTAGTTCATTTGTGAATCAGGGAGAAGCAGCAATATTTTTCATTCTTTGTTATTCAGGACTTACAAAATGATAAAAAAAATGTATACTAATAGCAAACCCATCCTCAAAGTTTTGATCTTCATGCAAGACAGAACCTCCTATTCAGAAAGAAGAGGAATAGTATTAGCAGACTCATAAAGGTTTGCAGAAATACAATATAAATAAAATTGCTCAAAGGATAGATTAATAATTACAGAAATCAGATTGACTACTGTGGAGGAGAGACTGGAAAATAAAAAAGGGAATAAACTACCATATTCTGGGGAAAAAGCGTACAATCCACATTACAACAATCATGTCCCATGTACATTTTCTAATATCAATTACAGTTGAAATGTTATCATGAAAGGAAAATATTATACAATAAGAAATCATACTTTTCCACTGTGTTTATTGTTAGTTTAAACCAGTATTTCTCAGCCTTGTCTCCTTGAATTTCTACACATCTTTAAGCTGCCAAGATTAGGAAACTTAAGCAATCATGATCCACAATATATTTTATTCTCAAATATGTCAGTTCTCTAAATCTAGTGCTCAAAACAGATGTATTCCTCTTCTTTTGTTTCAGCTAATGCTTCCTCAAGACCTTTTTCTGCAAATATTCCCCTTTGCAAAACTGTTAAACACCATCTTCGACCATCTTCAGTCATTGAGACAGCATCCAAACATTTTAATACACAACATTTATCTCAAGCTGCTTTTGAAATTTCACAAATTTCAGGCATTGATATCACTGAGAATGATGATCCTTCTTTAGAGTATTATACCAGTCAACAAACCCTAACAGATTTAGGCCATGAATTAAAGAGCATTTCAGGTAATTGTACCAGTTCATCAAAGTTGCTTAGCAAAACAATGTAATTTTGATAGCTTCAGCATCCTTGTGCGGTGTGTATTTTTTGCACCTATTTATGTGTTAATTTTTCTAAATTTCTGATTACTCGCAATGAAATGTCCAGAAAATGAAAACATTCACGGCTTTATTTATTCTGCCCTACTATTGGCTAAAAAATAGAAGATGTAAATAAGTAGTCAAGGTGTAGCATTCGTCTGCAGTTTCTGCTTCTAATACTTGTAATATTCCTTTGGTTATAAATACAAAGAGTTATTGATCAAATTATAGTTCAGCTTGAATGAATTTATCCTAGGGATCATTTTCTCTTTTTTGTTGTTTGAAAAGAAGAGAAGCGATTTTAAAGGGGAAAGGTTAGATTAGAAAGCCATTGATAGATGTTTGGGTATAGAAGGATCGGCTAAACAGTAGATTTTTTAAATGAGTCAGATGGTCATATGGTGCGCCTTATTTCCTTCCACACAGGAGGAACTCAAGCTATCTGACTAGAATAAGTATACTGAAGAGCCATAAGCAAATTGAAAAACAGAAGAAATAATCTGTGGGAACACTGCTTGTCAAAGATTTAGAAGAGCAGGGAGCAGAAAGCAAAGTTTGGGTTTAATTAAATGAGTTGGAGTAGAAAGAACTGAGGAAGGATGGATTAGCAAGCAAAGAGATCAATTTACATAATAGGCATAAATAAATAATTCATTGTTCAGTATACTAGTTTTTGGTTCATCTCTGCAGTATGAATTGCTTTTAACAAACAGAACTTGTGTTTATTTATTAGGAAGTCAAACTATAGTAGATGTTAAAGAAGTAAAAGGGAAAGTTTCCCCTGTTCGGTCATGTCTGACTCTAAGGAATGGTGCTCATCTCTGTTTGCTAGCAGAGGAAGCCAACTTTGTCCGAAGATGCTTCTGTGATCATGTCGCTGGCATGACTGTATGTTGAGTCTCAAGGAACACTGTTAGCTTTCCACTAACTTGGTACATTTTATCTACTTTGGCATGCTTTCGAACTGCTAGTTGACAGGAGCTGGGAAAAAATGTGAGCTCACTCCATCACACAGTATTTAGGTCTCAAGCTGCCAACCTTCTAGTTGACAAGCCCAGCATCTTAACTGCTAGGTGACCAGGTTCTGTAACAGTAGATGTTACAAGCACATAATTTAAATTATAAATTTTCAGTAGAGTTGTAAACCTAAGACATGATGTTTTGAGCAATTCATTTGTCCACAACATTGTCAATGTCTAAATCAAAAGAAACTATTTTGCATCAAGTTGGGGGTGCATCTCCAACAGCCTTCAGAATATGCAATCCTTAACAATACCACAGCAACTTTTCCAATTTAATTAACTTCCCTGTTAATTAATATGGCAGATTGAGAGAATGTAAGATGTATTGAATCCTTTGGCAGAAATCATGTGTGATATGATATGTTTTCTTTTCACTTATGAATGCTTCCAGTAGAGCATAATAGTCCTGACCTGGCACGGTGTGATAGTTCCATAAGATTATGGTAGATTTTACTAAATAAGTACATATCTATTATTATACTGAAGAGTTTTCAGCAATATTTTGAACAAGAGTATTTTCTTTTTTCAAAATGTGTAATGCTATATATTTTGTAAGAAAAACATTGTCAGAGCTGGTTGTTTTTCCTTATGCTTTGGAAATATTTCAGACATTAAGAATTTCCATTGCCTGTAATTTAATATTTAATATTTGCCTGTAATTTATATATTTATATATCGAACATTTCAGATTCCTGGGAAAATCTCAACAGTTTAAACTGTGGAGACTTCAACAGACATTCAAAAATCATATGTCGGGATTTGCATAATAACCATGAAATAAAAGACTGTAGTCAAGGTGATGCTGTAAGGTTAGTTAATCCTGACTTTTATTAAGCTTTCTCTGTACATCTCAGTATCCCTTGCTTTTTGAACAAAAGCAATTTTCTTATGTAAAATATTCCTTACAGTTCTTTGAATAATTTTCTGTAAACAATGTAGGTCTTCGTGATTGTTAGAAGAATGGGGCCTTCATGTAGCTTAATATGTTTTTCCTAATTATTTGCTAATGTAATTTCCTTCCCAATTATTAGTTCATTTGAAAAAATGTTTAATTATACATGCTTTGAAAGCATTAGATTTTCTCTGTTTCTAATAATAATGGCATCTTTCCTCAAGTAAGAAGTCTTCAAGGTTTTTTTTTTCATTTTTTCCTCCTACTCCCTACCTATGTTAGCCTTTTCCAATAGGATCTCATCAGAGATTTTAAGCTCAGTATTACATCTGCATGAAAGCCCAAAGCTTTTTTTTTTACTGCCTATTTGCATAGTAATAATTCCCCATAACTTTCAGAAGATCCAACAGCTCTCTCTCTCTTTTTTATTAATTTATTGATTCAACAGTTCAACAATTAAAAACAGATGTCCATATTTTGCAACGATATTGTAAGTGTTGACATTGGTTAGTAACATCCATAAGTATGTTATCCATAGCTATATTAAATTTTTCCTTCTTCTAAACACAATATATATATATATATATATATATATATATATATATATATATATATATATATATATATATATATATATATATATATATATGTTTTCTGAGGTTCTCGCGGGTATTTGTATGTGGATCTTTGGTTATTCGGGTTTTCTCCCACGTAAGATTGGAAGTATCTAGGCAACGTTTCGATGAAGTCTCATTCATCATCTTCAGGCTTGGTCTTCAGGCTTGGTCTTCTCACTCTGAGAAGCACAGAGCTGAAGACCAAGCCTGAAGATGATGAATGAGACTTCATCGAAACGTTGCCTAGATACTTCCAATCTTACGTGGGAGAAAACCCGAATAACCAAAGATCCATATATATATATATATATATATATCTCTGTGTGTGTGTGTGTGTGTGTGTGTGTGTGTGTGTGTGTGTGTGTGTATATATATATATATATATATATATATATATATATATATATATATATATATATATATATATATATATATATGTCTGGCATTCAGCTTTGTTCGGGTATTTTCCCACGTGGTGCTTTTAAAGTTGTAGCAACGTTTCAGCAGAATCTCATCTGCCATCATCAGGCTTCTGTATACATACAGAAGCCTGATGATGGCAGATGAGATTCTGCTGAAACGTTCTGTATACATACAGAAGCCTGATGATGGCAGATGAGATTCTGCTGAAACGTTGCTACAACTTTAAAAGCACCACGTGGGAAAATACCCGAACAAAGCTGAATGCCAGACATGTAAGTACCCGCGAAAACTTAAGAAAACAAATTTGTTTTCTTAAGTTTTTGCGGGTACTTACATGTCTGGCATTCAGCTTTGTTCGGGTATTTTCCCACGTCATTGTAGTTGTTCTTTTAAAGTTGTAGCAACGTTTCAGCAGAATCTCATCTGCCATCATCAGGCTTCTGTATAATGTTCATCTGTGAGTCAGACTTTTACAGTGGTTTCAGATTTAAATTTGGGGCAGCCTATTGCTGTGCCAGAATGGTTTTTTCTTCATCCTGATTGGTTGGGAGTCTTGGTCTGTGTTTATTGGTCTTGGAGTTTGCTGTGTTCTGCTTGATTGGTGTTTCTAATATCTTCTGTCTGTTTTTTGGCTCTTTTTGTATCTTGATTGGCTGGCAACATTGTGTTACTTTATTGGAGGCCTTTAGTGCAGCTTGGCTCTGGGTAAACAGACGGCTATCATTAGTTAGGAAGCTAGGTTTCATCTGGATGCCTGGTTGGGGTATGTTTGAGCTGGAGGTATCAGGGGGGATCTGTTTGTGCCCAGGTGCTTGTCTGGCTAGTGGTGTGGAGATTTTTTTGTTTGTGAGTGCAGGCTTCCAAATGATTGTGAGTCTGGTGGAATCATCTCTTCTATTCATGCTTTCTGGTCTTTTTTCAATCTCTATGGCTTCTCTGATGATTCTGTGGCTGGGGTTTTCTATAGTGGCTGGGGTTTTGGTGCCATTGAAGTTGATGCTATGACCTGTGGCTTCCATGTGTTGGACTAGTGAGGAAGTGTGTTCCAGCTTTTTGACTGCATTTTTGTGTTCATCCAGGTGGGTGCTTATTCTTCTATTGGTCTGTCCAATGTATGTGGCCGGGCATGATGCACAGGGGACTTCATATATGCCTTGGTTTTCCAGGTCAATTTTGTCTTTGCGGTTTTTAAGGATGGCTGCTATTTTTCTGTCTGTTTTGAAGGCAGTTTGTTTTGATGTGATGTCTGTGTAGTATCTTACTAATTTTGTCTGTAGTACCTCTTATGTAGGGCAGGACAGCTGTTCCATAGGTCTGTTCATCTTCTGGGTCTCCATTATGTCTCAGTGTGTTTTTTTGGATCAAGCTGGTGATCCACAAAAGCAAAAGGTTGGTATATTACATTTTATACTGATTAAAATAAGGCACGGGATTTTTTGAAAAGTGAGTGATAGCGTATGTAAATATTTCCTGTCCCACTGACTACCACACAAACCCAAACCATAACTAGGCCTTTAGAAGTAGTCTAGGCAAGAAACCAGCTATGAGTACTAATACTCCCTTTGCTGTCCCTTCTGTCCAAGAAACTAAGGAGGGTCCCTTCTGAGATGTTTGTTAAACCTCCATTGCTTCTGCAGCCTATACTGCCTCTTATCTAACTGTTGCCTAACCTGCTTTTCAAATGTGGTTGCTGTTCTGCTACTGCTCCTATCTCCTAATGACAATTCTCACAAACCATTACAACACAGCTAACCTATACTTCAGGGGTGTTAAATTGGTGGCCTGTGGGCTATATGCATCACGCGCAGACCACTCCCACCTCAGTTCTGCAAATGGAAAATGTGAAATGTCATGTGATGGCAGCGTGCTGCCTGTGCTACACTTAATGGCAGTCAAGATTTTTTGCTGTTATTGTTCAAATGCTGTAATCTCTTTTTTCCATATCTTGTGTAATTGTGGCTGAACAGCTCAGTTGTCATTTCATAAATACAGAAAACTGTGTTCGAAAATATTTAAAGCTTTACAATATTTTCTTTTGCATACTTTAGATGAAGTTTTGAATAGTTCTAGGAGATATTAGGTGTTCCAGATCTTGTTTTGACTTCAGTAGTTCTGATTATATAATTCTCTGAAGTAATACTTTTATTTGTTCAAGATTTAATTTGCTAGATGAAAGCATTTGGATATTTTTTATGCCTTCTGTTTTACAAGCAAATTGTCTTCATTTGTACATGCAAATATGGCAGTTTGGATCATCTGTGGTTGTTGAAAGGAGGCAGAACAACATATGTGGCATTTTCTTCAACTGGTTAATTGTACACTAGGCCTAATGAGTCAATCACTTTTGCAGGCTTTATGTTTAGGTTTGCAGTATATAAATATAACTGGAAGGATGACTAAATGTCTGCAATATTCAATGTCTTTATTGTAAATCTGTACACAACAGCATATGCATGGTAAAAGTTTCAAATTCATATTTAAAGTTTCAAAAAACATACTATCTTTATACCATTTTCTGTTCACTTGGGGATTCAGTGAAACAGATAATTTAATTAGGAATGCCTAAATATTGGAGTAGCTGTAACTTGACTCTCATGTTCATTGTGGCTCTCATCTTTATAATTCCATCCCCATCTGCTATTGCTATTTTGAACTTAAAAAAAAAAAACAGTAATAGATTGTCCTTGATTTATAACCATTCATGTTTGAAGTTAACAGTGGCACTGAAAGATTTAATGACTGTGTTTCACATTTAAGACTGTTGTAGCATCCCCATGGTCATTTGATCAATATTCAGATGCTGAACATGCAACTGGCATGTACTTGTGAAGGTTGCAATAGGGGTCATGTCATCACCTTTTGCAACCTTTTGACAAGCAAAGTCAATGGAAGGCTAAATTCACTTAATAACCATGTTGAGTCACTTAACAACTGTGGCAAGAATGATAAAAAAAAATGGGGCAAAACTCACTTAATAACTGTCTTGCTTGGCAGTGGAATTGGAACTCAATTGTGCTTGTACATGGAGGGCTATTTGTAGTTTTATCTGTTTCACAATTGATAGAATTGTAATATAATATAATTGGAACTGAGCTACCATTCAAAGAGGGAGCAAACAAAGATAATTTGCTAGACCTGCTGCCTTCTGAGCTTTATACATAGTGTAGACCAAATATTTTTCCAGTGGCAACATGGAATATTTCAAGTTTTCTTGGTAAGAAATAAGTGTTCCTACAAAACTGCCCAACAGAAGATATTCACCTATTTAGAAAAATTATAATTTCTTTTTTATTTTTTAGCCTTTGTGATGAACATTATACAGATGATGAGGAAGACAAGATAGACAGACAGCAGGTGATAGAACTGCAATGAAAAAAAAGAAAAGAATCCAACCTCATACGATCATCTAGTTCAGCCTTCTAACCAATCCCAAATGCTTGTCTCAAGTATGGTGGATCAACTAAACTCATAAGGAAGTAAATAAATAAATTAAATGCTACATTGATATTAAAAGATAAATGAAGAACAATATAGTTGGGGTTTTCTTCCTGTCTTTTTCTGTAAAAGAATTTAATTTACATTTGCCAGCTTACATATGTCAGCTTCATTCAGAAATGTTGTTCTAAAACTTTTTTTTCTTCAAAACTCAATTTAAGGGTGAGTGACCTAGTCCTCCAAACAGAACTGTTAACTAGTGCACATCTTGACTAATGATTATAGCTTACCTGGATATCCACAAAGGAAAGGATACTTCTCTTAGGAAAGCTCAGGATTTGCCATAGTTCTGCCTATTCTGGAGACAGTGGCAGAATCTAGGACAGTGATGGTGAACCTAAAGTACATGGGTCAACGGTGTCATATCATGACATTTAGGGTGACATGCCAGTGTCCGCCAACAGATATTCTCAAAACCACAGCCTGTTCTCGCATGATTTTTGGAGATCACAAAGGTCAGGCAAAAATTGAGTATGCTCTCACATGGCCTCTGGAGTTTTCAAAAATTACATAAGAAAGGAACTTTCTGCTCCAGGGATGAAGGCCTCATGTAACTCAGGGCCATCTCTGATAGGCTGAAGAGGCCGGTCAACAGAGAGAACACTGTTTGAAGGTAAGTGGCATGCAGTAGATTCTGGAGATCACAAACATGATTGATCCGGTTTTTTTAAAAGATAAATGAGTATGTAAAGAAATGTTTTCTCTCTTTGTCTGGAGAAAGGTGCGTGTGTGACATGCTAGTCATGTTATGCATTTTCCAATTTTTTGACATGCAAAGCTCAAAAGATTCACCATCACTGATATAGGAACTGAATTAATTTATTACAAGTTTTTTTTTTTTGAAATAAATTTTATTAATTTTAAAGACAAACAACACATCATTAACCATTAAGTACATAAAACCTCTTAACATTATAAATTTTTACAAGTTGAATAAAACATTATTTTTATACAACATAATTCTAATTTATCCCATTTCCATATGGACACATAAATATCTTTCAGCAAATTTCTCATTATTTCTCTTTACTCTTATTCAATTTCATTTCTTTTCTATATTTATCCATTTTATAGTCATCATATTCATTTCTTTCTGACTTGTTTACAATTATTCTCATCTAACATTCCTCCAAGGTTTTATTGATTCTTTTTTTTTTTTTAATAAAAAACAAATTTTATTAGTTTTACAAAAAACACAATACACAAACATACAAAACATAAAACATAAACAAAACTAAAAGATCTTTTCTGAAGGTTGTCTGTTCCCGGGTTGAAACTCTTCACACAGACACAAATTCAAACATCATATTCATCCCATATATCCTTCCATATCTTATTATCATTTTCTTTTTTATATATAAATATAAAAACCATTTTTATCAGTTTTATAAAGACAATGCACAAAGAATCAAGGCATAACAGCTTATAAATTCTTTTCTAGGAAAAAATAATAATAAAAGACCAATAAAGCATAACAATTCCAAATTATAGTATCAATACTTCATATAGTATTAACTTCATATCTTATCCCTACTTTTCCTTTTCATCCAAATTATTTCTTATTAATTAAAATTTTATTGCCTTTTATCAATATACAAAATCCAAAAAAACAACAACATATATATCCTTCCATATCTTATTACCATTTTCAACAACATTCTTTGTCTGTTCTATTTCCAATTATCCATTCCTCTTTTTTCTTTTGCTATACTTCTCCTGTACACCAATTGGAGTAACATCTATAACTCATTACCCTAACTTAAAAATACTTCGTATAGCAATTTTTCTTGGGATTCTGTTTAAAAGATTCTCAGATTACATCATGAATTTTATACTCTAAATACACATATAAAAACACAAACTTATGTACCCTCCAGAATCCCTCTTTTATCCTAAATTAAATTCACCCATTGTCTCTAAATAAACTTTTTTTCTTTAGGTCTTGCTTCCCCCCATTAAGGCTTCTCCTCCCCCCCTTTCTCTCTTGCTTATTCTTCTCCTTGCCCTTTTTACCCCTTTGTTTTTTCTCCTCGCTTTTCTTGCTCCTTTTCCTTTGCTTTCTAACCTTGCCTCCACCTTTTCGCTCATTTTTCTCTCTTTTGGTTGTTTTTATAATTCTTAAAATCCCCTTTTTCTTATCCTTTTTCTCCTCCTCTCCGGAAGGGACCCATTGTTCATCAAAGATGGCTTCTTCTTCCTCTTCTTCCTTGTCCCAGTCCTTCTGCTGCGTAATCAACTTTTCATAAGTACATAACGCCATTTCTAAGAATTGAAACAAAGTGCCCAAAGTATCTTCTTTTTTATATTTTTGATATTCAATCTCTAGTTCATCCACAAACGATGCCATTATGAAAAGGGAAACTTTTTCCAAAACAACCACAAGTATTTTTAATCAAAGACAATCAAAAACAATTAAAAAAAAGTTCCAAAAGTTAATACTTTTCTTCCTTCTTCTCTTTCTCTTCTGGGGTTAATTTTTAATCAAAGAGGTCCAATTACCATATATCTTCCTTTGGGATTCTAGGCAATCTCCTCCTTTTTCAGCTTCTGCTCCAATTTTTTTTTCCTCTCCCTTCCCACTTGCAATGTCAATTTTAAATAATCAAAAATCCATACCTCCAACAAGGGTTTTCCAATTTCTTAAATTTTTCAATGTCCAATAATCCTTTTGTCTCTTAGCTTCAACTCTCAAAGCAATTCACTTTCAATGTCCAATATATCCAAATATTTCTGCTGTTTCCATGGGGTGGGAGAGTAAAGAAGAAAAAAAAAAAGTTCCCTTTAACAGCTTCTCCGCCGCTTTTCGCTCTTCTTAGGGATACAATGTATCCTCCAGCAATTCAAACAGCTCAGTTCCAGGCAATTTAAAAGATGTTACTTGACCCGGCTCAGACAAAACTTTCACTCTTCACACTTCCTCCAGCACAATCTTACCCGGTTGCTGGCTTCTTCGTGGCGGCCATTGCTGACCGCCGCTCCACCGCCTTGGGAAAAAGAGGTTTTTCCGGAGAAGGGGGGGGTCTGTGACACCCCCACCTCCCTATCCAACTCCCCTCTCTCTTCAGCTGTCCCTACAGGGCAGCCATATCCCCCTGACCCATCTGGATCGGGGGTACCTCGACGGCTAGCACAGCAGGAATCGCGAGCTGTCGTGAATTCCTGCTGCCCCGAAGCCATGCGGAACCGGAAAACCCAATTTATTACCAGTTTTGATGTATTGTGAAAATACAATAAAAATAGTCTTCTCCTGAAGCTTCTGTAACGATTCTGGGAAGTTTTGTCTCACATTAATGGAAACACCTCATCTTGCCTTCTGAATTATTTTTCTCATTGTGTTCTATACATTTTAAGGTTGGTGGCTTGGAAGATTGATTTTGCTTTTTTAAAACAATTAGTGGTATGGAAGTGAACTGATATAAAAATCAGTATGATCTAACCAATATAGTGTCTTTGTCTTGCATGAGAAAATCCTAATTTAAATCCTTATTTAGCTAAAGTAAAATCATAGTAACTACACAACAACTTTCACCCTCTTAAGTCACTATGAATTATTTTAAAATGTTCTAGAATCTTGCCAAACTTCTCACATTCGACACAATTGAAGGGTGGAGAATATGCAAATGCACTGGGTTCAACCAATTTTTGTTCTGTGTTCATATTTCCAAAAAATAATACAGGTAGTCCTCGACTTACAATGGTCCATTTAGTGACTGTTCAAAGTTACAGCGTCACTTGAATGACCATTTTTCATATTTACAACTGTTGCAGCAGCCCCATAGTCATGTGATCAAAGTTTAGACATTTGACAACTGACTCATATTTATGTTGCAATGTCCCGGGGTCATATAATCACTTTTTGTGACCTTTGGACAAGTAATGTTAATGGGGAAGCCAGGTTTACTTAGCTGTGTTACTAACTTAACAATTGCAGTGGTTCACTTAACAACTGTGGCAAGAAATGTTGAAAAATGGGGCAAAATTCATTTAACAACTGTCTCACTTAGCAACAGAAATTTCAGTTGTGGTTCTAAGTCAAGAACCACCTGTTAGAACTATATATCTAAGATAATTGTTTTCTCACATTTTTATTATTGCTCATTAAGCATTTTATTTGTGACAACTACATTTTACTATTTGTGAAGCAATACAATAGGATTTTAAAAGTCATAAATTACAGAGAGATTGTAGTCTGTGTGCAAGTGGATTCTTATTTTCAGATGGAATTAGTCTTTACACACTACATATAAGCTATTGGTACACAAGCAGTCAACCATTGTGTGGTTTCAATTGCTGCATCTTTATAGTTATTGAAGCTAGAGTTTGCTGAGAATTCCCACTAATGAAATGAGAGATTAACAAACTTCCACAGTTCTACACATTCATGTGTATTTTAAAAGCTGCATCTTCTACATTTTTAAAAATTCATGGATTAAAATCCCTACAAAAATGTGACCTATTAAGAAGCTGCCTTTATCCAATCTAAGAGCCTCACCCACATTTTTAATTTCCAAATCTTTTTTAAGTATATTATTCTTTCTTTCACCTCTAATTTGCAATGTATGTTATCTTAAGACCTTCACTCAATCAGTTAAATAAAACTGCAGCTGTGTCTTAAATTGCACTTTTGTTGACAATACTATTAGTATGAAAAGGTGAAAAATTAATTGCTGGTCGGTTCCTACAGAATTAGGAACTGCTTAATGTTTTTAACCAACACTATTTTTACTTTTTGTGGTTTAGCTGTACTATTTAGATCACGACTAACTTCAACTATCTTACTGTTGTCAGGTTTCTTGTATTCCTTTCATTAGAGACTGACTTCATTTAGATGGATCATTAAAGAAATTAATCATTGGTGTCACGCAGTCTGACATGCAGTTTCTATTGACAAATGTTTATCTCTTGCAATAAAAAAGCAACTTTTATTATCACAATTAGATTGTTTACAGAACCTAAATGAGAACAAATAACACTCTCAACTACTTTGTGAAATGGGTACAGGAAAAAACTGTTCTCCTTTTTTTATAGTGTTAACCTTTCTCGGATTCCTTGGCTTTACTGTATTTTTCTACCTTCATTGGAAATTCATTATTGCTCCTTATGCAAACATCCCTCAGACCTGTGCACATTTTGAGAATAAAATTTAAACAACAGAAAAAAAAATTCTTGTGGATCAGACCAAAGACCAATGTAGTGCAGCATTTAGTATTATATATAGTCAGCCAGATGCAAACCAGAAGTTTAAGTGGAATGTAAGCGTATTAATCTCTTCAGCCACATACACAATAAGAATGAGTATGTAAGCCATACTGCCATTGATTCTAGCAATTATATGCAGCCATCAAAATATCCACTTAGTAAACACTAATAGTCAAATGTTGCTTAAATTTGTCTAATTCCATAGATAAGCCCCCCTTGATGGTTATTTCAATTCATGGTCATCATCATACAGGATGGCAGTGAACTTAATAAAATAACTGTGTTATACTGAGAGAAAAAATATTGGCCCCATATTTTTTCTGTATTTTACTTTAATAAACTCACATTCTAACATAAGAGGAGAATAAGGCTTTTTTTACGACAATAAAGAGATTTTTTCCCCCTTCTTCGCTTCGAATCAAGAAGTTCCAAATATTAAACCTTTCAAATAATTATCCTCTTTAGGTCATTGCAGTCTTCTAATTATGTTTACTCCTTTTGCAGCATGTTTTTCAGTTTTACAGTGGCCTTTGTGAAATAATTCCCCATCTGATTTTACACCACATATTTATATAACTGCATTAATATATTGGCAGTTTATTTTTATTCCTTATCTAATAGCACCTCACATAAAATTCACTTTTTTTTTTGCTGTTATAACACACTGGTTGTTACTTTCATTGAGTTATCCAGCATGTCTCTAGCCTCCTTGCTTGGCTTCAGTTTCAAATATATTTTAAGATACACTTTTTATGGTTGGTCTTAATGCTTGTTGCAATCAGTTCCTCTGTGCCTACTAAATTGTTTTCTTTGAAAAGTTATCTAATGTTTCTCCAGTAACTTCAGTCTTATATTATACTATATTTCCTAGTCTTGCTTAATATTGATCATTTGTTTTATAAGCAGGCATACATTGTTAGTTTCCTATGCACGGTTATAGCACATTATTAACATTTGAACAATATCAAGGATAAGCAGATTATTAGATCCTGATGAGAATTATCATATCACACAAGGTGTGAAGATGAAGGTTTATCTTTTTCCAAACCCTCCTCTTACATTGAATGTGTAGTGCTGGAATTCTTGAATTTATAGTCCAAAATATCTGGAACATAATTACCTAATTCCAAATGTTTCCTTGATTTCAATGCTGCATTTGAAAAGGGCAATGAAAGCAGCAACCTTAATGGTGCTTTACAGCCCTCTCTAAGCAGATTAGAGAGGCAGTATATTGTGTCCAACAGCTTGGATCCTCATTTTACTGACCTTGGAAGAAAGGAAAGCTGAATCAACCTTCAACTTGTCAGGATCAAACTCCAGGAAGTGGGCAGAGTCAGCCTGCAATACTGCATTCTAATCAATGAGCCATCACGGCGCATCTAGTTTACAGGATTTTACTATAAAACAAAATTAACTTGGGTAATGGTTGTGCTGAGCATAGTACAATTCCATGTGTGTCAGCTCATAGATAAAAAAAAAAAAAAACCTGAGTTAATAATTCTGGAAAAGCAAAGTTAGGATTGCAGTCTTAGATGTGTTAAGGCTTACATGGTCAATTTTTTTTTTTTAAATGCAGGAGGAATCTCTGCGGATACTTAAGCCTGCTTGGTGACTGCATGAGATAGGAGACTTGGGCATTTTCCTATTTTTCAAGTTGATTTTAGCTATTGTTGAAAAAGCTGAGTACTTGATCTTGAGTCTAATGAGTGCTTGAATAGGAAGACGATGGGTGGCTCAAGAGCTGTAAACGGAGGTTGAAACAAACATCTTGAAAGACACTAGCATATTTCTCAACCTTGACAACTTTAAAGTGTAGATTTCAACTCCCAGAATTCTCCAACATGCTGGCAGAGGAATTCTAGGAATTGAAATCCAGACACTTTAAAGTTGCCAAAGTTGAAAAACACTGTGTTAGTAACTCTTGTTTTCCCCCTTCCCCCATACCAGTTTAATTCTTTGGGGGGGGGGGGGGTTCGCTGTGCGATATTAATGTGAAATAATAACAAATGAGTTGGGTATATATATTACAGGTTTTCTTGTTAACCATTGACCATCTTCCCCTCTCCTGAAGATAAGAGAGGATTTACAGCATTTTGAAATTTACCTGAAACAGCAAATTTTGGAAGTAGCATGCTTTGTTATTATTGCCAAGAACAGGAATGAGACAATTCTAGATAATGCTTAGATAGTTACAATTTGTTTTTGTTTGGTGTTTGAAAACACACAGAATGACATTTACTTCTTTGTAATCATAAAACCCACTTTCTGTTCTGATTAGACACGGCAGAAAACTGTTAACTATGTGTGGAGATTAAGTATGTTAATTAGTAAAGTGCTTCTTGCCTTGCCTTCCAGAAAAAGTTCAGTTATATTCACTGAGGCATGTGAGAAAAAGCTTTCCATAGAAATAAATGGCTTTCATATAACGAGGCATTTGCTTGTTAAAATAAACACAATATGATCACAGGTGTGTCAATGCAAATAATTTAATAACAGCACTAGCAATATACAGGAATGTTTGCTCCTTAAATTAATGTTCCACTAGCCCTTAACTCCTTAATAACATAAAAGTTTCTAACCAAGCTGATAATAGAAAAAGTTTTATGTTACATCACATATTTATTTTCATTTATTATTTAAGGTATTTTATTTGTTTACTTGACATTTTATAAATGGCCATTCTACTCTATGCTTGCAGGGATTTGCAACAAAAGTAAAAGGAAACGTTAATACAAGGCAGAGATTAAAGCTTCAGTTACAATCAAATTTACAAATCAAGGCAAATATATGTATTTCAGGATAATGTTTGCAGGATCCCATTTGGGTCAGTCATAAAAGCCTTCTTAGCTTTTGGACTTGTGCTGGAACCCATCCTCACAGCACCTCTCTAGAACTCTGCTAGAGAGAAGTTTCCTGAAAATGGACTCCAGCATGAGTCTGATAGCTCAGAAGACTAAACCTCTAGTCCAGGGGTGTCCAACCTTGGCAACTTTAAGAGTTGTGGACTTCAACTCCCAGAATTCCTCAGCCAGCAACTCTTAAAGTTGCCAAGGTTGGACACCCCTGCTCTAGTCTCAGTGACTGACTCAGATTGGATCTTGCTACAATCAAAGTGAGCACAGCATTAAGTACCTGAAGCTCCACGAAATAAGATTGTTTTAAAAAGTATTTTTTTTAAAAAAAAAAACAAGTGAAAGAATTCTAAAATCAGGCTCCGCTGCCAATGAAGATGCAAGTTGGCCCATAGAGGACCTACGTGAATGGAATTTGCCAAGGAATGCAAAATGCTCAGGAGGGAAGAAACAATTCTTGAGACATATATCTTCAAGCTCTCCCCGTGTTTGATAATAAGCAGCATTCTGAATTGAATTTTGAACTAGAACCAAATCAACTACGCCAAGATGGGTGCGGAATCATTTGCAAAATGTGCATCAGATAATAATCTGGTCATCATGTTATATGTTAGCTATAATTCTTCAACTTTTTCAAAAGGAAATAACCACACTAGAATCATTACAATAATCTAACTCTACTAAAACTACATAACATATCCCAGGATAGGTAACAATGTAACAAATTCCAATAAATATTCCAATATCCATCTACAATATACAGAAACACAAATTAACATCTAACATCTAATATTTAAAATGATGACAAAAGTGAATGAATTATGCCCATTCTTTCCATCAATTAATTTCAATGTTATATTTAACACAGTCCTGCCTGGGTGATACTAAAAAAAAATTAGAATGATTCAGTTCTGGATGAAGGCTATCTATAAAGGGCTATCTCACTTAGAAAAATCGAGCACAGTTCCCTGGAAAAATGAAAGTAATAAAGAAGTTTGTGTGCTACATTGACTGATGAAGATAATGCCAGTTGGCTACATCATCTTCCTTGGAAAATGAGCAAACAGAAATCAAACAGTTCAGTTCAGAACCGAAGAAGCTTCTTGGATGAGAAGCAAAATGTCTTCTAGGAAAAAAAACAAAGTCCAGTTGCCTTGAAAAAAAGCACTTTTGGGATCTCCATAGACAGACGTGAGTCCAAACACAAGTAAACACAAAAATAGCCTTACTACATATAGTCTTGATGTAGAGAGGCAGTAAGGGATAAGTAAAAGTGAACAAAGTTTAAAAAAAATCATTTGCAAGGCAAAACTGAAAGATCACAAAGTCTGGAGTATTAATTTGCATCTACAACTGAGTATGATATAATGCAGCCCCGCTATCCTTGGTTATTTAAAGCCATTTCAGGGGAGTTACTCTCCATCAGAACAGTCCTTGAAACAGTGTGGCATGTAGTCCCTGCCTCTAACCTGCATCTCAGTAGCCTTATAATTGGCATCTGCAGGAGACCAAAAAAACAACAACATCTAAATGGCAGTTGTAAATGGCTCGATTAAATCCTTCTCCTATTGTGTGTGTGCAAAGTGTATCATGCATGTTAAAAAGATAGGATTTGATTACTTCAATGTTGCCAGCCATTTTGATAGGGGTGCACACTTGTACTATCATCAATTGTACAAGTTTGTTTGAAATAGGTCAGCCACACAGATCTTATTGCTGTTTTTGTCAGGGACTACATTAGCTGATTAAGTGGGTGTCTGATATTCATGGATTGAATATCAGCCAGCAGCATGTTGCAGCTGCCAAAAGACAGGGCGATCTTAGGTTGCTTCAACACAGGACAGTGCTGTGAAAATAATAAGTGATAATTCCACTGTAGGTTGCATAGATCAGATCGTACCTCGAATTTTGTGTCCAGTTTTGGTCACTTATACTAGAAAAATCACTCACTATATACTGAGTGATTGGAAAGAGTGCAGAGAGGAGAAGATGGCCAATGGCAATAAAAGAAGGATTACAGAAAACATGATAGCAAGCTTCCAACACAGGAAGAAGGCTATGTAATAAATTATCTCACCTGAGAATAAGAAAACAGCCAACAGGTAGGGGCTTTAGAGAGAGATCCAAACTCAAAATAAGAATGCTGCCATTCCTGGTAAAATAAGCTGCCGGTTGCTTTGATTGGCTTTGCACGCCTTCCTTTCCTCTAGAAATGTTAAAATGATCCTTGTCTCATCTTTTTCATTTGGAAGGGTTAAATCAGGTCAACCATAGCAAAAGGAAAAAAAAACCCTTCTGTTTAGTGTCATCCTACCCGGTGCTGTGGGAATTGCCACAATTCATCCTATAACTATCTTACATAGTAAAGTAATACATCTTTTTTTCCCTTGGATCATGCTAGAAGCCAATGGAGTAGGATCGATAGGGACTTCTATCTGTTACAATAGATAGGAATTGAATAGAATGAGAAGGTCAATCTTTTTCCTCCTTTTGACCACAAATATCAGAATGGATGTCTCAGGACAGGAACACTTAATGCTGTCCAACTTTAGAAAGTCTTTAGAATACTATAAAATGGTTTTGTTCAGGCTAGTACATTTTTTAAAAAAATACTCCTTTCATGTCTAAATACTAAGATAGGGTAATAGGACAATTTATTTATTTTTTAAAAAATTACAAGGTCATTGTCAAAAGAAAAAATATCATAACATTTTATTCACTTTATTAAAGCAAAATATACAAGTCACGATTACATATTATATTTGTATTGATGTGCAATACCTTTGACAATGTAGCAGTGCAGAGATTTAAAAGCCAACTTTATGCAATTCATTCTGCAGTGCAAATTAAAATTTTCTTAACTGTCTTAAGATAAAGCATCACCAACTTACATTTCATGTGCTGGAAGAGATAGAGTCTGTTTTGCAAGTCAAAATAATTTTCCCATAGCATATTTTGCATGCTAAAATTTGGTCCTGTTGAATACGTTCGAAATACTATTTTTTGATAGCTTATGGTGATTTTATACTACATACCAATGTTTCTTAACAATTTTAAGATATGTGGACTTCAGCTCCCAGAGTTCCCCAGTCATTAAATGTGTTTTAAAATTGTTAAGGTTTAGAAAAATTTCTATATAACATGTTTCAGTATATCAAAATGATTTCATGAATAATTTCTTCTACCTAAAACTTCTCCATCTCCATTTTTTAAACAAATTTAGCAATCCTCCAGATTTCCTGGTGGAAACATTGACTGTGTTGGTATATTTACCTTATATATGGTGACCATCTGGAGTTATCCCCATTTAAATTTCTCCATAATTAACAATATTGTTTTTGGCCTTCTGTTTAATACAACAGTGATAAGAAACTAGTATCTGGGTTCACCTAATAGGGCACCATTCACTGAAATAGAATGATTTTGCTTACATGATTGCATGGTGGGAGATTCCAGAATGGAGCCTTCACTTCTATCTTACCATCCTCTCATTTATGAAAGTAGCTAAGCAAATCTCCATGATGTTTTAAGAAGCTTAGAGGAAATCGTTGCTATGTCTTAGGATAACTAGTAATGAAACAGGTGTCAGTGGCAGGACTTGGTATGAAATGTAGCATAATATAATATAATACAACAAAGTACAAGGCAATACAACACAACACATAGACATACTGCATATACATCCACGCACATCCACATGGATATAGGTAGTTCTAGACTTACCACCACAATAAGGACCAGAATTTATGTTGCTAATTAAGGTCGCCGTTAAGTGAATCTTGGCTGATTTTATGAAATTTTTGCAACAGTTGTTAAGCAAATCACTGAAGTTATTAAATAAATCACATAGTCATTAAGCAAATCAGACTTTCCCCCATTGACTTTCCTTATTGGAAACTGGCTGAAAAGGTCACAAATGATGATCACATAACCCCAGGATGTTGTGACCATCATAAATACATGCCAGTTCCACTTAACTTTTGATCACATGAATATTCAGCAACAATTGTGTGATAACTGGTCATGTCACTTTTTTTTAACTTTGAATGATTGCTAAACAAATGGTTGTAAATCAAGGATTACCTGTACACACACACAAATTTAAACACAACCATAAACTCATATAGTCCAACAGTATTTGTATAGTATTTTGGCTCACAAGTGGATGTGTAAGTAGTAGTTTCGTGGGATTTCTTTTAATTCACTCTCTTGGTCTTTTGTTTGATTAACACCTTATTATTAATGGAAAACTGAAAGTTTGCTTCAGAGGAAAGCCTCTCCTAGCTAGGCATAGGGTTTTCAGAGCAAGCTTTACAAGTAAAAAATGTATAATCTCACATTGGTAGTTCCACTGGGATTTGGCTCTAGTTTCAAAAGAAAATATTAGAAGAATAGAAGGCTGCCAAGAGAGCATAGTGAAAAAGGACTTTGTAAATGAGCTTTAAGCTATGGAGGTATTTGAGAATTAAAACATCCCATGAGAAGTCATGTGACCCCTCGAACACATAATATCCTCACATTGTGATATATCTTGTACTTCAGGTCCCTTCAGAACCCTTGAAAGTCAGCTACAGGCAAAACAAATCAGTAATTTCCAACAACAAAAAGCAATAGAACCTCTTGGCATATTAAAAACTAACAAGGTTGTTATGAAATGTCTTTAAAGTATAGTTTAGATATTAGATTTATAGCCTGATTTTTCTTCCAGGAACCTTAGGCTTAGATCAGCCTCTCCCTTCTTTCTATTCTCATAACAATAACTTCCTCAGTTGGGCTGAGAGAGTGACCAATCCAAAGTTACCCAGTGACCATTCTTGATCGAGGATAGATTTGGACCCAGGATTTTCAAGTCTTAGGCCAACAGTTCAATTACTAGGCTGCAGACTGTCAATAGACCTTGTCAAGAATTAAGTTTACTCTTACATTTTGTTAGATGGTTCGTCCCAAGCCAAGATAAGAAAAAGTTACTGCAAACAGAGATGAAAAGCACAAAACAAACTGACCAGAGGTGGCCACCCTAGCCTTCCTCTGCAAGCCAAGTATATAGGAAAACCTTATGTCTGTGGAGATTCTCAGTCATCCATGGTTATCCCAAAGATGCTTTTAGAAGAGGCAATTGGACTTTTTTTGTTTTTTCTTCAGAAGAAGTTTCACTTCTCATCCAACAAGGTTCTTCTTGGATGAAAAGCAGAACGTCTTCAAGGAAAAATAAAGTCCAGTTGTCTCTTGAAAAAGCATCTTTAGGAAAATTTTGTTTATTCCCTAAGGTGTGGTCCTTTAAGAATCCTTAGAAAGTGTAATTGACCAGTTCTCCAAAAGGGGGCATTCTAAGGTCAGGTATCCTGCAAAGTTGTAGCTCCCCCTCTTCATTTCCTGCATTATAGATAGAAGTAGCAGACCAGTGTTGCCAGACGTACGATAATTATCGTATTTGTACGATAATTTGGCCCTCTGTACGATGTACGATCAATAATTCCCAAAAAGGTCAAATGTACGATAATTTTACAGTTTGGCAATTTAAGAGCTAGTATTTTACCTTAAGAGCTAGTATTTTACCATACTGTACTTTTCGTGGGTTCATGCAACTTCATGAGTCTAGATCACGTGTGTGTGCGTACGCGCATGTAGTTTGTGCATACGTGATACACGCTCGCTCACGAGCTACGTACAAGTACGAGTACGAGTCGAGTCAGCTAGTCGTCGCGCGGGTCAGGCCCATTGAGGTAGTTTATTGCTGATCGTAAGTTTTGCGGGATCGTATCTTGTGGCTTCATGCCTTCAGTTCGGACATTTTCCACATGGATATATGCCTACAGTTGGTACTTCCTGTGAGATATAGAGTTTGCTATATGTACGATAATTTTCTCAAAAAAACGATAATTTTGAGTCTCGGGTACGATAATTTTACATTTTGAATCTGGCAACGCTGTAGCAGACTCATGGAGGACAGGATGAGTTGCCATCTTTGTCCAATTTTAACCTCTTTGTCAAGTTTGTTAATGTCAATTTCTAGCCTTTTCCCTTGGAAACAGCAAGAAGATTTGAATGATTGAATGGCAGGGAGGATTTGATTTATCTCCTATGGTTTCTACAAAACTTTTTGTTATTTTTTTGTAGCAAACTAGCACAACCGTTCTCTGGAATCTTTGTATTTTTAGCTGTTCAATAGTGGGATTGCTACATTAAAAACATTCCAAAATTAAACACAAAAATGCAACTGTCTAACTTTTGCATGCTGTATTTGTTATTGTTAATTGTGAAGTCATATCCAACCCATCGCGACCCCATGGACAATGTTCCTCCAGGTCTTCCTGTCCTCTGCCATTCTTTGAAATCCATTTAAACTCACACTTATTGCTTCAGTAACATCCATGCTCATTCTCTGTCGTCCCTTTCTTCTTTTGTCCTCACTCTTTGAACATTAGGTTCTTCTTCAGTGAGTCCTTCCTTCTCATTAGGTGACCAAAGTATTTGAGTTTCATCTTCAGGATCTGACCTTCTAAAGAGCTGTCAGAGTTGATCTCCTGTAGGACTGACTTGTTTGATTGTCTTGCAGTCCAAGGGACTCACAGGAGTATTTTCCAACACCACAGTTCAAAGGCCCCAATTCTTTGGCACTCAGCCTTTCTTATGGACCAACTTTCACAGCCATACATTGCAACTGGGAAAACCAGTTTGCATACTGTATAGTAGGATTGAATACAACTCAGTGGAGATTGACTGTAACTTTTTGCTTACTATGCAGCAAAGACAGGATTTTGCCAAAAGGCTAAAAGTCCAGGTGAGTTTAATTTGCAAAGAAGAGATAATATCCTTAGCAGGAAACAGGTGTTTCCCCTCCTCTTTTATATCCTGATAAACAGAATTACTTAAAAACTATCAAGATCACTTCTGCTAGATATCGAAGATGATTAGGAAACTGAAAAACTTCACAACATGCCAACCAAGGTTAGCCCTGCACAGAAGGAAAACAGCTGAGAGTTTGAGAATAACTTAAAAAGTGGCAATAAGCAGTGGTGGTATTCTACTGGTTTGGCCTGGTTCAGCCAACCAGTAGCAGCAATGAACAGCAGAGACTGAACTGGATCTTTCCGCCACTCTGCTGTTGGGCCCACCTGTCCATCTGGGCTCCCATACTCACCTTTATCCTTTGAATTTGAAGCGCAACTGCTTTGCATGGCACAGAAGCATGCCACGCGGCAGCTGCTGAAGCAACCAGGATCGTACAGGCTTGCAGGAGGTGAGTTAGAACGCCTCTGCGCCTGTGCAAACACCTCTATGCCTGTGCAAAGTGTGCATTTGGCACACGTATGTATGCAAAGTGAGTGCATGCATGCAAAGCATGCCCACCAAGCTACGCCCACTGAACCGGTGGTAAAAATATTTGAATCGCACCACTGGAACCAGGTTGGGTGAAGGAACATGTACCAATATGCCCAGGGGACAGAAAAACATTTATGTCTAAAAAGAGACTGACTTTGACTGAGATTTAAAATCTTCGAAAAACACATGCATGAAAAGAGTTGTACTGTTAATGCTCAGATGCTGTATGAGAATGCATATGATGCAAATGTGCATTTTTTAGGTAAACAATTTCTCCCAATTTGAATGAACTTTGTATTTTGGATAATTTGGACTTGTTTATCCTTTTTTTTTTTTAAGTAAAAGTTTTATTGACTTTGACAATAAACAAAAACACATAAAACATAAGACATCAAACATAAAAGCATCATCCTCCTTCATAAATTTACAGACAGTGTATCGGTTGGTTTGCCACTCTTTTTTGTGCATCCATTTCATAGTCACAATTGTAATTATGTTACATAACAACTCATATTATCAATCAACAATTATATGTCCTAATATCATAATTAAACAATCATTTGACTATAATTTTATTAATTCATACTTAAGTGAGATAACTATAATTTACTTACTTTATTTTATAACAGATCACAAAATCATACCAAGTCTATCTTAATAAAATTTTATAAAGATGTTATCAAGACAAAAGAAAACAAAAAATGTATATTCATTATTTCCTAGATTTCTAAATATTCTATTATTATATTGTATTATCTAACCATTGATAAAAAAGATCCCAAACTTCATAAAATTATTTATCTTCTTGTTCTCTAATTTCAAATGTCAATCCACTCATTTCAGCACATTTCAATATTTTCTTAATAATTTCTTCCTCTGATGGTATTTTCTCACTCTTCCAATTTTTAGCAAATACAATCCTAGCTGCTGTTAATACATTTACAATCAAATACTTTAACTTTGTTTTATATGTATCAGGTAAGATTCCCAATAAAAAAATCTCTGGTTTCAAATCTATATGTTTCTTTGTCATTTTTTCCAACCATATGCGAATTCTAGTCCAGTATTTTCTGGCCTCCTCACAAGTCCACCACATTTGGTAATATGAGCCAGGTATCTGATGACATTTCCAGCATTTTTCAGATTTATTCTTGAACATTCTTGCTATTCTTGTCGGGGGAAAATGCCACCTGTAACATCTTATACAGATTTTCTTTATATGCTGTTGACATTGTCATTTTATAATTTTGAGACCACAATTTTTGCCATTTCTCTAAATCAATCCCCTATCCAAAATTCTTCCCCCAAGCAATCATAGTTTCTTTAACTTGTTCTTCCTCTAATTTAATTTCCAACAAATAACTATATAATTTTTAATCACTTTTTCATCAGTACCTGTCAAAATCCTATCTAAGTCAGTCAATTTATCATAAAATCCTTCTATTTTAGAATCTTTAAGATACCTTGCATGTATTTGCGCATATGAAAACCAATTCATCTTTATACCTTGTTCTTCTAAATTTTGCATCGTTTTAAGTTCACCCTTTTCATCCAATATTTCCCCATATCTAACTGTTTGTTCCTTCTTATATGTTGTAGAATAAGAAAAGGCTTCAATAGTTGATAACCAAACTGGAATTTTCAAATAACATTGTCTCTTAATTTTCTCCCAATTCAACCATAACGATTCCCGTATGTAATGCCTTCTAAAATAGCCCTGTGATTTAGTTCCCTTATACCATAGAAAAGCATGCCAGCCCAATAATAAATCATGTCCTTCTAATGTCAACAGTCTAATCTTTCTTAACGTAATCCATTCTTTGGCCCATATTAAATTTGCAGCTTGGTGATACAACTCCCAATTAGGAAGGCCAAATCCTCCTCTAATTCTAGCATCTTGTAAGAGTTTTAATTTTATTCTTGCTTTCTTACCTTGCCATATATACTTCAACACAATTTTATTTAATTCTTCAAAGTAATCTTTACCTAACCTAATTGGTATTGTTTGAAACAAATATAAAATTCTGGATAAAATATTCATCTTGATTGTTGAAATTCTACCTATCAATGACAATTGTAGGTTTTCCCATTTTTTCAGAACAGATGCTATCTGCTGTTTAAGTTTAATATAGTTATTCTCTTTCAATGTAATACATCTTGACGTCAAATGTATCCCCAACTTTGTTCGTAACTTGAATTTTCAATAGGTCTGCCAACTCTTCTCTTTGTCTTAATAGCATGTTCTTTGTCAGAATCTTTGTTTTGTCTTTATTTATTTTCAAACCAGCCATCTCACTATACATCTCTATCTTTTCCAATAGTTTTAAAGCTGTCTCTAGAGGGTCTTCCAAAATAAAAACCAAGTCATCTGCAAAAGCTTGCAATTTAAATTCCCCCTTTTAAACTTTCATTCCTTTTATATTTTTGTCCTCTCTAATATTTCTATTTAAGACTTCCAAGGACAATACAAATAACAAAGGAGATAATGGGCATCCTTGTCTTGTACCTTTTCTTATATTAATAGAGTCTGTAAATTCTCCCTCTATCATTACTTTTGCCGTTTGCTTATAATATATGGCTTCTATTGCTTGGATGAATTTTCTAGCAAAGCCCATCTGTTCCAATAATAACAGCATAAATCTCCAATTCACATTATCAAATGCCTTTTGGGCATCTAGGAATATGAAAGCCATTTGTTTTTCAGGATGCACCTCATAATATTCCAAAGTGTCCAGGATTATCCTTGTTAGGGATAACATTGTTTACCCTAACTGGTTTAGGTAAAATAATAAATATGTAATCATAGTTTATAAGTTAAAGTGTCTGCAACTTTAAATATAGGAATGTAATTAAGGGAGTGGTTGTGAAAGCACTTTAAAAGAAGCAAGATGACAGCTTGCTCTCTCTCTGGCTTTGATGATCCCTAATTACTGCATGGACTCAAGACTGCGTTACTCCAACGGGAGAGAGACAAAGGACTGATTTGTAAGTGAACTGACATAGGATATTCTACACGGACTTTGCTAACTGAATATCCTTGAATGGACGGACTAAATGATACATGACTAATGGACTGTTATTTTGACTATGCTATTAACTCATAATGGAATAAACTCTATTTTTGATAGCACAAGCGTTATTTTTACTGTATGTTAACAAACATACAAGCTTATCTCACTCATTTATCTGTATACCTATCTGACTAACGCTGCACATTCTGTTTAGCTTGTCTCCTTAACCCTGGTTGGGGAATACAGGCTTAACACTGGTTATGGGCCCAGAGGCTGCAAAGTCAGTTTAACTAGGATAAAACAGATTTATGTAAAAGTGAGAGTTTGTGTTGTTATACATTACAGTAAACAGACAGCTGTGTTTTATTAATTATAGTTTTATATCCATATAAAGAAAACATGACACAAGTCAATTTACAAAGTTTGTCCCTTATATCCAAGCTGGATGGAACAAACTATGTATCATGGTCTATGAAATGTAGTCTACTTCTACGAAGAGAATGTCTGTGGAACATAATTGAAAATCCACCAAACGTAGAAGAATGGGATCCAGAGGATGATGAAGATAGACTAAAAATAGAAGAATTTATGCATAAAAATGAACAAGCTATTTGCATAATTGGATTAACATTAACTGACAAACAACTTGTTCATATCAACGGAGAGCAAACGGCTGTTGGGTGTTGGCAGAAGCTGAAGAGGATTTATGTCCGAGATAACGTTGGTGCACACATATATCTAACACAGAAGCTTTTCAGGACGCATCTCCAGATGAATGGTGATATGCTTAGTCATTTGAAAACTATGCAAAGCATTTTTCAAGAACTGCACGAGAAAGAGCTTATTTTCTCTGAACTACACCAAGTCTACATAATTCTATCTTCACTTGATGAAAGTTATGATAACTACGTAACTTCCGTTGAAATTTTGCCAAAGGAAAGCCTAACTTTAACTGATATAACTGGCAGATTGATTGAAGAGGCCAGAAGAAGACTTGAAAGAAATGATTTAAGGAGGGAGCAACCTCAAAAAGAAGATATTGAATCTCCTACTGCATACGCAATTAAAAAGTGCTTTAATTGTGGAGGAAGAGGACATTTGGCAAGACTTTGTAAAACAGCAAAGTGCCAGAACGCTGGCCAGAATACTAAAAGTCATCAAAAGAAAAAGAAAAATTTAGAGTTAGCCATGTATACTAACGGAGCTGTAAAAAATAATTTATGGGTGGTTGACAGTGGAGCATCCCACTGTATAACAAATGATAACAAAAATTTTATTAAAATGTCCAAGAGTACACAACAGATATCGTTAGCCAATGGCTGGAAACTGAAAGCTAAAGGTCAAGGTATAACATATTGTTCTTTTATAAAAGAGAATGTAAACATGTTATATGTAGCACAACTTAAGTTTAATTTAATTTCAGTAAGAATTTTGGTTAAACTAGGATATGTAGTTACCTTTAAAGGAGATAACTGCATAATTGAGAAAGAAAATAAGAAAATTACTGCATCTTTAAGAGGTGAATTATATGTGTTAAATGATAATGGTTTAGAGGTGGCTAACACAGTTTATGATAATAAGAAACCTCATGATGAATGTATTCACTTGTTACATCGAAGGCTAGGGCATTTAAATTTTAAAATGCTTAAGAGAACTGTTGAATTATCTAAGGGAATAAGTTTGAAACCTTGTAATTTGCAATGTTCTATTTGCAATTAAAGCAAAGCCAAGGTCAAACCGGCTAATAGAGTTGATGGATTTACTACCAAAGAGCCTTTAGAAGTAGTATTTGCTGATTTAATAGGTCCGAAAAAACCAAGTGTAGGAGGAGCTCGTTACATATTAAGTATAATGGACCATTATTCTAGATATAGGTTTTGCTATTTAATGAAGAGCAAAACTGAAACGTATCTAAATCTATTTAATTGGATAAAATTTGCTGAAAGGAAAACTAAAAAGAAATTAGTAACTCTTATAACAGATAATGGTGCGGAATTTACAAATAATAAATTCCAGAACAGACTAAGAATGTTAGGTATTCAACATAAAAAGTCTGCACCATATAGGCCACAAAATAATGCCTTTATAGAGAGACGAGGCCAAACATTACAATCAATGGCACGAACCATGATGTCTGATTCAAGATTACCTGACAATTTATGGGGAGAAGCAATAATGTGTGGTAATCATATATTAAATAATGTTGTTAATTCAACAACAGGTGAATTACCATTCACACTGTGGCATGGTACAAAACCTGATTTACCGTATATACTCGAGTATAAGCCAAGTTTTTCAGCACATTTTTTGTGCTGAAAAAAACCTCCTCGGCTTATACTCGAGTCAGATTCCCCTCTGAAAAAAAAATGGTGTGGAGCTCCGAAGCTGAGCAGCCGCTTCCCTGCTTCCGTGTTTCCTTTGCAACTTTTAAGCATGGGGGTAATCGGAAGCAGAAAAGTTCTTGCTTGAGGATATATTGTTTTTTCTTTTTTTAACTGTTTTTTTTGGGGGGGAAGACCCACCGCCATGTGAGAATGCTCAGACACGAAATCTATCCGACCGAAAATAAGTGTGTGTGTTTGGAGGGGGGGGGGATTTTAACAGAGGGAAGATGTAGGGAGAAGGCAAAAGCAACGGAAGATCCTTCAGGGGAAACTTAGGGGGAGACTCACCCTTGGTCCAGATGAGCCCCCTTCCTCTTTCTCAACGTGAGCTGAGGTTGCTTCGGCTCCACTCAGCTTCGTTTCCTCAGCTCCAGCTGCTTTCAGTCCACTCGGGAGGAGAGGGAGGAGGTGGTAGTGGTGGCTCGCGTTGTTTTCTGATAGTGAGATCATTTCCCAAATTAATTGATTCACTAACCCAAAAGAAGAAGATGTTGATGACAGTGGGAGGCAGGAGTCACTCTCTCCCTTGCAAGAAAAAAGCAAGAGCCGTTCTTATGATCTCTCCCTCTCTCCCTATCTCCCCGTAATACAGTCAAGCCCTTTCCAGCACGCGCGATCTGCCTTAGCCACTTTGCACCTTGCAAATGCAAAAACAGTGGGAAGCAGGAGTCACTCTCTCCCTTGCAAGAAAAAAGCAAGAGCCGTTCTTATGATCTCTCCCTCTCTCCCTCTCTCTCCCCGTAATACAGTCAAGCCCTTTCCAGCACGCGCGATCTACCTTCGCCACTTTGCACCTTGCAAATGCAAAAACAGTGGGAGGCAGGAGTTACTCTGTCCCTTGCAAGAAAAAAGCAAGAGCCGTTCTTATGATCTCTCCCTCTCTCTCTCCCTCCCCGTAATACAGTCAAGCCCTTTCCAGCACGTGGGATCCGCCCCCGCCGCTATGCACCTTGCAAATGCAAAACCCCCAGGATTTTGCATTTGCAAGGTGCAAAGTGGCGAAGGCAGATCACGCGTGCTGGAAAGGGCTTGACTGTATTAGGGGGAGAGAGAGAGAGAGGGAGAGAGATCATAAGAACGGCTCTTGGTTTTTTCTTGCAAGGGAGAGAGTGACTCCTGCCTCCCACTGTCATCATTATCATTTTTTGGGTTTGTGAATCAATTAAACCTTTCATGATAGTGAGATTGTTTCCCAAATTTCCCTTAAATCAGGGAAGAAATCAGAAACAAACCTTTGGACTGAGAATAAGCCTGTTCCTATGATGCCATTTTTGTTCACTGCAGTGTGAAAAGTGTGAAAAAACACACTTCTTTTTCTTCATCTTCTTTTGCCCTATTTACTGGTCTCTTTCAAAGAGGAAATTGTGAACATCAAACTTATTCTCAACTGTCTTAGTGAAAGTTTTTATTGGTATCTATTTTTATTTTTTAAATTTACCAGTAGCTGCTGCATTTCCCACCCTCGGCTTATACTCGAGTCAATAAGTTTTCCCAGTTTTTTTGTGGTTAAATTGGGTGCCTCGGCTTATATTCAGGTCGACTTATAATCGAGTATATACGGTAAGTTACATGCACACATTTGGAGCACCAGCATGGGTGCATATCCCTACACAGCTTAGACAAAAAGAACAGCATAGAGCTAAAAGATTATTTTTTGTAGGATATAAATCTAATCATAGATCTTATCGATTCTGGGAACCAGGTACATCTAGAGTTTACACCAGTGCTAGTGCTAAATTCCTAGAACATGTAGGATGGGATAGATTAGAGCAAGATTTAAATAATGAAGTAATTATTGAACCCTACAAAAGGCAGAAAGAACAGACTAGTTATAAGAAGAGTCCAATTGAAGAAGAAGTCCATGAAGAGCAAATAGGACCAGAACAAGAGGAAACAGTTGATCAGGAAGAGTTAGATAATCAAGAAGAGTTAACAAATGAAAGTCCACCTGTAAGTCCTGTTATACCTAGACTTACTACACGTGTAACTAGACCACCTGATAGTTATCAAGCAAGTATAGTTTGCCAAGTAACTAAAGTTCCAACTAGTGTAGATGAACTTAAGATGTATCCTGCTAAGGATCAGGTGAATTGGCAAAAGGCAATGGAAAAAGAAGTAAATTCATTAAAGGTAATGAAAGTATATGAAGATGCCAAATTACCTCCAGGAGAAAAATCCATTGGGTGCAAATGGATATTTAAAGTAAAAATTGGAAATGATGGGACTGTTACCCATAAGGCTAGGTTAGTAGCTCAAGGATTTAATCAAACTGCATCTGATTATGATGAAGTTTTTGCACCAAGTCTTAAAGCAACATCTTTAAGAGCAGCTTTAGTGTGGGCAGCTAAGAAAAACTATGTCATTAACCATTTAGATGTAGAAACTGCTTATCTACAAGCACCATTGCAGCACACTATATATTTGAAAAAGCCAATTATTATAAAAGATAATAAAGTAAATAGTAATGATTGTTGGAAACTCAAAAAGAGTCTTTACGGATTGAAACAATCTGGCTTTGAGTGGAACCAATATATTGTGAAAGAGTTAAACAATGAAGGTTTTAAATCTGGTTTAGCAGATCCATGTGTGTTTAAAAGAGAAAATAATGGAACAGTGTCATTATTGTTATTATTTACAGATGATATTGCTTTGATAACTAAGACTAATAATGAAGCTAATGAGATTATATCATTATTAGCTAAAAAGATAAAATTAAAGCATTTAGGTGAAATTAAAAAGTATCTAGGATTGACAATTAACAAAATAAAAAATGGATTTAAGATATCTCAAGAAAATAAAAATTTGCCAATTAATTAAAACGTATAAAATGGAACTTTGTAAGCCAGCAAAGACTCCAATGAGTCAAGAAGTTTGCCAAACTGATGATCAAAGTCCCAAATTTGATAAGTCTATTTATCAATCTTTGATTGGTAGCTTATCATATATAAGCAATTGGTCTAGGCCAGACATAGCTTATAGTGTTAATCAGCTGGCACGTTTTAATTCGGATCCACAACAATGTCATTGGCAATCATTAAAAAGAATTTTAAGATATCTTAAAGGAACAATGAACCATGCATTGTATATAGAACCAAAGGGTGATTTGAGTCTTAGTGCCTATGCAGATGCAAGTTTTGCAACTGACATAAACACTAGAAAATCAACTTCTGGGATGGCTATATTATTTGGTAAGACACTAATAGGGTGGAGGTCAATCAGACAACAGCATATTGGCTTGTCCACGATGGAAGCGGAATTTTCATGTCTGTCATTACTATGCACTGACTTAATTTTGTACAAACAGTTATTATTAGACATGGGTATAACTGTTAAAGAATCCATTATTGTGTATGAGGTCAACCAGGCAGCCATAAAGTTAGCTACTGGTATTGCTGTAAAAACTAGATCAAAGCATACTGATTTAAGATACTTAAATGTTAGAGAATCTGTAAAAAATGGGCTAATTAAATATGAACACTGCATGACAGAAGAAAACATTGCAGACCAATTTACAAAAGCTCAAGGAGTAATTAAATTTAAAGAGAGTTGTAACAAATATGATTTAAAGATGTAAATAGTTATATTTATTATTATTTCCTAAAAGGGGAGAATGTTAGGGATAACGTTGTTTACCCTAACTGGTTTAGGTAAAATAATAAATATGTAATCATAGTTTATAAGTTAAAGTGTCTGCAACTTTAAACATAGGAATGTAATTAAGGGAGTGGTTGTGAAAGCACTTTAAAAGAAGCAAGATGACAGCTTGCTCTCTCTCTGGCTTTGATGATCCCTAATTACTGCATGGACTCAAGACTGCGTTACTCCAACGGGAGAGAGACAAAGGACTGATTTGTAAGTGAACTGACATAGGATATTCTACACGGACTTTGCTAACTGAATATCCTTGAATGGACTGACTAAATGGTACATGACTAATGGACTGTTATTTTGACTATGCTATTAACTCATAATGGAATAAACTATATTTTTGATAGCACAAGCGTATCTGTTATTTTTACTGTATGTTAACAAACATACAAGTTTATCTCACTCATTTATCTGTATGCCTATCTGACTAACGCTGCACATTCTGTTTAGCTTGTCTCCTTAACCCTGGTTGGGGAATACAGGCTTAACTCATATTGTCTTTAATTTGTCTCTTTGGTAGAAATCCATTCTGATCAGGGTGAATAAAGTTATTTAAGTATTTTTTAAGCCTTTCTGCCAAAATTGAAGCAAAGATTTTATAATCTGCATTCAATAAAGAAATAGGTCTATAGTTCTAAATTTGTAATGGATCGGCCCCTTCTTTTGGAATAAGTGTAATATAAGCTTCTGACCATGTTTTAGGTATTTTCTTTTTTATCATAACTTCATTCATGACTTCTAGCAGTGGAGTGCTCAACGATTCTTGTAATGTTTTATAAAATTCTGCCGGAAGATCATCTGGACCTGGTGTTTTTCCATTATTCTGTCTGTTGAATGCTTCGGTTAGTTCCATCATTGTTATAGTGCTTTCTAACATTTTTCCAGTTTCATCAGGTATCTTATGTAGGTTAGCATTTTGTAAATACTGTTTAATTTTTTCCTCATCAAGATCCTCCTGTTTATATAATTGTCCATAAAAGTCTTGAATGATTGCCTTTTTCTCCTTATTACCATAACAGATTTGACCTTGATCATCTATTAACTGTAATATTTTCCTTGATTCTTTCTCTTTTCTCAGTTTACATGCTAACCATCTACCTGGCCTATTTGCATCTTCAAAATAGTTCTGTTTAGCACTTCTAATTTTTTGTGCCAGTTCTTCTTTCTCTACTTGATCCATTTTATGTTTAATTATGTCCATTTTAAGTTTAATATCTTTTTTCTGTGGCATTTTCTGTAATTCTTTTTCCAGTTTTTTGTGGTCATATTCTAGAGCTTTAATCGTTTGCCTCTTCCTAATGTCCTTTTTCTTTATATAGTCTATTATTAATCCTCTCACATATGCCTTCATTGTATCCCAAACATTTTGTATTGAATTATCTTCTTTTTTATTTTCACTAAAGAAAAAGGCCAATTCTTTTTCCATCCATTGTGTAAAGTCTTTTTCCTTTAAAATAGTATTATTTAATGTCCATCTAGATCTTCTTTTTTGTCCTTTCCACTTAATTGTTATTGGATTATGGTCTGCCTTTGTACTTGTTTCAAGATTTATTTCTTGAATATTAGATATTAGTTCTGTTGAGATCCAAATCATATCTATTCTGGACCATGATAAATGTCTATTTGAGTAAAAAGTATATTGTTGAGTTTTAGCATTTCTTTCTCTCCATATATCTTTTAAATTTAATTCATCTATCATTTTAAAAAAAGATTTGGAGAGAGTCTTTCTATTTTGTCTTGGTTCTGTCGCTGTATAATCCAGTTTATTCTCTACAATTCCATTGAGATCTCCCATCATAACTATGTTAGAGTAGTCCAATCCCATTGTTTGCATATGTAATTTTTTATAAAATTCTTCTTGTTTATCATTCGGGGCATAAATTGCAACCAGGAGTGTTTTTGTATTATTATCCACTATTTCAACCATTAATACACTTCCGTCTTCATCAGTATAAATCAGTTTTGCTGGAATGGTTTCTTTGATGTACAAAACCACTCCTCTTTTCTTACAATGAGTCAAAGAAGTAAAAATTTTCCCCAATTTTGGTCTTATCAATAATTGTTGATATTGTTTTTTAATATGCACTTCTTGTAAGCAGATTATGTCAAATTTTAACTTCTCTAATTTATGAAGAATTTTTCTTCTTTTAATAGCTGAATTCAGTCCATTTATATTCATAGAAATCATTTTTTTTCCCTCCATGGTTATATTTTGTATTTGGGTCTAACAGCTCTCGTAGATCGTACTTCCTGTTGTTCTTTGGTCACCACTTGTCCACTTACTGTACCTTCTTCTTTTCCCCTCCCCATTTGATCCTCTTGAAGTTCCGTTGAAATGATCTCTTTTTCTGTCTCTCTTTCTCTTCTTTCGAAGAATTCATTGCAGAATATTTCTGCTTTCTCAATTGAATCAATTCTATGTCTCTGTTCTTTCCATGTAAACATTAATCCTTCTGGGATCAACCATCTGTAATTCACCTCTTCTTTCAATAACATTTTGGTCAGGAATCAATATTCTCTTCTCATCTCTCTCACTTTTCTGGGTACTTGTTTTAAAACCACAGTCTCTTTGTCTTTATATTTCAACACCTTCTCTCTTGCCACTTGTAATATTTGAGTTTTAATAGTTTTTTTGGTAAATCTGACATGGATCTCTCTTGGTAATTGGTTCCTCACCGCATATCTTGTGAAGACTCGATATATCTCATCTACTCCATCCATCATTTTTTCCTCTGTTATTTCCAGAGCTCCAGCCAGAATTTCAATCATTACTGCAGCCAAATTTTGTCCTTTTTCTTCCTCAATATTTTGGAATCTGAGATAAGATTCTGACCTGTCCATCTCCCACTTCAACATCCCACTTTTATCTTGTTCAACCATTGTTAATCTGCTATTAATATTTCCAATTGTCTCGTCTCTTTGTTTGTCTTTCTCTTCCATTTTTTGGAGTCTCTCATCATATTTCACCATCATTTGTTGAATATTTTCAATTTTTTCATCAATCTTCCCAATTCTTTGGTCAATACTCTCCGTTCTTTGTTCAATACTTGTTTTAAGTTCTTAAATTCCTTGCATAACCATCGTGAAATCCACTTGTGCTTTATCTTGCTTCGCCATTGTTGGAAGTCGTCCTCCAGCTGATGGGGAGGCAGGAGCAGAAGTTGAGATGCCCGAAGGTAAAAATTTTTTACTCATTTAAGTAGCTCAAAGTCTTCCAGCTCTTTTAATCCAATTAGTAAGGCGGCCAATTATAATCCAATCAGGAAAAAGGAAAACACAAAAAAAGCCAGTAAAAAGTAAAAAGCCCAAAATTAAAAAAGGAAGATTCTTCAGGTTCTTCTAGACCTTAATCCTGTTATGGAATAATCAATTATGATTCAAAAGTAAAAATTAAAAATAAAGAGAAAAAAAATAAAACCCAATAATATTAAAAAAATAATAAGAGGGGAAAAAAGGGGGTTCTTCAGGTTCTTCACACTTTAATCCAATTGAAAGATCTCAAAAAATAAAAAATAGCCATAAAAATAAGACAAAAATAGAGATGGAGAGGCAAAAATCCCAATGAAAAAAAGAGAGAAAAGAATATTCTGAGGCTTCCCTTTTAAAATAAAAATAAAAATAAAATAAAATAAAAAATAAATATACCAATATTACAAAATACTGTGGGGTTGAAGAGGAGGGATAAAACAGCTAGTAGAAGATAAAAAAAAAAAGCACACACTGAATTTTATTTATCCAAGGCTCTTATTCTGGCTTATCCACAAATTTCAAAGCCAAGCTTCAAATGTTCAATTGACAATAGAAGTCCGAAAGAGCACCTGTGTAAACATTCTCCAGTGCTCTTCCCTCTATCTTATCGTTTCCAGTGACCTTGAGAAAATTTTTTTCACAGCTCTCAACTTCAAATAAAGTATTTTCAAGCCTCTAGTTGGCAGTGTTACAAAGTTTCTTTAATCCACTCCCCCTTCTTTCCCCTCCAAAAAAGCCTAATAAAAAGAATATATATGTGTGTGTGTGTGTGTGTGTGTGTGTATGTATGTATGTATGTATATTTAGATATATTTAAAAAAAGATACTAAAGGGAGCCTCTATTTTAAAAAATATAAACAGTCAAAAAGGAGAAAAAAGAGCAAGTAAATATAAAAGAAAAAACCAGTCTGATTAACTAGATCGCAATAGAAGTTCAGTGAAGAGAAGAAAAAAAAGTAAAAGTAAAAAACCAAGCCTCACTTTGACATTCTTTAAAGAATCGCCGCTAAGTCAAATTTTGTCAAAAATTTTACAGATTTCTTCTCACTCTAGAGTGTCCTTAAATCCCAAGTATTCAAAAAAAAAGGCCTCACCAGCCGATACACTTTATCTTTCTGTCTCTTCCTTCCGGAGCTGTCCCAGCTTCAGCAACTTAATGGCTGCCTTTCCGCCGATGGTAAAAGGGCTTCACCTGGATCCACCAGGGACTTTGCGATGTCCCTGGGATCAACAGAATGCACCCCTTGCTATCACCATCTCTACGGGACAGTTTAGGTCTGTTGGGACCGACCAGGGGTGAAGATATCAGCTGCAATCTTGAAGTCCCGAGATTGCAGCTGTATCGCAGTGATGAAGCTCCGCCTTCTCCTAATTTGGACTTGTTTATCCTAAGGTCATGGATCTATGAGAGAATTTAAAGCCCAAAGTCCAAAATAATCTTATGCAACCATCTCTGGTTCCATGGTCTCAGTAAATAATGTTTATTTACTCCCGGCATATTCTTTTTCACATAAAAGCCAGCATTAATTTTCAACTCAAAAGCTACTACACTCCTTCCACCCATATCAGCCAACTAGAAAATACAAATATATTTATTTGATGTATATGGCTACCTATCTTGTAAAATACAGCTCTAAGTTTCTCACAGCACTAATGATATAATTATATAATAAAAAAATAATTTATAAAAAAATATATAATAAAAAAATATATAATAAAAAAAACAGGGGGGAATGGGGAAAAGATAAGTAGCATAGCAGAAAAAAAACAGAAGTAGAATTTTTAAAAATGCAAGTGAAAAACTGATAGGGAACAGAATAGAAAAAAATATGATGTCAACATCAGAAAAGAACAGATAAACCTTCCTTTTCCCCCAACAGTATATCTGCAAAGTCAGAGATCAACACAGGATGTTATATAATATATTAGTCAAGGTTATGTCAAATTATGTGTATTATTTAATATTTTGATCTTATTTTAAATGAGGCAAAGTCCCATAATTCTTAGCTATTATAGTCATTTAATAGTCATCTTTGACTATTATGAGGTAGAGGTTTTTTTTTTTATGTGAGTACAAACAGATCCTTTTGATATGGGAAAATCTAGATTGTTAAATATTCCTAATTCCTTGCATTTATGTAAAAAAGGGATTTCTAGATATACCTGGCATGTTTGACTTCCAGTCTCTTTTTACTCTTTTCCTATTTATCAGTCTGCCACTCTATTTATCTGGTCAAAATGTGTCTTGTATTCATTTCACTGAAGATATGGGGTTTTTTTGTGGGTTTTTTTTTTTTTTTTGGTCTACTTCAAATCTTTGGAAGACAGATTCTTTCTCACAGATGCGAAGTCTTTGAAGTCATGCTATTTAATCTGCCCATTAACATGAGTAGGTAAATGCATCCCAGCAGGGATGGGAAAGGTTGTGAATGGAATAGGACAGAAAATGGAAGTTCTGAAAAGAGGCTTTCACACCAGCAATTTGCATTTGTCATAAAACTAAATGCTTCTGTCAAGACACCGTATAATTTCTCTTCTCTAACCTTCAGTCACGAACTCCTCCTTTGCACTAAACTACTGAAAGTAACTCCTAAGTACTTAGCTTACATTCTTCATCTATGAAGAAGGACTCTTCTTGTTAACATTGAAGTAAGGTTCACCTGGTTACTCTACATCAGGGCTGTCAAACTCCTGGCCCACAGCTGGATGTGTCATGCGATGGCCACACTCATGCCCAGTTTAGCAAAGGGGGAAAAAGTCCCAATACATCACGTGATGCTGCTGTGATGTCGTGAGTTTGACATCCCTGCTCTACATGATCTTTCGTTGCTGCTAACCAGCTAATACAGAAGGAAAGGTCAATATTCTTTCTATATAATTAATTAATGAATTTGTCAGTTGTGCCTCCATTCAAAATCCAAGAAAGAAAATCTTTACTCCATTTTTATAGAGAAAAGTACTTTTACTGGATAAGAAATGGTAGCCACAAAGGACATACAAGATCTGAGGCAAAAGGCGCAGAAATTACATATACTGTAGAAAGTTATCCCAAGTCCCCACCCCCAACAATTCAAACTGGACATCCAACCTGAGGTGTGTCATGTGGGTTACGTCTTCAGGTGGCATCTCACACATCTGGTATGCCAAGATGGTTGACCTTGGCCTAGAAAAGATAAGTAGTTGCATTTGCGCAGTAAGCAGGAAAGCATCTCAACTTTTGCAGTTCACACAACTTCAACCTCCAGCACCATTTACCCCAAAGCCCCAATTATCCCTGCCCCCATTTCCATGGTAGCCAACAAGAGAAAAGCAGGAAAAGATGTCAGGAATAAGATCTGGGAGGTTGACAGAATTAATTAATTCTCTTTCTTTCTTTCTTTCTTTCTTTCTTTCTTTCTTTCTTTCTTTCTTTCTTTCTTTCTTTCTTTCTTTCATTCTTTCATAACCTCTAGTAACTTTGTCCTAATTATATGTAACTGAGGAATGCTTGATGTTGCTATTCTAGGAAAGTATTTTGTACCAAGTTCTGATAATAAATCTTCAGAAATAACAGAAACAATTATCTTGTTTAACAATTATTATGTTTAAGGTTTCAAGCTGATCGTTGGTCTGCCCCTATTTGACTGCTCCAGACACAGTAAGGATTGAATTCGGGACCTTCTGTAGGCTAAGTCCATACTTTGAATGAGTTTCAGGTGTCTAACTAAAATCTTTTGAATGGATCTTTACTGGATTAGGACCTTGGTGATTGGTCTTGGAATTTTGGATATCCAAACCAGTTCTAGAAATGCCAAATTTTTGAAAACAAATTCTCCTGTGGGATTTTGCAGATACAAAAAAGATATAATGTTATAGTAAATTCCCAGGTTACTACAGACTGATGCAGACTGCTGATATAGGAATGTTTCAGTTACATTGGTAACATGTCAAAAAAGGGCAAAATACTTTATACATGCAATACATATATAATTTCACTTTTGAAATGATACTGTCCAAAATATTGTTTGTTTGTTTCTAATCTATTCAATAACTGATGTTATCTTATGAATTTGGATTTAAGTGGAAATTTAGATATTGTGAAGAAAGGTGGCAGAATTAATAACAATTTCTGCCTATTAAAGAAGACTAAAGCTGAATGCTCTTTAAGTGGTTTCTTCCCTTCTTTCTCTCTTATAAGCACAGGCATAATCACACTGAATATAAACTTTATAGATGATTGCCTCTTTTGTGGTTTTGATTGTAACATTGGAACCAAAGTGCTGATCTCAAATTTGTACCATTAGTGCCTCTGAAGAACTCTTAATAAGGTAGATTCAACAATTAGAATAAATAACATTGTCTGGTAATGTGCAGCATTATTAGTCAAAGTGAAAGAAGAACAAATATAGATAGTAAATTAGATCGTAGAAGACAATGGATTATTCAAAAGTTTCCTTTGCTGCATTTGTTAAATATTTCCTAGTTTGACTGGCAAGTAGAGTTACTGGAAGTGCTTTTGCCATTGCACGAATCAATCAGATACGCCCTTTAATGTGTCTGGAAAAATTCCCATTTCTCTCTTTTGCAATAGGGTCCCTCCATTTTTTGTCCCTCCTCAGAAGATTGTTTCAAGACTTTTACTGTACTGTTTTGTACATCCAGTAAGAAAAATTATCCAGATCATTATTCTGGTTTGATACAGTACTTATATGTCGTCTTTAAGAAATAAGACATCTACATCAAGTGTTAAGACATTTGTATATTATCCTATTCTTATATTTTTCTCATAACTTGTCATACTTAAATCTACAGTCATATCATTTTCAGTCTTATCCAGTTATCTGGTTCTTATTCTGTGATATTAACACACAATTTCTCCTGGGAAGGGTTTTTTATAATTTCAAATTTTTATTCCAAATCCATCTGGACTTTTAATTTCCATTTTTAACTTCCCAAACCTCTTTTGCTGTTTATTCCAAAAATATTTTTTCTGTGTTCATTAACAATAACTATAATGTTCATTAACATTATATATAAAACATATTTAACGCTTAGCCACTCAATTCATAAGGCTAGTGCAAAATATTGGTTCACAAAGAGAGGCTATCCAGTGTGCTTATCATGGGCAACCTCAGCCAGGATCCAGCCACTGATCTACACTGTAAATGCCATTCTGCTTCAGCAGGGATGTCCAGCTCACTGTAGCACTCACCAAAAGTTGTCAAAAAATCTTAATTTCTCAAGTATGTTTTATAGACAGAAGATCCCTGTTTTAATCATTTAAATCTTCAATTGAAGGATCTCAAAGACAAGGTGGGAATATAAAATCAGTTTTGATCTTGATTCTTGTCAGTTAGATACATCAATGGTAAGTCCCAAAGGTTGGGGATGAGTCTTTCTGGAAGTCCAGTTGCCTCTTGAAAAAGCATCTTTGGGACAACCATGACCTGAATGACTGAGAATCTCCACACACGTTTAGGTATACAATTTGGGATGGATGCCCTTCAGATGGTGAGGGTGTATGAACAGATTTCCAGAAAAAAATGATGCTTTAGTTAGAGATGCAGACAGGACAGACTCAGGGGTGGGATTCCAATTTTTAACAACCAGTTCTGTGGGCGTGGCTTAGGTGGTGGGCGTGGCTTGGTGGTCATGTGACTGGGTGGACATGGCTTGGAGGTTATGTTATTGGCTGGGCATGGCCAACTCAATATCAGTCACATCGAGGCACACATCTCCTCCCCTGGCCTCTCATGACTGTGGGGATGCTGCAACAGTCGTAAGTGTGAAAAATGGTCATAAGTCACTTTTTTCAGTGCCATTATAACTTTGAATGGTCCCTCCACATGAGCAAAGTACCAGCAAAGGAGGAGAAAAAAGCTCCAGAGAAGTTCCAGAGACAGGAAGTCTAATCCTGCCAAGAATGTAATAAGGGTTAATGGAGAGGCAGTTTCTGTAAGCAACACCAGAATGTTTCCTTCCATAAAAAGCCAAGAAAACAAAGAGTCCATAGAATAAAATAAATCCAGAATTTTTGCTTAAGAAAATATTTAGCTCTCTTGAAAAGTCACTAATGGTGGTATGGCAGAATAACAGAGTTGGAAGGTACTTGCTGCTCAAGCAGGAAACCTTATATCATTAAAAAAAATCTTCAGTATTAGAGCATCAACAACTTCTGGAAGCAAGTTGTTTCATTGATTAATTGTTTTACCAGACAAGAAATTCTTCCTAGGTTGCTTCACTCCTTGATTAGTTTCCATCCACTGCTTCTTGTCCTGCCTTCAGGTGCTTTGGAATATAGGTTGACCCTTCTTTGTGGCAGACTCTCAAATACCAGAACACTGCTATCAGCCCCCCTTTTAATTAAACAGGACATATCTGATTATGTCTAGGTTGAAAAGAGGATGATCATAGGTAAGGTGGATAGACCTGTTCCCAGATATGGTATTCAGCAGGTTCTAAGAAGTTATGGAGAACCGGTAGCAGAAATTTTGAGTAGTTCAGAGAACCAACAAATACCACCTCTGACTGGAGATTTTACAGTACCCTTCCCCTGTCATGCCCACCAAGCCACGCCCACAGTATTAAAAAAATAATTGAATCCCACTACTGCCTGTTACATGAGTGATGAGTACCATGTTGGAACATCTGAAGGGCCCAGTTTCATCCTGAATGAAGTCTACCTATACTATCATTAAAACATGACACAGGCTTGATGGATCAAGGTTATGTAGGCATAACACTAGCTCTTATGTGATTTTCTTGCTATAGCCTTTTCTTCTTTATATCTTCTTGCTAGCTTCCTTTTCTCTAGATGTCACTCTTGTACAGCTGATAGAAAATAGTTGCCAGAATGAAAATGTGTGATTTATGTGAACAGAAAGCAAGCAGCAAACTGATTTAGTTGGCCATGGTTGTCATATCAACAATAAGGTTTCCCCAGCAACTGATGGAAGGGATTATTTTAAAGGTTTATTTACATATCATTTGTAAAAATGGACATTACAGAAAATCAATACTCTTTTCTCCATATGGTTAAAAGAGTAAGTAAAAGCAGCTTCTACTGCCATTTCTATGTTAATACTAATGATTCAAAATTAGTTTTGTTAGTGTAATTGATGGCAATGGAATTAATTAAGATTTGCTACTTACTGCAAAGTGTTGCCATTTTATATCCCAACGATTTACATATTCCTAAAGTGTTAACTTGATTGCTGAGAGAGGGAGATACAGAGTACATAAATTATTATTGTATGTTTATTTGACAGGATAAACCTTCAGCACTGCATTGAGTGGATTATATATGCAAATTTCACCATGACTAAATTTAATCTATTTCTCACTCAGGGCTGAAACAGGATTTTCTGAACAGGGGATGCTAAATGTATCAAAGCCCATTTTGAAATTATTTTGATCTTAAATCTGAAACTGTTGACTGAGTTTTCACAATGATCTTATTTGCATCCTTGAAGTAATGGCAGTTTCATGGCCATGGGTAAAATTGGATCATTGGATTTTCACCTCAAAAAGACCTGCAGATGAGACCAATATTTAGTTAGGTTTAGTTAATCAGGGCTAGCATATGTCATCTTTGCAAATTGTTGTAGATCCCATGAATCTCTCTCTTGATTCCCACCAACTGAGGCTAACATCTCAAGATATCTGTTTCATCTGACCTGCTTTTTCTAAAATAAGGTTTTATTAAAAAAAAAATGTATCATATTATTTCCACAGCTACAGTATGTGCAGCTCAAGGTCCCATGGATATTCTTAGGGGAAAAAATAGTGATTGGCTGCTACCCAATACATTGTTTGGAAGCATGCCCATCGTTCAGGAAAAAAGACAAGAGTAACTGGATGATAAAGAACATTCTGCAATTTCAGAGAAAAAACTCATTAGCCTGCCTTCTAGGAAACTACTTTGTAACTGACCAGGCAAACAAAAATATTTATGATCACTGTGGTGACAGTGGTTACCACATTGCTTATCCCTCAAATTAAGGCTAACATCAAGTCAGATTGCAACCTGTCCTCTGGAAAGCTGGATGTTTGACTCCATTCAATGAATTCCATTTGTTGTAGATGGTGTGTGTGTATTTGATGTGGAAGGTGGCTATACACAAATGTGGTTGCCCATCATATTATTTCCCAATGTTTCTGCCCGTATGGGAGGTATAGTACACTTCATGATTTAGATGATACTTTTTCTCCTCATTCCAAAAGACCAATCTTACTAACCGGCTCTTGAATATATAATTTTATCCATTTTTCCCTCTGGATTTGTCTTGTTAGATAGTCAAATTAGAAATTGATAAAACACAAAGCCTTCCAAGTGCACAACAATACTCTGTTAAGCAAAAAATGTGAATGCAAAACAAGATTGCTCATTTACTCATCATTTTACTGTTATATATACACTACATTTCATTATCATTGTAATCAAATAGTTGATTATCTGATTTTCTTCAAGGGTTTAAGAAATTTGGTACTATTTGGAAACTTGTTAAAAATATGCTTAGACTCTTGTCATGTGCATCAATTTAGCATACTCTACAAAATTGAAGGATTTTGTATTTCAGATCATTGTTATCAGAGGAAAAAGAAGCTTGTGCACTATTCCATTGCTTAGCCTGCTTTCAGAAATGAGATTGTCAGTTGTGTTGCATTTTATGTTATTCTAAAGCAGGCACGTGATCTTAGTGTGGATTGACTTCCTCTTAGATCAGCTCACTTTTTTTCACCAAAACAGTTTTGTCACATCATATTGTAAGCAGAAAGAGTGTCATGTTTGTTTGGAACATAAGGCAGTAACATGTTAATCTTAGCCCATCTATAATGCTTAGTCAGTATTCTGCCTTCAGCCTGCCAATCAAAATGCACAAAGATAGTATGAAAGCAATGGCTTGCTTTCATTAGCTAGTACCTAACATTCACAAGTGTACATCTAGATGTCATTGAAGAATAAAGCACTTAAAATTGGTAGAGCTAGAGTCTATGTCAGGGCTGTCAAAACTCGTGAGCTGTGGGCCAGATGCATCATGTGTTGGCCGCATGCTTGCTCAGTTTGCAAAAGGCAAAAGGTCTTGTGATGTCACTGTGACAACAGGAGAGTTTGACACCCTTGGTTTATGTAATATGCTAAGCTAATAATGGTTGGAAAATTCCCAGCCAGGCAAGGAGAAGGGATCAAGTAGCCTTGTGTTTTTGTGCATCTGCAAGAGGCATAAATCTGACATCCCTTAGGTTCCCTGGGACATTATCTGTTTGTTCTCAAGGGAAAGCAAGCAGACTGGGGAGATTCTTGTAATATAGCAAATTGCAATAAAGTAGCAGAATCATGAGTGGATTTGATTGCTTTCACTATTCACCATTACTGATAGAAATGAATTTCATGAGTTAAACTCTTTCCAGCTAAAAGAATCTATTTGTCCAATTAATTATAGCCTTTGTTAATTAATATAGCATTCTGTTTTGCTTGGAAGAAGTAGCTGGATTGATTTGAATGTTTTTTTCCATATAAAAAGATTCATTCCACCATCTTTGGAATGCTGTACCAGAATTCTAAATGTTTCCCCAAACATAATCACACCAGTTTTAGTACCACAAAATCCTTGATAAGCCATTAATTAGCCACTGTGTTTTACTTTCCTCCTCCTCCTCCTCCTCCTCCTCCTCTTCCTCCTCCTCCTCCTTAGAAAAGTGAGGGTGGCTATTAGGAATGCCTTATCAGAGCCAGGCCAGCCTACATTTTAAAACAGTTGGGTGTAAATATCTCTCCTAGCCCAAATAACTTTGTCATATTCTAAAGTAAGTATTTGGATTAACATTGCAATGCATGTGGAGAAAACTAATTGACTTCCTTCTGTTTAATAAAATCAATTTTTTCCTCCATAGGTAACTTTATTATTTTTTTTTTTTAGAGTTCCATTAAAGCCAGTGGACATTGTGATTAAAAACTGGCATGTAGGTAAGATCAATGTTGCTGAAAGATAATGTACACAAGATGCATTGTTAAAAAAGATAATTGAGAGGGAGGGTCTAATAGGGTGTTCCAAGGTAGTTTAGATTAGGCTATTCTTTGGTTCCTCTGAAAAAATAGAGGAAAAGGAATGAATGAATGAATTGGCACAATTAAATGCATTATTGGCTCTTGAGTAATTCTTTCAGTGCCTGATAACTCATTTGAGCAAAGCATAACTAGTCATCAAATTAATCAATTGTGTTTTATTCATTACTCCATTATGTGCTAGCTATCTTGTTTTAGATGATATGTATTTTTACTTTATAGATTGTAATATTTTAGATGTACATCTCCACAGGAAATAAATATGCTATTTTAGTAGTGTATTTTTATTATAGAGCACCTTTGTTATGCTAATATTTTATCTCATCCATTAATGTTAGTTTTGTGCTGCATATTATAAAATTTTGCTGGTCATTGACTGAATAACCAGTATTTTAATGTGTTATTCTTCAAATCCTTCCATGCAGACATAAAAATAAATTAAAATATGGCCAACCTCATCTCTGACATTTTTTGTATAATTTCCTATTCCTCAGGCTGTACTGTATTATATTGTACTGTACTGTATAGCACTGATAATGTTACCCAGTTTGGGTAATGAAATGTCTGCAAGAAACAACCAAGCTCAGAGAGCAGCAAGGACCCCTATACTGTATTGTATTATTCTACACTTTGTTACACTAAACTATACTACAATATATTACACTATACTACTACCCCAATCAAAGTAAGTATGTCTGAAATAACATTGCCTTGTATAGTATACTTCTTCCCCCTCCTTCCACCTCTAGCATATTCTCTGCATCAGATTAAAATGTAATCCCCTTAGGAGAGCCAGGGGTGGGATTCAAAATTTTAACAACAAGTTCTGTGGGCGTGGCTCAGGTGGTGGGCATGGCTTGGTGGTCATGTGACTGGGTGGACATGGCTTGGTGGTCATGTTATTGGCTGGGCATGGCCAACTCAATATCACTCACATAGAGGCACGCATCTCTTTGCCTGACCTCTCATGACTGTGGGGATGCTACAATAGTTGTAAGTGTGAAAAATGGTCATAACTCACTTTTTTCAGTGCTATTGTAACTTTGAATGGTCACTCCACACAAGCAAAGTACCAGCAAAGGAGAGGAAATAACTTCAGAGAAGTTCCTGAGACAGCAAGTCTAGTCCTGTCAAGAATGTAATAAGGGTTAATGGAGAGGCAGTTTCTGTAAGCAACACCAGAATGTTTCCTTCCTGCCTTCCTTACAGGATTAGGCCAGTAATTTCTTTTAATAACCGGTTCTCTGAACTGCTTAGAATGTTAACAACCGGTTCTAGTGAATAGGTGTGAAATGGTAGAATCCCATCCCTTGGAGAGCCCCATTAATGAATTCTAAAAAAAAGATGATAATATGTTTTGAACCCAAATTGTTTGAATTTTAGCTTTATTATTAAGCGTATACCCATTTTGAATTTTGCCTTGCAATAAACTTTGAGTGAGTTAAGTAGAGAGAAAAAATCTTCATAAGTTTGAATTGTCACACTAGATAACTTTTTATTAATTGTCAATCAATAACAGAAAAAGATGAAAGACATTTCATATATTGTTGGTAGTTTGCTCTTCAGTTTAAGTTTAATACTAAGTTTAAGAGACAACCTATTGTGTTGGAATGTGTAGATGTTTGCCTAAGATAAAAGAAAACCTGGATAGTGTAGTATAGATGGAAATTCAATGGGACAGTTCCTTCCTTCTCTAAGAGGTAGGTTGTGTAGGATTCTGACAAGGTTTTGTGAAAAATCTTGTCATGCCCCTGGTGGAGACTGACTCTGAGGGAGAGGAGGAATAGCCCACAGGGAGTGGAAGTGTGGCTCTGGAGGTTGTGGAGGAGGCTGGGGAAGGGCAGAGGCCAGCTGAGTAGTCAGAGGACCCAGGCCCATCCCCTACCCATCCTAGGACAGACAGGGAGGAAATGATAAGGGAGCAACATGGTCTCCTTGGGAGGAGAGGGCCTTGATCCTCTTCATGGGCTGCAGCTGTGACAGCTGGATAAGAGGACAAACATGCAAACAGGTCAGTGCTGGAAACAAAGCGTGGAAATATCTCCAGTTTATTGTTTCTGTCTGAGTTTGGCGTCTTTCCCAGTATGTATTCTGATATCTGTGGAAGTCTTCCAGCCCTTATCTTGTCTGGTTTGTGTTGTTTTTTACTCTTCATAATTTAAATGGCATTTCCTCTTTCTTGTAACTGCTTGTGTGGAGTTTTTTGTCTCCAGTCAAGGATATTTAGAGCTTGGAAGCAAAGTGAAGGAATAAAAGGGGCTTCACCTGTTTTCTGTGACTGTATATGTTTTGTATCCCACCCTGGGTCATCACAAATCTTCCTAAAGGAGTAATAATACTAATGTTATACACATGTAAGTGCTCTTACTAATGTCTTGTGTACCCCAAAATCAAGATTGTCAAGAGTTAGACACGACTGAATAGTGAACATCATCAACATTGTCTTGCACAGATATTCCATTGTTATCCTCACTAAGGAGACATGATAACAATACACCTGGTTGGCTTCCCAATAATACACCTGGTTGGCTTTTACATAAGTAGATTTACTTTACTACAGAGTGAGCCTAGCTTTGGGAGGTTAAGTTGTTTATCTGGATCTTTTCTAAAAAGTTTCTCCTTTAGTTTAACCAGAATTTACCTTTTATAATTTAGACCCATATATTTCTACCTTGGCTTCTACCTCCATCTCAAGCTTAATCTCCGTTTCTTTATTTCCATCTCTATCTGTCTCTGTCTTTAAGAAATATTGTATTCATGAGAAATAGCAAAAGGAAAAAAATTGAAAATAGATGGGCTAAGGGATGAATAATTTATAAGGAAACACTTCTCTTTAACTCATTAAAATGGCCTGTCATAGAAATTTTACAATTTTCTTGCTCAAGATGAAAGTAGAACATTTTTAAAAAATCAAATACAGCCCCATTTTTATTTTCTTAAAAGCTTTAGAAAGAGAAAAATAAAGTTCTACTGTGAAATAGCACAGATTTCTTCGTCACAAATAGCTTGGTCATCAACTTCCTGATATTTCAATTCTTAAGAAGTTTGACTAAAAAAAGAGCCCTTGCTTTAATAAATGTAAATCTGTTTTAGACCTGACATAGTAGCTGAAGTTACTTATATTTGATGGTACTTGAAATACTTTATGCATTTCATATATTCCCTGTCCTGTATAGCTTATAGATATTTCATTGACTAAGTACGTATGAAAAAAAAGTGAATTATATGTATACTTTTTAGAAACTTATAATAATCTTCAGAAGCTTCTCATTTGCATGGCCCACAATGATACTTCAGTGAATACATTTAGAGGTCATGAATTGATAATGTCGCCTTCAGATTGCTTTCAGAAATTGTGGGTGTTGCACTGGAGCTTTTAAAGAAGAGATTGGATAGTCATTTGTTTGGAATGATATAGGGCAGGGGTGTCAAACTCTGCAGCATTATGGCAGCATCATGTGACATATTGGGACTTTTTTCTCCTTCGCTAAACTGGGTGGGGGCAGGGCCAGCATATGACACATCTGGCCCATGGGCCGGGAGTTTGACACCCCTGATATAGAGTCTCCTGCTTGGTTAGGAGGTTGAACTAGAAGGCCTCAAATGCTGTTATTATGTATTTTTAATTCTACCCATCATCAAGGTGGCCTGAATATATCTGTCGTGATCACATTTAAAGGAGTATTTCTTAGCTTCTTCCAAAACATTAAATTGCCTTTGACATCTTAAATCCATGTAAGATTAATGATGGGAACTTGCTGTGTTCCTCTTGGCCACCTGAGAATAAAACAGACACAAATGTCTACTGTTTTCAATTTGGCCAAAGTTGCCTGAGCAGGGGAACAATATTGGTCTTTCTCTCTTCTTTTGTTAACCCTATAGATTTGGCAACAGTTGCTTAGGCTGCCACAGGTCTTAAAGGAATGGCTGTATATGTTAAGTGGACTAGCTCTTGAAATAGCTCTTTACGGGGGACCCCAATGTAAAATTGGCAGAACAGCACAGCAGTGTCAAATCATCAATGCTCTGTAGTTTAAGAAATTTTTACAAGTGCCCACCAGTCTTAATCTGGAATATTAAGGTCTAATCTATTGATACAAGAACTACTTTTCTGGTAGGAAGAAAGAAAAGCTGATCTTTTACTGCCAATTATTTCATGCAGCAGAATTATCACTCTGGGATATTGGAGAACAGGAATCCCTGAGAATTAGGACAAGGTGGGCTAGGTGCCATTTCTTCCTAAGATGCTCCTGCTCATACTCCCCCCCCCTTTCCATAACTGTCATGTGTTAAAATTGTCTTCCTATGGAGCTTTGTAATACAAAGATAACCAATTCCTTCTGTTTCCTCTCCGCACTGCATGGATAGTTAGTGAAGTGGGGAAGAAAAGGAGGGGAAGAAGATATTTTTGTGCCTGTTTTTCCAACACCAAATAGACAGTGGTGCTAAAGAACTACTTCTGCACTTTTCCAACTTCTGTGGATTGTGGGTTTTGTAGGTGTAAGAGAAGACTCACCTGCTTTTCTTTCCTCACCTGCCACTTTACTTACCTGTTTATTAGGAGAAGCAATGAACAGAGAAAGGAAGACTGGGTTTCTTATGACTTGCAGCCTGGGGCTAAAAACAGGGGAACAGATTGCTTTGTGGGATAGAAGTACTGTACCTTACCTCTCTAATCTCCTTCACTTAGTTCAAGGGCAAACAATCCTGCTATTCTGCTTTGCATAAAAGAGAAAATAGAGATTAGAAATATACTTTTATTCCTGGACTCTTTCTTTCCACTCCTGTACTCAATATTAGACCTTTAAATGTTACTATGAAGAAAAGATGTATGACATGAACTTAATAGCTTCTAAACTTTGGTTTCCAGTTTTATCATTCTGAGCAATCTGAAAATAGATACCTGAAAATGTAATATGTGAAAATTTGTCTGAAACAGTATTTGAGTTGGACTAGAAGATCTCCTAGATCTCTTCCAACTCTATTATTCTATGTTCTATGTTCTAAGATCTTCAAGAACTCACTATGTGGTTTTTGCTACCCTAACTTTGTCCACAGTGCATCTCAGGAATATATGGTTTAATATATTTGTAATCTTGGTTGCTACCAGATTACCTTTTAGTCGAAAATACCTGAAGTTTGATTTGGATATTTTTCATACAATATAATTAATAGTAAAAGTCCTTGGAGAAATTTCAGATTAACTCCTTAGTTCTAATCAATGTATACATAATTGCAATTGTTTTTAGGTAACTCGTTGATCTTTGGAGGAACTAGTTTAAATCCTTGCTTAGATGCAAGGTAACAAAATTTTTAATTTCTCACCATATGAGTTTTAACTAATCATTGAAAATATTATGGGTGGTGTCTATGTGTCAATGCATATCATTGGGATTCTTGGACAAGGGACAAAATAAAAGCATTACATCCATGTTTAGATAAAAGTTATTATCTTTTTCAATGCTATTTACTTAAAAACCATACAACATCATCCCTACTTTACAAACATTAAGTTTTTATGCAAGGAGACTTTCTCTTCCTTTCTTCCCACTCAAATGGTCCCAAATCCTCTGAACCCTCTCAATTCCAAAAATATATATATTATATGGCACGTTCTAGGAATACATCACAGAAACTTTAATAGAAGATCATTATTTTAAAGGCATTCAAATTATGTAAAGCTGTACCAGGTGACATTTTTAAAAAAAGAAATTGGTGCCTATGTAAAAATTCTCCATTTTCCTATATAGCCAATGACACAGAATTGTATTGTATGCAGAGACTCATGCCCGACAAGTGATTTACAGCATCTTCTAGAGTCATCCAAACATCATTGTGCCATCATAACTATAATACAGGCAGGCTTTAAATTACTTCAGCAGTGGATGGGTGATGTTTTGAAGACACTAAAAGTCACTAGGATGGAAATCACCAAAATAGAAGATATCTACCTACCTGGAGTTTAATATGCGAACAGAAATAGATTCTGTGCTCATGATCATAAATGATATAATATACAGAGGGATGGGCCTTAATTATATCATGCTTTGAATTCATCCATTGAAATCAGTGGGATGTAAATGAGTAATTTAAGTAGCATTAATTATAATGGGTTTCTGAAAGCATGCATTTAAGCTTATGCATTACGTTCTATCATCCTGATAGCATACACTGGATTCAATTTTATTTCCATTTGTAAGCTGTGGGCATGCAAGTGCTCTCTTTTTTTAACAGAGGGACTTATTCTGGCTTATGTTAATAGGGGCTGTTATCCTAATATAATATGAGTCTATTAATCTTTTGGGCTGCTGGGAAATTTTTTTCAAGGAGAAGGCAACCTAGCTACATTGCCCAATTCTGTTCCAATTTAAAAGATTGGATGAAAAATTATTTTACTTTCATTTCTGAAATGGGCATTCTTATTGAATGTCATTAACTTTTATCTTTGCAATTCCACATTACATTCTGCTTTAGGGAAATAAATAAATAAATAAATAGGGCTATCAATTTAATAACTACCGGTCATTTCTAAATTAGCTCAATACTTTTTTCTCAAGAGCTTGGACAGCATCTTCCCAACTGGCTTCCAAGCCAAATGCTTTGATGAAAGCTATCCATGATGCCTGAAATGAATTTTTAGTTTTTGTATATTTCTAACATATCTTGCAAGGGAAGACTAGATACAGCCTTAATGTGAATTGAATTGAATTCTTTATTGTCGTTGTATGTATATATACATACAACAAAATTCACATAACACCCAGAGATCAGATCCAACATGCACACACAAATGATAATCCTCAAACCGCCCCCACCTGCCAAAATTCCCAACCCCCTAAAAACACACAAGCATCCACATAACAGCCTAAGTAATACTGTCCAACAGCTGACTATGGTGGTCATCTTTTTTTTTTTTGAAACAAATTTTATTAATTTTAAAGACAAACAAACCATCATCAACCATTGAGTACATAAAGCCTCTTTCCATTTTTACAAGTCGGATAAAACACCATTTTACACAAACACAATTCTATTTTACCTCATTTCCACATGGACACACAAATATCCTTTAACAAATCTCTCGTTATTTCTTTTTACTCTTATTCAATTTCATTATTATTATTATTATTATTATTATTATTATTATTATTATTATTTTCCCCATATTTATCCATTTTATAGTCATCATCTTCATTTCTCTCTGACTTGTTTACCGTTATTCTCATCTAACATTCCTCCAAGGTTTTATTAATTCTCAAACAAACATAAACACACAAAACACAAAAACATAAAATTTCTTTTTGGAAAGTAGCTTGGCCCCAGATTACCTCTCTTTATATGGACTTCAATTAAATTCATTCTCATCTTATATATCATTACCTATCTTATTTACCATTCTATATCTTCTATATAGCTTCTCCCCACTTTACACTCTTCTTAATTCTATTTTATTTATTTTGTTTTAATTTAAATCATTATACTTGTATCTTTTGTCCATTCTTTTCAAATTATCCATTTATCTCATTCCCTATAGTAAAAAAAAAAAAGGATTTCTCCTGAAATCACTAATCAAAGTATGATGCCTTTCTATCGTCCCCCTAAATTAACATTTAAAATAACTCCTAGTTCCCAATCTAATTCTGCTTAGTACATTCTACCTACTAAATTTTAAAAAGAAGAAAAAATAGTAAATCTAAAATGATTAAATACATAATTAGATAATAACTCTAAATATTAAATCTTATAACATTCCAATTATCTATTTCAAAAACAAATGCTGCAATAATAAGTTTATAATAACATCAACACAATAGTCACTCTTATAATTAAACTCAATATTTTAGACATTCCCTTTGATATTTTTTTTAAGTTTAAAGTCTATCATTACTAAACATTTTAATATTTTAATCTTTTATTAATTCTTATATACCATCTTATGAACCTTGCAGAATCTTCTTTAAAAAAAAAAAAAAAAGATTATACATTACCCTTTATCCCTAAAAAAAAATTCCCTTTTTCCCATCTCGTTTCATACCTTTTTGGCTTTTTTCCCCCTTTTCCCTTCCTTTCTTAACCCACCTGGCCTTTTTATCCCTACTTCTCCTAACCTCCGCCTTTTTAGCTTCCCCTCTCTGTTGTATTCCTTTTTCCTTTTGCTTTCTAACATTATGTTGATTTGACTGATGGTGGTCCTTAAATTCATTGTTAAGTGCAATTATAGCTCTGGGATAAAAACTGCTCAGAAATTGTGTTGTCCACGTTTTAATTGTTCTGTATCTTCTGCCAGAAGGCAACAGTTCACAAAGATTGTAAGTAGGATTGGAAAAGTCTCTGAGAATGTTGTGCAACTTCTTCAAACAGTGAGATGTGAAGATGTCATCCAGGGCTGGTAGCTGGAGCCTGATGATATTCTGGGCAGTTTTAATGATTCTCTGTAGAGATTTTTTTTTCTGCTACAGAGCTTTTTCCATACCATGAAAGAATGCGGTATGGCAGGACATTCTCAATGGTGTTGCAGTAGTAGGACAGAAGTAGATACTGAGATAGATTTATCTTCCTGAGCATTCTCAGGAAGGACAGCCTTCTTCACAAGCATGTTAGCATTCATAGTCCATGAGAGGTTTTCCAAGATATAAGTGCCCAGAAATTTAAAACTACCCACCCTCTCCACCTCCTCACCATTTATATACAATGGTAAATGCATATTTCTCTTCCTCCTTAAGTTAATTATAAGTTCTTTAGTTTTTTGGTATTAAGTGTAAGATTATTTTCTTTATACCACGGTGTCAGCCCTTGTATTTCCTTTCTATAAGCAGACTCATTGTTCTTATTAATGAGCCCCACCACAATTGTGTCATCTGCAAATTTAATAATTGTGTTGTTAAACAATGGGGTGCAGTCATGTGTGTACATAGAATAAAGGAAGGGGCTTAGCACACAACCCTGGAGGCTCCTGTGCTTAGTATCAGAGTAGAAGAATGGTAAGATCCCATCTTTACTGACTGTGACCTATCTGTCAGAAAATCCTTTATCCACAAACAAATCTTCTGATTTATACCCAAATTGGACAGTTTAAGAAACAACCTGTTGGGCAGAATGGTGGTAAAGGCAGAACTATAATCCACAAATAAAAGCCTTGCGTATGTTCCCTACTGTTCCAAATGATTCAATACAGTATAGACAACAATAGATGTAACATAATCATTTTATCTGTTATTCTTATATGTAAATTGGCATGGGTCCAAAGTAGATGGAAGACTAGCCTTAATGTAGTGTAATGTAATATTAATCTGAGATTTCTGAAGGAGGTTTGGGTTAAATAAGGCAAGAAATGGTGGTGGCATGAATACGTTCTTAATGTAATATTAATCTGTGTTTTCTGAAGGATTAGATCAGATAATGAAATGTTTGTAGTGATGCTACATGATGGACACTACAGATAAAAGTATCAAAAGTCAGGACCTAAAAATCCATGATCATGAATTGCCTAAGGATAAGTAAGCCCCTGTCGTGCTAAACTTCTACATTGTAAAAACCAAGACTGATGAAAATCAGCTGCTTAAAGGCCAACTTTTTACATTTATAAAATGCGGGAAAAGACGAGTTCCATGAAAGTAAGTATGCATGTGTACAAGTAGTACCGTAAGAGCTTCTCCATTCTTTAGCTTGCTCTTTTGTTTCTGTTTTCATCTGCTATTTCCTTTGCTACCTTTTTCAGTCTAGGAAATATTTGTTTTTGAGGGCAAAAATTTATATTTTTAAAAAATCTCAAGGTTGTTTTGAAAACATTCTCCCAAAACATGAAGGCAAATAAACTTTTTCTTCCTGAATAAACTGTCTAGAGTTTGCCCATTATTAGAATTCAAGTGGAATGGTCCTTTCTTTTATAGATTCTTTGGGGATATCCTAAAATTGAAAATTTCAGTTGCACTCAACTGAAGATTTAAAAGAAGAAACTGGTTAAAAATAGCTCTGTTCTGTTCTTATGTTGAAGTAATTTACTAAAGTAATGTAATTTTTCTGAAATGTGCAAGAGCAAAAAGTAATCACGTTTGTGCTTCTCTCAATATATATATATATAATATATTTCATACATACATACATGCATACATACATGCATACATACATACTTGATGGCAAAACAAGTAAGTCAGCTAATTATTTTGTCTTGTTAGCTTTGCAAAGAGCTGGGGGAATTTTAACAATGAAGGTAGAATATTTGCATTGTAGGACAATGATGTTACTTCAGCTTTCATAAAAGAATGAACGGACTAATTATACAAGCTTCATATTTTTAAAAGAAAATAAATAAAAATTCTTGTATATTAGAAAAAGACAACTATCAGCATTAGTATTTGCTTTAAAAGTAAACATGACTGAAATTTTCACGTGAAGAATGTAGATTATTCTAACATATATTTAATTTTGGGTGGTACAATTATTAAAATATTATATCTTTTCACTGGTTTGTCACATCCCTGGCATACTTTGCTTCTGATTGATCTCACATGGGATCAATACATAATACAGGAATACATAATACAGGAAAAACTCCCATTGGGTTTTTTGAATATTGAAAAAGTAGACACCAGGATCCTTCAGAATGATAAAAAGAAATAAAAAAAAAAAACCCCACTACACACAATAACATCCACCATCATAATAACAAAAAAGCCACAAAGCATAATTACAGACCTTCTTAAGTAACTTGAGAACAGGGAAAGAAACAGAAACAATTTTCATAGCAGCAGAAAACTCTTAAGAGATGAGAAAGCAGGTTTTGGCCTGGCATTAAAAAGATTTATAAAATTTATGCATTGAAATAAAAGATTGGTTTGAAATAAAATATTGGCTTGAACACTAAAATGGGGACATTGACTTCGATGAGGTAAAACACTAAATATTTATTTCTGTTTAGAACTTCTTAAACCTAAAGGAAAAACTCACCAAGTGTCAAATTAAGCTCACCATTTGGAAGGTGCTCATAATTCAATTGAACCACTTTATGGATATTAAATTTTATTAAACATTTCCAAATTTGATTAAAAACTGATTTCTGCTGGCTTAGTGACTTTTACCACTGTTGAGAGGAAAGATGTCAACTCTCTCAGTTCCTGTCTCTCACCATAACAGGAGATTGCCATTTTACAGCATACTGTAAACAAGGTGCCAATAAAAGCACTTTGGGGCAATTTTCCATTCCCACCTCTAGAGATATTTGAAGGACTAGTCTTGTTTACTTAACAGAAAGTGAGTTAGCCATGAATCAGCTATGATTCACATCAAAACAAAATGGCAAACCATTTCTTAAAAAGAATGAAAGAAGCTTCTTAAATGAGAAGCGAAATGTTTTCAAAGAAAAAAAAAGTTCAATTGCCTTTTGGAAAAAGTATATTTGGGACAACTATGACCCAGATGATTGAGAATCTCTATAGACACTTCCTAAAACTGCCAAGAAAACTGCAGGGGCTTGTCCAAGCTGTTTCCAGGAGTCAAGGTTGACTTGAAGGCACAAAATGTGTGTGCATATCTGTGTATCTTGGTGTGTATTGCTTACACAATTCTAATATGTTTCCACTTCATATTTGAACACAGTTAAAATTACTGTTCTTTATCTTAAAAAATATCTGTATCTCAAGGTTTATCTTCCATACATTTGGCTGGATCTTGAAGATCTCATAGAACTTTCCCCTTGTAGAATGCTCTTTCCAAACCCATCCTTGATTGATAATGATGATCCTTGATCTAGAGGTGACATTATTTATTTATTTATTTAATTTATATTGCCACCTATTCGCCCATGGTGACTCAAGGCGACTTACAGAATGTAAAACTATATTTTAAATAAAAAACAATAAAAACGAATAAAAAGAATCAAATCAATTAATAAAGTACAATAGAACAAAATCTGAAAAAAAACCCCATAAAAAATCATCCCCAACTCCCATCCCCCGCCTTGACAACAGCATATCACACAAGTCATTTGATCGACTTCATCCCACTCTGAGTTCTCCGGGCCCACTGGCAGAACCAGGTCTTCAGTGCCTTTTAGAAGAGTATTAGTGTGGGGCCATTCTAATCTCTGGGGGAATGATGTTCCAGAGGGAGGGAGCCACCACAGAGAAGCCCCTTCTTCTGGATCCCACCAAGTATATCTCCCTCAGGGATGGGACCCACAGCTTTCCCTGCCTCCTTGCTCTAATGGGTTGGGTAGAAGTGACTGGCAAGAGGCGTTCCTTCAGATAACCTGGTCCCAAGCTATGAAGGGCTTTAAAGGTGACAACCAGCACCTTGAATTGCACCTGGAAGCAAATTGGCAACCAATGCAGCTCTTGCAGGAGAGGTGATACATGTGCACACTGGGGTCTGCACAAACCCATGTGGGCCACTGCATTTTGCACCAACTGGAGCTTCTGGATATTCTTCAAGGGAAGCCCAATGTAGACTGCATTGCAATAATCAAGATGGGAAGCGACTAGGGCATGAGTAGGGAGTAGGGACTGCTGGTCCAGGAAAGGGCGTAACTGGTGCACAACATGATAGCAGTGTTCCAATATCTCAGGGCTTCCACAAACTATTGTCCAAAGCACCTGAGGGCAAGATGAGAACCAATGGTGGAAACTAATCAAGGAAAGAAGCAACCTAGAACTAAGGAGAAATTTCCTGACAGAACAATTAATCAGTGGAACAACTTGCCTCCAGAACTCGTGAATGATCCAACACTGGAAGTTTTTATGAAGAGACTGGACAACCATTTGTCTGAAATGGTATAGGATTTCCTGCCTAAGCAGGGGGTTGGATTGGAAGACCTCCAAGGTCCCTTCCAATCCAGTTATTCTATTCTATTAGTGTGGGAGGGTTGGTAGCAAGCAAGGCATTTGACTTACACCCACTGCACTAACCTGTTGGAAATACTCCTTCAAATAATCACACAGGTTTATCAACTGGCACTTACTTGGGATTTTTAACCGCTAAGTCACTACATCAGTTAGTACTTGTTTATTAACTGCCTTATTTAGTGACCATTTGCAATTACAATAATGATGAAAAAGTAATTTTGTGACTGTCAGGTTCTTGTACTTATGATCTTTGCAGGCCTTGCAGCAAAGGAAAGCTGAAGTAAGTTTCATTTAGTGAGTCTTTTGTTTAATGATCAAATTGCTGGTCATAACTGGAGTCACTAAATGAAACCGACTTTTCTTTATTCTCCCAGGAGAATAGAATTTGGGCAGTCTTTTAGAATTTTAAAAATATGTTTCATGTTTCCATCTATAAACCTTTTATGTATTTGATTTAGACTTCTTACTTCATACATTTAAAGAGTTTTAGTTCAGAGATAGTAATTCAGGAAATTAAAAAGTACTTTATAAATATTGAAAGCTGAAGATAACTGTTATTCCACAGTATCTTATCATGACATTTTAATGGTAGCTTAGTAAACAAGAAAATTCCTTGCAAGATCTTTAGGAGAGTGGACAGGCTTTTAAACATTTTAAGTCATAAACAATAAATAAAATAATGGCATCAAACTTAACAAAATAATACCAGCCAACATTACCAGAATAATACCAGAATACCAGCCAACATTAAACTGTTCAGATTGAATGAAAAGATCTTAGAAAGTAGAAGTTTAAAAAAACATGCAATTTCTCAAAGGATGAGATATTAAAGATAATGGGGAAATGAAAACCATCTCTCAATCACATGAAATACACAATTTGAATATTTACTGAAGCATCAAAGTATGACTAATAGGCAATTGCTATAGCAATGAATATTTCAACTGACTTGTTTTAAATAATCAGCATCTGTTGGTATAATCAGAATTTTGTTGAGCAGAAATAAAATCCAAGAAATTCTTTGATTTGTAGCATACCACCACTAGTGGGATGCTGTCTTTCTGCTTCATCCATGTATTTCTTGACTATCAATTTATGTACCCCTCCAATGGAGGAGAGAATATATAGTTATTGATTTGAATTAAAGTGGCATAAGTCATAGATACAGATATCTAAGTATTCATGTAGAAATGTTATTATGTCATAATAAGGAAGACTAAGCACATACCCTATGTGCCTGCCAAGATTTCTTTCTATGTCCTAATTTCAAGAAAAGTGATTTCCCTCTTTGTGGTCTTCTCATTAATTCAGACATGGCTGGATTAGTCTTTCAAAAAAAAAAAAAAAATACTGTCAATTAGCCATTCTATACATTTCAGCAGCTCATCTGAAATCTCCCTGCATTCTATAAGAGATTTTCCTTGTCTGCTAGCATTCCCACACTTCACACTAATGAGGCAGAATCCGGCTTTTCTTTCAGAGGGACCCATGCATGAAAATTTGTAAACAGGGAGAAGATAGAGCTTGACCTTATCTATAATTATTTTGCCTGGTGTGCTATCTTGTAAGAGAGTAACTGCTGAAGTGGGCTTTCTTCTACTAAGAAGTACTATTAGATTCTACCAAAGGAAAGCAACTAACTTCTTCCTTTCGGTAGCAGCTATCAAAATAAAAGAGCTACCTATTTTTCTTTTTTAAAAGACTGGAACAGGCAGTTTCTAATCTTCCAAATACTGAATTGTAACTTTAACTGTGTCTCAATTCTGGGTACATTTGATAAGTAGGATGGAATTGAATGACATATTATTAAGATTTTGTTTCTGGTTTAAAACATTTTTTGAAATAATATCTGCAAATTTGAAATGTGTATACAGGTAGTTCTCAATGTATGACTGGAATTGAGCTCAAAATTTCTGTTGTTAAGTGAGACATTTGTTAAGTGAGCTGTGTCCCATTTTATGACCTTTCTTGCTGTAGTTGTTAAGGGAATCACCGCAGTTGATTAGTTAGAAACCTGCTTGTTAAGTGAATCTGTTTTCTCCATTGATTTTGGTTGCGGTTGCAAAAGGTGATCACATGACCTCAGGATATGGCAACTGTCATAAATATGAACCAGTTGCCAACCATCTGAATTTTGATCACATGATTATGGGGATATTGCAAAAGTCATAAGTTCCTTTTTTCAGTGCCTTTTTAGCTTTGAACAGTCACTAAATGAACTGTTGTAATTTCAAGACTGCTTGTATTTCTCTCTGTGTATATGCCTGAGTCGTCCCCCCCCTCCCCCGCTATCTCCCCACAGCCCTGAAAAAAATTCTGAGATATTTTTCTACTGGTCTGCACATTTTAACTGAAATATATTGGAGAAGTAACAGTTGAGGTATTTCCCTCAAAAGACAAAAAACTGAGAAATTTCAAGGAAACTCAAACAAAATTCAGTGAAGCTAATGCTATCTCTTGGGAAATTTTCACACATCTGCACTCTCCATTTCATGAAGATAAACATGAAGTATTTTTAAACCTTACTGCTATAGATCAACTCCTAATTATATGAGTTCATAAAAGCAACAAGCTATCAATAAAATGTTGTAGAATGTAGTTCCTTAGGGATTTTCAAATATGGATGTATCTTAGCAATGCACAAAGAACAAAAATTACCAATTTATCACACATGAAGTAAAGCATTAAATAGATTTGACAAACTTCACAAGCACTGCAAAATGTGAAATAGTGTAGTCAGAGAAATTCATGAATAAACTACATTTGATTAGAGAATACTAGGTACCCACTTTACTGCAGGTTTAATTGTAGCCCTACAGAGAAGGGTAATACTGAATCCAAACAGGATGCATCATGCATTTAAAGTGCATAGAAGCTGGCACATGTACCACCTGTTTTATTAAATGAATCAGAAGAAAACAAGATGAGCTTTGAGTTAGCTTCTACTTTTTTTCTTCTGGTTTAAAACAGCTTCTTTGGGTAGGAATGCTAGATTCCGATTCATTGTCCTGGATCCTAATAGAATAGGAGAAGGGAAAAAAGGGAAGAACTTCTTCAAATGTTTCAATATAATTTTGCACCAAAAAAAGTTGTAAGATATTCAGTATTCCAGTAGAATATTGGTAGAAATAACAACCAACATTGTTTATATGAAAGGGTGGAAGAACTAAAACATAATAATATATAATGTATTTCTCTTTTTCCAAGTTTGAAATAGCCTTTTCCATGTTTGAAATAGCCTTCCACAACTTATACTTTACCAGTATGTCAAGATCGCCACTTTTAAAGTTCCAAGAATTTTTAAAGAAAATTTAATTACTATCATGCTTGTACCTTTCTATAAATTATACTGTAATCTATCAGCCATGATTCTCAAGTCACAAATTTACAGCAATTTGAAAACTACTCAGTTATTTATATTGACAAATTATATTGACAAATAGGTCAAATTAAGAGTGCTGTTTGCTGTTTAGTTTTTGTGTGTCTGTTTAGTTTTTGTAATGTCTTTTCATCTCTGTATCCAGTCTGAATGCAATTTTTTATGATTTCATTTTCCCCGGTTCTCGCCCTTCATTTTTTTTAGAAAAGAGGTCATCTTTCTGTGCCATGTCTCTTCCTTGCCTTGACTGACTCTTCTTCCATCACCAACTTGCTATTGGACTATTGAATTTAGGTCACAAAAGGCGACCTTGGGACACAGCAATGATCATAAGTATGAATCAGATGCTGAGCATCTGAATTTTGATCACATGATTCTGGGGATGCTACAAAATTTGTAACTGTGAAAAACAATCATGTGTCACTTTTTTCAGTGCCTTTGTAACTTTCAATGGTCATTAAATGAACTGTTATAAATCAAGGACTGTTATAAACCTATAGTATATATAAACCTATATATACTATTATAAACTGTTATAAACCTATAGAATATATACAATATCGATCAAGTACACTAAAAATATATTTATAAACTGCTCTTCTTTTTTTTTTTAATACAAGTTTTATTAATTTTTTACAACAAACACAAACACATAAAAACATCGTCATTCTTCATAAATTTACAAGCAGTGTAAATTTACAAGGAGTTTACCATTCCTTTTTGTGCCTCCATTTCATAGTCATCATAATAATTATGTTGCATAATAACTCATATCATCAATCAACAACCATATATCCCAATATCATTATTGAACAATCATTTGACTGTAATTTAACCAATTCATACTTAAGCGAGATAACTATAGTTTAATTTATTTATTTTATAACAGATCATAACAGATCATAAAATCATACCAAATCTATCTTAATAAAATATTCTTAAAATATTATCAAAACCAAAAAGAAAAAAATGCATATTCGTTATATCCTAGGTTTCTAAATATTCTATTATTATATTGTATTATCTAACCATTGATAAAAAAGACCCCAAACTTCATAACATTGTTTATCTTCTTGTTCTCTAATTTCAAATGTCAATCTGCTCATTTCAGCACACTCCAATATTTTCTTAATGATTTCTTCCTCTAATGGTATTCTCTCACTTTTCCAATTTTTAGCAAATACAATCCTAGCTGCTGCTAATACATTTACAATCAAATATTTTAAATTTTTATTATATATATCAGGTAAGATTCCCAATAAAAAAATCTCCGGTTTCAAGTCTATATGTTTCTTTGTCATTTTTTCCAACCATATGCGAATTCTAGTCCAGTATTTCCTGGCCTCCTCACAAGTCCACCACATATGGTAATATGAAACAGGAATCTGATGACATTTCCAGCATTTTTCAGATTTGTTCTTAAACATTCTTGCAATTCTTATCGGGGGAAAGTGCCACTTATACAAATTTTCTTTATATGCTGTTGACATTGTCATTTTATAATTCTGGGACCACAACTTTTGCCATTTATCTAAATCAATCCCATATCCAAAATTCTTCCCCCAAGCAATCATTGTTTCTTTAACTTGTTCTTCCTCCAATTTAATTTACAACAAATAATTATATAATTTTTTTGAATACTTTTTCATCAGTACCTGTCAATATCCTATCTGTCAGTCAATTTATCATAGAATCCTTCCATTTTAGAATCTTTAAGATGCCTTGAATGTATTTGCGCATATGAAAACCAATTCATCTTTATACCTTGTTCTTCGAAATTTTGCATCGTTTTAAGTTCACCCTTTTCATCTAGTAATTCCCCATATCTAACTGTTTGTTCCTTCTTATAGGTTATAGGATAAGAAAAAGCTTCAATAGTTGATAACCAAACTGGGATTTTCAAATAACATTGTTTCTTAATTTTCTCCCAATTCAACCATAACGATTCCCGTATATAATGCCTTCTAAAATAACCCTGCAATTTAGTTCCCTTATACCATAGAAAAGCATGCCAACCTAATAATAAATCATGTCCTTCTAATGCCAACAATCTAGTTTTTCTTAACGTTATCCATTCTTTAGCCCACATTAAATTTGCAGCTTGATAATACAACTCCCAATTAGGAAGGCCAAATCCTTCTCTAATTCTAGCATCCTGTAAGAGTTTTAATTTTATTCTCGCTTTCTTACCTTGCCATATATACTTCAACACAATTTTATTTAATTCTTCAAAATAGTCCTTACCTAACCTTCTTGTAGGCAGATTATATCAAATTTTAGCTTCTCTAACTTGTGGAAAGCTATAAACTGCTCTTTAAGCAGCAGGTGACACATCATTTGAAGAAGAGAACTGCAGATTTTGCAACTAAGCCATGACTTGCTGGTCAATCTTTTTTCAGAGGTGGTTGGTTATGAAAAATAGAAAAGAGTACAAGATTATCCATGTGCTAGTTGTGTCTCTGATGTTAACTGTTAACTTCAAAAATATGTTTCTCTTGTCATGACTCAGGATTTTTTAAGCATACTTGGATGGTTTAATCTTCAAACAGAAGATTATATTCTACATGTAGAAAACATGACTATTTTCTTTTAATTGCATATGGACATAATATCCACACAACTAATTGAACATTTTATTAAAACAATTGATATCTAAGAGACAAAAGCTAAATAGGAAGTAATTTATTGTGTCTCTTAACTTCAAACCTCTTTGAAAGGAACTTCTGTCAGCCCAAAAAAGTAGAGCAGATTAAGAAATCAATGTCAAATATAGTAGGTGTCAGAGGTAGGTGGAAGCCATATTTTACTCAGAAGCTTCCAAGCTGCCAGTAGGTCTGGACTACTTTCATTGTAATGGTAGAAGAATCTTGTAAATCTGAATGTGCTTCTTTCCTCCCTCACTTTATCTTAATTTGAAATAGGGAGTAATTTTTTGAGATAGTTTCTTAAATTATTTTCTTGGCACAGAATCTCTTATCTTACCATTGCTCTATAGTGGGTGTTCTTCCTGTCTTTCAAAAGCATTTCCTATGCCCTTTTCAGTCTGCTGCTTTCTTCAGGATCTTGACCCAGAAAGAAAATCAGGGCTACAATCCAGGAAAGGGATTCGTTTCCCATTCTTCAGAATTTAGCAAAGCTAGTGTTTCTATCTATGATACTGAAGTATGACATGTAGAGTGTTTCAAAAATTAAACATTTTATTTCTAAATGTAATCAAAATTATATATAAAAGCATATTCAAGGGGAAAATGAAATACAGATTGCAAAGAAAGATAACATAGTTCCCTGGATCTGCTAATTTATGATATTGTTTTCTGTATGTTTACTTGCATGTTTTTAATGTAGCAAACCCACCCACCCACTCAAAAAATTAACAGGCTTGGCTCATGATCACTCATCTTATTTAAATGTTAACATGAAAAAAAATTAATGTTAACAAATGTACCATTTTTTAAAAGATACATACAAAATATTTGCTTTTTGCTGCTGTTTTATTACTATATTTATTTTAGATTCAGGAGGCGAAGAAATGCATGGTACCCTGGCATTCTTTAAAATGATTTGGAATAAGCACTTTGGGTATTACCAAAGCAAGTAAAGCACATCTCCAATATTCATTTCATTTATGAAATCTTTTTTTCAGGCATTTGTGACCCTGAATTGAAATTATGACTGCTTTCAGATTTGTATTAAAGATAGTTTAGTGAATTGATTCATTAAAGGAGTATATTTTGTTTCAACTCATTTCAAATGCCTGAAAAAAATGATTGTTTTCATAAATAGCAGAATGACAGGGAAAAAATATTTCTTCTGAATTGTTTGCAAAGTCTCCATGGTAGGGGTGGGATTCAGTTTTTTTAAATAACTGGTTCTGTGGGCATGGCTTAGTTGGTGCGTGTGGCTTGGTGGACATGTGACTGAGTGGACGTGGCCAACTCAACATCACACATGTCAAGGGGCGCTTCTCCTCACCTGGCTTCTCATGACAGTGGGGATGCTGCAATGGTCATAAGTATAAAAAATGGTCATAAGTCCCTTTTTTCAGTGCCATTGTACCTTTGAATGTCACTAAATGAACTGTTGTAAGTCAAGGATTACCTGTACAAAAATACAAAAAGCTTCTTTGCTTGCAAAAAGCTGCCCCAAGTACCAATCATTAGATAAAAATTACCTGCAAGCCAGAGTTACAAATCAGGCAGGGTGCCAGGGCACCTTGAGGAATGAAAATAGTTAAAAGGCAGTGATAACTATCAAACAGACAACTCTTGCTCATAAAGTGAAACCCTTTAGCAGAGAGGTCATTTAAGCTCTCCAGAAAAAGCACACCTAGGAAAAGCAATATTTAGATCCATTTGCACAACTTAAAGCTGAACTCACTCACCTCACAAAATATCCTAAGGAAATCATCCAGATTTAAGGAAAGGTCACATGCCCCCCAGAAAGGCAATAAAAAAAATCAGTGCCAAGATTGCTTCCTGCCTCTTGGAAGTATACCCCAAAAGGACAGTGCCAGATAGTACTAAAGCAGTGAGGAAGACCACAGATAGAAAAAGAAACCATGAGGCAGGAAAAAATTTAAACCCAATACAAATAATTAAATCACAACAGTAGCTGTTGCTTGTTAAAGCTGAATAGGGAAAATTATCCCATCAATAAACATAGGATTAAACTTCACCAAGCACAGAATTAACCTTCACCAAAAACCAGTTTTAGACCAAAACTCTGAAAGAGTATGTAAACTCACATTTGAATGTCAATCTTTCTAGCTAGCCAAGAAGCCTTACTGAATGTCACTCTTCTTGGTTCCCTGTCACTAAAAGCTTTGCTTTATTAATATTATTTCTTCAAAATGCTGATTGTCCAGGGAAGTATTTCCTCCCAACAGCAGTGTAAAAATCTTAAAACAACCCTTCCCCTTTAAGAGAGACAAGCTTCAGAAGCCCCAGAGATAGGAATCTAGGCTGTCTGCTAAGAATGTAATAAGGGTGGAAAAAACAAAAGGAGACTGCTTCTAACTACCGGTTCTCCGAACTGCTTAGAAAGTTAACAAGAGATTCTATAGAACCAAGAGATAACTACAGATTTGAAGAAGTGGGAAAACTTGCAATTGTCATTAATAGGGAGAATTTCAACAATTAAGATGAATATTTTACCTAGAATTTTATTTTTGTTTCAAACAATACCAATTAGGCTTGGAAAAGACTATTTTGAAGATTTAAATAAAATTATGTTGAAGTTTATATGGCAAGGTAAAAAAGCGAGAATAAAGCTAAAGCTTTTGCAAGATGCTAGAATTAGAGGAGGTTTTGGCCTGCCTAATTGGGAACTGTATTATCAAGCTGCAAGTTTGATGTGGGCCAAAGAATGGATAACATTAAGGAAACATAGGTTGTTGACATTAGAAGGACATGATTTGCTGTTGGGCTGGCATGCTTTTTTATGGTATAAGGGAACTAAAACACAGGGTTATTTTAGAAGACATTATGTACGGGAGTCTTTGTGGTTAAATTGGGAGAAGATAAAAAGACAATGTTATTTGAAAATTCCAGTTTGGTTATCGACTATTGAAGCATTTTCCTATCCTATAATTTACAAGAAGGAACAAACAGTTAGATATGGGGAACTTTTGGATGAAAAGTGTGAACTTAAATTGATCCAAAACTTAGAGGAACAAGGTATAAGGATGAATTGGTTTTCATATGCACAAATACATTCAAGGTATGATGAAGATTTTAAAACGGAGGGATTTTATGATAAGCAGACTGATTTAGATAAGATCTTGATGGGTACTGATGAGAAGGTGATTAAAAAATTATATGGGTATTTACTGGGAATGAAATTAGAGGAAGAACAAGTCAAAGAAACTGTGATTGTTTGGGGGAAGAATTTTGGGTATGGGATTGATTTAGAGAAATGGCAGAAATTCTGGTCTCAAAATTATAAAATGACAATGTCAACAGCATATAAAGAAAACTTGTATAAGATGTTTTACAGGTGGCACTTTCCTCCGACAAGAATAGCAAGAATGTTTAAGAACAAATCTGAAAAATGCTGGAAATGTCATCAGATACCCGGCTCGTATTACCATATGTGGTGGACTTGTGAGGATGCAAGAAAATATTGGACTATAATTCGCATGTGGTTGGAAAAAATGACAAAGAAACATATAGACTTGAAACCAGAGATCTTCTTATTGGGAATTTTACCTGATATATATAGTAAAGATTTGAAATACCTGACTGTAAATGTGTTAACAGCAGCCAGGATTGTATTTGCTAAAAATTGGAAGAATGAGAAAATACCATTACAGGAAGAAATTATTAAGAAAATATTGGAATGTGCTGAGATGAGTAGATTGACATTTGAAATTAGAGAGCAAGAGGATAAACAATTTTATGAAATTTGGGATCTTTTTTATAAATGGCAAGATGATAAAATACGATAATAGAATATTTAGAATGCTAGATAGTAAGAAATATCCTTATTTTGCTATTTTGTTATTATTTTGTTATTTGATATTATATTTATAAAGGGTTTTTTAGGATTGATTTGGTATGATTATATGATTTGTTGAATAATCTGGTTAAAGTATTGTTAGCTGATAAAGCATGAATGATTAAAAGTATAGTCAATTTTTTTTTTTTTAGTGATATTAGGATATATAAGTTTGGATTGATAATATGAGTTGTTATGTAACATAATTGTAACTGGGACTACATAATGAATGCACAAAAATGATGAACCAACTGACACACTGGATGTACATACGAGAGTTGAATGTTTTAATGTTTTGTTTGTCTTGTTTGTTTGTAGAAAATTAATAAAATCTTCTTTCAAAAAAAAAAAAAAGAGATTCTTTAGAACCAGATAGAACTGGTAGAATCCCACCCCTGCTCCATAGCCCAAATATACATATGTTTACAAAGAAAACAATTAAAAAATTTCACACTGTAAAGCACTTCTCTAATCTAGGCATCTAATTTGTCAAGACAGTATGAATGAGTGTGCATTAAAAGATTTCCTTCAATTATCATTTACATCAAGCATATTAATACAACATACATTTTCATCTTTTTTGTTGTTCAGTGCATTATAATTGTTTGGATTTATATTGTCAGGATTGTACAGCTAATATTCATCATCATTCATTATGTCATTCTTACCATTTGTTAGGAATAACAAGGTTACCTAACGTAGTTTGGGTAAAATAATATATATAAACTATAGTGAGTTTAAGTGTGTGTCATTTTAAACTGCAAAGCATGTAATTTTGGGTGCGGTTGTAAAGAGGGAGCAAGAGAACTTGATTGATTGCTGGCGTACTGGATTGCTTGCTGACTATGATGGATTGATAGTTTGATAACTGTGTGTTCCCTGCTGCTGAAGGAAGAAAGGAGGTTTGATTTCTTCATATCTCTACTGTGAGAAGATATATTACTGGATTGATATTTGTAAGTTTATTGATCTCTTTTTCGACAATGGACTTTGCAAATGAATAATCCCTGGATGGACTGAACTAGTGAATGATATATGGACTGTTTGACTATGCTAAAATATCTTACTGGAATAAACTATTTCACGAGCACAGTGTTTCTGTTTTACTGAGTGTAAGCTACAAAAACATTTATCTCACATATTTGCCTGCCTGCCGTGCAGATTCTGCTAGGGTGTATCCTTAACACTGGTTATGGGCCCAGCTGCACAGTCAAACTAACCAGGATATAACAGGCTTACATAAAGTGAGAGTTAGTGTAGTTACACAATACTGTAAACAGACAGCTGTGTTTTATTAATTATAGTTTAATATCCAGAAAAAGATGGCACAAGGCAATTTACCAAATTTGTCTCTAATATCCAAACTGGATGGAACAAACTATGTTTCATGGTCTATGAAATGCAGCCTACTTCTATGCAGAGAAGGTTTGTGGAGTATAATTCAAAACCCACCAGAGGTAGATGCTTGGGATCTGGAGGATGAGAATGATGTCCAGAAAATACAAGAATATAAACTAAAGAATGAGCAAGCTCTCTGTATAATAGGACTGACACTCTGTGACCAGCAGCTTGTCTATATTCGTGGAGAAGAAACAGCTGCGAAATGTTGGGAGAATTTAAAGAAGATTTATGTTCGAGACAGTGTAGGAGCACATATAAATCTTACATGGAAGCTGTTCAAAACACATCTTCAAAAGAATGGAGACATGTTGACTCATATAAACACAATGAAGAAGATTTTTCAGGAACTGCATGAAAACGAACTTATCTTCACAGAACTACATCAGGTTTATATAATTTTGTCTTCGTTAGATGAGAGCTATGACGACTATGTAACTTCACTGGAAGTACTGCCAAAAGATAACCTCACATTAACTGACATTACTGGCAGATTAATTGAAGAAGCCAGGAGAAGGCTTGAAAGGGATCAACTGAGAAGGGAACCTCAAGAAGAGAAATTATCTTCGACAGCCTATACAATTAGAAAATGTTTTAATTGTGGAGGAAAAGGACATTTGGCTAGATTCTGCAAGAAAGGAAAATGCCACAATGCCAGACAGGATGCTAAAAGGCATCAAAAGGATAAAAAATGCTTTGAGTTAGCAATGTATAGCAACGAAACTGTGAATAATAATTTATGGGTTGTAAATAGTGGAACATTGCACTGCATAACAAAAGATAAGAAAAGATTTGTTGAGATGTCCATGAGTTCACAACAGATATCGTTAGCTAATGGCTGGAAAATGAAAGCAAAAGGTGAAGGAATTGCACATTGTTCTTGTATAAAAGAAAATGTAAAAACATTATATGTACCACAACTTAAGTTTAATTTGCTTTTGGTTAGAGTTTTGGTTGAACTAGGTTATGTAGTTACTTTTAGGGGAGAAAACTGCATAATAGAAAAGGAAGGTAAAAAAGTGACTGCAACTTTAAAAGGTGAATTGTATGTGTTAAAAGATAATCAATTAGAGGTAACTAACACAGTGTATAATAATGTTAAACCTCATGATGAATGCATACATTTGTTACACAGATGTTTAGGGCATAGAAATTTTAAAATGCTTAAGAAAACGGTTGAACTGTCCAAAGGTATAAAACTGAAGCCTTGCAGTAAGTATTTGCACTGCAATGCTTGCAGTCAAGAAAAAAGCAAGGTAATATCAGCAAATAGAATTAATGGATTTAAAACTAAAGAGCCTCTAGAGGTCGTATTTGCTGATATTATAGGTCCTAAAAAACCAAGTGTGGGAGGTGCTCTATATATTAAGTATAATGGATCATTATTCTGGATATGGTTTCTGTTATTTAATGAAGAGTAAAACGGAAACATATCAGAATTTCTTTAATTGGTTGAAGTTTGCAGAAAGAAAAACTAAAAGGAAACTAATAACTCTTGTAACTGATAATGGTACAGAATTTATAAATAATAAATTCCAAAATAGACTGAAGATGGCAGGTGTTGAACATAAAAAGTCTGCACCATATAGGCCAGAACATAATTCCTTTATAGAAAGACGAGGCCAAACAATACAGGCAATGGCTCGTACTATGTTGTCGGATTCAGGATTACCTGAAACTTTGTGGGGAGAAGCAATAATGTGTGGAAATCATATATTGAATAATGTTGTTAACTCAACAACAGGTGAATTACCATTCACATGGTGGCATGGTAGAAAACCTGACCTAAGCTACATGCACACTTTTGGAGCACCAGCATGGGTGCATATTCCTACACAACTGAGACATAAGGGGCAGCATAGGGCTAAAAGGTTATTCTTTGTAGGTTATGAATCTAATCACAAATCATACAGATTCTGGGGAAAAGGTACATCTAGCGTTTACTGTAGTGCTAGTGCACAATTCCTTGAACATGTAAGATGGGAAAAATTGGAGCAAGATTCAAGTAAGGATGTAATCATAGAAACCTACAAAAGACCAAAACAACATATCAGTAATAAGAAGAGTACAATTAAAGAGGAAGTACAGGAAGAGCACATAGGACCAGAACAAGAAGAAATAGGTGAACAGGAAGAAATAGATAACCAGGAACAGATAGTTCATGAAAGTCCACCTGTAAGCCCTGTAATACCTAGACGTTCAACACGTGAAACCAGACCACCTGACAGGTACCAAGCAAGTATAGTTTGCCAAGTTAGTAAAGTTCCAACTACAGTTGAAGAACTTAGAATGTATCCTGTAAAGGACCAAGAAAATTGGCATAGAGCGATGGAGAAAGAATTAAATTCATTGAAACAAATGGAAGTTTATGAAAATGTTAAATTACCTCCAGGTGAAAAGTCCATTAGCTGTAAATGGATATTTAAATTAAAAACAGGTAAAAATGGGACTGTTACCCATAAGGCTAGGTTGGTAGCTCAAGGATTTAATCAAACTGCATGTGATTATGATGAAGTATTTGCACCGAGTCTAAAAGCAACAACCTTGAGAGCAGCTTTAGTGTGGGCAGCTAAGAAGAACTATATCATAAATCACTTTGATGTAGAAACTGCCTATCTGCATGCACCATTGCAGCACACTATATACCTAAAGAAACCTGTAGGAATTAAGGATGATAAAACAAATAATGACTGTTGAAAACTTAAAAAGAGTCTCTATGGATTAAAACAATCTGGTTACGAATGGAACCAATATATTGTTAAGGAGTTAAACAATATAGGGTTTAAAGCAGGTTTAGCTGATCCATGTGTATTTAAGAGAGAGACAAATGGAACAGTGGCATTATTATTGTTGTTTACAGATGATATTGCATTAATTACAAAAACTAATAATGAAGCTACTGAAATAATATCATTATTAGGTAAGAGGATAAAATTAAAGCAATTAGGAGAGATAAAACAGTATCTAGGATTGACAATAAATAAAACCAAAGGTGGCTATAAGATATCTCAAGAGGATAAGATTTATCAATTACTAAAAACATACAAGATGGAACTTTGTAAACCGGCTAAAACTCCAATGAGTCAGGAATTTGGCCACACTGATGTTCAAAGTCCAAAATTCGATAAGAATATCTATCAATAGCTAACTGGTAGTTTATTGTACATTAGTAATTGGTCAAGGCCAGATATTGCCTATAGCGTTAATCGATTGGCATGATTCAACGCTGAACCCACTGAATGACACTAGCAAGCGACAAAGCATATCTTAAGATATCCTAAAAGGACAATGCACTATGCATTGTATTTGGAGCCAAAAGATGATCTGATTTTAAGTCCATATGCTGATGCAAGTTTTGCAACAGACATAAACACTAGGAAATCAACTTCAGGTATGGCTATACTGTTAGGAAAAGCACTGATTGGTTGGAGGTCAATTAGACAGCAACACATAAGTATGTCCACAATGGAAGCAGAATTTTCATGTCTATCTGTACTGATTTAATTCTGTATAAACAGTTGTTATTGGATATGGGAATAATTCCATTGTTAATAATTCCATATGTTAATAATTCCATTGTAGTGTATGAGGACAATCAAGCAGCCATACTGATGGCTACAAATATTTCTGTGAAAATGAGATCTAAGCATACAGATCTTAGATATCTGAATGTAAGACAATCTGTAAAAAAAATGGTTTAATAAGATTGGAATATTGCATGACTGAAGAAATATTGCGGATCAATTTACAAAAGCCCAAGGTTCAGTCAAATACAAAGAAAGTTGTGATAACTATGGTTTAAGGTTGTAAATAGAGATATATTATTATATTACCCAAAAGGGGAGTATGTTAGGAATAACAAGGTTACCTAACATAGTTTGGGTAAAATAATATATATAAACTATAATAGTGAGTTTAAGTGTATGTCACTTTAAACTGCAAAGCATGTAATTTTGGGTGCGGTTGTAAAACCGCCATAAGAGGGAGCAAGAGAACTTGATTGATTGCTGGCGTACTGGATTGCTTGCTGACTATGATGGATTGATGGTTTGATAACTGCATGTTCCCTGCTGCTGAAGGAAGAAAGGAGGTTTGATTTCTTCATATCTCTACTGCGAGAAGATATATTACTGGACTGATATTTGTAAGTTTGCTGACCTCTTTTTCGACAATGGACTTTGCAAATGAGTAATCCCTGGACGGACTGAACTAGTGAATGATATATGGACTGTTTGACTATGCTAAAAACTCTTACTGGAATAAACTATTTAACTAGCACAGTGTATCTGTTTACTGAGTGTAAGCTACAAAAACGTTTATCTCACATATTTGCCTGACTGCCGTACAGATTCTTCTTAGGTGTATCCCTAACACCATTGTCAATCCACTGCAGGATGAAGGCCTCTTCTGTTAAGTTTGAGCATGGGCGAGAAAGAATGGAGACAAGTTTCTGAATGGTGAACTTCAGCTCTTTATTTACATCATGACTGGCTCATTTAATATCAGTAAAACCCGCCTTATATTGGCAAACCTTGTAACATTTAACCAATAACAAGCTAGGAACGCTAGCTTTTATAACCAATAAGAACTCTCTATTAAGGGCCAATCAGATTCCCCGGAATGGGCCAATCCGGTCCGGCCACTTAACAGCCAATCAGAAGTGCAGGGCCAGAACCCTGCACTTACTCCAAGCTCACACCTTATTAATTATATTGCATACACAACACCCCTTCCCCCTGGTTCCTTAGTTCAGGGCACAGTTACATAGTCCCTTAAATAGGCCGGTTGTCTTTTTAGTCTCTTTGATTTTCGTTGTATCGGCTGGTTACAATCTTGCTGAGGTAGATCGTTGTCTGGCAGTGGGGCTGTCTCTGGTTCAGAGTTCACTTCTACGTCGTTGCCCACATTTTCCTCGATTCCCTGAGGTGCAAACGGTTCTCCCTCTGGCTCCACTTCCTGAGTTTCAATTAAATCGTCGTTTCCTTCGAACGGGTTTCCAAGGGCTTCATCTTCTTCCGTACCTCCCCCCCCTCAGTTTGGTCATAGGGGAGTTGCAAATTGGCCTCTGCAAGCTGCGACTGTAATTGGTCGATATGCCGTTTCCAAAGTTTATCTTCAAGGCATTTCACGAGGTAGGAACTAGGGCCGGTTACACATATTACTGTCGCTTCCACCCACAACGGGTCGTCCGATAGGTTTTTTGCATAAACCAGGTCTCCTACCTGGAAGGTGCGACAATGGCCGCTGGATCCTAATGGTTTCTCTGGTTCATACGCAGGGTGCAACCGGTCAAGGTGGGAGTGGAGCTTTCGTCCCATTAGCAGTTCAGTGGGAGTTTTGTTGGTGACGCTATGTGGGGTGATGTGTTGCAAAAAGAGGATTTGGTTGACCTTGTCATCAATGTTGTCGTAGTCTACCTTTTGCAAGGTTTTCTTCACAAATTGAACCATGCGTTCTGCTCGACTATTGCTCGCAGGGTGCATAGGCGAGGTGAGCGCATGGCGGATGCCGCGGTCAGCGAGGTACTGCTCGAACGCTAGTGCAGTAAATTGTGGGCCGTTATCGGATACCAGGACGTCTGGTAATCCATGGGTTGCAAAGAGTCTGTTTAGGATCTTGATGACTGCCTCGGAGGTTGTAGTAGTCATGCGATGAATTTCGAGCCAATTGGAGTAGGCATCGATGGTAAGCAGGAAGGTGTGGCCCTTGGTTGGCCCCGCGAAGTCCAGGTGAATTCGGGACCAGGGTCCACGTGGTGTCTCCCATTCAGTAGGCATGGCTTTTGGTGGGGTGTTGCTGACTTCTTGACATTTGGGACAAGCTTTAACCCACTGTTTGATTTGCTTCTCAATGCCCGGCCACCATGCGTAGCTTCTTGCAAAGGCTTTCATTCACACGATGCCGGGGTGGCCATCGTGCAAAGTTCTCAGCAGCGCTTTTCGGAGCCGTTCTGTAATAACGACTCTATCGCCCCAGATGACACAGCCTTTCTGGGAGAAGAGTTCGGTCTGTTGAGTTTTGAATGGTGTGAAGTCATCTGAAAATTGGTCCAATGGCCATCCGTGTTCTACCCAGCCTAGGACTCATGCTAGGGTGTGGTAGCATTTGGTTTCTCTCGCGATATCTTGGGCGGTCAGTGGTGGCGAGTTGAGCGCTTTGATTTGCAACGTGGTTACCGTTGGTGCCGGATCGTCGAGAGTCTCTGGAAGTGGTGCTCGGCTCAATGCATCAGCGTGGGGAATGGCCTTCGCCGGGCGGTATTGCAGCCGATAGTTATAAGCAGCTAAGAATTCTGACCATCGGGTCATCCTAGGGGATAATATATAGGGAGTTGGCTTGTCTCTGGCTATTATCCCCAACAAAGGCTTGTGGTCAGTCACAATAGTGAAAACCCTACCATACACGTATTCGTGAAATCTTTTCACAGCTGAGACAATTGCGAGGGCTTCTTTATCAATTTGTCCATAGTTCCGCTCCTTTTTTGACAGAGTCTTTGAAAAATATGCAACAGGGACTTCGTTCTCATAAGGCAGTACGTGGCTCAAAATGGCGCCCACCCCAAAGGGCGATGCATCACAGGTTATAACTAACGGCAAAGTCTCGTTATACTGCATGAGTACAGAGTCAGACGTGAGCAGTTTTTTAACATTTCGGAACGCCTGTTCTTCATGGTAACCCCATAACCAAATTGCTTTTTTATCTAATAATCGGTGTAACGGTTCAGCGACAGTTGCTTTGTGTGGTAAAAATACATTATAAAAATTGATGAGGCCCAGGAATGCCTGGAGATCGGCCTTGTTTCTTGGCCTGGGAGCATTTTTGATCGCTTTTAATTTACTTTCGGTAGGGTGAATGCCCTGGCTATCAATCAGGTATGCTAAAACCTCAACACTGTCAGTACACAATTTACATTTGTTTTTTTTAACCTTAAGACCGGCCTCTTGGAATTTTTTTAGGACTAATTTTAACTGGTCCTGTAAGATTTTTTTTGTAGGGGCTGCAATTAATACATCGTCAAAATAGGGGACCACGCCCTTAATCCCTTGCAATAACCTTTCCATAAGGTTCTGAAAAATCCCCGGGGGCTACACTTACTCCAAATTGCAGCCGGGTACATTTAAAGGCACCTCGGTGCGTCATAATAGTTTGGGCCTGTGCCGTTTTTTCATCTACTGGTAATTACTGATATGCCTGAGCTAAATCCAATTTAGCGAAAACTTTCCTGCCCCCCAGGGAATGGAGGAGGTGCTGCACCACCGGAACTGGATATGCGTTCTGCTGCAGGGCATGGTTCAAAGTGGCCCAGTAGTCCCCACAAATTTGGATTGACCCATCTGGCTTAATGGGTGTTACAATAGGGGTTTCCCACGGGGAGTGATCGATGGGCTCCAACACCCCCTGAGCTATCAGTTTGTCGAGTTGTTCGTCGATTTTTGATTTTAAGGCAAACAGAACTCAACGGGGCTTTAGGCAAATGGGAGCTATTTTTGGATCTAAGCTGAATGAGATCGGGGTACCCTTGTACTTGCCTAAGCTGTCCGCGAAGACGTCCCTGAACTCAGAGATAAGGTCTTCCTCCCAGTCACAGCCACCGACTCAGTTCACGCCGGCCACTTCAATGCCGAGTGGCGTGAACCATTGGAGGCCCAGTAGGCTAGGCCTATCTCTATCGATGACCGTTAAAGGTAAGTATGCTGTGTGTTTCTTGAAAGAGACTCGGACTTGGCAGGACACGACGACGGGGATTCGATTCCCCTGGTAGTCCTTGAGGATGAGGCGTTGGAAACGGAGATCTTGGCGTTGAATTGTGGGGATGAGTTGCTTGAGTGTCTTCCATGACACCATTGAGAGGGACGATCCCGAGTCGACCTCCATGTGGCAAGGCTGGTTCTCGATGGCTACCATGACTCGGATTTTCTCAGTGTCCAAGGCTGAGGCGTGACCGATAGTGATAGTATGGTGAGCCTTTTCTCTCTGCAAAGCTCGATTTCTGTAGGAGTGGTTTACTGGCTCTCACCTTACAGGACGGTTTCCTGTCGATTGGCGATAGTTAGCCCCTTTTGAGGCCTGGCTGGGTCCTGGCAAGCTGCGGCAGACCCGTCCGATGTGGCCTCGTTTCCCGCACTCATGGCAGAGTGTGTCGTGGAATCTGCATTTGGATCTGGCATGGTTGGCTCCACATCCAGCGCAAGGGCATACAGGCTTCGGCCAAGGGTCCTGGTTGGACCGCAGTCGATGGACCCCTTCTTCGTCGCTGTCTGACAATGAAGAGGGGTCCTCGTGGTGCGTTGTTGCTAGCTGCCCTTCTGAACTAGGTGAGATTTCGCTGGCCGGTGGTGGTACTGAAACGCGGTTTCGGCGTAGTTGTGCAGCCAACTTCTTGGTTGCTTCCGCCGCGGTAGCATCGACAATGGCGTCGGCAAGGCTGATGTTGCCTTTCGCCATCAGCTTGCTTTGGACGCCTGGTGCATCTAATCCCAGGACTATGCGATCTCTTAATGCTTCTTCTAGATCGGTGAATCCGCAGAAGCCTCCCAAATTTCGGAGGTCTGCTATGAAGTCGGCTACGCTCTCTCCCTTTCGCTGGCTTCTTTGATAAAACTCGTGGCGTCTCACGAGCGTAGGCACGGTCGGGGCATAGTGGTCTCGCAAGATAGGTTCGAAGTCGTCCCAATCCATGGCCTTCACTTCTCAGGGTTTGGCTAGTGCCTTAGCCATCTTCAATACGGTTGGACCGCAATGCATCAGGAACACCGCCCGTTTCTTCCCGGCTGTGGCGTCCTTTAAATTGTTTGTCTCTAGAAACATTTGGAAACGATCCATGTAAGACTCCCAATCTTCTTGTGATGGATCGAACGGAGCGGGTGGTATGATGCCGCCGGACATAATTCTATTGTTGGCGTCATCTGTCACATGCTCAGTGTTCTTCGAAGTTTCATTGGTTCAGATGTCTCCACATCCCATCCTCGTCACCAGTATTAAGTTTGAGCATGGGCGAGAAAGAATGGAGACAAGTTTCTGAACGGTGAACTTCAGCTCTTTATTTACATCATGACTTGCTCATTTAATATCAGTAAAACCCACCTTATATAGGCAAACCTTGTAACGTTTAACCAATAACAAGCTAGGAACGCTAGCTTTTTTAACCAATAAGAACTCTCTATTAAGGGCCAATCAGATTCCCCGGAACGGGCCAATCCGGTCCAGCCACTTAACAGCCAATCAGAAGTGCAGGGCCAGAACCCTGCACTTACTCCAAGCTCACACCTTATTACTTATATTGCATACACAACATCTTCCACATGTTTCTAATCAATACAGTGCTGCCAATTGGGCCCACAATACTTGCTGATGTCATAGATCCATCTTCTTTTAAGTCTGTTTTGTGGATGTTCATCACGTTATGCAAAACAGAGGGCAATTTATTAATGTGTTATGGTGATTTTTGTTCTGTTCCTTGGAATGTTCCAGTATGCAATTGCTCAGTGATAAGGAAACGACACAAAACAGGTGGTTATTAATTCACACATTCTGAGAAGCTACATTAAATATATTGCAGCATATTGGTTTGCTCAGTTAAGCATTTACAGTAATTTGTTGTAGCCCAAGCACGCTTGAGAGACAGTAAATGCTTAGATATGGTATCTACAGTATATCATTTTGGTCTTCAAGGTTTGTTCTAGATTAATCATGTTCCTCTCCCTTTTTTCCCTTCTGGTTCTCCAAGAGTGTTATCTCTTTGTTAATATATCTGTATTTAAGGCTGTTTTACATGTGTTGGAGAACTCATTCAGAACTGGAAAAATAATGATTGTATTGTTGGAACAGGTAATTGTATATATATTTATGTTTAATATGTCATGGCCATCTTACTTTGTCAAATAAGGTAGGGATATTCATTTTATCCTCAATGCAATTCTGGGATATATAATGACTAACCCTAAATCTTCTGTAGAATTCACTGGTTTGGTGTTAATTTCAGCTTAGATCTCCAATTTGAACATGGCTTATTATTTTTTTCTGCCTTATATAAAACATATTCAGGCTCCTTTAAATAGATTGGAGACAAATGAAATATCTAAAACAGCAATATCTAAAGTAATCAACCCCAAACCAATGCCCTTCAGGTGTGTCCAACTTCATCAAGGCACAGGAACTCCACAATTGAAGTCACCTAGAATTTGGTGTCTAGATATTATAGTCTTCACAAGTCTAGGCATTATGAGCCCAGATAAGCTAATTTAGGAACTGAGGAAAAGCATTTCAACATCTACATCCTTGCACCATTTGATTGATGGAGCTATGTCTCATAATGACAAGAGTAGAAAATCTAGATAGCCTAATATTTGCCTGTTTTGACAACTGTTTCTGGATTCAGAATTATTTCACTTGACTTATCAATATCAGAGAAACACTGTGAATGTCTCAATATTCCATACTCTACTGTGTTCCTTACGTGTCCTGCATGGACTTGATGTTTCACTGCCAGATAAAATGAAATCATATTACAAAAGATGTTGATTGTTCCTTTGTATTTAAATACATTGTTCTGAATTCAGACTAGGTTACTTGCATAAATACATCTGCTTTGAACATCCAATGTGTATATTTATTTGTTTGTTTATAATTGAAAAGTTTAGGCTGCCCATCTCAGCACTGAGTCTTGAAAACCTAAAATTGCATCCAACTGCATTTAGAACCCATGAAAATTTATTGGACAAGCGAGTCACAATTTAAATCTTTTTGATTTCTTGGGGAACTGAAAGGATCTAAATTAATCTGCCATTCTATGGACCTATGTATTGGCACCTGAAACAGCGGTCTTTAACTTGCTTAAAATAGGAATGTCATAGCTTTAGATGACACAGGCAAGCAGCAAGTTCAAGTTCATGACCTGTAGCATCCCTGTGTTAAAAATAAAAGTTCATGTTACAAGAGCTCCATCTCCCCGGACAGGAGGTGAACACTGAGTGATCTTAATTTAAGCTGAAATATAAACTGAATATTTAAGGTGGAAATAACATTATACTTTGTAGAACTAACACATCATTTTGATGTGTAAGATGTTAAGCAGCTATTAAGGTACATACAAGGGTACTTGAATGAATGAATGCAATGTTATGAGAAAAAGTCCTTGGGGAACTGGATAAAGAGACATTGTGAAGGAAACGGAAATGAGACAGTTTAGGCAAAAGGCTCCAAAGTCAGCCTCCCTTATTTCTTGGAGGGGGTGAAGAATTGTAATTTCAGACTTGTAAGATTCTGTCATTGCAGTTTTAAGCATGATGGAGGAATAGTGTTTGTCTGTGAGTCAAACTTACAGCGGTTTCAGATTTAAATTTGGGGCAGCCTATTGCTGTGTCAGAATGGTTTTTTCTTCCTCCTGATTGGTTGAGAGTCTTGGTCTGTGTTTATTGGTCTTGGAGTTTGCTGTGTTCTGCTACTAATATCTTCTGTCTGCTTTTTTTTTGGGGGGGGGGCTCTTTTTGTATCTTGATTGGCTGGCAACATTGTGTTACTTTATTGGAGGCCTTTAGTGCAGCTTGGCTTCGGGTAAATGGATGGCTATCATTAGTTAGGAGGCTGGGTTTCATCTGGGTGCCTGGTTGAGGTGTGTTTGAGCTGGAGGTATCAGGAGGGATCTGTTTGTGCCCAGGTGTTTGCCTGGCTTGTGGTGTGGAGGTTTTTTTGTTTGTGAGTGCAGGCTTCCAAATGATTGACAGCCTGGTGGAGTCATCTCTTCTGTTCATGCTTTCTGGCCTTTTTTTCTTTCAATCTCTATGGCTTCTCTGATGATTCTGTGGCTGGGATTTTCTATAGTGGCTAGGGTTTTGGTGCCATTGAAGTTGATGCCACAGGTCATAGCATCAACTTCAATGGCACCAAAACCCTAGCCACTATAGAAAATCCCAGCCACAGAATCATCAGAGAAGCCATAGAGATTGAAAAAAGACCAGAAAGCATGAACAGAAGAGATGATTCCACCAGGCTGTCAATCATTTGGAAGCCTGCACTCAAAAAGAAAAAAATCTCCACACCACAAGCCAGACAAACACCTGGGCACAAACAGATCCCCCTGATACCTCCAGCTCAAACACACCTCAACCAGGCACCCAGATGAAACCCAGCTTCCTAACTAATGATAGCCATCCATTTACTCGAAGCCAAGCTGCACTAAAGGCCTCCAATAAAGTAACACAATGTTACTAGCCAATCAAGATACAAAAAGAGCCCCCCCCCAAAAAAAACCAGACAGAAGATATTAGAAGCAGAACACAGCAAACTCCAAGACCAATAAACACAGACCAAGACTCTCAACCAATCAGGAGGAAGAAAAAACCATTCTGACACAGCAATAGGCTGCCCCAAATTTAAATCTGAAACCGCTGTAAAAGTCTGACTCACAGACAAACACTATACAGAAGCCTGATGATGGCAGATGAGATTCTGCTCAAACGTTGCTACAACTTTAAAAGCACCACTATTATGACGTGGGAAAATACCCGAACTGAATGCAAGACATATATATATATATATATATATATATATATATATATATATATATATATATATATATATATATATATATATATATATTTGTTTTCTTAAGTTTTCGCGGGTACTTACATGTCTGGCATTCAGCTTTGTTCGGGTATTTTCCCACGTCATAATAGTGGTGCTTTTAAAGTTGTAGCAATGTTTCAGCAGAATCTCATCTGCCATCATCAGGCTTCTGTATGGTGTTTGTCTGTGAATGAATGAATGCAATGTTATGAGAAAAAGTCCTTGGGGAACTGGATAAAGAGACATTGTGAAGGAAACGGATATGAGACAGTTTAGGCAAAAGGCTCCAAAGTCAGCCTCCCTTATTTCTTGGAGGGGGTGAAGAATTGTAATTTCAGACTTGTAAGATTCTGTCATTGCAGTTTTAAGCATGATGGAGTAATAGTGTTTGTCTGTGAGTCAAACTTTTACAGTGGTTTCAGATTTAAATTTGGGGCAGCCTATTGCTGTGTCAGAATGGTTTTTTCTTCCTCCTGATTGGTTGAGAGTCTTGGTCTGTGTTTATTAGTCTTGGAGTTTGCTGTGTTCTGCTACTAATATCTTCTGTCTTTTTTTGGGGGGGGGGGGCTCTTTTTGTATCTTGATTGGCTGGTAACATTGTGTTACTTTATTGGAGGCCTTTAGTGCAGCTTGGCTTCGGGTAAATGGACAGCTATCATTCGTTAGGAAGCTGGGTTTCATCTGGATGCCTGGTTGGGGTGTGTTTGAGCTGGAGGTATCAGGGGGGATCTGTTTGTACCCAGGTGTTTGTCTGCCTTGTGGTGTGGAGATTTTTTTGTTTGTGAGTGCAGGCTTCCAAATGATTGACAGCCTGGTGGAATCATCTCTTCTGTTCATGCTTTCTGGTCTTTTTTCAATCTCTATGGCTTCTCTGATGATTCTGTGGCTGGGATTTTCTATGGTGGCTAGGGTTTTGGTGCCATTGAAGTTGATGTTATGACCTGTGGCTTCCATGTGTTGGACGAGTGAGGAAGTGTGTTCCAGCTTTTTGACTGCATTTTTGTGTTCATCCAGGCGGATGCTTATTCTTCTATTGGTCTGTCCAGTGTATGTGGCCGGGCATGATGCACAGGGGACTTCGTATATGCCTTGGTTTTCCAGATCAATTTTGTCTTTGGGGTTTCTGGGGATGGCTGCTATTTTTCTGTCTGTTTTGAAGGCAGTCTTGATGTGGTGTCTGTATGGTATCTTACTAATTTTGTCTGTAGTGCCTTTTATGTAGGGCAGGACAGCTGTTCCATAGGTCTGTTCATCTTCTGGGTCTCTATTCTGTTTCAGTGTGTTTTTGTGGATCAAGTTGGTGATTTTGCTTTTGTGGAAGCCGTTGGCTGTCAATATTTTAGTCAGGGTGCATAGTTCAGTCTTAATGTGTGTCTTGTCTGCCAGGCGTTTGGTTCTAGTAATTAGTGTTTTAGCCATTGAGTTTATCTGTGCTGGGTGGTAGTGGGATTGGGCGTTGAGGTAGTGGTTGGTGTGTGTTTTCTTTTGGTATATGGTGTGTCCTAGTGTGCCATCTGTTTTTTTTGTTTTTTGTTTTGGAAGATTAATACATATAGGAATGATAGTTGTTTGTTTGTTTCTGTTTCCATGGTGAAGTTGATTTTGGGGTGTGCGCTGTTTAGGTGTGTTAGGAAATTGTTTAGGTTTTCTTGTCCATGGGGCCAAATCACGAATGTGTCATCGATATATCTTAACCATAGTTTGGGTTTGAGGATGGCATTGGCTAGGGCTCTGGATTCGAATTCTTCCATGAACAGGTTTGCAATGACAGGTGACAGTGGTGAGTAGGGGCTCCTTCAATTTGTTTGTATCTTTGTCCTTTGTATATGAAATATGTGTTGGTTAAGCAGTGTTCTGTTAGTTCCATGAGGTGTTTAGCTGGTTGGTATTTATTTTTGATGATTTCAAGGGTCTCTTTTATCGGGACTTGAGTGAATAGTGAAACCACATCAAAACTTACAAGCAGATCTTCTTGCTCCACGTGTAGATCTTTGATCATTTCCAAGATGTGGTATGAGTTTTGCACATGAGAAGCTGCTGTTTCAGCATGGGGCTGTAGCTCTTTTGCTAGGTGTTTAGCTAGGTATTGTAGTGGTGCTCCTCTGGAGCTGACTATGGGTCTGAGAGATATGCCTTCTTTGTGTATTTTTGGGAGGCCGTATAGTTTGGGGCATCTGGAAGATTTCTCTCTGGGTATGATTGTGTGTTGGATCTCTTTGTTTATGTGGCTGGTTATAATTTTCTTCTTGGTTAATTTTTCGAGATATGTGGTTGGGTCTGTGTTTATGGGTTTGTATGTGGAGTCTTGGAGTAGGTCTGTCAATTTTGTTTCATAGTCTTTTCTGTCCATTACTACAGTGGCATTCCCTTTATCTGCTGGGAGGATGATTATGCTGCTATCTCTTTTCTGGGTTTGTAGCGCTTTAACAAAAAATTTCCACACCACAAACCAGGCAAACACCTGGGCACAAACAGATCCCCCCTGATACCCCCAGGTCAAACACACCCCAACCAGGCACCCAGATGAAACCCAGCTTCCTAACTAATGATAGCCATCCATTTACCCGAAGCCAAGCTGCACTAAAGGCCTCCAATAAAGTAACAAAATGTTGCCAGCCAATCAAGATACAAAAAGAGCCAAAAAAACAGACAGAAGATATTAGAACCAGAACACAGCAAACTCCAAGACCAATAAACACAGACCAAGACTCTCAAACAATCAGGATGAAGAAAAAACCATTCTGTCACAGCAATAGGCTGCCCCAAATTTAAATCTGAAACCACTGTAAAAGTCTAACTCACAGACGAACACTATACAGAAGCCTGATGATGGCAGATGAGATTCTGCTGAAACGTTGCAACAACTTTAAAAGCACCACTACTATGACATGGGAAAATACCCAAACAAAGCTGAATGCCACACACACACACACACACACACACACACACGTATGTATATGTATGTACGTATGTATGTATGTATATATGTATATGTATATGTATATGTATATGTATATGTATATGTATATGTATATGTATATGTATATGTATATGTATATGTATATATATATGTATCTGTATATGTATATGTATGTATGTCAGTATATTTTTCTATTAGGCTTTTTATGGGAAAGAAGGGGGAGTGGATTAAAGAAACTTTGTAACACTGCCAATTAGAGGCTTGAAAATACTTTATTTGAAGCTGAGAGGACTGTAAAACATTCTTTCTCAACGTCACTGGAATTTGATAAGATAGAGGGAAGAATACTGGAGAATGTTTTTACAGGTATTCTTTGGGACTTCTACTATCAACTGAACATTTGAAGCGTGGCTTTGAAATTTGTGGAGAAGCCATAATAAGAGCCTTGGACAATTAAATAAAATGCAGTGTGCTCCTTTTTGTTATTTTCTCTTAGCTGTCTTATCCCTCCTCTGCAATCCCACAGTATCTTGTAATATTTGTATTTTTTTTTTAATTTTATTTTATTTTATTTTATTTTATTTTATTTTATTTTATTTTATTTTATTTTATTTTATTTTATTTTATTTTATTTTATTTTATTTTATTTTATTTTATTTTATTTTATTTTATTTTATTTTATTTTATTTTTATTTTTTTTTTTTTTAAGGGAAAGCCTTAGAACATCTTTTTCTTTTTCTTATTGGAACTTTTGCCTTTTCCATTTCCATTTTTGACTCACTTATGGCTATTTTTTTATTTTTTGAGACCTTTCAATTGGATTAAGGTGTGAAGAACTTGAAGGATTCTTTTCTCTTTTTTTTTCTTACTACTTTTTAATATTATTGGGTTTTATTCTTTTTCTTTTTCTCTTTATTTTTAATTTTTATTTTTGAATCATAACTGACTATTCCACAATAGGATTAAGGTCTAGAGGAATCTGAAGAACCTCCTCCTTTTTCTTTTTAATTTTGGGCTTTTAATTTTTTACTGGCTTTTTGCTTATGTTTTCCTTTTTCCTAACTGGATTATAATTGGCTACTCTACTAACTGGATTAAAAGAGCTTGAAGACCCTGAGCTATCCAAATGAGTAAGAAAATCTTACCTTCTGCATTTCAACTTCTACTCCTGCCTCTCTTTATTAGCTGGAGGATGACTTTTAACAATGGCGAAGCAAGATAAAGCACAAGTGGACTTAATGATGGTTATGCAAGGAATTCAAGAACTTAAAACAAGTATTGAACAAAGAACGGAGAGTATTGAACAAAGAATTGGGAAGACTGATGAAAAAATTGAAAATATCCAACAAATGATGGTGAAATATGATGAGAGACTCCAAAAAATTGAAGAGAAAGATAAACAAAGAGATGAGACAATTGGAAATATGGATAGCAGATTAACGATGGTTGAACAAGACAAAAGTGGGATGTTGAAGTGGGAGATGGACAGGTCAGAATTTTATCTCAGATTCCAAAATATAGAGGAAGAAAAAGGACAAAATTTGGTTGCAGTAATGATAGAAATCTTGCCTGGAACTCTGGAAATAACAGAGGAAAAGATGATGGATGGAGTAGATGAGATATACTGAGTCTTCATAAGATATGGATGGAGTAGATGAGGAACAATCTACCAAGAGAGGTCCATGTCAGATTTACTAAAAAAAAAAAACTATTAAAACACAAATATTACAAGTGGCAAGAGAGAAGGCATTGAAATATAAAGACAAAAAAGATTGTGGTTTTTAAAACAAGTACACAGAAAAGTGAGAGAGAAGAGAAGAGAATATCGCTTTCTGACTAAAATTCTATTGAAAAAAGAGGTGAATTACAGATGGCTGATTCCAGAAGGATTAATGTTTACATGGCAAGAACAGAGACACAGAACTGACTCAATTGAGAAAGCAGAAACATTCTACAATGAATTTTTCGAAAGAAAAGAAATAAAGACAGAAAAAGAGATCATCTCAACCGAATTTCAAGAGGACCAAATGGGAATGGGAAAAGAGGAAGGTGCAGTAGAGTGGACAAGTGGAGACCAAAGAACAACATGAAGTAAGATCTACGAGAGCTGTTAGACCTAAATACAAAATATAATCATGGAGGAAAAAAATTGATTTCTATGAATATAAATGGACTGAATTCAGCTACCAAAAGTAGAAAAACTTTTCATAAACTAGAGAAGTCAAAATTTGACATAATTTGCTTACAAGAAGTACACATTAAAAAAACAACATCAACAATTATTGATACGACCAAAATTAGGGAAAATTTTTACTTCTCTGACTCATTGTAAGAAAAGAGGAGTGGTCTTGTACATTAAAGAAACTATCCCAGCAAAACTGATTTATACTGATGAAGATGGAAGAATATTAATGGTTGAAATAGTGGATAACAATACAAAAACACTTCTGGTTGCAATTTATGCCCCGAATGATAAACAAGAAGAATTTTATAAAAAATTACATATGAAAACAATGGGACTGGACTATATTAACATAGTTAAGATGGGAGATTTTAATGGAAATTGTAGATAATAAACTGGACTATACAGCGACAGCATCAAGACAAAATAGAAAGACTCTCCCTAAATCCTTTTTCAAGATGATAGATGAATTAAACTTAAAAGATATATGGAGAGAAAGAAATGTTAAAACTCAACAATAATATATTTTGAAGATATTTATCCCAACAGATGGTAAGGAATATTAATATCTCTTCCTTTTCCTCAGTTCACTGACTCAGTCTACATTAACTATATGACTTAAGTAGATTAAATTTTAGTTTTGGTAGCAGAAAACCTACAAAAAGTGCCTTAAGCCAGATCAGTCTGACTATGGTGATGATGAAGTAGCAAGTGAATGAAAAAGAAAGATAATTTGATGGTTATAACCAATTTCCTAAGTTTATACAAAAAAAAAAAAATGACCTAAAGGAAGTGGAGGGCAATATGGTGATCTGTTTCAAATTTTAAAAAGTGTCTTGTGGAGTCAGATTGGCATAATCAGATCCTAACTAAGCCAAATTTAACTTACTTTCTTGCAAATGATCTTAGATTATGAATGCAGGTTACCATGATGATGTTCTGCTAAAGCTAAGATAAGGACTCATAGATAAATCTTGGCAGAAATCTGGATTAAGATCAAGCATAAACTGCTCAATTGAATCAGCAAAACTCAGCCAAAAATAAGGGTAGGTAAGCTTGTTTCCAGATCATCAAACCAGTAACTCAGTTCAAGGTAATTAAAGGCTTTTCTCATTTTATATATTCCATGTAGTATCAGAATTGTCATTCCATTCCATTTTCTCTCTCATTAATACACTACATACCTCTGAATAAATTATCTGGTGAGCATTGGACATTTAGGTAAAAATGGAATCCAAAAATAAGTCTAAGTTAAGAATCAAAAGCATATGTTTTTCCAGTGCAGAATGAAGTGAAAACTATTAAAATGTCCAATTAAAACACCCATGATGGATCTTTAGAATTGATGTTTCTGGGTAGTGCATAGCAGGCTATGAATTTAACAGGAACCTCATACATATGTTCTTCAGAAACTAATCTTGAAATGATTTTGAAGAAGTTGCAATCATGACCAGTAGCCTTTGGCAGCTATGGGGCTTCTCTGAACCACTTAAATATGAAATTGGTGCAAATAGATTTCCAAGGACAAAGTTCTGATAAAGAGACTTACCATAGAAAAGTGAGAATGCCATTATAAAGAATTCCATTGATAGCCGAATCTCAAACATGAGCCCAATTTATATAAAAATCAAAATTAAAATTTCTGTATTGCTTTCACCTGCTCGCATAGTATGACATTTTTGAAGCCACTGTATTTTGATGATATTCATCTGCTATGTTGTGATTCATCTGTTATTTCAATAACAGTCTAGCTTGGTTTTCATGATCCTTCTGAGAACTGGCTATCACACCAGATTTATCCTCCATATTTTCTTCCAAAATGATTCAACATTGCTAAACCATAATCTGTGTATAAGGTTCTTGAGATATTTTTAAACCAAATCCACAACCATATTGTTTTGTTGAAAGACCACAGACGTTGGCGTTTTGAGAAAATAGAGAGACTTTTCTATTCCTGTTTGCCTACTCAGTACATATTTTTATATCCTTCTGTGATGTGCTTTTGTACCTTTAAAATAAATCTGAAGAAACTTGGATTACCATGGTCTGTTAATTGTTTTAATTTATACCTTCTATATTTACAAAATCATTTTTTGTGGGGCAGCAACTAGATCTGGACAAGTGTAAACAGAACTATTCCAAATGTAATTGCAACATAAATCTGTACAAAGGTACTATAATTTTGGCTGTGCTGGCTGAGGTTCATGAAAATTCACGTGCATAGCATAAGGAAGAACCCAATTCTTCGTCTTGATAGTTCAGCAGGATTCATCACATGATGACACAAAATGTTCTGCAAGACCCACAAAATCCTCAAGTAACAAAGACATTACTTACAATAATCTTATTTGTGTTAATAAACCAACAATGCTCAAAGGCCTTAAAAAGAAACACCCCTCCAAAAAAAGAAAAGGCTCAGAAATATTGCAAGACCTATTTAGATTCATTATCCTTTCCCCACCTGCTACCATGATATCTATTGCCAGTGGCTATTGTCTACTTTGGTGTTAGCATTCCAATTTCTTTGATTTATTGCAAAAAGGGAGAAAATTGAAGAAATACCTGTCTTGATTTCCTCCTCAGCCTCTGTCAATGGTTCAGAATGGAAGAACCAGGCTTGATGTCAAGGTTTAATTATCTAGGGAGCTTGCCAGCTCATTTATCACCACGATATAAGACCCTGTTGGATTTTTTTCAGCTCAGTTCAATGTACTGATAACAACAAAGATTAGAGCCAAAAGTTATCACTATTCTATTATTCTCAGCAAGGGACAGGCTCATTTAACACAGAAAAACTAGAGAGAAATCAGTACCACCTCAATCCCCAACCATACTGTGGTTCATTGTAGTGGTGATATGGTATATTTTGAAGTGCAGGAGCTTGCTATTCTAACCATCATTGGCCAGACAGCCATGAAAATCCATGCTCGTGTTATTTATGACTGTGAATGGGGGTCTGACTGAGGATATATGCATTGGGCATCCATGCCTATCACACTCAAATATTAAAGATTTCTTCTTCTATGCAAGTCATAGTTTGGTGCTTTAACTGGCACCATATCTCATTGGTATTTTAAGGCAGAGGAGAAGATTCTGAGGCTAGGGCCACATACAGAGTTCTTCAAAGTTTTGGCTATGTTGCAATCAGGAGTGTGATTCAACCAGTGTAACAACCGGTCCGGCATTTGCTACTGACCTTCTCCAGCAATCCCTTTGTGTTAAACAGCTGACACATAGCAATCCTCTGTGCCACACAAATCAGCTGAGCTTGAAAACCAGGATATAAAGCACAGCCTAGGTGATGGGTAGGCCTAAAAACTGAAGATCAGAGCGAATTGTTTGATCACAGCTGATCCTCAGCGATACCCCACCCCTGTTGCATTGTGAGACCAAAGGCTAAAGTTATTAAACCTGTAAGTCAGGAAAAAGTAATTATGTTTTTAGCTTTCATTAATTTAAATGTAAATGAAATAATATATTATTCTGTCCACATCCACTGTGTTTTGAATGATGGCCATATCACTTAAAGATCAAGTATGGTTCTTATCCCATGAAAAGTAGCATAAACTTTTATAAATGATCTCAAATACATTCCTAGCAAGGAACTGCATTAACTATTTTAAATTTAAATTCCACTGATCTGCAAATAAAATCAATATAAATTACTAACCCTAGTTTCCCTTAGGGGAGCTCATGCTACAGAACAAATTGCCTTCACACTATAGATAGTTGCACTGCAGTTAATAATCTATTTATTCCAGTTGTTTCATTCTTTAGTTTTTCTGCAGTTGTTTCATAGTTTTAATTGTTATATTAAGATTCAAGGTGCTGAGAATCAGAAAATGATAGTGGTCAGCATTAAACATATGAATAAGCAAAAGGATAAATACACAAGTTTGGAAATGCTCCCATCCAGCATGTCAGACCAAGAGGACTGTGACCTTGTTGCCAAAAATAAAAATTACCAGAAATCAACACTCAAGAAAAGTATGTATTAACCACAATTAATACTAGACCAACAATCAAGCAGTAAACAATATCCCAATCAAGAAACTACCAATTCAGGAAAACAATCAAACAATTAACAGTAACCTAATCAAGGAACCACCAAGAACACTCCTACCAACACTGACAGGGCAAGCCTCTTGTATATAAACAGAGAACAAATCCCACTCCCTTCAAGCACTGATGGGTAATGAAACATCTACAAGAAAACAGCCAAGTTCAGAGAGCACTAAGATCTCACGCCACCCCCCCAAAAATATTTTTAACATGATACTACAGATCTGTTGTTAGCTAACTTTGGGTTAGAATTGTTCCACCAATTCAGCTGTGAATCAGTATATTCTTGTTTGTTTTATAGTTTTCCTTCCAATTTCCATTTAATTCTCTGACTTTCACTGAGCCCAGATGAGCTGTGGCTTCACTGTAGATGAAAAGGGACTAGTGATTTTTTTTTATTTCACTTGAATTCATTTTATTAGAAAAAGGCTTCCCTTTTCAGAATAAACTCAATGAGTGATATTGTTAACTATTAACTTAGTTTTCTTTAAAGTTTTTTTTTTTTTTACAAATTTTATTAATTTTACAAGAACAGTACACAAACAAACAAGGCATAACATCCTTCAAATTCTTTTCTAAAAAAAAATAATTAAAGAAGAAAACCAATGGAACATACAAAGTGATTCCAAATTATAATATCAATATTTACGTTATCTGTTCTGTACCTTAATTTGAATTCTTGAAATCCCCGCACTTTGATTGGCCAAAGCATGGGGCAATCGGATTGGTTAGGTGAGCTGCACCGATTGGCTCACTGAGAATCTCCCGCGATTGGTAGATTTGAATCGCGGGAGATTCAAAGCAGTGCCATTGTCCGCGGCCACCGCAGCTTGGAAATAAAAAGCCGCAAAGTTTTCCGGAGAGTCAGTTCGGTTCCTAACTACAATAAAGAGCTTGATACAAAGTCACCGACTCCTGGCCTCTTTCCAAATGGACACAACATTGGCGACGAGGATGGGATACTGATCCTGAACCGAAGCACGTGTCCGACGGAAGCCAGCCAACCGATGAGATGGCCAGCATCACGCCACCAACACCCTTCAACCCCGCTAGCGAGGACTGGTAATCTTACACGGACAGATTCCGCATGGTCCTCGAATGCAACAACCTGAAGGATGCCACCGGACTGAAGAAACGAGCCGTCTTCCTAACGCACTGCAGGCCCGCAGTGTTTAAGATGGCAAAAGCGCTAGCCAAGCCCGCCGACATTACCGCGATGGATTGGGATGACCTCGAGCCATTACTCCAGAGACACTACGCTCCAGCCGTACCCATCCTCATCCGACGACATGAATTTTATTGGCGGGACCAGCGGTCGGGCGAGAGTTTCAGTGATTTCGTCGCAGAGCTGCGGTGCCTTGGAGGACTATGCGAGTTCTCCAATATGACCGAGGCCCTGCGGGACCGAATCGTGCTTGGCCTTTGGGACCCCGTTCTCCAAAGTCGGCTGATGGCCAAGGGCAACATCGCCCTCGCCGATGCCATCATCAAAGCCACGGCAGCCAAAGCCACCCGACAATCAGCAGACCGTATGCGGAGACCGAACACCGGGGACCGCACCGCAAACAACCACCCTGCAAGGTCGGCCGAGGCCCAACCTGAAACTACCACCCACCAGGGTGAACTCCACTCCACCTCGGGCACTTCAGATGAGAAGGAAGAAATCCACCGTCTCCAGGCAGGCCGCGACCAGCGCAGCCGGTGGAGTTGTAAGTCGAGGACCGCGTGTGCCGGTTGCGGAGGTGACCACCCCAGATCTGAATGCCGGTTCTTCGACTCAGTCTGCCGGCACTGTGACAAAAAGGGCAACATCGCCCACGTCTGCTGCCTCAAGAAAACCCACAGCCCCAGACGATGGGACCCAAGCGAGCGGAGACGAGAGAGCACACCACCCAGGACCAGAGACCGCCCAGCCAACAACCGTTGGGACCAGAATGGATGAGCCCAACGAGGTGGCGAGACCCAGCGGAGAGAAGAGACACATCAGACGGTCACCATCAGCCACACAACAACCCCGATGCCCGAAAAGTCTACGTAGAGGTAGGCATCGAAGGCGAACCCTGTAAAATGGAGGTGGACTCCAGGTCCTAACTCTCAATGGTAGGCTGGCAAGAAATTAAATGCTTGGTGCCTACCATCCAGAGAAAGCAACTAGAAAACCAGAGACTAATCCTCAAGGACTACCAGGGAAACCGCATCCCTGTAGTCGGAACAGGACAGTTCACAGTAACCTACAAGGGGTGCACCGAAAGACTTCCCTTGACCATCGTCGATCGAGACCGACCTAGCCTGCTGGGACTTCAATGGTTCGCACCGCTCGGCATCACAGTCACGGGCATCGACCTCATCGCCGAAGCCGACTGGGAGCAGCAACTGGCCTTGGACTTCCAAGAAGTGTTCGACGGCACCCTAGGCAAGTACCGAGGGCCCCCTATATCCTTCAGCCTAGACCCAAACGTTCCCCCGAAACGCCTAAAACCAAGGCAGGTACCTTTCGCACTCAAACAGAAGATAGACGAGCAAATTGACAAGCTCGTCAAGCAAGGGGTCCTACAACCCATAGATCACACCTGATGGGAGACCCCAATAGTCACCCTAATCAAGCCTGATGGGTCAGTGAGAATCTGCGGGTACTATAAGGCCACCCTAAATGGCGCCTTGCAGCAAAGCGCTTACCCCGTCCCAGTAGTGCAACACCTACTACATTCACTGGGAGGGGGCAAAGTTTTCGCGAAACTCGACCTGGCCCAAGCATACCAGCAACAGCCGGTCGACGAGGAAACTGCAGAGGCGCAAACCATCGTCACCCACCGGGGAGCCTTTAGATGTAACCGACTCCAATTCGGAGTCAGCGTGGTGCCTGGAATTTTCCAGAGCCTCATGGAAAGACTCTTACAAGGCATCAAGGGGGTGGTACCCTACTTCGACGATGTACTAGTATCAGCAACCAACCAGGCCGAACTAGAGAGTTGCCTAAGGGAGGTGCTAATGAAATTCAAAGAAACCGGGCTTAAAGTGAAGAGGGAAAAATGCCAGCTGTACACAGAGTGGGTCGAATTCCTAGGATACCTCCTAGACTGACACGGCATTTACTCCACCGACAAAAAAATTAAAGCCATCAAAGAAGACACCCAGGTCAAAAACAGAACTGCAGGCGTTTCTGGGGCTACTTAACTTTTATAATGTCTTCCTGCCCCAAAAGGCAACCGCGGCGGAGCTTTTGCATAGGCTTTTGGACAAGGCGGCCACCTGGACTTGGGGGAAACATGAGGAAGCCGCCTTCAGGAAAACCAAGGACCTGCTCACTTCGGATGCCATCCTCATCCAGTACAACGAGACCCTACCACTAGCCATCACATGCGACGCATCACCCTTCAGCGTTGGTGCTGTCCTCAGCCACACTCTCCCCAACGGAAAGGAAGCACCCATCGCGTTCTTTTCAAGGACCATCACCAAACCGGAGCGGAACTACAGCCAGCTGGACAAAGAGGCTTTGGCTATCATTGCCGCAGTGAAAAGGTTTCACGAGTACCTCTACAGCCAGACGTTTACCATCATCACCGACCACAAACCGCTGCTGGGAATACTCGCAGGGAACAGGACCACCCCAAACATTCTGTCTCCTAGAATGACAAGGTGGTCCGAATTCCTGGCCACCTACAACTACAGACTCACACACCGACCCAGTAAGACTATCTCCCATGCAGATGCCTTAAGCCGCTCACCGTTACCCGAACCAGACACTGACCCAGCACCCACGATGACCACCCTCAGCATAGAGACTCTACCCGACCTACCCATAACCGCATCAGACATTGCCCGAGAAACTAATAAAGACAGATGTCTGGCGCGGGTTTTGCATTGGGTAGAGAAAGAGTGGCCGGAAAAGGACAACGACGAGACTTTAAGGACATTCCGGAACCGGCAAACGGAACTCTCGTTACTAAAAGGGTGTATACTATGGGGGGATAGGGTGGTCATCCCAGAAAAACTACAAGGGAAGGTACTGGAACTGTTACACGAGGGGCACCCAGGCATCGTTAGAACGAAAGCCCTGGCCAGAAGTTACGCTTGGTGGCCAGGGATGGACAAACAGATTGAGGCCTGGGTAGCAAGGTGTCAACAATGCCAGGAAACTAGACCAAGCCCACCCATAGCACCCATCCTAGAGTGGGAAACCCCCAGGGGACCTTGGTCTAGAATCCACATAGATTTCGCCGGGCCCACAAAAGGACACACTTTCTTAATAACCGTAGATGCTTACTCCAACTGGCTGGAGGTAAGCAACATGAGAACAACCACCACGGAAGCTGTCACCAAAGAACTCGCTAAACTCTTCGCAACACACGGCCTCCCAGATGTCCTCGTGTCCGACAACGGGCCCCAATTCACCTCGCTGGAATTCGAAAAATTCCTAGCGGAAAGGGGCATACAACAAGCACTGACAGCCCCGGAGCATCCGGCGGCGAATGGAAGGGCGGAACGGATGGTTCAATTCACAAAAAAAACCATCCAGAAAATAGACCACAGGGAGATCCAAGACAAAATAAATAAATTACACTTCATACAGCACATAACCCCGAACACCACAACAAATAATAGCCCGGCAGAACTGCTAATGTGGAGGAAAATAAGGTCCCCACTCAATAGACTACACCCCACTTACAACCCAGAGAAACCTCCAGACTCCACCAGCAAACACCGAACCTTCGCACCAGGCAATGCCGTCTACACGAAGAACCTAACCGGAGACCCATTATGGGTACCAGCAATCATAACAAAGCAAACAGGCCCACGCTTGTACCAGCTACAAGCAACCGACGGACGAGCATGGAAACGCCACATCGATCAGTTAAGATCAAGGACTACCACAAAAGACACCACCGACACACAACCAAACAAAACCAACCTGCTCAACACAAACCAAGAGGAGAGGGGATACCCCGGGAACCAAAACCCAGAGGAAAGAAACCAGCCATACTCACCTGCAAGCAGCCAGCACGAAATCTCGCCAGAGAGACAGCCAGGCCAGCTCAACCAACCCAAGAAGACCGAGCGGGAGCGGCGAAACCCGCAGCTCAACCAACCCGGGTAGCCCAGGAGGGAGCTGCGAAGAGCGGCCCGGCCAGACAGACCAGGCGGTTCCCACGATGGAGTCAAGAGGAACAGAGACCCCGACTGAACCGGCCGGGATCCAACCTACGACTGACCTGCGCAGGTCCAGTAGGCAAAGACGGAGCCCCGCCTACCTATGGGACTACGCTACGTAGGACCAAACCAAGAGGGGAGGGGTATTCTGTACCTTAATTTGAATTCTTGAAATCCCCGCACTTTGAGTGGCCAAAGCGTGGGGCGATCGGATCGGTTAGGCAAGCCGCGCCAATTGGCTCGCTGAGAATCTCCCGTGATTGGTAGATTAGAATTGCGGGAGATTCAAAGCAGTGCCATTGGCTGCGGCTGCCACGGCTTGGAAATAAAAAGCCGCAAAGTTTTCCGGAGAGTCAGTTCGGTTCCTAACTACAATAAAGAGCTTGATACAAAGTCACTGACTCCTGGCCTCTTTCCAAACGGACACAACATTATCTATTTAACTTCATATCTTATCCCAACTTCTCCTTTTCATTCTAATTATCCAAGTTATTTCTTGCTAATTAAAATGTTATTGCCTTTCATCAACATACAAAACACAGAACATAGAAAACAAAACAAAACCTAAAACATCTTTTCTGAAGGCTGCTTGATCCCGAGTTAAAACTCTTCACACAGACAAAATTCAAACATCATATTCACTTTATATATCCTTCCATATCTTATTACCATTTTCAATATCATTCTTTGTCTGTTCTATTTCCAGCTATCCATTCATCTTTTTTCTTTTAATATACTTCTCCTATACATTAATTGGAGTGATGCCTTTAACTCATTACCCTAACTTAAAAGTACTTCATATAACACTTAATTTATCTTGGGATTTTGTTTAGTACTTTCTAAAATTACACAATAAATTTTATAAGAAAGATTAGAGCCAAAAGACAGACCAAGCCCACCCATAGCACCCATCCTAGAGTTATTGCCACACAGCAATAACTAAAAAACAACCTGTATAACCACTATCCATATCATTTAAAAAGAAAAAAAAAACACCTAATCATATATATTAATACTCATTTATATCTTAAACATTCTACTCTAGATACACATATAAAAACACAATCTTATGTACCTTCCAGAATCCCCGCCCCCCCCCTTTTTCCAATTAGATTCACCCATTGTCTCTAAATTTTTTCTTTAAATCTTGTTTCCCACCATTGAGGCTTCTCCTCCCCCCCTTTCTCTCTTGCTTATTCTTCTCCTTGCCCTTTTTACCCCTTTGTCTCTCCTCCTCCCTTTTCTTACTCCCTTTCCGTTGCTTTCTAACCTTGCATCCACCTTTCCTCTCATTTTTCTCTTTTTTGGTTGTTTTTTCAAACCTTAAAATCCCCTTTTTCTCATCTTCTTTCTCCTCCTTCCCGGAAAGAACCCCTTGTTCATCAAAGATGGCTTCTTCTTCCTCTTCCTCTTTGTCCTAGTCATTCTGCTGCGTAGTCAACTTTTCATAGGTACATAATGCCATTCCTAAAAATTGAAATAGAGTGCCCAAAGTATCTTTTCCATCTTGTTCTTCCTTTTTATATTTTTGATATTCAGTCTTTAATTCATCCACAAGCGATGCTATCATGAAAAGAGAAACTTTTCCCAAAACAACCACCCAAGTATTTTTAATCAAAAATAATTCAAAAAAAGTTCCAAAAATTAACACTTTTTTTCCTTCTTCTACTTCTCTTTCTGGAGTTACTGTTTAATCAAAGAAGTCCAATTACCATATATCTTTCTTTGGGATTCTAGGCAATCTCCTCCTTTTTCAGCTTCTGCTCCAATTTTTTTCCTCTCCCTTCCCACTTACAACAACAATTTTTTTTTTTTAATGATCAGAAATCCATACCTCCAATAAGGGTTTTCCGATTTCTTAAATTATTAAGTCCAATATCCAAAGAATATTTTGTCCCTTGGCTTTAACTTTCAAAATAATTTACCTTCAGTGCCCAAATAAATTTCAAATCTTCATCTGCTGTTTCTATGGGGTGGGAGAGTGAAGAAAAAAAAAAGTTTCCCTTTAACAGCTTTCTCTGCCGCTTTCTGATCTTCTTTGGGATACAATGTATCCTCCAGCAATTCAGACAGTTCAGTTCCAGAGAATTTAAAAGATGTTGATTGACCGGGCTCAGCCAGCACTTTCACTTTTCTTGCTTCCTCCAGCACAATCTTACCTGGTTGCAGGCTTCTTTGTGGTGGCCATTACTGACCGCCGCTCCACCACCTCGGGAAAAAGGGGTTTTTCTGGATGAGGAGGGGGTCTGCGACACCCCCAACCCCCTGTCCGGCTCCCCTCTCTCTTCAGCTGCCTCTACAGGGCAGCCATATCCCCCTGACCCATTTGGATGGGGGGCACCTCGGCGGCAAGCGCAGTAGGAATCACGAACAGTTGCGAATTCCTGCTGCCACCGAAGCCACGCGGAACCAGACAAAAGGGACTAGTGATTTAATGCACCCACTTCCCTCTAGTAAATAGAGATGTTTGTCAGAGTAATTCCTCAGCTGATCTGGCATCTGCACTACCAGTCAATTATGATCAATACATTTCAATTAACCAAATTAATTACTTATTTCACAGTAAGTGTAGGCCAAAACTAAAACAAAAAATAGACCCAAGGCCAGCTGAGTGCAGAAAACATGCTATATTTGACTTTTTAAGCAGCTATCTCTGCATTTTTAGAGATATTTCAGGATTAACAACATGACTTAATACAAAGTACATTGCCTATGTATTATATCACCACCCAGTGCCACAGACACAGCTTTATTTTATTTTATTTTATTTTATTTTATTTTATTTTATTTTATTTTATTTTATTTTATTTTATTTTATTTTATTTTATTTTATTTTATTTTATTTTATTTTATTTTATTTTATTTTATTTATTTTATTTTATTTTATTTTATTTTATTTTATTTTATTTTATTTTATTTTATTTTATTTTATTTTAATATTTATTTTTGTCATTTGCTTAAAAGATAATAGGTAAAAGTAAAAACATAGTTATGAATACATATAAGAAAAATAAAAAAATAAAAGAAACAATAGGACAGAGACGGTAGGCATTTTGGTGTGCTTATGCAGCCCCTCTACAGACCTCTTAGGAAAGGGGTGAGGTCAATAGTACACAGTCTAAGGTTAAAGTTTTGGGGGTTTGGGGAAAAAACCACAGAGTCAGGTAGAGTATTCCAGACATTGACCATTCTGTTGCTGAAGTCATATTTCCTGCAATCAAGTTTGGTGAGGTTAACCCTGAGTTTGTATCTATTGTGTGCTCTTGTGTTGTTATGGTTGAAGCTGAATTATTCATTGACAGATAGGACATTGCCATGGATGGGTTTTATATACTATACTTAGATTGGACCGAAGGTGGCATAATTCAAGGTTTTCTACGTCTAGAATTTCAAATCTGGTGGCATAAGGTATTCTGCAATGAGTAGAGGAGTAGAGAACCCTTCTTGTGAAATATTTCTGGACTTTCTCAAATGTGTTAATATCAGATATGTAATGTTGGTCCCAGACTGATGAGCTGTATTCGAGTATTGGTCCAGCAAATGTTTTGTATGCTTTAGTTATGAGTGTAATATTACCAGGGAGAAAGCTACATAAGATTAGGTTAACAACTCTTATCACCTTTTTGGCTATGTAGTTACAGTGGGCTCTAGCGCTTAGATCATTAGAGATGAGTACTCCAAGATTCTTGACAGAGTTTGGATCATCAACAAGGTCTTGACAAGTGTCAGCCTGTGTTTTATTTTCTGATTTTTTTTTGCCAATGTGCAGGACAGAGCATTTATTTGTTGAGATTTGAAGTTGTCATTTGTTTTACCATTCTGATCCATAGTCAAGGTCTTTTTGAAGGGTAGCAGTATTGTCTGTGGTGTTGAATAGCTTTACATCATCAGCGAAGAGAACACAGTTGCTCTTGATATGATCACAGAGGTCATTTATGTAGAGTATGAAAAGAGTTGGTCCTAGAACACTGCCTTGGGGGACACCACTGTTGACAGGTACAGAATTTGATAGGATGCTCCCAATGTTGACCATTTGTTGTCTGTTTGACAGGAATGCTTCTATCCAGTTATGCAGGTGTCCAGAGATAAACCATAAGGTTTTGGTTTTAGGAGTAGTTTGTCGTGTACCACTGAATCAAAGGCTTTACAGAAGTCTATGTAGATTGAGTCTATTGCTTTGCCCTGATCAAGTTGTGTAGTCCATATGTTTTTGCAGTGTAAGAGTTGCAGATTACATGATAGTTTTTTCCTGAAACCAAATTGTTTATTAGAGTAGGTTGTTTGTTTTTAAGTGGAGGATGATGGATTGGTTAATAATTGATTCCATGACTTTACAGGTGATGCAGCATAAGGAGATTGGTCTGTAATTTTCAACTAGGCTGAGGTCTCCCCTTTTGAAGATGGGGATGACCGTGGCTTGTGACCATAGTTTTGGCAAGGAGCTGGTCCTGAAAGAAAAAAACCTCAAAGATTATGCTTAGAGGTTTTGCTATGGCACTGGATAGCTTTTTTAAGAAGTAGGCACATATTTCGTCTGGTCCAATTGATAGAGATGGTTTTAGATTGCATAGTGCTTTTTCAACATTGTCTTCTGTAAAATCAATATGTATTAGATCATTGTAGTTGTCTGTGGTTCGACTGGGAAATACTGGGCATGATCCATTGCTGTTTACAAATACTGAGCCAAAGAATGTGTTAAAGATGTTGGCTTTAATAGTGTCATTGTTGCAGTCTTTACCATTAGGTCCTTTCAGGGGTGGGGTTGACCTTGAGTCTTTTAGTTTGTTGTTTACAAAATTGTACAAAGCGCGGGTGGAATTGGTGCGTAGAAGGTTTTCTTCTTGTTTAATGTGATAATTGGTGTATTCAGTCTTTATCTGGCGGCATAATTTTTTGTATCGGCTTTTGAAGTTGGCAACGTGACCAGATTTCTTTTTCTGCCAAAGTGATTTCTTTTTGGATTGAAGCTTCCTTATTGTTTTGGGTAATTGTTGTTGTTTTTTTTCTGGTTTTGGGAGTTGTTAATGGTACATATAGTTTGATGACTATTTTGACTTCAAGTAAAAATATGTTGTAATGGTCTTCAACAGTATTGCATCCAGTGAATAGAAATTGCCAATCAAGGGATCAGAGATTGTTGTTTATAAGATCATAGTTGCCTTTTTTGAAGTTATAATTAGGGATTCCGTCATTGTGATGATTTTTGTGTGGACTTATGTTGAGACAAAAGTCTATCATGTTGTGGTCACTGTTGGAAAAGGGGTCTTAAATTTGTATTCCATAAATTGAATTCAAACTATTGCAGAGGAGATCGAGGCAGTTGTTAAGTTAGTGTTGTTGGTTACTAGTTGTATTAGTCCCAAATTTGTTACTGCATTGTAGAAGGTTGCTTGTCTGGGTTCAGTTGTACATTAAGGGTCCAGTTAATATGAGGTAGATTGAAGTCACCAAGAAAGATAAAAGTGTGTGGGCAGGATGCTGCTCATGTTAGTAGTGTATTTTGCTTGTTTGCATGTTTGATGTCATAATCAGGGGCTCTGTAACATAGTAAGAACCAAAATGTGATATTTAGGGACAGTTCACAGGCGATGGTCTCAGGAATAGTAAGCTCCTGGGTAACTTGGATGTTTTTTAGATGTAGGGACTTTTTACAGAAAATAGCAACACCACCTCCTCTACGAATTTCAAGATCTGATCGGTAAACATGATAGTCTATTATTGTGGTTATGGAGTCAGGAAGAGATGCATTGAGCCATGTTTCACAGACAAATATAATGTCGAATTTAGCCATATTTAGGAAGAGGAGAAATTCAGGTATTTTATTTACCAGGCTTCTTGCATTGAGTAGCTTGCATTTAAGGCCAGTTGTGGTTGGAATAGAGGTAGTTAGGGGCTTGTGTGCCTAGTTTTGAGTGATGTTGGATTGGATGGGGTGGGGTTTTCTTCCTTCTGTAGAGAAAGGTGGGAAAGAACTAAGCTTACAAAAACCAGGAGAGCATTTTTTTTTAAAAAAAATAGTAAATTGATTGAATGTCTTTCCAATATTCTGCAAATATTCTCATCTTATATTGTAATGTATGATGTAAAACAACACTAGACTATTTGCACAATACTTTTGAGAGAAAGAAAACTTCTTTCAGGAATCCAAGTCCTAAATAAAAGTAATTCAAATTTTTAAATATAGATGTGGCTTTTTATAGTTTTATATAAGCTAAAGTATATGCATACATGTTAGGCATTTTATTCACCAACTTTATTTTAACAGCTTATGTTGTCCACTTCTTATGAACATGCTCTTATGTTCAGTTATCAAATTCCTTGGGAAAGAGAACAAAGCATTTGGCACACCTAATAAAACCAAGAACTCTTTTATCACACTTTGCAATTGCACTTAGACTTATATACCACTTCACAGTACTTTACAGCCCTCTCTAAGCAGTTTATAGAGTCAGCATATTGCCGCCAACAATCTGGATCCTTTATTACCAGGAACTATGAATAAGATAAAAGATAGAACACAAGTAGAACCAGAGGGATACAACAGCGTTAACTACCGGTTTGGGATTTACACACTTCCCTGCCCGCTGTGAGCCACGCACATGTTAATCATCATTAGCCCGCTGTGTGCCGAGAAGCAGCATTTGAAACAGCCCTCTTTTCTTGTTTTTTTTAACTGCAGCTGTGCCTCGTTTGGCAGCTGAAGTTGAAAAAATCAGGAAATAAAGATCAGGTAAGAGCCCAGGTGGGTGGGTGGGCAAAAACATCAGCAGACATAGAACCAGTTCTATGTCCGCTGCTCTTCAGAGCAACCAGTTCTGCAGAGGTGGACAGAACCGGTAGAAACCTATTCCTGAATAGAACTCTCGGATAGTTAGGGTAAACCTTTCGCCTGAGCTGCAAACTTTGGGACAAGCACCAGATAGTTGAAAATAAATTTTGCTATACTGTGTATTTTCCAATTTACATGCAAATCTATCAATCATCTATTCATTATCTATCTTTTGAAGCTACTTTTTAAATTTTTTTCTCCAAGTCTGACAAATAACTATGATGATTAAAAAAACCCAACTAATATTTATTTACACCTTTGGAACATTTCAATTCCTGATAAAACATATCAACAGTAAAAAAGATAACTCAATCCTCATGAGCACACCAGTCAATTTTTTTTTTTTTGCTAGCACTAATATTCAAAACAGATGTCTAAATATATACTCTTTACCAAAACAAAATAATTTGAGAGCTAGTTTGTAAAGAAGAGTCTGAATGATAGGCAGAAGATCAATCAGTATAGCTTTCTTCTTCCTTATCTGGCCAGTCAAACAAAAGCTTTATGTGTTATTTTTCTACCCATCAGACAAGTTGCTAAAGCTACTTTGCTTCAGAAACAATAGCAGCTGCTACCATTGGTGCCCCTAGCAGAATTGAGAGACTCCTCTTCAGCCAAAAGGCATCAATAGACTTTTTCAGATTATTAAAAGAATTTGCAGCTGTACGGAATTTATAGTCAGGTTCTTCTGACTCTGGGAGATTAATACCAAGCTCCTAATCCAATTTTCTGCAGATATTTCATCTCATGTGAAATTTCCTAAATACAATTGTACAGAAGAGGGCTTTAACTTGTATTTTTTGAAAGTCTTCATAGAATTGGATTTCAAAAAAATCATCCATCATCAATAATTCTATTTCCATCCCAAATTCAAATACAATGTAAACACTCAGTCGATTTTTTCAGAGCCATCATAAGTTCAAACAGATGTTGAACAAATGATCATAAGTTGAGGACAACCTCTAAATTCTTCTTGGGATTTAAAACCTATGCAAAGATGCTGAGTCTTTCCCAGAAATGGCATATCAGGTGCCCTGGAACAGGATCATAGGCATTTGTCAGCTAAATGTTTTATTCTACCAACCAGCATGTTAGCACCATTGCCTTGTAATAGTGCTTCAATTATACCTTTTCAATTGAGAGCAGTGAGGCTGAATTAAGCCTGAGATGCATGCCAATGTAATGAGGTTTTTTTGTTTCACTTTCAGGGCTGAATTTCAGCTCCCCTTATGTTCCATTAAGTTTAAGATCCAATTGCTAGATGTCTTTTTTAGACTTCATTAAAAAGTACATTTTGAATGAAGGTCATTTGGAATGTTACCAAATGGATGTCCCTGTGAAGTAAATAAGGTCTGTGTATGCATGCATGTATGTATGATAATATGTGCCTAAAAATAAAACAAATTTTCTTTAAAGTTTTTTGAAAAATTATCTTGTGTAATCAGGCAACTTTGACCTATGAGTGGATATATGCAATTTTTAAATTTATTTCAAAATTATCAAAGTTTGTTGCAGAAATCACATTCGGAAAGCACACACAGATAAATGATTCAGCAGTATTCAGTAATTTCTTTACATATATAATAACACATAAAGTAAATTTACAACGCCAACAGTAGATTCTTCCAAAGTGGTAGCAGTTACAGGCAAAAACACAAGCAGAGGAGAAAACAGTTTCAGTTATGATGCAGAATTTCAGGCTAATTTGCAGCTTCAGAGTGCAGTGCTTAATACAGAGCCATGCCCAGACTCCTTCCAATTTCAGTTTCCAAACAGTCCTCATTGGCTGACTTAGTTGCGATTCATTGGCTGACCTTGTTACCATGCTTCTGCCAGTTCATGAATATTCTGACAATATGTGCCTTCCTTTAAATCCAGATTTTCCCCAGATTTTTTTCTTTTGATTTCTAAAATGGATGTAGAAGATGACAAGACTGAGCCCAAGGGAGGAATAAAATTTATTTATTTTTATTTGGTTTGGTTTGTCAATTGTTTGCAAGATAATAGGTATAAGTAAAAACATAGTTATGAATACATGGATACATATAAGAAAAATAAAAGAAACAATAGGACAGGGACGGTAGGCAGGTTGGTGCGTCATCAGTCACCTGCAAGAAATCTAAGTCCAGCCCACCTTGAATGCCTCTCTTATCTTTCCCGCATTTCCCTTAGCAATCAGTTGGTCAGATTCTTGTAGAGAGTTTAAGCTTGCAATAAATCTTTATACTTGGTTGAACAGCCTGAATTTCCTGATTTCCCAGGACTTGACAATATATGTGCCATCCTTTAAATCCAAATTTTTTCCCCCAGGGCAGTTTACAACAGAATAGAATAACATCCAATTCTATAAAATAATTAAAAAGTGGAGTAAGTCTATTATGTTTGGAGCATGGGCGAGAAAGAATGGAGACAAGCCTCGGGAACGGTGAACTTCAGCTCTTTATTTACATAGTGACTTCTCAACTCAATGGCAGTTATAACCCTCCTTATATAGGCAACCCCAATAACTATTATCCAATAACAATCGAGGAGCGCCAACTCCCTTAACCAATAGGAACTCTCTGTTAATGGCCAATCGGATTCCCCGGAACGGGCCAATCCGATCCTGCCATTAACAGCCAATCAGAAGTGCAGGGCCAGAACCCTGCACTTTACTCCAAGCTCAAGTTCTCTTTATTAAACGTTATGCATTCACAACACCCCTTCCCCCTGGCTTCTGTTTGCAGGGTGCAGTTACATAGTCCTTTAGGTAGGACAGTTGCTTTATGAGTCTTTTTGATTTTCGCTGTGTCATTTGGCTGCAATCACACTGAGGTAGATCGTTGTTTGGCAATGGGGTCGCCTCTGGTTCAGAGTTCATTTCTTCGTCGTTGCCATTATTCTCGGTAATTCCCTGAGGTGCATCTGTTTCCCTCTCTGGTTCCACTTCCTGTGTCTCTATTACACCGTCGTTCCCTTCGAACGGGTTTTCTTCTACTTGGAATTCATCTTCTTTCATATCTCCCCTCCCCTCAATTTGGTCATAAGAGAGATCAGGAATGCCCGATGGGAGCCGCGATCGTAATTGATCGATATGGCATTTCCATAGTCTATTGTCAAGGCATTGTACAAGGTAGGATCTCGGGCCAGTTACACGAACTACTGTCACCTCCACCCACAGCGGATTGCCCGATAGGTTTTTAGCATATACCAAATTGCCTACCTGGAAGGCACAACAGTGGCCGCTGAATCCTAATGGTTTTTCCAGTTCATAAGCTGGATGTAACCGGTCGAGGTGGGAACGGAGTTTTTGTCCCATTAGCAGTTCGGCGGGAGTTTTGTTGGTGACGCTATGAGGTGTGATGTGTTGTAGAAAAAGGATTCGATTGATCTTGTCGTCAATGTTATTGTAGTCTACCTTCTGCAAGGTTTTCTTAACAAATTGGACCATGCGCTCTGCTTTGCCATTGGTCACAGGGTGTGCAGGCGAGGTGAGCGCATGTCAGATGCTGCGGTCAGCCTGGTACTGCTCGAATGACAGCGCTGTAAATTGGGGCCCGTTGTCAGATACCAGGACATCTGGTAATCCGTGGGGTGCAAATAGTCTTTCCAAGTTTTTGATAACCGCTTCAGTGGTTGTGTTCATCATGCGGTGAATCTCGAGCCAATTCGAGTAGGTGTCGACGGTTAGCAGAAAGGTGTGGCCTTTGGTCGGCCCCGCAAAGTCCAAGTGAATACGGGACCAGGGTCCCCGTGGTGTCTCCCATTCGGTAGGCATGGCTTTAGGTGGGGCGTTGCTCACTTCCTGTCATTTATGACAAGCTTTAACCCAATTTTCAATTTGCTTGTCGATGCCCGGCCACCATGCATAGCTTCATGCAAGGACTTTCATTCGCACGATACCGGGGTGGCCATCGTGCAAGGTTCTCAGCAGTGCTTTTTGGAGTCGTTCTGGGATAACGACTATCGCCCCAGATAACACAGCCTTTTTGAGAGAACAACTCCGTTTGTCGAGTCTTAAATGGTGTGAAGTCATCTGATAATTGGTCCAATGGCCATCCGCGTTCTACCCAGCCTAAAACTCACACTAAGGTGGGGTCACGTTTGGTTTCTCTCGTGATATCTCGGGCAGTCAATGGCAGCGAGTTGAGTGTTTCAATTTGCAACGTGGTTACCATTGGTGCAGGATCGTCGAGAGTCTCCGGAAGCGGTGCTCGGCTCAATGCGTCGGCGTGGGGAATGGCTTTCCTGGGTGGTATTGCAGCCGATAATTATAAGCAGCCAAGAATTCTGACCAGCGAGTCATCCTGGGGGATAATATGTAGGGAGTCAGATTATCTCCAGCTATTATCCCCAATAACGGTTTGTGGTCAGTCACGATAGTAAAAGCCCGGCCATACACGTACTTATGGAATTTTTTAACGGCCGATACAATTGCGAGGGCTTCTTTATCGATTTGGCCATAATTTCGCTCAGTTTTTGAAAGTGTCTTTGAAAAATATGCAACAGGGGCTTCGTTACCATTAGGCAGTACATGGCTCAGAATGGCGCCCACTCCGAAAGGCGAAGCATCACATGTGATATTTAACGGCAAAGTCTCATTGTATTGCATGAGTACACAGAGTCAGAAGTCAGTAGTTTTTTCACATTACGGAACACCTGTTCTTCTCTATGACCCCATAACCAGTTTGCTTTCTTGTCTAACAACCGATGTAATGGTTCAGCGACCGTTGCTTTATGCGGTAGATATACATTATAAAAGTTGAGGAGGCCTAGGAATGCCTGGAGATCGGCCTTGTTCCGAGGCCTGGGAGTGTTTTTTATTGCTCTTAGTTTACTGTCGGTAGGGTGAATACCCTGACTGTCAATTAGGTACCCTAAAAACTCAACACTATCTGTACACAATTTACACTTATTCTTTTTTACCTTAAGACCGGCGTCTTGGAATTTTTGTAGGACTAACTTTAAACGATCCCACAAGATTTTTTTTGTAGGTGCAGCAATTAATACATCATCAAAGTAGGGGACCACACCTTTAATCCCTTGTAGTAGCCTCTCCATCAGGCTCTGAAAAATCCCTGGGGCTTCACTGACTCTGAATTGGAGCCGGGGGCATTTAAAGGCACCTCAGTGCGTCACAATCGTTTGTGCCTGTGCCGTCTTTTCATCAACAGGTAGTTGCTGATATGCCTGAGCTAAGTCTAATTTATCAAAGACTTTTCCGCCCCCCAGGGAGTGGAGGAGATGCTGTACCACCGGCACCGGATATGCATTCTGCTGTAGGGCGTGGTTCAGGGTGGCCTGGTAGTCCCCACAAATTCGGATCGACCCGTCTAGCTTAATGGGTGTTACGATTGGGGTTTCCCAGGGAGAGTGATCGGTAGGTTCTAGCACCCCCTGAGCTATTAGTTTGTCGAGTTGTTTGTTGATTTTCAGCTTTAAGGCAAATGGAACTCGATGGGGCTTAAGGAGGATGGGAGCTATCTTTGGATCAAGGCTGAAATTGGGGTCCCCTTGTACTCGCCTAAACTTTCCGCGAAGACGTCCTTGAACTCATGGATGAGGTCCTCCTCCCAGTCACTTCCTCTGATTCGGTTTATGCCTGCCACTTCAATGCCAAGTGGCGTGAACCATTGGAGACCTAGCAGACTAGGCCGATCTTTGTCGATCACAGTTAGCAGTAAGTACGCTGTGTGCTTCTTGAAGGAGACCCGGACTCGGCAGGAACCAACGATGGAGATTCGATTCCCTTGATAGTCCTTAAGAATAAGTTTTTGGAAACGGAGGTCTTGGCGCTGAATTGTGGGGATGAGTTGCTTGAGGGTCTTCCAGGACACCATTGAGAGGGACGATCCTGAGTCGACTTCCATGTGGCAAGGCTGGTTCTCGATGGCTACTGTGATTCAGATTTTCTTGGCATCCAAGGCAGAGGCGTGACTGATAGTGATAGAATGATATGCCTCTTCTTGCTGTAAAGCTCGGTTTCTGTAGGAGTGGCTTTCTGGTTCTCGCCTTACAGGACGGTTTCCTGTCGATTGGCGATAGTTAGCCCCTTTTGAGGCCTGGCCGGGTCCTTGTAAACTTTGGCAGACCCGTCCGATGTGGCCTCTCTTCCCGTACTCATGGCAGAGCACGTCGTGGAATTTGCATTCGGACCTGGCATGGTTGGCTCCACAGCCAGTGCAAAGGCGTACGGACTTCGGGTGGTGGTCCCGGTCAGACCGCAGTCGATGGACCTCTTCTTCGTCACTATCTGATGACGAAGAGAGGTCCTCGTGGTGCGTCGTTGAAAGCTGCCCTTCTGACTTGGATAAAATTTCGCTTGTCAGTTGGTGTACCGGAGCGCGGTTACAGCGTAATTGTGCAGCTGACTTCCTGGTTGCTTCTGCTGCAGTAGCATCAGCGATGGCATTGGCAAGGCTGATGTCGCCTTTCACCATCAGTTTGCTCTGCACGCCTGGTGCATCTAATCCCAGAACTATTCGATCTCTCAGTGCCTCTTCCAAATCGGCGAATCCGCAGAGGCCTCCCAGATTTCGGAGGTCTGCTATGAAGTCAGCGACGCTTTCACCTTTTTGCTGGTTTCTCTGATAGAACTCATGCCATCTCACGAGCGTAGGCACGGTCGGTGTGTAGTGATCTCTTAGTAGAGGTTCGAGGTCGTCCCAATCCATTGCCTTCACTTCTCTAGGTTTTGCTAGTGCTTTAGCCATCTTAAATACAGTTGGACCGCAATGAGTTAGGAACACCACCCGTTTCTTCCCAGCTGTGGTGTCCTTTAAGTTGTTAGTTTCTAAGAATATTTGGAAGCGATCCATGTCGGACTCCCAGTCTTCCTGCACTGGATCGAACGGAGCGGGTGGTACGACGACGCCGGACATGGTTCCGTTGTGTAGCGCCGTCAGCCACGTGCTCAGTGTTTCTTCTTGGTTCCGTCGGTTCAGACGTCTCCAAATCCCATCCTCGTCACCAGTGTTATGTTTAGAGCATGGGCAAGAAAGAATGTAGACAAGCCTCAGGAACGGTGAACTTCAGCTCTTTATTTACATAGTGACTTCTCAACTCAATGGCAGTTATAACCCTCCTTATATAGGCAACCCCAATAACTATTAACCAATAACAATTGAGGAGCACTAGCTCCCTTAACCAATAGGAACTCTCTGTTAATGGCCAATCGGATTCCCCGGAACGGGCCAATCCGATCCTGCCGTTAACAGCCAATCAGAAGTGCAGGGCCAGAACCCTGCACTTTACTCCAAGCTCAAGTTCTCTTTATTAAACCTTATGCATTCACAACAAAGTCAAAATAACTAAAATGCTTAACATTAAAACAATTATGTGGCCCAGGCCATTCATTAAAATGCCTGCAATACCTGATAGAATCACGATAACAAAGGCCATGAAAGTTTAGTTAAAAAGGTGCTAAAAAGGCAATAAAATGGTGTCAATCTTAGTTTACTGAGGAAGAAATTTAGCTTAGGGACCAATTTAGCCCTTGTACAGGAATGTTATCTAACTGTAAGAAGTACCTTGAAGGAGCTTTTTGTTATGTTTTGTCTTAGTTGCATCTCCTGTGATTAATATTTTATGCTACATTAAATACAATATTCAGTTTTTACAATTGCTGCCAAGCATACAGCTAAAGGAACAGGGTAGATCAAGAAATTAAGCAGCATTAGTGGGAACACTGGGGTTTGACAGCACAGAAAGAAAATACTAAAAAGATAGGGAAGGGCCATCAGAAATATTGGTATTAGCAAAGGGAACAGGGGTATCTCAATGACAATCACTAGATTTAAAATGGTGGACGCAACTTGGTCAAAATATTGATCCTAGCAAGCATGTAAAAAGAGAGAAGGATAAAATTGCAAGGTCATGTCCACCATTATGAAGCCAAGGACCATTGCTACATAAAGTCCTTAGAAAAAAGACACAAAGAAGATGGGGAATATATCCAATATTTAAAAAATCAGTATATATAACACCCAGTCATTATATACATTTTGGAAATGTAAATATCATCAGCATAAATATTCATTTCATCTGGTTTAGTATCTCAAACAATAATTTATCAATGTACTGTATAGAGTTTTTCCATTGATTTCTGCTGATTGATGAAATATCACTCATCATCATATTTGCATGGAAATATTAAACAGAAAATAGGCTGATAATCAATCTATGTTGCAGACCAGTGCTTGCCTGGGTGTTTTGTAGGTTCCTATATGTTTTGCTTAAGGACTATGTAGACATATATAATCCTCTAAAGTAGGTTGTACATTGAGATTCCCAATCATCCAGGTCATGGTTGTCCCAAAGTTGTTTTTTTAAGGCAACTGGACTTTATTTTTTTTCCTTTGAAAACACTTTTCATCCAAAAAGCTTTTTCAGTTATAACTAATGAGTTCTTTTAAAGCAGATCATTTTTTTCTGCCCTCCAACCCAAAATATTGTTTCAAATCAAACCCCTAAAAAGCAGTTTAAGCCAAATTTTAAAAATTGGTTCCCTTTGTAATTCATTCACTGAAAATAATAATACCACTGGCTTTTGCATGACATCAAATGTGCATAATACAAGCATAATATACTATGTCCAAGATTGGCCTAAAGTCAGGGGCAACCATCTTTCTGGGTAAGTGTTAAGTTCTGCGCATGGGTGCAAGGATGGAGACGAGTCGGTGAACAGTGAACTTCAAACTCTTTATTAACATGGTGTAACAGCTCAGCTCTATGGCCACAATGGCCCCTTTATATAGGCAAGCTCTTGAGTACTTAGCCAATGAAAACACAGGAAGCGCTAGCTCCATTAACCAATGGGAGAGGCTCGTTAATAGCCAATTAGATTCTCCTGAACGGACCAATCCGATGTCGCTATTATCGACCAATCAGAAGTGCAGGGCCAGAACCCTGCACTTTACTTTAAGCTTTTAATAATATTTATTCAAGCACTTTTATTAATTCACAACACCCCTTCCCCCCGGGTTCCGTTTAAGGGGTGCGATAACATAGTCTTTGAGGTAGGCAGGTTGTTTTGATTGTCTATTTGATTTACGTTGTCCTCCCGGTATTTGGCTATTGTCTTGTTGGGATAGGACGTTATCCAGTGAAAGAGGTGCCTCCGGTTCTGTATCTAAAATTTCGTTGCCACTAATGTCCTCAGTATCTCCTTCAGGCGAGCTCACCCCTATCCCCTATCCTTCTTCATGTGTTGCCTCTGAGCGGTCATCTCTTCCGTTTGTGCTTTCCGCCGTTTCAAATTCAGCCTTCTCAGCGTCTCCTCCCCCCTCAGTTTAGAAATCAGGGGACTCGGAGATCCCCGACTGCAGCCTTGAACGCAGCTGATCAATATGGTGCTTCCATATTCTATCATCGCGACATTTCACTCGGTACGATCTGGGCCCAGTTATTTGGATTACAGTTGCCTCGACCCACAACGGATCGCCCGAAAAGTTTCTAGCGAAAAGCAAGTCACCTACCTGGAAGCTACAGCATTTCCCGCTGGATCCGTGTGGTTTTTCAGGTTCATATGATGGGTATAGACGGTCGAGGTGGGAGCGGAGCTTCCGCCCCATCAATAACTCGGCCGGAGTTTTGTTGGTGATGCTGTGTGGAGTGATATGCTGCAAAAGGAGTATCCGGTTAATCTTGTCTTCGATATCGCCATAGTCCATTTTATGCAAGTTTTTTTTGACAAATTGTACCATGCGCTCGGCCCTATCATTGGCTGCAGGATGCGCCGGTGAAGTTAGCGCATGGCGAATACCGCGGTCTGCCAGGTACTGTTCAAAAGACAGTGCGGTAAATTGGGGCCCGTTGTTGGATACCAGAACGTCTGGTAATCTGTGTGTTGCAAATAATCTGTCTAATTTCCTGATGACTGATTCGGGTGTTGTATTTCTCATTTCATGGATTTCAAGCCAGTTCGAGTAGGCATCCACTGTTAATAAAAATGTATGTCCTTTGGTAGGTCCCACAAAGTCCAAATAAATATGGGACCATGGTCCCCTCGGTGTTTCCCATTCTGTCGGGGTTGCTTTCAGTGGGGCATTGCTAACTTCCTGGCATTTGTGACAACCCTTTACCCAGGCTTTGATCTGCTTGTCGATACCTGGCCACCATGCGTAGCTTCATGCGAGGGCTTTCATGCGCACGATACCGGGGTGGCCATCGTGCAAGATTCTCAGTACTGCTCGCTGTAACCGCTCTTGGACCACGACTCTATCTCCCCAGATAATGCAGCCCTTCTGGGAAAACAGTTCTGTTTGTCGATTTTTGAAGGGGATGTAGTCGTCAGGTATTTGGTCCAATGGCCATCCGCACTCGACCCAGCTGAGGACTCGTGCCAAAATGGGGTCATGTTTTGTTTCAATTGCGATATCTCGGGCTGTCAGTGGCAGTGTTTGAAGTGTCTCGATCTGCAGTGTTGTGATGGTCGGAGCAGGGTCATTAACGGTTTCTGGAAGTAGTGTACGGCTCAATGCTTCGGCGTGGGGAATGGCCTTCCCCGGGCGGTGTTGCAACTTATAATTATATGCAGCCAAGAATTCTGACCAGTGAGTCATTCTGGGAGATAATATATAAGGGGTTGGCCTATCTCCCGTTATTATTCCCAGCAAAGGTTTGTGGTCAGTCACTATAGTAAAGGCTCAGCCATACACATATTCATGAAATCTCTTAATAGCAGATACAATAGCAAGGGCCTCTTTATCGATCTGACTGTAATTGCGTTCTGCTTTCAATAATGTCTTTGAAAAATAGGCAACAGGGGCTTCACTACCATTTGGTAAAATGTGGTTCAAAATGGTGCCCACTCCGAATGGTGATGCATCACACGTAATCGTTAAAGGCAAAGTCTCGTTATACTGCATCAAAACAGCATCAGAAGTCAATAAATTTTTTACTTGTTGAAACGCCTGTTCTTCTCTGTGTCCCCATACCCAGGTTGCTTTTTTGTCCAACAAACGATGTAGGGGTTCTGCTACAGTTGCTTTGTGAGGCAGGAAAACATTTTTAAAAATTGATAAGGCCTAGAAAAGCCTGGAGGTCGACCTTATTGCGGGGTTTTGGGGCATTTTTAATTGCCCTAAGCTTGCTATCGGTGGGGTGAATGCCTTGTTTATCAATTAAGTACTTTAAAAATTCTACTCGATCCGTACATAGTTGACACTTGTTTTTTTTAACTTTGAGACCCGAGTCTTTAAATCTCTGGAGAACCAACCCCAGGTGCTCCCTTATTATTTCTCGAGCCAGGGCAGCAATTAACACGTCATCAAAGTATGGGACAACACCTTTTATCCCTTGTAATAGTCTTTCCATCAAGCTTTGAAAGATTCCCGGGGCCACGCTTACTCCGAATTGGAGTCGGTTACATTTAAATGCACCTCGGTGCGTAACGATCGTTTGGGCCTCTGCCGTTTTTTTTGTCTACAGGCAGTTGTTGGTATGCCTGGGGTAAGTCTAGTTTAACGAAGACTTTTCCGCCCCCCAGGGAATGGAGGAGGTGTTTCACCACCGGTACCAGGTAAGCGTTTTGTTGAAGGGCGTGGTTCAGGGTGGCTCGGTAGTCCCCACAAATTCTTATCGATCCATCCGGCTTGATGGGTGTCACGATTGGGGTTTCCCAGGGAGAGTGGTCAGTTGGTTCTAACACACCGTGGGCTATTAATTTATCAAGCTGCTAGTCAATCTTTGGTTTAAGGGCAAATGGAACTTGACGAGGCTTAAGGCGGATGGGAGCTATTTCGGAGTTGAGGTTAAATGATATTGGGGTCCTCTTGTACTCACCTAGTTTTTCTGCAAAGACGTCCTGGAATTTTTGGACAAGATCCTCTTCCCAGTCGTTGCTGCAGGTTCGGTAAATGCCGGCTACCTCAATTCCGAGTGGAGCGAACCATTGGAGGCCTAACAAGCTAGGCCGATCCCTGTCAACTACAGTCAGGGGTAGGAATGCTGTACAATTCTTAAACGAGACACGGACTTGGCTGGATCCAATGACTGGAATTCGATTCCCTTTGTTAAGCCTGTGTTCCCCAACCAGGGTTAAGGAGACAAGCTAAACAGAATGTGCAGTGTTAGTCAAATAGGCACACAGATAAACGTGTGAGATAAGTTTGTATGTTAGTTAACATAGAGTAAAAATAACAGATATGCTTGTGCTATCAAAAATATAGTTTATTCCATTTAGAGTTTATAGCATAGTCAAAATAACAGTCCATTAGTCATGTATCATTTTAGTCAGTCCATTCAAGGATATTCAATTTACAAAGTCCGTGTAGAATATCCAATGTCAGTTCACTTACAAATAAATCAGTTCTTTCTCTCTCCCTTTCCAGTAGGAGAAAAATGCAGTCTTCATTCATCCAGTAATTAGGGATCATCAAGCCAGAGAGAGAAGCTGCGGTACCTTGCTTCTTTTATGGTGCTTTTACAACCACTCCCTTAATTACATTCCTACAGTTAAAGTTGCAGACACTTTAACTAATAAACCATGATAACATAATAGTTTTTTTTTCTTTTATAACCTCACATTCCATCTCCATACTCACAAAAGGATTCATCACAACACATACTTATTAAATGTTCTCCTGGAACCTGCTGGACATTCCAATGCAGAATTTTCTCTCTTTTTTTAAATACCAAAAATTGTCAAACTTTTAAGAGGAAGCGGTAAGAATATGCTGTGTAGATGAGTCATTCCAAACATGGAGCACACAAAGACAAAGATAATTATCCATTCCAAAGTGTAAAATGATTGTATTTTTAGAAGAAGGTTGCAATGTTAGAAGTTATTATGCAAATATAAGAAGATCTGGTGACAAGTCTCCCTGTTACAGAAAAATGTCTAGAAGATGTAGACCCAAGCACGTGAAAAGCAATGATCAGATCTGAAGGCAGTTTCCTTTGGGCTTTGTACCAAACTTGTTTTTCAAAGGCAAGGAGGGATAGAAAGTGGAACAGGGCAGATGGAAGTGTTGATTTATTACTTTTGTCAGCCTTTCTTCTTTTGGAAAATAGGAAGATCCTGTATAAGTTAGCTCTTTGCTTCTTTCTCATATGCAAATTATGATGCTCAAACAATACTTTGTATAAAGTCACAAAAGTGAAACCCATGAAATTAATCAAGAGAGGATGTATGAAAATGTTCCTTTTAAATTCCTCTTCAGTCACTGACTTGTCCAAATATATATGAGGAAGATCACTTGTAAAATTTACTGTAGTCAAAATTCAAGAAATGCTTGGTAAAATGACTCCCATCTTCAGGAGGGTGGGAAAAATACTTTAAGAAACATACATTCAGTCCATCTAGAATATTCGGGTTAGACTTTAATTCAACTCATTTCTGTATTCAATTCAATTCACTTCCTATGCAGAAGGCTTAAACTAGGTAAAAATGGGTCACATGTAGTAATCTTGAGTTTTCTCTCCAGCATTCACACAGATATATATTTATATATAGATATTTATGTAAAGATATTTCACATGAGCTGATTATGATGGGCGTACAAATCAGTTTCAATATGTTAGTTTAATCTGATTGGATTAAACTGCTTCATGCCTTGATTCAATATTTTGATGCAACTTTTTTTTTCAGTTTTCCAAGACTTCTGTTACAATTTTACTATTTGATTCAGTTTTTCAGTTCAATTCAAGAAATTAATTCAGTAGAAAGTTTCAGATATATTAGCTTTGAGTGTAATTTCTGAAGCAAAATTTTGTGTTCTAATTACATATAATCCAGGCTTATTAGCCCTGAATTCTGACCTTCCAAATTAAACTCCAAGATAGTTGATTCTCTTAATCAGCTTAATTCATAGAAGGTGGGTTAAGAAAATAATGATAATTGAATAATTGTTTAAGGTTCTAGCTTTAGATTATTCAGCATACAACAAAGCCTCACATTTTCCCATCTTCCAAACTGTCTCTAATGTGAGAACATACTAAATTTAAGAGAAATATGTCTTCTCACCTGATCACCTCAGTCTTATTTCTTGCCAAATCTATTTAATAATGAAGAATGGCCAAATGGTCTTTATATTTTGTGAATTTTTTTTCCATATACCTCCCCAAACTGGAGATTGATAATCTGGGGGTGGGATGTTGCTCCATTAATGCTTCTCCACTTAGAAATATAAGTTTCAGTAATCTTATTTTAATTACTTAGGCAATAATGCCAACTACCCCATATACAATTCATACAATGTATTGTACCACTAAGATACCAATAATAATAATATCAATCATTACTATTAATATATGTTATAAATAATTATTTAATAATGATAAATATGAAATAAAGTTGTGTAGATCACTTATTATGTTTTTCCTTTGTCATAAAAAACTGCTGGTGACCTTTTACTGCTGCACCATAGAGAGTATCTTAACTTACGGCACCTGTATATGGTTTGCCAATTGCACAGTGGCAGATAGAACAGCATTCCAGAGGGTTAACATCATTGCCCAGAAGATCATTGGTTGCCCTCTCCCCTCTTTGGAAGAGCTTTATAGCTCCCGCTGCTTTAAGAAAGTTCAAATCATTCTCAAGATCCATCTCATCCTGGACTCCCTTTTTTTTTAAACTATTACTATATGACAGGATAATAAAACAAGGACCAATAGGCTGAAGAGCAGCTTCTATCCCAGGTCAGTAACTCTATTGAATTCTACTTTATAATGCAATATTAATGCAATATCAGGGGTTTTCAATTCAATGTATAGAATGTGAAGGATGTATGTTTGTGTTTATTTTCATAGTCATAATGTACACTAAGATAGTATTTAATTTCATTGTATGTGGTGCAATGACAATAAAGTAAACTAAACTAAACACCTCACGAGCCCACAGAAATGATCCTTATGCCAGAAAGCACTGTATATTCTTGACACCTATTGAAATATAAAATATTTGCATGACTATGCATTATACATTATGCTCTATAAAAAAGTAAAAAAAAACATATATGCATCAAAAGGAAATGTGCTTGTTAGTCAGAAAACTGCAAGTATACAATCCTTTTATAGATTTGCATTTCACTGGCATAGTTTAAATTGAGATAAAGATCATATGAGACAGAATTTTAGTCATTGCTATTTACAGTTTGAATTCTCATTACAGATCCCTTGGAAAACTATTGAACTCTTCATAAATGCCAAGGGGATTTCTCCTTTGGAGAAATGAAAGAACATTGTTTCTTAATAACTATTTGATTCAACATTATGCTAGTCATTGAAATAGGGCCTTTTTCATTTGCTAAGTGAGAAGCACATTTGAGTTATCACAGTTAAGCATTAAGCGTTGTGGATCATACAAAAGGCATCTCAGATTGCTACCCTTTCCCAAGTGTCCTTGGTCATTTGTAATGAAAAATAGTCCAGCAACTTACCCATCAAAAAGGAAAATTAAAGAACTTGTGCAAATTCTAATCTACATGAACTTATATAGGGTTTAATGCTGAGAAAGGAATATTCAGTTCTCTCTATGGGAATTGATTTTAAATTAATGCTTTTATACTGAGCTTGACTTTTGGGTGACCTCAAGATGTGATGGACACATCAATATAGTACTTGTAACAAAAAATATGTAACTGATTTGATTCTTCCAGATTTTTTTCTACTTCCTAGGCTAATTTATGGACCCAAACTCTCATTTTAGTCTCCTACCGTTAAGTCTGGGCAGTGGGTCCCAAGGAGAGACGAGACTCGAAGTAGTGACAACAGCTTTTTATTAGGAAACCAGATACTGAGACAAAACTCCCAGCCGAGGCAGCTCCTTTTATAGACCTGGCTGCAACTAGGCAGCCTATGACATGCATTTGAGCTTGCCACGCTTGGTTTTACCCAATCGCGGCAGCCAAATAAGAACCAATCAGAACGTTTAGTTTTGTCCAATCACGGCCCGGCTTTTCCAGACCAATAGGAATGCAGGCCTACAAGCCTGCTAGTATGGAACACCCCTCCCCTCTTGGTTCTGTCCAAGGGGCGGGGTAACGTAATCATGCAAGTAGGCGGGTCTTCATACCTGCCTGCTAGACTTGCGCAGTTCACAATGTCTCTGTTCACCATCGGGTTCGGATGGGTTCTGCGTTGCTCTCAAGCTGCAAGATGGAACTGCCTGGAAAGGTGATCTGGTCCTCTGGCTGCGACTCCCGCCTGGTGATTCCAGATCGGTTGAGTCGTTTGCTCTGCTGCTCCCGCCTGGGCTCTCTGGGCTGGTGGAGCTTGTCTAGCTGCTGCTTCCAGGCAAAGTGCCCATCTGCCACGACTCCCTTCTGGCTGGTAAGTATTGTTGGTTTTTGTTTAATGTCTGTGGGGGGTGTTCTACTTGTACAGATGTTCGTTCATTTTCTGAACTTGAGGTTCCCCCCCTCTGATTTCTTGGTTAGAGTCTATGAGGGGGGAAGTGACCAGCCTGGATCTTAGCTGGTCAATATGACATTTCCACAACCTCCCATCAGTGGTCTCGAGCCGGTAGGAGCAGGGGCCTGTGACTTGGGTGATTTTTGCAGGGATCCAAAGTGGGTAAAGTTTTTGGCAAATACAGTGTCTCCTACCTTGAAGGCACGGTGCTTGCTGCTGGAACCAAGGGGTTTTTCTGGTGTGTAAGCAGGGTGCAGGTGGTCTAGAGGTGATCTGAGTCTTCTGCCCATTAATAGCTCTGCTGGGCTCTTGTTGTTGTTGGTATTTGGTGTGATATGTTGTAGAAGAAGCATCCTGGTGATCTTCTCGTGGATGTTGCCATGTTCCATTTTGTGCAGAGTTTTTTTTGTAAATTGAACCATGCGTTCAGCTCTACCATTTGCCGCTGGGTGAGCTGGTGATGTCAATGCATGTTGGATGCCGCCGTCTGCCAAGTATTGTTCAAAAGCCAAGGTGGTAAATTGTGGCCCATTGTCAGAAACAATGACATCTGGCAAACCATGCGTTGTGAAAAGTTTATTTAATGTCTTGATGACAGCTTCCGTGGTGGGTGTCTTCATTGTGCTCACCTTGAGCCAATCTGAATAAGTGTAAACAGTGATTAAGAAGGTATGCCCCTTGGTTGGCTCTGCAAAGTCAATATGGATGCGCGACCAAGGGCCTCTGGGTGTTTCCCATTCTAATGGGGGAGCCTTAGGGGGAGCCGAGCGAGTCTCTTGGCATCTGTTACAAGCGGTGACCCAGGTTTCAATTTGCTTGTCCATGCCTGGCCACCAAGCGTAGCTCCTGGCCAGGGCTTTCATGCGCACAATACCAGGGTGCCCGTCATGCAGCAAATCTAAAACTTTTTTCTGTAGTGTCTCTGGTATTACTACCTGGTCTCCCCACAACATGCAACCTCTTTGCGAAAAGAGTTCAGTTTGTCATTTTTTAAATGGTTTAAAAAGTTCATTTGGCTCGGTTTCTGGCCATCCCCTCTCCACCCAGCTGAGAACTCGTGCCAAGCGTCTGTCCTTCCTAGTTTTGTGGGCAATGTCTTGCATGGTTACTGGTGGCATGGGGATCGTTTCAATTTGTAAGACTGGTAATGTGGGTGCTGGGTCTTCTTGCAAGTTTGGCAAGGGGGAGCGGCTTAAGGCGTCAGCGTGCGAGATTGTCTTGCCAGGGCAATGTATCAATTTCTAGCTATAAGCGACAAGAAATTCAGACCATCTCGTCATTCTAGGTGACAAGATGTGTGGGGTGGGCTTGTCACCCACCAAGTAGGGGCTTATGGTCTGTAATAATTGAAAATGTCCTACCATAAATGTATTCATGGAATCTCTTTACTGCTGAGAAGATGGCAAGGGCTTCTTTGTCCAGCTTTGTCCTCTCTGGCTTGGACAATATTCTGGAAAAGAATGCAACAGGGGCTTCCATTCCATTTGGTAAAACGTGGCTCAGGATGGCGCCAACCCCGAAAGGCAATGCATCGCAAGTAACAGTCAGAGGTAGCATTTCATTGTATTGCATGAGGACTGCATCTGAAGTCAAAAGGTTTTTTATCTGGTGAAAAGAGTGCTCTTCTCGCCGTTCCCATATCCAGGAAGACTTTTTATCAAGGAGTCTATGCAGAGGTTCTGCGACAGTTGCTTTCTGGAGTAGAAAAATGTTATAAAAATTAATGAGTCCAAGGAAGGCTTGGAGGTCCGTTTTGTTCTTTGGTCTGGGGGCGTTTTTGATGGCTTTCAAATTTTTATCTGTGGGGTGAATTCCTTGTTTGTCAAGGAGGTAGCCAAGAAATTCAACCCTTTCAGTGCATAATTGGCACTTTTTCTTTTTCACCTTGAGGCCACCATCTCTGAATTTCTGTAGGACCACCCTCAGTCATTTTTCCAATTGTTTTTTGGTAGGGGCTGCTACCAGAACATCATCGAAATAGGGCACGACTCCTTTAATTCCCTGCAGCAATCTCTCCATTAGAATTTGAAAAATGCCCGGTGTGACGCTGACCCCAAACTGGAGCTGGTTACATTTGAATGCCCCTCTATGTGTCACTATTGTTTGGGATTTGGCGGTTTCAGCTTCAACTGGCAGTTGTTGATAAGCTTGAGCCAGGTTGAGCTTTGCAAAGATCTTGCCACCCCCAAGTGAGTGCAGGAGATGTTGGACTACTGGCACTGGGTAGGCGCTCTGCTGCAATGCATGGTTGAGGGTGGCCTTGTAGTCACCACAAATTCTCAGGGAGCCATCGGGTTTGATGGGGATGACAATTGGGGTCTTCCAATGGGCATGATCGATGGGTTCTAACACGCCTTGCACTATTAGTTTGTCTAATTGTTTGCCTATTTTAGGCTTGAGTCAAAAGGCACTCGGCACGGCTTGAGACGGATGGGAGTGATGTCAGGGCTGAGATTAAAGGAGATAAGGGATCCCTTGTACTTGACTAGATGTTCACTGAAGACTTCTTGGAAGTCCTGGATGAGTGTTGCTTCCCAGTTTTCGTCTTCTGTGTGGTTGATGCCTGCCATCTCGATCCCCAACGGTGCAAACCACTGCAACCTGAGTAGGCTGGGTCTGTCTTTATCGATGATTGTGAGTGGTAGGATGGTGGAGTGGTTTCTGAATGAAACTTGAAAATGTCCAGTGCCAATGACTGGAATGCGATTACCTTGATAGTCTCTTAATATTAGCTTCTGGTCGCTTAGCTCTTGGCAGTGGATGCTGGGAATTAGTCTTTTGATGGTCCTCCAGGAGACCATAGAGAGGGAGAAACTGGAGTCTACCTCCATGGTGCAAGGCTGATTCTTGATGTTGACCTCTACACGTATCTTTCGTGAGTCTATTGATGAAGCTTGGCCGATAGTGACTGTTTGGTGCATTTCTTCTCTTCTGGGTACCTCAAGGAACTTCCTGGGTCAGCTGTCCCGATTCCATCAGCTGTCATTATGGTGGTCCTGGTTTATGGTGAGGGTGCCATCTCTTCTTCTTGGGCTGTTTCCCCATCATCGGGGGCTGGAATTTCGTTTGTTACAGCATACTTTGGCAATATGCCCTTGTTTTTTGCAAAAATGGCAAACAGCGTCCAGGAACTTGCATTTGGAACACGAGTGATTTCCTCCACAGCCAGCACATTGGTAACTCGACTTACAACTGCACCGGTCTCATCACTCGTGTTCTGACTGAAGTCTGTGAATTTCTTCCACTTCGCTGTCAGAAGGGGATTCGATATCGCCGTGGTGGGTGAATGCTGCGTGTTTGTCTGCTGCGGTTGCTGTCTCGCTGGTGGGTTGGCGGTCATTTCCATTTGAATGCCGCATTCGTGCCACTGACTTACAGGTGGCCTTGGCTGCGGTGGCTTCGGCTACGGCGTTGGCGAGGGAGATGTCCCCTTTAGCCATCAGTCTGCTTTGGAGAGTTGGGTCTTTCAGGCCGAGGACGACTCGGTCACGTATGGCCTCATCTAGATTGGTGAATCCGCACAAGCCTCCTAGGTCCCTCAGGTCGGCTACGAACTCTCCAACGCTCTTGCCCTCATGCTGATCCCTCTGGTAAAAGTCATGCTGATGGATGAGAATCGGCACCGCTGGGGTGTAATGGTTCCAGAGGATGGGAGTTAGGGTATCCCAATCCATGATCTTGACGTCTGTTGGCTTCGTGAGTGTTTTGGCCAATTTAAAAACGGCAGGCCCGCAGTGTGTTAGAAAAACCACTCGCTTCTTGCTGCCAGTGGCGTCCTTCAGGTTGTTGGATTCCAAGAACATTTGAAACGATCAATGTAGGACTCCCAGTCCTTGCTAGCCAGATTGAATGGTGCGGGTGGCACGGCACTGCTGGCCATCTTGCAGGTCATCTATGCACTATCTGCCATGTGCTAGTCAGCTCTGTTGTCTTAGTATCCCACCCTCATCGCCAGTGTTAAGTCTGGGCGGTGGGTCCCAAGGAGAGACGAGACTCGAAGTAGTGACAACAGCTCTTTATTAGGAAACCAGATACTGAGGCAAAACTCCCAGCCAAGGCAGCTCCTTTTATAGAGCTGGCTGCGGCTAGGCAGCATATGACATGCATTTGAGCTTGCTGCACTTGGTTTTACCCAATCGCAGCAGCTGCATAAGAACCAATCAGAACGCTTAGTTTTGTCCAATCACGGCCTGGCTTTTCCTGACCAATAAGAATGCAGGCCTACAAGCCTGCTAGTATGGAACACCTACCCTTGTTCTAAATTGTTCCAAATATGCTTATTGCCTTTTTGTCCTCATTAACCAAAATATGTGGTACCAACTGTTGTGAGCTGTTTGTTATTCCTATAACTGTTGAATAGGCTTGTATTTGAGCGGACATTATCTTTTATTACAGCATTTCCAAGGCTTCTTTCTCTGAGAAGAGTCTGCCTATTCAGGGTGATCCAAGAGGAAGGTCACCACTAAGTAACCTAAGGATGAGTATTTTCCATTGCAGTTGCTTTTCTCTGGAACAGCATATTCCAAGAGATAATGGATAGACCCAGGGGTGGGCTGCTGGGGGTTTGCAGGGGTTCAGGAGAGCCCCTAGCTAAGATTCTACACAGTTCAGAGGACCCCCAAATCCCACTCCTGGCTGGCCCCTCCCATCCTACCCTTCCCCTCCTACTACACCCTCCCAGGAGTCCCCACATGGCCCATTTTAGATGCAGATAAGTCCGGGGCATGTGTGGAGGCTTGGGGAGGGCAAAAAATGGGCCTCCCAGTAGTTTGGTAAGGCCAGAATGGACCCATTTCTGACTTCCAGAGAGCCTCTGGAGCCCAGGGAGGCCATTTTTGCTCTCCTGGAGGCTCGAGAAAAACCTCCAGAGCTTGGGGAGGGCAAAAATGCCCTCCCTGCCATGTTGCAGGAGGCTAACTAGGCCATGCCCACCATGGCCAAGCCCATCCAGCAACTGGGAAGAGAACCCTTTGCTAAAAATGTTGAGGCCCACCCCTGGGTAGACCCTTCCTTGCTACTATCCCAGAAAATGATCAACAACTTTGGGGATGAATTATTTCTATTGAAGTGGTACCAGAAGATTGTAGGCCATTGTCATGCTTATAGAGTACAATTGCACTGCAATGCATTTCAATTTTATAATTTTGAGTTGTAAAGTAGATTTTAACCCAGAGGCATACGAGCTACAGAGAGGTATTGTCTGAGTAGAGCGACATCTAAGTTTAATTCAATAAATAAAATGTCTAAATATATCATATAGCAAAGTTACAAATTCTAGAAATCTGGGAAAAGTTCTTATGTTTTTTGATAAATTTAAAGAAATCTCTTTTCCAGTTTCTTGGTCCATCCGTTTGTTGGTCATTTTAAAAAGGAATCCAGAACTTTTATGAATGTCAAGTGTAATAATTTCATATGCCTTTATTGCTAATATAGAATTACTCTCACTTTTTCAGATACAAGGTACAAAGCAAAGACATGGGAATCATTATTAAATAAGTAAATCAAATCTGGGATCCAAACTTCCATATGACCACTAGATGATAGCAACTAGAGACTGCCATCAAATGGTTGACTGGATTTTTGCACAGCAGATCTGGTAGCCCTACTTTAGCAGTTGTAAACAGCAGCCAAAATGGAATAAGAGTTCATTTGAAATTATATTCAATTACTCTCATTGTGTGCAAGATGGTATATTGTTTACTTATATTTTGGCTGCTCTACCTAATGAATTATATATTATTTGTTCTGGCAACTTGACTGTTTTACTAGAAGAATAAATGTAATCGCAAGGAAAATATATATTTACAACAGCTCATTTCCTTCTGCCAACTCTGTTGCTTCAAAGCTTTATGGCACTTAGTTTATAGAAGATGAAACAAACTCATAAATAAATAAATAAATACATTTTGCAGATTTGGTTTCTTAGGTTTTAGATCCTGGTATTAGAAGCTAGGAATTTGGTTCAAACAGTCTAAAGAAAAACTGGTAGGAATCCTAAATTTCTCCCATCTTCATTTATTATTCCCAAAAAATGTTTGAAAACTTCATTCAGAAAGCTCTTAAAAACACACACCAATATAATATGGTTGTAAACTATTCTAATAATTGTAATAGTCTATAGACTGATAGCTACATTGATCATAGATCATCCTGAGTTGCATTGTTCTTTCTTTCTAGGGACATATAGTCATTTTAAGGAAATAAAAAGACTGCCCATCTAATTGTTATTATCATCACAACAAGGATTAGATGATATTATCAACTGCAGAAGAATCATGGAGTTGACCTTGAAGGAAATATGCTAAGAAGGCTGAAATATTCCTTGAGCCAGTGGTGGTATGCTACCGGTTCAGACGGTTCGGCCAAATTGGTAATAAGAAAAGTCCTCCCACAATCAGCTGAGAGGAGGGAAAAAAATCCTCCAACCATCAGCTGAGAGAAGAAAGAAGAGAAAAGCGCAGGATCAGCCCTCCCACCCACCCCTGAGGTTTTCTCTTCTTTATCCTCTCAGTTGATTGGTGCTTGCAGGCCTCAGCTAGCATGGGAAAGCTGTGTGCATGCGCATGTGATTACCAAACCATTAGTGGAACAGATAGAATCCCACTGCTGCCTTAAGCCCTGGAAAACATGATGATATTAGCAAAAGTCTCAGACAGGCTGTTTCCTGATTTGCCAGAAATTACCGTATATACTCGAGTATAAGTCGACCCGAATATAAGCCGAGGCACCCAATTTTACCACAAAAAACTGGGAAAACTTATTGACTCAAGTATAAGTCGAGGGTGGGAAATGCAGCAGCTACTGGTAAATTTCAAAAATAAAAATAGATACTAATAAAATTACATTAATTGAGGCATCATAAGAATGGCTCTTGCTTTTTTCTTGCAAGGGAGAGAGTGACTCCTGCCTCCCACTGTCATCGACATCTTCTTTTGGGTTAGTGAATCAATTAATTTGGGAAATGATCTCACTATTATGAAAGTCAGTGTTCTCTGCCAGTGGGGCATTTGGAAGAAAATGCCCCGCGGCATATCCACGCGCGTGTAAGGGGAATCAGAAATCCCCGCGTTCAATGTCTAGCACAGCAGAAGAGAAAACGCAGCTGTGAGCAAATACTAGGAAAACCTGATTGATCAGAAGGAAGGAGGCAAAAGAGGGAGGGGTGGTGGTGGACGGAGGTCCCACTGGTATTTGTGAAACACTTGGTCGGCAGTGCTTAAAGTCAACGTCCTCGCTCCCACCTACCCAAAGCCACGAAGTCCCCCAATTGCGCAGCCCAGAATCACCCTCCCCTTGGGGCAGCAACGACGCCCGATATTTCCCGAGATGAAGCTCCGCCGTGCAATGAAAGTGCCCTGGCTCTAGGCTCGCGGGCTCAGAAAACAAAGTGAGGCGAGGTCGTTTCGGCTCTGTTCAGCTTCGTTTCCTAGCTGCTTTCAGTCCGCTCGGGAGGAGGGGGAAGAGGTGGTGGCGGCAGCTTGCGTTGTTTTCTGAGCTCTAGGCCACCACCTCCTCCCCCTCCTCCCGAGCGGACTGAAAGCAGCTAGGAAACGAAGCTCAGCGGAGCCGAAACGACCTCGCCTCGCGTCATTTTCTGAGCTCTAGGCTCCGCTCAGCTTCGTTTCCTAGCTGCTTTCAGTTATTTCAGTCATTGCTGCCCCCTGAGGGGAGGGCAATTCTGGGCTGCGCGATTGGGGGACTTTGTTGCTTTGGGTGGGTGGGTGGATGGGAGCGAGGATGGACGGAGTCCATGAAGTGGGGCTTGCCTGCAGGAAAGCGGCTGCCCAGCTCCGGAGCTCCACACCATTTTTTTTTCAGAGGGGAATCTGACTCGAGTATAAGCCGAGGACGGTTTTTTCAGCACAAAAAATGGGCTGAAAAACTCGGCTTATACTCGAGTATATACGTTAAGTAGGAAGAAAAATGAAGCATAATCAAGCTTGTGAGATTCTGTTATTAGTGCCTATCTCTTAAAATATGGTTCTAGTCTTGTGGAGTCTGATCTGTTCTATCCCAAAGGACTGACAGAAACTAATAGTGAGGAAATGACCTTGGTTCAGTGAGTCAAATGACAAATTTGGAGAGAGAGGAAGGCAATAATATAGTTCTGGTGGATAGAACTGTGGGTGATGGCTTGTGCCTACTGAGCAAACAAGTTATTTCCTGTAATGGGAGAGGTATCTGCCCAGATAGTGAAATAAGATTCAGCATTCTAATGTACTTCTCCTTGTGGAATGGGCTTGAATCTTTTATCATGGATAGCAAAAAAAAAAAAGTCTTTGTCAGCTTTGGAAGCCATATTAGCACCAGATGCTTCCACACTGCCACATTCTTGAGCCTGAGAAAATGGGAGGGGGGAATTTCTTGGAGTGTATGTGGTTAGACATAATAGCATTCTTCTAAGTCAAGGTCATGTTATTTCTGCACCTGGGTGAGGGGAAGTCTCAAGTTGGGAGGGGTAGTGATTGGGGCATGTGATGTGATGATGGGTGCAGGGGGTGGATTTATAATTTTTTTATTTATTGCAAGGAAATCCAGAACTTTCAGATTTGGGATTTCCCAGATGTGCCAGTTTACTATACAAATAAAAAAGAACTTTTGAGAGAAGGTGTGTCTCAGAGTTATTTGTTGGAGTAGAGTTTTCTGGAATGCTGACAGTCTTGGGTCAATCCTGGAAAAAAATCACATTGAATGTCTTAAGTGTATGAATGAAAATGCATTTTTAGTGTGAGGATATAACTGATAAATGAGTACTAAAAGTTGGAAAACATGAAAAGTTCAGATCCCAAATAAAATCCACTTAACAGAATAAAGTCAAGCTTAATTACAAGAGCCTTTTTCTATGACACACACATACCCATTTTTAGCCAAGGTTAAAGCCTCAGAGTTTCTGATGGTTTCCTGACAAAGTACTAATCCGGTCTGACCTCTAGCTTTTTTCAGAAACTGGCAATTCAATCCATGTCCTACAAACAGACAGATTTAGCGGTCGATAAACAGAATAATACAAAGCAAATATAAAAAGGAAAGAATGCAATATATTTATTATGAAGTTACTTATATTATTCAACATCAATAGGAAAAATAGCCAATGAATATTAGATTGTTTTGATCTAAATGTAAGATTGGATAGATTCTTATTGTCTTAGAAGTGGCAAATCTTTTTCTGCTAATAGACGATAATTGATCAGTACTTCACCTTGTGTTACATCAGGATTTTCAAACTCATGGCCCATGGCCAGATGCATCACATGCTGTCCATGCCCATGCTTGGTTTAGTGAAGTGGGGAAAAGATGCTGCTGTGACATGAGTTTGACACCCCCGTGCTACATTGTCAACAAAATCATCTCTAAGTTTAATATTTAATTCATCCCTTTGACTTCATCTTAATTGTGATTATATTTATCTCTAATTCTGTATACAAGGAGGAGACTGTATGGTTTTCTACATGGTAATCAAGACACAACACAACCAACTACATGGTAAGCAAGATACAACTCTATGTCATATCTTTGCTAGAGGCATTTGATTTATTTTAACAGATTAGCAGAGTTGGAAGGGATTTTGTAGGTCACCTAGTCCACCCCCCACCCAAGCAGGAGACCCTATACAATTTCTGACTGATGGCAGTCCAGTCTCTTCTTGAAAGCTTCCAATGATGAAGCTCCCTCAACTTCTGAAGGCAATCTGTTCCACTGGTTGATTGTTCTCACTGCCAAAAATTTTCTCCTTATTTCTAGGTTGAATCTCTCCTTGATCAGTTTCCATCCATTATTCCTTGTCTGGCCTTCAGGTGCTTTGGAAAACAGGTTGACCCCTCCTCTGTGTGGCAGCCCCTCAAATATTGGGACATTGCTATCTTGCCTCCCCTGGTCTTTCTCTTACTAGACTGCCCAATTCTTCATATGTTTTAGCCTCCAGTCCCCTAATCCCAAAGTCGTATGTAGATGTAAGTGTATAGAATGATGGTCAATTAATGACATTGGAATGGAAGATATAGATCAGTATTTAAGGATGGAGCTAGTTTTTGTTGAATACCTGCCTACTTATAAGGAGAGAGGAAGCATTTACATCTGTTCCCAATTTTGGCATCTGTCAGCCTTTCTAAGTAATTTTCAAACTGCATTCTCTTCTAAGTCCTCTGTCGACTATTCCCCAACAGACCCTGTCTTCTCCCTCCCATCCTCCTGTCAGAGAGAAGTATCACTCTCCAACTTTTTCCAAACAAAAAGAAATGTTTGTTAGATTGCAGGTGGAGTGAAGACACAGGTTGCTTGGATCAGTAAAAGCTCTTTATTTGTTTCTGTGCAGGACTGAGGAAGTCTAGCTGCACTGTCGGTATGTGATCGTGTTCCTTGCTTGGGTTCGTTGTTAATTGTTGAGAGCTTGCCTCATTAGTTGTTAGGGCCTGGTCTATTTGTATTTTCCCCCTTGGAGGGGCCTGGGGTTTCCAGTATCCCCCCTTGTCTGTCTGCCCCGGACTTGATTGATGTATCTTCTCCAATTCCTGCCATCAATGGTTTCGACCTGGTAGGATCGGGGACCTGTTACTTGTGTTATGTTGGTGGGTATCCACAATGGTTTGCCTACTAGATATCTGGTGTATACCAGGCCTGAAATGCCTGGCACTTCCTGGACGAATCTAATGGGGTGTCTGTGCTGTATTGCAGGTGCAGCCTATCTAATGGTGAGCTTGTTTTCTCCCCATTAACAGCTCAACATGCCCAGGACTTAACAGATACCCAGACATTGACTTACTTACTGTCCAGAATTTGCCAACACAGAAGACTGAACTATATATCTCTCATTTCTAGTTCAGAGTATTCTATTAAATCAGGCAATGTGGGTAGTTTATAACTATGTAATCCATAATATAGCGTAATGTCTTTGGAGAATCTCAGTCATTCAGGTCATGGTTTTCCCAAAGGTGCTTTTTCAAGAGGCAACTGGACTTTCTGGTTTTTCTTTGAAGAGGTTTTGCTTCTCATCCAAGAAGCTTTTTCAGATGTGAAACATTTTCAAAGAAAAAACAGAAAGTCCAGTTGCTTCTTGAAAAAGCACATTTCATATCATATAGCATGTTGACCAAATGAAGTCAATGCTCAGTTCAATGTTAAAACCCAAGTACATTGACTATATTCACACAACATATAGGACAACAAACCTTGTGTTCAGCAGGTCTTACCATTTTATTACATTAGAGTTGACTATTTGTGTGATCAGAGACAACTGGGTAGGTGGGTGGGTTGGTTTACAATGTTTTAATCTGTCCAGTAATCAAAATTCTCTGAACAGATTACAAAGTATCAATAAAGGATTATAAAGTATTTTAAAGCCTTAGAGGTTTCTAAAAAATATGTTAAAAGGACAAAAATAGAAAAGAATAAATTAGTTTTCCTCTGACCACACAAAGAAACAAGTAGTTACAACTACAAATAAAGGAGAATATTTGTAGTTCAGGGTTGAGATGAGGAGCACTGAAGATGTTATCTAATTTGGATAATGAAATGTCTGGAAAAAAACAAGCAAGCTCAGAGAGCACCAAGAACCGCTCAATTACAATTACTTTGTCCATCTGGTATAAACATATTCCAATTAACCAACCCAGTTGAAATTAGTACCTTCTAGTCATACTCAATATGACTTACAACATCTTCGATTGTCCTCATGCTCTCTCAGTTTGATACTTTGATTCCAGATAGCTCATTACCCAATTGGGTAACATCTTCAGTGCTTCTCTTCTATTGGGACATCTTCTAGAATTGCCAAAAACATTTTTAGGGTTATATAACAGAAATGAAAACAGGCTTAGTACATGTGGTTAATGGTTGGTCAATATTAGAGATGATAACCATCAATAGAATAGAATGGAATGGGATAGGATAGGATAGGATAGGATAGGATAGGATAGGATAGGATAGGATAGGATAGGATAGGAATTATTTATTGGCCAAGTGTGATTGGACACACAAAGAATTTATTGTGGCAATGATCAATATTTGTCTGAAGCTCTGCAAGCTACTTTTTTTCTGTACAGTCTGCTGAAATAACCAAGAACGATAGAGACAGTCAATTAATTTAAAAAACTGGAGAGTCAGACATTTTGAACCATGGAGGACCATCTACCAGACAGGAGGTCAAAAATTGAGAAGATCCAGCAACTTTCAGTCACTGAACAAGAAAAAAAACACAGGCTCCTTTAATCTATTTTGTTTAGATCTATCAGTCACAGAAGCAAAGAAAATAAACCATATTCACAATCCTTTCATACACTAAACCATTAATTCAAGCTACATTCATTACAGCAGCCGCATTTAGATGGAAAAGGTCATGCCATTGTTTTGTTCAGGAATTGGGAACTAAATTCTCAATCTAATGCTCATCCTTGCCTTTGACAATGAAAAATGGCTTGTGATAACTAGAAAAGAAATACTTTATCCTTGTTTGGAATTGTTATTGTTGATTATACAGTCAACCAGATGTTTAGACTGGATTTGGCATTTTTATCCACCTATCAGGTCCTTCCCAAGACAGGTGTTAAAGACATTTAGGAAGTAAGCTATTACAATTATTAACTTAATTTTGCAAAGCTTCTTCTCTGGTAACATTGAACTGAAAACCAGGGCATACAAAACCTTCACCAATTCTCAAATACAGTCCATTTGCCTGGAATCCACACTGTACAACGGGCATTAATACATTTGAACAAGTCCAGAGGTATTTCACAAGAAGAGTACCCTACTTCTCAGCTCACAATACATTATCTTATGCCACCAGGCTTGAAATTTTGGACCTAGACTACTTTGAACTACACTGCCTATGATCTGACCTACACAAAATTGTCAGCTACAATGTCCTATCTGTCAATGCTACTTCAGCTTCAACCGCAATAATACTTGGGAAAACAAGATACAAACTCAAAGTAGATACAAACTCAAAGTAAATCTCTCCAAACTAGATTACAGAAAATACAACTTCAGCAAGAGAGTGGTCTGCACCTGGAACTCACTATCTGACTCTGTTGTTACATCCTAAAACCCCCAAAACTTTAACCTTAAACTGTCTACCATGGGCCTCATTCTATTCCTAAGAGGTCTGTAAGGGGGCATGCATAAAGGTACCAGTGTACCTACAGTCCCTGTGTCAATTCATAAAATATTTCCCTGGTCTTTTAAGAGTTACCGGCAGAAGGGGGGGTAGTACATTCTTTAAATGCTTTCATAGATAATTTCTAGGTGACTGAAGTTTCTGGTGCACAAAATTATAACTGGAGAGCATGATTGATGACTCTTGGCTATGGATGTGTCCCACTGGAGAATATACACACAGGGGGTGGGGCAAGACCAGGGTCAAGAGTGAAATGATTGTTGTGTCTCAGAATCAGCTACACCCAAGTAGCGCTGGCATGTTCACTCCTAATAAATCTTCTTTAAGCTCTGAAAGATCTGGCTAGAGGCTCATGATTTAAATGGGGGTGAATCCCGGAGCCCTGATACCCTGTCCTACTATTCCCATTTATTCATGCTAATTTATTATGTATATACTTATACCTGTTTATATTTATGTTTATATGTTATGTTCAAATGTATACTTGTTTTCTCATACATTCTTGACAAACTAAATAAAATAAATAAATAAAGTAAAGCCATCTTTTGTTGTTGACTTATGGTGATTTTATCAATGCAGATCATGCATAAGTGGGGCTCCAGGTGTTTTGGGATTGTATCCATGGCATCTATAACTATTTGCATTATTCTTGCTTTCTTTTGTCACAGTTGTATTACTTCTCTATGCAGGTGTTTGTGTTTTGTGATTCTCTCTATTTCTTTGTCTTCTATTCTTCCATGTAGTGCCACATCTACTATCCAGACTTTGTCTTTCTTATTGACAATTGTTAAGTCTGGAGTGTTATGCTGCAAATTCTTGTCTGTTTGACTGCTAAAGTCTTAGAGCATCTTCACTTCTTTGTTTTCTATGACTTTCTCTATTTTATAGTCTCACTGGTTCTTGCTTACAGGCAAAATAATTTTTGCAGGTCTTTCAATGCACCATTCTTGCTTCTTTGTCATGCCATTGTTTGTAGTCAGTCTGTGTGATCTTCTTGCAACAACTAACTAGGTTGTCCACTGTTTCTTCTTTTCAGATGCATCATTTACTGTCTGCTGTCTTCTCAATTGCTGCTTTACAGGCATTTGTTCTTAAGGCTTGGTCTTGTGCAGCCAGAATTAACCCCTCTGTCTCTTTATTCAACTTTCCAGATCTTAGCATTGCCAAATGAAGTAAGAGATATGACAGGGATGAAAGTTAAATAGTTCAGACCAGGATATAAGAAAGGGGGGAGAGGGAGGGAGGGAGAGTGGGGGGAGAGAGAGAATGCACTAGAAAAAGTGCTCAGCTTTAAATTGAGCAGTGGGGCAAAGTTAAAGCAGTTAACACTTAATTCTGGTGTAGTTAATGCATTTATTCTGTACTGTCTTAGGTAAGAGATGCTCAAATATATAATAGCTCAGCACAGGGCCTTGTATTACATGCAGCATAGATTTCCAACTAGTTTTCCAAGTATCAGAATAGTAATGAGATCCCCAGGCAATTAATTCTTTAAATTCAGAGATGGTAAGCATAATGAGTATGGAGATTTTGGCTCAAGCAAAGAGATTTAAAAGCATAATATATAAGCATACATACCAAGAAAGAGGGTGCCCAAATCTCTTACAAACTGTCAAGAGGTCCTTAATAATGACAGGAGAGATATTCCAAGGAAAGCTAGTTTTCACAATACCCAGTGCTAGTTTTTGTGCAGAAACTTCCCCCAAACAACAACCATCCCAAGCTTTTTTTATCAAAATCTGGCATCATAAATTCATGGCATTGCTATAGGCATGAGACTGGTTGACACATGATTCTGGAATGGGTACTGAAAGTTTGAGACTTTCACAGGTGCAAGCTATGTGAGGATTCTTTCCTCCTTCTCCTTAATTCAGCAAAGAAGAATTAAAAAAAACAGGTTAGCTCAGAATGAGCTCAAAACTTCCTAATCTTTTTTATAATATGAAGAAATCAAAATATGTTACCAAGCTCCTTGAAATAACAATGATCTGTTTGACAATTATCATCTTAATTGCCACTACACTAACAAGGCCTAAGTAATTCTTGGATGGAACATATATAGATACTCTACATATATGCAAACCAATCTAATGATAAATTGCTGTGGCATATTTATCTGTTACAAGCCTAGCTAGGATGGAAAACAAATTCAGAAGTCTATTTTCTATTAATTTTTAAGCTTCCACAACATCTCTTACTGTCATCTCAATCTGTTAACCAGAAAGCAGATTCGTGCTGCTCAATGTTCGTCTGCAAATTATTTTGAGGCACTTTTGCATTTAAGCTAATCACATCCCCGACAAGCCAATCTCTTTCCCTGGTACTGTTGCAGAACATTATTGGAAGCCAAATTATTTTCTACTACTGTACCGTCCATCATGTTCCACAGCCCATAAACACATAAGACATAATCTCTATGACAAGTTAAGGGGCAATGGAAAAACATGGAGAATGGAGTGCAGTTTTCACAGGCCCTGTAAAATAGTAATTGTTCCTTGTTTTCTTTCTAAATTGATGTTGTGAGATCATGGCCATAAAAATCATTGGTTCTGGCAAATGTAATTTATCTAAATTTTTAATATGCTTTTTAGGATATTATAGGAGCACATATATCTTTGTGTTTATATATGATTGCAAATAGCAAGGAAAGGTTTTTAATGCTTACATACATCAAGACAAGTAATTCTTATTGGCACATATACTGTAGTTTCCATAGAAAAGAACATTTGTACTCAGTGTTGAGTCCTGGAGTCTTTTGTGCTCTCTGAGCTTGTTTGTTTGCTTGAAGATGGTTCATTAACCAACTAGGATACATCATCAGTGCTAGTGAATATGGCGTTTGGTCCCATGTACATACAGTAGCTTGCCCTGTCAGCGTTGGGGGGGGGATATGGTATAACACTACCCCCAAAAGTGTGATTGGAGTCTGGGTTCCCCTGAACTTCTTTTCCAACCATCCAAGTGTATTTCCCTGCTGCAGTCTGTTGTTATAGCTGCCAGTCCACTCTGGCCCCTTGCTCAGGCTCCACTAGCCTGGGTCAGATGGACTCTGCTGTCTTGTCATTCAAGATGATTCCTTGTGTAGTCTCCTCTCAGCAGGCAGGTCACATCATGGGGGGGGGGAGGTGAGATGGCCTGTCAGCCCATCTTTGTCTCTCACCATCTTCTCCTGCTGCTTGCTGGTCTTTTCTTCCACAGCTTCTTCTCCTTTGTTAAGTCCCCTGCCTACCTTTCTCTCAATCCTCTCTTTCCCCTTTCTAGAGAAAGGAGGCTTCTTTCTCTATCTTTCCCCTCAGGCTTCTTTCTCTACTTTTTTTCAACCTATTCTCAAGCAACACTTTCCACCCCCTGCTGCTGCCTCCTTTCACTCAATGGGGTGGATGCCAAGTAAGGCAGTAGTGCTTTGCTCATCTCCCTTGTCCTTTAGGCATGTCCCCAAAGAGACTCCTTTCTCTCTCTCCCTCCCTCTCTCTCCCTCTTCCCTCCCCCCTCTCTCTCCTGCTCCCTCCCTCCCCTTTCTGCTAAAACCTCCTCCTTTCCATTCTTCATTCATTCATTTGAGTCACCTTGTAGGCTCTGCTTCCCTTCTCTCCCTTATCCCTCATGCCTGTCTTCCCAAAGAGACTCACATATCCCTATAATCTCTTTTCCTCCTTTACACTCTCTCTCTTTTCTTTCCTCCAAAACTTCCTACTTTCATTCCCTTTTCCCTCTTTTCCCCTGCTACAATGGTTTTCTTCTTGATAGTCCCTTGATTAGGGTATTGTTTTCTGCTTGATTGTTTTCCTGATCTTAATTCTTGCTTCTCTGAATATTAGTTGCTGGAGAGAACATGTTCAGTCTTCTTTTCATCTTCTTTTTTTAATGGTCTCTTTGAATGCCAAGCTTCCAAGAATTTTTGGGTTTAGCTTGGTCTAGGATGGCCACAGTTTCCTAGCTGAAGTTATGATGCTCTGCTAAACTTCTGCCTATCTACAATGGCTTTACAGTCCTTACAGTCTATGCTATAGGTGATTCTCATTTTTTTCTTCTTGGACTAATGGATTTTGGTTTACTTAAAATGTTAAAAAGTTATCTAATACTGAATCCATAGTACCCCACATGTACAATCTAAACTTTAGATTGGAACTGGTGTGCTGGTATGCTGGTGTGCTGGCAAATTATCTACAATGTTTGCTAGATGATACCTTTTTCATAATAAAAAAAAAAGAAATAACTAAAGGAGACATGTGAAACAATCAACATTTTCAAAGAAATAAAATTCACAAGGAAAGAAAAAAACTACACACTTCCCTTCTTGGATATTCTTATCAGCAGAGGATTAGTATCAAAACATACATCATTTAAATTTTTCCTATTTACAGCACTAAAAGTTGTTATTGAATACCTACGCTTGTTAAGTCTGGAGCGTGGGCGGAAGGAACGGAGACGAGACATCGAATAGTGACTCCAACTCTTTATTAGTGACTTCAGAACAGAGCAGCGATACTGGGCAGCAGCAGCTCCTTTTATAGAGCTGGCTGCTGTCATAATAACCAATGGTTTGAGTTTGCCATGCTGGTAGTGGCCAATCAGAGGCGACTCGCTGTCAGCCAATCAGATTAGCCAGAAACGGCCAATCACAATCCACTGTTCGCAAGCCAATCAGAAGTGCAGGATTACAAGCCTGCTGTGGGAACAAAACTGTTAGGATTTTTAACTAAAGCGTTTGCTTAATTCGTAACACCCCTCCCCCCTAGGTTCCATCTGAGGGGTGGGGTGATGTATTCTCGCAGGTAGGCAGGTCATTTCACCTGTCTACCTGATCTGCGTTGCTCCACCAGTCCTTGCCCTGACTCTGGTCTCAGTGGGATGCTTGCTGCGCTTCTTGGCAAACATGTTCCACCCTCTCCATTGGGTGACTCGGGGTTGTCATCTCTGCTTCCGTTAAGGTTGTCCTCCGGATCCCTTGGATTTGCTCTTGTCACAGTGTTGCTCTGTGGTGCGGCGATCGTCTGGCCCGGCTCTTCTTCAGAAGGTGAATATCTCCAGGTTGGTTGTGCTGATTTCTGGTTTTCACGTACTGGGTCATATGCTAGTTCTTCTCCGGTTCCCTCGATTTCCCTTCCCCCCCAGGTTTGAGGTTCGGGGTTTGTGACGGGGGTAGGTGCCAGCCTGGACTACAGCTGATCGATATGGCACTTCCACATTTTTCCATCAGTAATTTGCAAATGGTAGGAACGTGGACCCGTAAGTTGAGTTATGGTAGCGGGGACCCACAATGGGTCACCGGAAAAGTTTTTTGCGAAGACTGGGTTGCCTACCTTGAAGATGCGATACCTGCTGCTGGATCCCACAGGCTTTTCTGGTGTGTAGATAGGGTGCAAGTGGTCAAGATGTGAGTTAAGTCTCCGGCCCATCAGAAGTTCGGCCGGGGTTCTCTTTGTGGTGCTGTTTGCGGTAATATGTTGGAGGAGAAGCATCCGGGTCACCTTGTCATCAATGTCCCCTTGCTCCATCTTTTGTAAAGTTTTCTTTACGAATTGGACCATTCGCTCAACCCTGCCATTGGCCGCAGAGTGAGCTGGCGATGTCAATGCATGGCGTATCCCCCGCTCTGCCAGGTACTGTTCGAATGCCAGAGCAGTGAATTGGGGGCCATTATCCGAAACTAGGACATCTGGTAACCCGTGCATAGCAAATAGTTTATTTAGTTTTTTAGTGATGGCTTCTGTGGTGGTGCTCTTCATTTTGAGGACCTCCAGCCAGTTGGAGTATGCATCCACTGCTATAAGAAATGTATGCCCCTTGTTAGGTCCCGCAAAATTGATGTGGATACGGGACCAGGGACCTCGGGGTGCTTCCCATTCAGTTGGTGGTGCTTTAGGTGGAGATGAACGAGTGTCCTGACACTTGCTGCAAGTGGCCACCCAGGTTTCTATTCGCTTATCTATACCTGGCCACCAAGCATAGCTTCTTGCTAGTGCCTTCATTCGCATGATGTCCAGATGGCCATCGTGCAATAGTTTTAGGACTTTATGTTGTAATATCTCTGGAATGACGACTCTGTCTCCCCACAAGACGCATCCCTTTTGGGAGAAAAGTTCTGTCTGCCAGTTTTTGAATGGCTTGAAGGTGTTGTTTGGTTCGTTGTCAGGCCAACCTCTTTCTACCCAGCTGAGGACCCGTGCCAAACAAGGATCCTTCCTTGTTTCTGAGGCGATGTCTTGTGCAGTCAGCGGTGGTGAAGGAAGAATTTCAATTTGTAGCGTAGCGAAGGTTGGAGCTGGGTCGTCTATGACTTCTGATAACAGAGAACGGCTCAAAGTGTCAGCGTGGGGAATGGCTTTCCCCGGGTGGTGTAGCAGTTGGTAATCGTATGCGGCTAGAAACTCTGACCAACGTGTGATTCTCAGTGATAAGATGTGGGGCATTGGTTTGTCTCCCACTAAAATGCCAATTAATGGTTTGTGGTCGGTAATTATGGAGAAAGGTCTTCCATATACATACTCATGGAATCGTTTAATCGCAGACACAATAGCGAGAGCCTCTTTATCAAGTTGGCTATCGTTTCTCTCAGTTTTAGATAAAGTTCTTGAAAAGAACGCAATAGGTGCCTCAGTACTGTTTAGTAGGACATGGCTCAGGATGGCTCCTACTCCAAACGGTAAGGCATCGCAGGTGACAGTTAAAGGCAAAGTCTCATTATATTGAATCAATACAGCATCTGAAGTTAACAGGTCCTTCACTTGCTGAAAAGCTCGCTCTTCGCGATGTCCCCAGACCCAGGAAGCCTTCGAGGAGCCTATGCAGGGGTTCAGCAACAGTCGCCTTCTGGGGCAAGAAGATGTTATAAAAGTTAATGAGTCCCAGGAAGGCTTGGAGGTTTGTTTTATTCCTAGGTCTTGGGGCGTTTTTTTATTGCAGTGAGTTTTTTCTCCGTAGGGTGAATTCCCTGTTTGTCAAGAAGGTACCCAAGGAATTCAACCCTCTCAGTACAAAGTTGGCACTTGTCTTTCTTGACCTTCAGGCCAGCGTCTTTAAATTTCTGGAGGACCATTCTGAGTCATTTTTCTAGCAGGCTTCTGTTGGGGGCAGCTATTAAGACATCATCGAAGTATGGCACGACCCCTTTTATGCCTTGAAGCAATCTTTCCATCAGACTTTGGAAGATGCCAGGTGCTACACTCACTCCAAATTGGAGTCTATTACACTTGAATGCACCTCTATGCGTGACTATAGTTTGGGTTTCTGCAGTCTCTGCATCTACGGGCAACTGCTGGTATGCCTGAGCTAGGTCCAATTTTGCAAATATTTTCCCACCTCCCAGGGAATGAATGAGATGTTGGACCACAGGTACAGGGTAAGCGCTCTGCTGAAGCGTGTGATTTAGGGTGGCCCGGTAATCCCCACAAATTCTTAAGGATCCGTCAGGTTTTATGGGAGTTTCAATTGGGGTCTCCCACTGGGTGTGATTGATCAGTTCCAACACACCCTGGGCTATTAATTTGTCCAATTGTTCATCAATCTTTGGCTTGAGTGCAAAGGGCACTCGACGAGGCTTTAGGCAAATGGGTGCAACATCAGGGCTGAGATTAAACGATATGGGAGAGCCTTTGTACTTGCCTAGCTTCTCGGTGAAAACATCCTGGAATTCCTGGACGAGGGCCGCTTCCTAGTCATCACTTCCAATTTGGTTGATGCCTGCTAGTTCAATTCCTAGTGGCGCGAACCATTGCAAACCCAGCAAACTGGGCCTATCTCGATCGACGATGGTAAGAGGTAGGGTTGCGGTGTGGTTTTTGAAGGATACTCGGACGTGGCTGGAACTGGCAACTGGAATTCTGTTTCCTTGGTAGTCTTTTAATATGATTTTTTGAGTGCTGAGGTCCTGGCGACGAATGTCAGGAATCAGCTGTTTTAAGGTTTTTCAGGAGACCATTGACCGGGATGACCCAGAGTCGACTTCCATAACACATGGTTGATTCTCAATGGTGACCTTCACTCGGATTTTCCTCACATCAAGGGAGGACGCGTGGCTGATGGTGATGGTTTGATGGGCCTCTTCTCGTCTGGTTGAATTGGCGGGTGCTCGATTTCTGTAGTATTGACTCCATTGGTTGTTTAGGCGGTCCCAATTTATTGGTGGAGTGCCTGTTGTATGCCGGGAGTTGTTTTTTCTTCGGATTGGGCTGGACCCTCGCCTGCTTCTGCAGACCTTTGCAATGTGGCCCCTCTTTCCACAGGAACGGAAGAGTGCGTCTAGGAATATGCAGTCTGATCGCGGGTGGTTTCCCCCACATCCAGCACATTGACTCGAAGGCTTACGATTCTGCTGGTCTTGCTGGCCACATTCAGATCTGAGTCTGTTGACCTCTTCTTCCTCACTTTCTGATGAGGATTGGAGGTCTTCATGGTGGGTGGTCATTGTGTGCCTCTTGGAGAAAGGCGTAGTGTCACTGGCGAGTTGGTGGTGCGGTGCGTTCGCTTGGCGCATTCGAGTGGCTGACTTTCTGGTTGCTTCTGCTGCAGTAGCATCGGCGATGAAATCTGCAAGGCTGATGTCTCCCTTTGCCATAATCTTGCTCTGGGTCGTGGGATCTTTTAGGCCCAGAACAATTCGATCTCTTATGGCTTCCTTGAGGTTTGCGAAGCCACAGAGTCCCCCTAGGTTTCTAAGGTCAGCGATGAAGTCTCCAACATTTTCGCCTTCCTGCTGGTCCCTCTGGTAAAGCTCGTGTCTCCTGATGAGTGTTGGCACCGCGGGTGCATAATGAGCCCGTAGGATTGCGGCGAGGTTGTCCCAGTCCATTGTCTTGACTTCTGCTGGTTTCGCAAGTGCTTTTGCCATTTTAAAAACGATGGGCCCGCAATGGGTCAGAAATACAGCTCGTTTCTTGCCAGGCGTAGCATCTTTCAAATTGTTGGTCTCCAGGAACATCTGGAACCTGTCCATATAAAAGTCCCAGTCTTCATTAGCCAGGTCAAATGGAGCGGGTGGTATAGCGCTGCTGGTCATTCTGCCGCTTTTGGTGTGCTCTTAGCCACATGCTCTGTTAGCGTTCGGTGAGTGTTCAATTAGCTCTATTGTCTCCACATCCCATCCTCGTCGCCAGTGTTAAGTCTGGAGCGTGGGCGCAAGGAGTGGAGACAAGACATCGAATAGTGACTCCAACTCTTTATTAGTGACTTCAGAACAGAGCAGCGAAACTGGGCAGCAGCAGCTCCTTTTATAGAGCTGGCTGCTGTCACAATAACCAATGGTTTGAGTTTGCCGCGCTGGTAGCGGCCAATCAGAGGTGACCCACTGTCAGCCAATCAGATTAGCCAGAAACGGCCAATCACAATCCGCTGTTCACGAGCCAATCAGAAGTGCAGGATTACGAGCCTGCTGCGGGAACAAAACTATTAGGATTTTTAACTAAAGCTTAGTTTGCTTAGTTCGTAACAATGCTGATCCAGTATGATTCACTGTGAATCAGTATGTTTACACTGTTCTTGATCATTACTAATAGCTGAATCTCTCCTGTCCTATTTCTCATTGTTTGTATGATTTCCTTTCATTTGTTTGTCTTGTATTAATTTTACAGCTTTCTAATATCTCTACCAATATCAAAATGTACTGAGAGTTTAGGCAGATAGGGAGAGAGATGCTACCTTTTCCAAATTTTTGAATTTTAATGAAATGGAAAATGTTTTGTGTGTGTGTGTTTTTTTTTTGTTTGTTTGTTTTTTGTCTTGCTGTTCTCTCATCCATACTCTCCAGGTCTAATTCTGTTTAGCCTTTTCTGAGACCAGTCAAAGGTTTAGATCACACTCAGCTTTAGCAAAGTCAAGTAATTGAAGTGTTTATGGGATATACAGCAAAATGCTATGTAACCTCAATTAGAAATGATTCCAAACAAACTCCAGTACCAGCTTGGTTCTTCATTGGACTGCATTGTGATGGTGCTTTGTTGCCTGAAAGATTTCCTGCTGCTGTTCTTATTTCTTTTTAGGAAGGGTCAAAATCAGAAATAAGTGCCTACAGCAAAGTATTTATGAGCCTGGAAAAGGTCACAAAACTCTCTCATCAATTCATAGTACAAAAACAATCAAACATACTTTATTTTGAATTAACTTACAGTTTTCCTTTTGTTTTCCAGCATACCAGCAGCAAAACAAGAACTTAATATATCTAGATATCAAATAATAAGCCATATTTTTGTTTCTTTTTTTCTTTTTGGAAAACAATGTTACTGTTATCTCTTCCAAGTCAAGTAATCAAACAATTTACCCAGATGAAAAGTTTTGAATATTGCTGAATATAAAAATAAATCAATTGATTTTTAAAAGGTTTTAAATCATGGTTTTGTTGTTGTAGTTGTTCTTATTGGTAGGTACCCAGAGTCATATATATGAACTGGGCAGCTATATAAATTTAATAAATCAAACAATAAATATAATGTATTTATAAAAAGAGTGGTGTGGTTGCCTATAGCTTGAGCTCTCACCTCACAATCAGGAGGCTATGAGTTCGATCCTAGGTAGATATTTCTCTCTCTGGGCACACTGAGAATGTATCTGCTGAGCAAAACTCCATATTGTTGACAGGAAGGGCATCCAGCCATCAAAACATTCTGCTATCTCAATTCAGTTGCCCAGACTCCACCCTGCAAGTGGTTATGGGGTCAATAAAAGATGATGATGAAGCAATAAGTATAATTGGCCTTGAAAATAAATGAAAGGATAATATTTTCTTCATGGGACCTATGTTCTAAATAGAGATATTTGAATTACAGGTACCAACAGACAAAATTATAAGTTTGTAGCCAGCACCCCACTCCCCACCAAAAAAAAAAAAAAAAAAATGCAATTCCACCCTCCTGGGAATCCAGAGTACATTCCACCACAATATATACATTAATTGTTCCATTACACAACATGTACATTTGCAGTGTCTAAAGGGCAGTGCAATTGTGTTGACCATTTTATAAACATACACTGAATCTGTTACAAAAAATGATAATTTGATCTTAATGTTGAGTCAAGAAAATATGAAGTAGTTCTGAAGCTGATTCTGAAATATGTACTGCCAGTATCTCAGAAAAGATAAATGCACAGTATTCATTTAGTGCTATTCTATTCAGTGAATCTGAGATCTGAGTGACCCCAGCTCTGAAGTTGTTTAACAGAGCTGTGAAGACCTGGCTCTTCATTCAGCCCTTTGTAGAGAGGGAGAATGAGATCCCTTGCTTCATTCCATCTGCTCAGTCACACTTGCCATCTTTTACTTTTATTGATGTTATTTGTTTGATGGGGGTAAGTTGCTCTGAATTGTTGACAATTACATAACTGGCATGAGTTCTTTTTTAAACTGTACCCAATTACATTGACTCAGACTCAAGAGAGACATAAAAGCACTGGACCCTAGAAAGATGGTTTCTTTATATCTCCATATAAAGGTTGATGTTTTATTTTGTAAAAACAAATCTATAAAAGAGAGAAGTGAGTGCTTTCTATATTCCATTCTAACACTATCTCTGTACCATTACTATGATAATTACTATTGCAATTACCATACTCTTACTATTAATATGACAATATTTATATCATATTCTATTCAATATACTTACTATACTCTATCAATTACTATTACAATTACCAATATAATAGGTTCTATATTATTAGTAATATGCATCAATTTTTATTTCTTAAGCTTGTTCTAAGTCCTCTCTCTGAGATTTCTTCTTCTTTTTTCTATTAATTGCCAGTGTGCCCTTTTTTAATGTTGTATTTATCTCATGGGGATTTATTTTATTTATTTATTAATTTTGTCAATTGCTTACAATATAATAGGTATAAGTAAAAGCAGAGTTATGAATACATGGATACATATAAGAAAAATAAAATTAAAAGAAAAAATAGGACAGGGACGGTAGGCATGTTGGTGCGCTTATGCACCCCCCCCCACAGACCTCTTAGGAAAGGGGTGAGGTCAATAGTAAACTGTCTAAGGTTAAAGTTTTTGGGGTTTGTGGAAGAAACCACAGAGTCAGGTAGAGTATTCCAGACATTGACCACTCTGTTGCTGAAGTCATATTTCCTGCAATCAAGTTTGGTGCAATTAACCTTGAGTTTGTATCTATTGTTTGCTCTTGTGTTGTTATGGTTGAAGTATTCATTCACAGGTAGGACATTGCAATGTATGATTTTATATACTATACTTAGATCGGACCGAAGATGGCGTAGTTCTAGGTTTTCTAGGTCTAGAATTTCAAGGCTGGTGGCATAAGGTATTCTGCAATGAGTAGAGGAGTGGAGAACTCTTCTTGTGAAATATTTCTGGACTTTCTCAACTGTGTTAATATCAGGTATGTAAAGTGGGTTCCAGACTGATGAGCTGTATTCGAGTATTGGTCTAGCAAATGTTTTGTATGCTCTAGTTAGTAGTGTAATATTACCAGAGAAAAAGCTACGTAGGATTAGGTTAACAACTCTTAATGCCTTTTTGGCTATGTTGTTACAGTGGGCTCTAGCACTTAGATCATTAGAGATGAGTACTCCAAGATCCTTGACAGAGTTGGGATCATCAACAAGGTCTTGACTATTCAGCCTGTATTTTATTTTCTGGTTTTTGTTTTTTTTTTTGCCAAGGATGCTGTGCTTCTTTTCTTCTCTTTTGAACAGTCCATCCTCCTGAAGGGAAAACAATACCTTATTTCATTTGGCTGCTGTATTGTTTGCTGGTGGCTGCAGAACTCCAAAACACACGTCTCCTTCATTTTCCTCCCACACCTTTGTCAAGGTTGCAGCTTTACTGGTAACTTTGCCATACTTTCACTGAGGACAAAATTCAAATAGGATGGAATGAAGGCAGCCCAGGTGCATGCAATTTTGCTGAGCAGTTTGCTGTTCCATGATATCCAAATATTGGACATCAGATGTTAAGTCCAAGAGATCAGGACATGATCACATTTTAAATGTCACAAAAATTATTGATGCCTTAAGTTATTATAGTAAAATAATGGCAGATAGGCATAGTACACTTTCACAGTAAAATCAACAGAATCATGTAGCATTTTAAAGACTAACAAATGTAGTATTGCTTCAGCTGTTGTGGATCAAATCAGATTCATGGAAAATAATTCTGTGAGAGCACTGAATCCATGTCGAGCAATATATACCCATATAGCTGCTCATATAAGAACTGTTATTGCTTTACAGAGAGAGGAAAAAAGTGAGGGATAAAAATGTCAGATGTGTGATACTGACATTTTTGCACTAAATAGCTGGTTAATGCATACCTCATGATACAAAAAAATTATCCTCTTTAAATGTTCTAATGAATTTCTCCTTGGCTGTTTCAAAACAATATCAGTCTTTGTCCCTCTTTTTTCCAAATCTTACCATCTTAAAATTAGAATTAAGGGATCCTAGGAAGATGGAAATATTTCCCCTTGACTTTCTTAATGGTTGTGCTGCCAGCAAAACAATTTCTTTTTATTTTTTTGCTTCTATGAATAATGTTTCTGGGTTATTGTGGTGGAACCACTGGTTGAAGGGGAGGGCCCCCTTAGTAGGAGGAATCCTGCTTATAGTTCAGGTGGAAACATCTGAGATGAAACCTTAAAGTTTATATCTGCTGTTTCTCAGGGGAAGGCAGATGGTCTGATGAGATTCTTGTAATATAGGTGATCAACAATAAAATATCTACTTGGGCCTATTCACAAGTGGTTCTGGTTATTTGCTCAGTTATGTATGTTTGAAGAAAAGAGCATGTACATAGAAATGAGTCAGTTTAAAGTATTGTGGGATAATCTATCACTGCTGATAGATTCTAGATCATGAGCCATAGTGGCACAGTGGTTAGAGTGCAGTATTACAGGCTACTTCTGCTGACTGCTGGCTGACTGCAATTTGGCAGTTCAAATCTCATCAGGCTCAAGGTTGACTCAGCATCCCATGTAAAATGTGGACCCAGATTATTGGAGGCAATATGTTGACTGTAAATCACTTAGAAAGGATTGTAAAGCGCTATAAACTGATATATAAGTCTAGGTGCTATTGCTATTGCTATTATGTATATTCTTCAGAATTTATTTCTAATTTTATAATGAGATTGCCAGAAAAAACAAGGACATGAAACTTCCATAATTCTGACCCTTTAATTTCAATATCTTAGGCCTGTTTATAAGTACAAGCATACCATTCAAATCCCAGAGCCATTCTTAAGAGGAGCCAAAATAGTCAATATGGCAGTGAAGCCATGGATTAAAGCCCTTCCCCCTTTTGTTAAAAAAAGATGAAACGTTGATCTGTGGTGCACCCATCATTTTAGTCCCTTGAGTATATCTGTCTTATAAAAGGCCAATGAAAGGAAAGGAAAAGGAATGGATCAGAATTGTTTTATTGATTACGAGCCATTAGAATAATGTCAAATCTTAGTAACCACAAAGTAGATTCTGTCCATAATACCCCTAATCTGGTTTTTCAGGTTTTCCAATGGGCATGCATTGCCTTGTCCAAAATAGGTTATAATGTAATATATGCTAGAGTATTTCAGCTGTGACATATTGGTGGCAACAAGAGGTGTTCTGTTGTGGTTTTTTTTCTGGGTCTATCCTGCAGCAGATTATTCCTGGAAAAAACAATTTCAACTTCATAATCTAGAGTTATTGTAGTTTGAAAATAGAGTTTAATTTTTTTAGTTCTTTGGCTGATCTGATTAAATAAATGAACTGTGTAAATCAAGGATTACCTGTATAGAGAAGGGAAGGGAGCACAATTCCTTATCTTAACCCAGATGCAAGTGAATAGAATAGAATAGAATAGAATAGAATGGAATAGAATAGAATAGAATAGAATAGAATACTTTATTGGCCAAGTGTGATTGGACACACAAGGAATTTGTCTTGGTGAAAATATTCTCAGTATACATAAAGAAAAGGTACATTCGTTAAGAATCAAGAATCATAACGTACAACACTTAATGATAATCACAGGGTACAATCAACAATCAAATCATACTAGGAAGCAGTCAATATAAATTGTACAGTTAAGAAGCAGAGGTCCTGAAATGGCCTTTGGAAATGTAGTCATTTCCTAATTGCAGGTTTTTTTACCTGTCATGGTTAAATATTTTGTATTTCTACTTAACAGCAACTATGATTTTAAAATGCCTTTGTATGCATGTTAAAATATTCACATTCTATGCAACTCTTGAAACTTCTTCACACTTACATAATCCGTGATACGTAAATGGCTAACTTCATGATTAGAGTACTGAAGGGGAAAAAAACAGAATGCCCTTATTCAGATTTATTGTCAGTATTAGCTCTTTGTATCTGAGAAAAAGTAATCGTACTGAAGCTGTTTTGGAACTGACCTATAGACAACCTTGGATCACATCTAGCATGTTCAGAGTCTAAGAATATACTGAGATGACATTTTTGTCTCTCATTATTTAATGATGGCCTTCAGCTGAAGTCTAAATCATGCATTACACTTGTCACAAGAGTGATCTTTAGGAATTCTCCTGAATTTGAACATGGGGAGAAGATGGAGCATGAATCCTAGTTCTACTCCATGTTTACTCTACTTGTTCATATATTTGAATCTGAGTAAAGATTTCTATACAATGTTTTATTAGTTGCATGTAGAGATTACTCATGTTTGAGAAATGGAAATCAAACTCCAATTTCATTTGATCAAAATCAAATGAAAATATTTACAGACCCTTCACATCCCAGACATAAACTGTTTCAACTCTTACCCTCAAAACAACAATATAGAGTACTGCACAGCAGAACAACTAGACACAAGAACAGTTTTTTTTTCCTGAAAGTCATCACTCTGCTAAACAAATAATTTCCTCAACACTGTCCAACTATTTACAAAGTCTGCACTAGTATTACTATTAATCTTTTCATCATTCCTTATCGCCCATCCCCTCCCACTTGTGACTGTATGACTATGTTGCTTGTATCCTTACAATTTATATTGACTGTATGATTTGATTGCTTATTGTACCCTATGACTATTATTAAGTGTTGTACCTTATGATCCTTGACTCTTGATGAAAGTATATTTTCTTTTATGTATATTGAAAGCATTTGCAGCAAGACAAATTCCTTGTGTGTGTCCAATCACACTTGGCCAATAAAGAATTCTATCTAACTTTAGATCTTTCCCCCAGCTGAATGTGTGGACCTCAGGAGAGTAGAAACAAGACATGAAAGTATAAGCCCTATATGGGGAAAATCTCTGAAACCCTTTCTATATGTGGAAAATCCCTGAAAAGATTTATGAATGCTGCCAAAATCTAGATGTATAAATATAATAGAGGTGAGTTTACCTGGAAAGTGCTAGATTCAGGACTTGAACTCAAGTCCTTTTTATAGAGTCTACAGAAACTACATAAAGCAATACAAGAATGAATCCTCCTTCATTTTGTCTTTTAAAAATATTATTTTTTAGCCAGAGTGAAAGCATGCATTCCTTTGGGAGTTGATGCCTACATTACATTTTTTATGAGATTATAAATATATTTCCTCTCCTCTGTAGAAGACTGCCCCCTCTTCTCATTCTCTTGCTCCTTTTCAAGACTACCCAGATTCTGACCGGCTCAAGGTTGACTCCAGCTTCCATCCTTCCAAGGTCAGCAAAATGAGCCAGATTGTTGGAGGCAATTTGCTAACTCAGTAAACCGCTTAGAGAGGCTGAAAAGCTCTGTAAAGTGTTATATAAGTAAGTGCTATATATTTATTCCCTTAATTGCTAGGCTTAAAGACAGAATGGGATCTTTTCCCCACTCCTTTTCCTGCAAGACCAGGTAAACTGGTCCTGAATAGCTTACATGTCAACTAAAGCACATCAGCCCACATGTTTTCATGAGATCTATAAGCAATGGGAGAGGAAAACCATTTTATCATGCTGTACAGTTTGTAGTCTCTATGGAGCAAGCAAGTTTTGTATCATCTGCTGTGACTGAACACTCCTCTGGGCATATAGACACACAGTGTCCAACATTGTTCTTAACTACAATCTGAGGTGTTCTGAGATGCAAAGTGTTCCATATAACTTGGCCATATTTTTGCAACACCTCTGAAAAAAAATACAGATGAAGAGTTTGGTCATTTTTTAAAAAGTCTGCATTGTTTGTACTCATTTTCCCTACTCCCAAATTTATTGTAAAGTAACCTGCTCTCTTCTGTAAATCCTCCCACAATTCCCAGCTGGATTCCAGTTTTTTGGCACTATGAAAAAGCCTGGAGGCTGTACATCTGTTCTGGGATTGTCAAGTATGTCATGAGTGAACAAGCCCATAAATCTGGAGCGCTTGACATAGCCCAGGCAAAACGTGTCCCTTTGCAACACGTAAAAATATTGTATTCCTTAGTTTTACTGTGTACTTTATGCAGACTGGCAACCTGAATCTCACATGGATGCAGTGAATCATTGATTTATCTGCTTTCAGGATGAGTAATTCATGCATTAGCACAGTCTACATAAAGCTAAAGCTAGAAACAAATTGTCTTTTGAAAGTCTGCACCAATTTTCTGGATGGAGAAATTAAATGATTTTTCAAAATTTCTCTAGGGAAAGGAGAAATCTTCCAAAGATTATTCAAGGGCATTATTCATGACAATAGCATTGTTGTCAGCAAAACCCAATAGTTGAAGTTCTCTCACACTGCATATCTCCCCTTGAATTTAATGTAATTGTTGGAAGAGAGATGGCACAATGTTCGCAATCCTCATAGCCATTTCATGAGTAAATAATTATTTATTTATTTATTATTTTATTAAACAAATTCATATAGAATTAATTAATATACAATAATCTTCATAAATGACTTAGATGAGGGAATAGAAGGGGAACTCATCAAATTTGCAAATGACACTAAGTTGGCATAAATGGCCAACATCCCAGAAGACAACCCCAGGATCCAAAAAGATAGTGACAGACTTAAACAATGGGTCCTAACCAACAAAATGTAATTTAATGTAGATAAAGCAAGGTTTTACATTTAGGCAGGAAAAAACAAAGGTACAAGTACAGCTTAGGTGAAACCTTGCTTAAAAACAGGAACTGTGCAAGGGACCTTGGAGTCCTAGTGGACGGTCACTTAAATATGAGTCAGCAGTGTGTGGTGGCAGTCAAAAAAGCTAATATAATCCTCAGATGCGTAAACAGAGGCGTAAACAGTAAAATCACATGAAGTATTAGTACCATTTTATAAGGTCTTAATATGACCGCACCTAGAGTACTGCATCCAGTTTTGGTCACCACATTACAAAAAAGATGTTGAGACTTTGGAAAAAGTACAAAGAAGAGCAACTAAGATGATTAAAGGCCTGGAGACTAAACCACGTGAAGAATGGTTGCAGTATTTGGATTTGATAAGAGGACTAGAGGGAACATGATAACTGTATTCTAATATTTGAGAGGTTGTCACAAAGAGGAGGGAGACAACTTATTTTCCAAACCACAAGTGGGCAGGACAAAAAACAATGGATAGAAGCTAATCAAGGAGAGAAGCAACCTGGAATTAAGGAGAAATTTCCTAACAGTGAGAACAATTAGCCAGTGGAACAGCTTGCCTTCAGAAGTTGTGAATGCTCCAACACTGGAGGTTTTTAAGAAAAGACTGGGCAGTCACTTGTCTGAAATGACATATTTGTCTCCTGCTTGATCAGAGGAGTAGACTAGAAGACCTCCAAGGTCCTGACCAAAAAATCCACCCAATTTTTGAATCACGTCACAATTCAAAACCCAGCCATGGCAGATTCCCTTTCTGTGTTGATTTTCCCTTCCGTTTATTTTGTTTTTTTGTTTTGTTGGCACATGCACAGTCTCACTTCCAGTCATGACCAAATTGGGTTGTGACTGAAGTTGTGGAACCAATTATGGTCATGACCGGAGGTTCTACTGTATGTATGTATGTATGTATGTATGTATGTATGTATGTATGTATGGTGTATGTGTATATGTGTGTATAGGGTGTATGTATGTGTAGGGGTGGGATGCTACCAGTTCAGCCAAGTTCTATAGAACCTATAGCTGTGAAGAGCAGCTGACACTGAATTGGTTTGGTGTTTGGCCCACTTCCTGCCCCAGGCTCTAGGCTGTCCTTTATTCCCTGCTTTTCCCTCCTCGGCTGCTTTGTGCAGCACAGCTGAAGTTGAAAAAGCAGGAAACAAGAGGATTGCTGCACACCCAAGCACAGCGTTTATCAGCTCTCCAGGCAGCACAGCTGATGATTTCTTGCAAGCACTACACACACAATGCAGTTTGGAGAACCAGCAAATCGCTCCACTGGCTGGCCCCCGCCTTCCCCACCCACTTACTTACTTACCTGGCATGCAAGCCATCCAACTTGCCTGGTTTAATAAGTTGGCATTTTTCCTTTCCGCCACCCCCCCAACCATCAGCTGTTCTGCTCTGATTTAGATTAGCTAGAAAGCAGAAAATCCTTGGATTTCTTGCTTTCTAGCTCATCTAAAAGCAGAGCCAAACCTTCTGTAGGACTGAAGCTTTTCAGTGCAGACTCAGGTAGCCAAATGCAGATCGATAGATCTCGAAGTGAATCTATGATTCTGTGAGCAAATCAATCTGCCTGCCTGCTTTGCCTGCTTTTGGGTAATTTTTTTAATATAAAAAATCAACATTTACATAAATATTTATAATATTTACATGCAAGCCATGCCCACTCAGTCATATGACCAGCAAGCCATGCCATCAGCAAGCCATGCTTCCCTAGTCACATGACCACCAAACCACACCCACAAATTAGGCCATGCCCACAGAACCAGTTGTTAAGAAATTTGAATCTCATCCCTATGTATATGTATACACACACATACACACACACACACATATAGAAGTTAGAATGCAGTATTGCAAGTTGAATCTGTCCACTGCTAGGAGTATAGTCCTGACCGGTTCAAGGTGGACTCAGCTTTTCATCCTTCTAGGGTCGGTAAAATGAGGACTCAAATTGTTAGAGGCAATATGCTTACTCTGTAAACCTCTTAAAGAGTGTCATAAATCACTGTAAAGTGGTATATAAGTCTAAGTGAATTGCAATCAGTTCATCCATGTGTGTATATGTGTGTATGTAGATATGCATATATGTATTTATATATGTTTCCTTTCTTAACATATCTTCCACATTTCCTCAGATGACATTCAAATATACAAGATAATGGAGCAACAGCATAAATGAAGCAGTCACCCTGGCCCTTTTCCACACTAGCATTGACCTTCCAGATGTCTACAGTGCTAGCATACTGAATAGCAGAGCTGTGCAGTGCAGCTTAGCATGCAGAAGAGCCCAGGATGATACACATCATTTCCAGAAATGGAAAATTCTTGTTTTAAATTCTGTATAGCTCAGCCTTATACCTCACAGATGGACAGATATCTACAACTGTAAAGTTATAACTATACCTCTTGTGCAATATCCCTGACATATCCTGGTTACAAACAATACTGATGAGCAAACAGATATAAACATTTCCATAGGACACTAATTCTGTGCAGTAGACTTTCTCAAGTTGATAGCATACAGCAGGTGTTTTAAATGGAATTCTCACTGGTCCAAGGCAATGGTCTAAAATTATGGAGGTTGTCATGTCACACAAAACAGCTACACCAAAACCAATGAAGTATATACAAGTAAAGAAAAATTAATTGATTTTCATGTAAAACCCAACTATCTCAAAATAAGAATAAAATTGCTTTTGTTCCCAAGGTATCAATAACAATAATAGAGGCAAGAAGAATTAAATCATTTTTTTAAAAAAAAACTGCTTTGATAACTTATTTTAAATTATTTGTGAAGCAAACATTCTAAACAGCTTATTTAAAAATTGACATAATGTCATGAGATTTTTTTTTCCTTGTTGAAAATGAGTGTTGTAGCTATGGAAATCATCCCTTGTATCTGTATCTGTTACAGTTTTCCCAAGATAACAACACTGACAAGTGACAATGACAATTACTTTAAAAAGCACCTGCTAAATGGAATTATATTTGTTTGTTTATTTTCAGGCAAGAAATATTTTAGCAATCATTCAGTTTTCTTTTCTTTTTTTCTTGTAAATTTTCTTTCAGTTTTCACAAAGAGAAAAAAAAATACAAATAAAACATCTTTTTTGAAAGTAGCGTAATCCCGGGTTATATTTCTTCATGCAGACACAAATTGAGGTTCATGCTCATTTTTATATTCTATTCCATGTTACTATTTTACATTTTCTGCATAGCTTCTCCCCTCTTTTAATTTTCTCAATTTTATTTTAATTATCTCATCTCAATTCAATCATTGTATTTATATTTTTTGTCTGTCCTGTTTCAATTATCTATTATCTTTTCTCATTAAACAAAATTTCTCCTGTAGTTACTGATTGGAGTATGACGCCTTTATATTTTTTCCCTAATGTTGTAACATTCATTATAATACATAACTTCCATTCAGATTCTGCTTGGTACATTCTTAAAATACACACTGTATTCTTAAAAAAAGAAAAAAAATATAAATGTATATAATTAAAACAACATTCCATTCCAATTCAATTCTATCATTAATATTAATATTCATTAAAGTCTTAACATTTTTAACATTACTTTTCAATTAAATATCACACTTCTATGGGAACAATTATAAGCTTTCCATAGTTAATTCCCCCCCTTCACTTATATTTTATAAAACATTAACTAATTAAAATGTTCCCGTTCCTTCCTAATTCAATTTTCTCATTTATTTTATTTCACTTATTTTATTCACAAACATTTCACTACATTGCACTAACTATTTTATCCCTCATTTTAATCATACATTGTTTTCAATTTTCTAAAGTTATTTCTATTATTAATATAACAATACAATCTTATGTGCCTTTACAGAATCCCCTTTTCAATTAGATTTTCACCCATTATCTCTAAATAGGTCCTGTTTCTCTATATCTTGCTCCAGTCCTTTGTAACTTCTTTTCCTTTCCTTCTTCCCTCTCTTCTCTCTTCCCTTTTTACTCCCTTGTCTCTCTCCCTCTATTTCTCTCTTCTGTATTCCCCTTTTCTGTTGTTTTCCAGTATTATACTTATTTTTCGAATTATTTTTCTTTTCTTTGGTTGTTTTTTTAAGTCTTAAATTCTCCATTCTCTTTCCCCCCTTTCCTTTTTCTTCCCCACATAAAATTGCTTGTTCATTAAAGATGGCTTCTTCTTTGTCCCAGTGTTCTTGTTTTGCAGTCATTTCTTGTTGTTTCTCATAGTTCTAAATCTCCATTTCTAAGAATTGAAAAACGAAGCTAAAAGAACCCTTCCCTTCTTGTGCATCTTCTTTGTACTTTTTAAGTTCCATTTTCAATTCATCCAGAAGTGGTGCCATTGTATAAATTTTTAAACAACCACCCGCTTGATTTTAGTCATTCAAATATAATAACCAAGAATCGAAAGATCACCAAATAATCCAAATACACGCAAGCTGTTTCTTTTTTGCACTTTGTTTTTCACTTTCTCTTCCTTGCAAAGTTTCAGTTAAAATGTATCTTTTAGAAATCTTGTTGAAGTTTTACTGTAGATTCTTTTTAATTCCAGGCAGTCTCCTCCCTCTTCCAGATCCTGCCCTTATTCTTTTTCTCTCCTTTCCTGCTTATGAAAAAGAAAAATTTTAATGTCCAGAAATCTTTATTATCCCTTTGGCATTTTGTTTTATTTTCAGCTTAATTGCCTATTGATGTCAAAGATGATTTTTCTGATTTCTTATTTAAGTCAGTATAGGGAAGAAGAGAGAAGAAGAAAAAAGCCAAACCTTTCCCTTTTCACTTTCCTTCACTGCTTCCGACTCTTCTTTGGGAGCGATGTTATTTTTTGTAAGTTTAAATTCCAGAGTACCTTGGTTGTTGCTTTTACAATTTAACCCAGTAAATTGTAAATTTACCAAAATTTTCACTTCTTATCTTCTTCCTGCACGTTCTTTTCCAGTCGAGTTCTTCTTTGTGGTGGCCATTTCTGACCACTGCTACAACTGCCTTTGGGAAAGGGAGTAGTGGCCAGCTGAGGAGGAGAGATGTAGCTATTCTCAACCCTACTGGTGGTCTCCCCCCTCTTCACCACCTCTACGGGGTGGCTTAGCCCTGAAACCAGCCAGCTCGGGACGCTCCAGCGGCGAGCCCAGACAGAAACCGCGCACGATCGTGGATTTCTGCCTGTTGCTGAAGCCCTTTAAACCGGAAGTCAATGATCATTCAGTTTTCTTTCTTTTTTTTTTTTTTAAATAAAATTAATAACAGTTTTATTAATTTTAACAACAAACAAAAACACATAAAACATAAAAACATCATCTTTCCTTCATGAGTTTACAGACAGTGTATCGGTTGGTTTACCACTTTTTTTTTGTGCATCCATTTCATAGTCTCCATTGTAGTTATATTACATAATAACTCATATTATCAATCAACAATTATATAAACTGATATCATTATTAAACAATCATTTGACTATTATTTTATTAATTCATACTTTAATGAGATAACTATAATTTACTTAATTTATTTTATAGCAAGTCATAAAGTCATACCAAGTCTATTTTACTAAAATTTTATAAGGATAGTATCAAAGAAAAAAAAAGAAATATGTATTCATTGTTTCCTAAAATTCTAAATATTCTATTATTATATTTTATTATATAGCCATTGATAGAAAAGGTCCCAAACTTCATAAAATTGTTTATCTACTTGTTCTCTAATTTCAAATGTCAATCTACTCATTTAGCACATTCCAATATTTTCTTAATAATTTCTTCCTGTGATGGTATTTTCTCACTCTTCCAATTTTTAGCAAATACAATCCTAGCCGCTGTCAATACATTTACAATCAAATATTTCAAATTTTTATTTTTTGTATCAGGTAAGATTCCCAATAAAAAAATCTCTGGTTTTAAATCTATATGTTTCTTTGTCATTTTTTCCAACCATATCCGAATTTTAGTCCAATATTTTCTAGCGTCCTCACAAGTCTACCACATATGGTAATATGAGCCCAGTATCTGATGACATTTCCAGCATTTTTCAGATTTATTCTTGAACATTCTTGCTATTCTTGTCGGTGGGAAATGCCACCTGTAAAACATCTTATACAGATTTTCTTTATATGCTGTTGACAATGTCATTTTATAATTTTGAGACCACAATTTTTGCCATTTCTCTAAATCAATCCCATATCCAAAATTTTTCCCCCAGACAATCATGGTTTCTTTGACTTGTTCTTCCTCTAGTTTAATTTCCAGCAAATAACCATATAAATTTTTAATCACTTTTTCATCAGTATCTGTCAAGATCTTATCTAAGTCAGTCAATTTATCATAGAATCCCTCTATTTTAGAATCTTTAACATACTTTGAAAGTATTTGCGCATATGAAAACCAATTCATCTTTATACCTTGTTCTTCTAGATTTTGCATCATTTTAAATTCACCCTTTTCATCCAATATTTCCCCATATCTAACTGTTTGTTCCTTCTTGTATGTTATAGGATAAGAAAAAGCTTCAATAGTTGATAACCAAACTGGGATTTTCAAATAACATTGTCTCTTAATTTTCTCCCAGTTTAACCATAAAGACTCCCGTATATAATGCCTTCTAAAATAGCCGTGCGATTTAGTTCCCTTATACCACAGAAAAGCATGCCAGCCCAGTAATAAATCATGTCCTTCTAGTGTCAACAATCTAGTCTTTCTTTTTTTTTTAACAAATTTTACTAATTTTTAAAGACATACAAAGCATAAAACATAAGAACATAAAACCTTTTTTTCTGAAAGTTATTTGTAAATTCTAAGCAAATAAAATATTTTATACATCATTGACACATCTCCTTATAAACACATAGATATCCTTCATATTCCTCATTATTTCTCCTTATACTTTCATTCAATTATATTTCTTTTCTATATTTATCTATTTTATATGTTTTTATTCACTATACTTATTTTTCCTTTCTGGCTTACTTTATTCTCTTCTATCTTTTATTCTCCATTATCCTTTTCTAACATTCCTCCAAGGTTTTATTAGCTCAATCAAGCATAAACACACAGAAACACAAAACATAAGAACATAAAAAACCTCTTTTCTGAAAGTTGCTTAGTTCCGGGTTAAAACAGACACAAATTCAAATTCATATTCATTTTGTATATCATTCCATATCTTATTAGCATTTTCAATTTTCTATATAGCTTCTCCTCTCTTTTAAATTTTCTCAATTTTATTTTATTTATCTCATCTCAATTTGAGTCATAATATTTATTATTCTTTGTCTGTTCTATTTCCAGCTATCCATTTATCTTTCTATTTTAGAGAAAAACTTCTCCTGTACACTGATTGGAGTATGACGCCTTTCTCTCTTTCCCCTACATTTATAATACTTAATATAGAATACATAGCTTATATTGGGATTCTGTCTGGTACATTCTAAAATTATACAATATTATCAATACCAATACAAATCTATTCATTAATATTAATATTCATTTATATCTTACACACTTAGCACATTACTTTTCAATTAAATCACATACTTTTATAAGAGCACCTACTTTCCATAGTTATCCCCCCCCCCACATCACATATTATAAATCATTATTTCATTAAAATGTTCCCCCTTCTCCTACTTCAAATCTCTCATTTCACAAAAAAATTCACGAGGATAACATACTCTAATCATTAATATTAACAATCATTTATATCTTAAGGATTTTACCCATTTCAATTAAATATCATACCTTTGTGGGAACATTTTTGGTTTCCAAAATTATTCCCCCCCCCATCACATATCTTAAATCATTGTTTTATTAAAATATTCCTCTTTTATTAACAAAAAATTAACTAAATTATACTAAATATTTTGTCACATTTTAAATTGCATATTGTTTCCAATTTTCTAAAGTTATTTATAAGTACAAATATAAAAAAACAATCTTATGTACCTTCCCAGAATCCCTTTTTCAATAAAGTTTACCCATTATCTCTAAAAGACTTTTGTTTCTTTACATCTTGCTCCCCACCATTAAGGCTTCTTATCCCTTCCTTTCTCCCTTGTTTATTCTTCTCCTTGTCTTTTTTACCCCCTTGTCTCTCCACCTCCCTTTTATTCTGCTTTCCTCCTTTCTGTTGTTTTCTAACATAATATCCCCTTTTCACCTCATTCTTCTTCTTTTTGGCTGTTTTTCCAAGTCTCAAAGTCTTTTTTTTTCCTTTTTCCTCTTTCTCCTTTCCTTCCCCGACCAAAGTCACTTGTTCATCAAAGATGGCTTCTTCTTTGTCCCAATCATCCTGTTGTACATTCAGTTTTACATAAGTACAAACCACCATTTCTAAAAATTGAAAAAGAGTGCCAAGAACATCTTTCTCTTCTTGCTTTTCTTTTTCATAATTTTGGAATACAAGTTTCAATCCATCCACAAGTGATGCCATTGTATAGAGAAAAAGTTTTTCCAAACAACCACCCAAGTGCTTTCAATCAGAAAGAATTCTCAGAGGTTCCAGAATCAGCAAACAATCCAAACAAGCTGTTTCCCCTAAATACTTTCTCCTTCTTCACTTTCTCTTTCCGGGGCTAAAGTTTAGTTACAGAGTTCCATTTAAGATATATCTTTTAGAAGTCTTATTGATGTTTAATAACTCTTTAGAGTTTTAGGCAATCTTCTCCTTATTTTCAAATTTGCTCCAATTTATTTTTCCTCTCCCTTCCCACTCACAGCCAAAAAGATTCTTTTTTCTTTTTCCTTTAAATGTTCAGAAATCCTTATCCCTTCAGCTTTCAATTACCTCCAATGCAGGTTTTTGGATTTCTCTTATGATTCCATCCGCTGTCACGTTAGGAAGGAGAGTGAAAAGAAAAAAAAAACTTTCCCTTTTAGGATATTCGCTGCTTGTAGCTCTCTCTGGAAACAATGTATCCTTAGCAGCCTTCAAGATTCCAGGGCACTCTCTCTTGCTTTGTCCTGGTCAAAAACAACTTTCACAGCTCTTCCCTCTTTCTCCTACACGATCTTGTCCGGCTGCAGGTTTCTTTGTGGCGGCCATTACTGACCACGGCTCCTCCGCCTTGGGAAAAGGGGGTTTTGCCAGGTGGGGAGGGGGTCTGCAACACCCCCAAACCCCTATCCAGATCCCCCCTGTCTTCAACTGCTTCTACGGGGCAGCTATATCCCCCAAATCCAAATGGATCGGGGGAACCTTGGTAGCGAATGCAGCAGGGATCGCGCAGTATCACAAATCCCTGCTGCTGCCGAAACCTTGCAAACCGGAAGTCAACAATCTAGTCTTTCTTAATCTTATCCATTCTTTGGCCCATATTAAGTTTGCAGCTTGATAGTACAACTCCCAATTAGGAAGGCCAAATCCTCCTCTAGTTCCAGCATCTTGTAAAAGTTTTAATTTTATTCTCGCTTTCTTATCTTGCCACATATATTTCAACACAATTTTATTTAAAATAATCAAAATAATCTTTGCCAAGCCTAATTGGTATTGTTTGGAACAAATATAAAATTTTGGGTAAAATATTCATCTTAATTGTTGAAATCCTGCCTATTAATGATAGTTGTAGGTTTTCCCATTTCTTCAAATCAAATGCTATCTGCTGTTTGAGTTTAATATAATTGTTCTCTTTCAATGTAGTACACCTTGATGTCAAATATATCTCCAAATACTTAACCTTGTTCGTGACTTGAATTTTCAATAGGTCTGCCAGTTCTTCTCTTTGTCTTAATAACATGTTCTTTGTCAGAATTTTTGTTTTATCTTTATTTATTTTCAAACCAGCCATCTCACCGTATGTCTCTATCTTTTCCAATAGTTTTAAAGCTGTCTCTAGAGGATCTTCCAAAATGAAACCAAATCATCCGCAAAGGCTTGTAGTTTAAATTCCTCCTTTTTGATTTTCATTCCTTTTATATTTTGGTCCTCTCTAATATTTCTATTCAACACTTCCAAAGTCAATACAAATAGCAAAGGTGATAATGGGCATCCTTGTCTTGTGCCTTTTCTTATGTTAATAGAGTCTGTAAGTTCTCCCTCTATCATTACTTTTGCCATTTGTTTATAGTATATGACTTCTATTGCTTGGATAAATTTTCTGGCGAAACCCATCTGTTCCAGTAGTAGTACCATAAATCTCCAGTTCACATTATCAAATGCCTTTTGGGCATCTAGAAATATCAAAGCCATTTGTTTTTCAGGATGTGCCTCATAATATTCCAAGGTGTCCAGAATTACTCTCATATTGTCTTTGATTTGTCTCTTTGGCAGAAATCCATTCTGATCAGGATGAATAAAATTATTTAAGTATTTTTTAAGCCATTCTGCCAAAATTGAAGCAAAGATTTTATAATCTGGATTCAATAAAGAAATAGATCTATAGTTCTTGATTTGTAATGGATCGGCTCCTTCTTTTGGAATAAGTGTAATGTAAGCTTCTGAACATGTTTTAGGCATCTTCTTATTTGACATAACTTCATTCATGACTTCTAGCAATGGAATGCTCAACGATTCTTGTAGTGTTTTATAAAATTCTGCCGGAAGACCATCTGGATCTGGAGCATGGTCGGTTGGTTCTAAAACACCCTGGGCTATTAATTTATCAAGCTGCTCGTCAATCTTTGGTTTAAGGGCAAAAGGGACTCGATGAGGCTTAAGGTGGATGGGGGCTACTTCAGGGTTAAGGTTAAATGATATCAGGGTCCTCTTGTACATGCCTAGTTTATCTCCAAAGACGTCCTGGAATTCCTGGACGAGGGCCTCCTCCCAGTCATCGCTGCTGGTTTGGTAAATGCCGGCTACCTCAATCCCAAGTGGAGCAAACCATTGAAGGCCTAACAAGCTAGGCCGATCACGGTCGACGACGGTCAATGGTAAAGATGCAGTACGATTTTTGAATGAGACCTGGACTAGGCTGGACCCAACGACCGGAATTCGGTTTCCTTGATAGTCCTTGAGAATGATTCTTTGGGTTCTGAGGTCTTGCCGCTGGACGGCAGGGATCAATTGTTTAAGGGTCTTCCAGGAAACCATTGAGAGGGCTGATCCTGAATCGACTTCCATCACGCAGGGCTGGTTTTTGATGGCGACCTTCACTCGTATCTTCTTTGCATCTAATGATGCATCTAATGATGAGGCGTGACCAATCGTGATGGTTTGGTGTGCCTCTTCTCATTTCGTTGAATGGGCTAGTGGTTTATTTCTGTAGGAGTGGTTGTTCCATTGGTGGTTTGAATGTTCCCGATTCACAAGACGACTTCCTGTGGGTCGGCAGTAGTTGGTCACCCTCTGGAATGGGCTGGATCCTAGCTTGCTTTGACAGAACTTTCCGATGTGGCCTCTCTTCCCACAAATATGGCAGAGCGCGTTGAGGAATTTGCAGTCTGATCGTGGGTGGTTTGCCCCACAACCTGCTCATTGATACTGCAGTCTCTGGTTACGCTGGTGGCGTTGGTCTCATTCAGACTGGAGCTGGTTGACTTCTTCCTCATCACTTTCTGATGATGATTTGAGGTCCTCGTGGTGGGTTGCCATTGCATGTCCCTCAAGGCGAGATGAGGTTTTGCCAGTGAGTTGGCAGAGCAGGGCGTTGGTGCGGTGCATTCGGGCAGCCAACTTCCTAGTTGCTTCTGCTGCAGTAGCATCAGCGATGATATCTGCAAGGCTGATGTCAGCTTACTTTGCACATGCGGTGCATCTAAACCCAGAACTATTCGGTCTCTTAGAGCTTCTTTGAGGTTGGCGAACCCACAGAGGCCTCCCGGGTTACAGAGATCCGCGATGAAATCTGCAACACTTTCTCCTTTCTGCTGGTCTCTCTGGTAAAATTCATGTCTTCGGACAAGCGGTGGTACGGTAGGTGCATAGTGGGCCCGTAGGAGGGGCTTGAGGACGTCCCAGTCCATGGATTTCACCTCAGCTGGTTTCGCCAGTGCCTTAGCCATCTTAAAAACGGCGGGTCCACAGTGAGTTAGGAATACCGTTCTCTTTTTCCCAGTAGTGGCATCCTTTAAGTTGTTGGTCTCCAGAAACATTTGGAACCGGTCCATGTATGAGTCCCAGTCTTCTTGTGCCGGGTTGAATGGAGCGGGTGGTATGGTGCCGCCGGTCATGGTTTCCACCATTGATGCACCTTCAGCCACATGCTCTGTTTAGTGCTCTGTAGTGTTCAGTCAGCTCTGACATCTCCGTTTCCCACCTTCATCACCAGAGTTAAGTTCTGCGCATGGGCACAAGGAACAGAGACGAGATGGTGAAAAGTGAACTTCAAACTCTTTATTAAACATTCTGAACAGAGCAAAACCCTAGGGCAACAGCATCCCTTTTATAGGCAAGCTGCTGCCCTAATAACCAATCAGAGACATGGAGTGTTAACCCCCTTAACCAATGAGAGTGGCTCATTAACAGCCAATCAGATTCTCCTGAACGGACCAATCCGATATCACTATTATCGGCCAATCAGAAGTGCAGGGCTAGAACCGTGCTATTTTCTAAAGCTTTTGATAAATTTTATTTAAGTGTTTTATTAGTTCATAACAGGTATAGTTTATTATTTGCAGGTTTTTTTCTTCCTACAGTTTCATCTTTCCTTGCCATCATCACTAATAAAACTGAAAAACACTTCCAAAGATTTTCAAAAGAAAGTAGCAAACAGACTGAATTTAAAAAGCATAGAAGGGAAAGAAAAATAGTCAAACATTGGAAATTATAAAGCAAATTATAAAGCATTGGTTTAATGTTAACCCTTACTCATAACTTATCAGTGGTATATAGTTATAGTTATATAGTTATATGGTGTTATATAGTGATGTTTATATAGTTATAAGAAAGCCTATATATTTTTATACTATAATCTTAGCCTGTAATTATTAAATAATGTCTCAAATGTGAGATCCATAATTCATTTTAAATCCAATATCAGAATTTAGACCTGCCTACCAGTTACATATTTAAACAGGTCACATGTAAGAATTCAATATCATATATGAATTAAACAGATGTAACTCTTGTTTTAAGGAAGATATAATGATATTAATGTTTCTCATCATCAACACAGTGAAGATAATCAGATTGGGTTTATATAGCACGTTAACACAGTTCATTCAAGCTGTAACAAGAAGAGCAGATTAAGATTAAGAAAACCTAGCCTTGTTTTAAGGAATGAAAGATTGTGGACTGCAGTAGATAACATATGAATACTCAGCTGTGAGCTGTTGGGTATTTTTCCCCTCTATTCATTGGGCTGCATCAAATATGCTTCTTTCAAGGAAAGTATCAGCATTAGAAGATATTTGGCTCATTTCTCTTGGAGTCAGTGTCATGAAAATAAGCCAGAGATCCTTCCCTCCTGTTTTGAATTTAGTCCTAGTATGAATGTCAACACTTTGCATTCAAAGAACCAAAGGCCATAAGCAATGGCTCTTATTTAAATATTCATGGTGACTTGTCTCTAGAAAAATGTATATTATTAGAAGAAACTAACAAATCAATCATATAGCTGAGTAGATTAAGAAAGAAGAAATCTTGGCTGAAGATTTCCCTGCTTTAATGTCTACTCTCTGTCTCTCTTTGTCTCTGTCTGTCTGTCTGTCTGTCTGTCTGTCTGTCTGTCTGTCTGTCTCTCTCTCTCTCTCTCTCTCTGTGTGTGTGTGTGTTGCACATTTTGTTGTTGCTATTGGAGAAACAGTCAATGGTAAACTATGAAAAATAAAATGAGCTATTTGAAAAAAAAAAAAAAGATTGAACCAACATGTCAATTAAAATTGATAGTATTTCCTAAAACCTAACACATGAATTGGACTAGGAAAATAAAAGGTTCAAGATGCTGTACAGTGTTAATGCTTCCCATCTTTATAAAGTGGAAACTGCATGTATCTCTCAAACATTTGAGATTTATCTGATTGGAAAATAGTGTGTAGTTTTATGTATGTCCTATTGGACCTATATCATTTCTCAGTATAAAAATGATGACAGTGTCATTATTCCAGAAGATTATCCAGGAAGTTGTACTGAAACTTTAAATAACACCCTGAAATAAGTGTTTTGAAACATATAATTCTGCTTGTCGCTATCTATATTTGCCTTGTAGATACTTTCTCTCATCTCCTATGAAGTGTCAGATTTTTACAAGCCAGAAAGTGAGTAATTCTTTTGCACAGTACTGCCCTACTCTAGGGTTGCTAACCCTCATGAGGGTCAAAAATCACATTTGGTTTTCAGGAGAAGATTGCACTCAAAATGCTTTACATAGGCAAAAGGAGAAAATATGAATGATTAAAACAAGAAATGAAAAAGAAAGAATATATACTGGATATATAATTATATGACAGCAAACATGTCTTCTGATTAGAAATTGTACCAATGGAACAGCTTGCCCTCAGAAGTTGTGGGAGCGCCATCACTTCTTTCAAGAAGAGATTGGACTGCCATTTGTCAGAAATCGTGTAGGGTCTCCCACTTGGGTGGGGGGGGGGCTAGATGACGTACAAGACCCCTTCCAACTCTGATTATTTGTTACCTGTTTCTACCATTCATCTGTGGTTACACAAGTATTTTTGCAGTCCCAGTCTGGAATTGTAAAGTCTACCACAATGAGGGCACTGTTCAGTAAGCATGGGCCAGACCCTCCCAAAGTCAGAAAGGAGATTCCACAAAAGATCATGGAGAATAAAAAGCTAAGATACTGTGTCTCTGGAAATTCTCAGCCATCCAGGTCATGGTTGTCCCAAAGGTGCTCCCCCCCTCAACTCCTTCAACTGAAGGGATTTCTTGGATGAGAAGCAAAACGTCTTCAAGAAAACACAAGGAAAGCCCAACTGCCTTTGAAAAAGCACCTTTGAGACTAAGATACTGTGCGGTTTCCAGATCCAGATTGACAGGCAGGTACTGGCCAATTAACCAGACATTAAGTAGGAGATAAGTAGCAGAAGATAGAAAGTGATAGATGCAGCAGTTCCACGTGATAGCAGCATTAGGAAGAAGGACTATAAGAAACTGAAGAAGTACTAGGGCCTGAAGGAAGAACCCCAAAAGATGTGGAGAATAAAGGAAAATTGTCCTTGTGGTGGTAGGTATTGTGAATCAATAAATGTTTAATAAAGATCATTAAGAGCTTGAAGTAAAGTGCAGGGTTCTGGCCCTGCACTTCTGATTGGCTGATAATAGCGACATCAGATTGGTCTGTTCAGGAGAATCTGATTGGCTATTAATGAGCCTCTCCCATTGGTTAATGGAGCTAGCGCTCCCTGTGTTTTCATTGGTTAAATAAGTTAAGAGTTGCCTATATAAAGGGGCCCATCGTGGCCATTGAGCTGAGCTGTTTTCACATGTAAATAAAGAGTTGAAGTTCACTGTTTCACTGGCTCGTCTCCATCCTTGCACCCATGCTCAGTACATAACACTGGCGATGAGGGTGGGATGTGGAGACATCAGAGCTTACTGAATGACGAAGAACCATAACCGAGCACGTGGCGGAACACATCAACGGTGGAACCATATCCGGTAGCGTCATACCACCCGCTCCATTCGACCTGGCACAAGAAGACTGGGACTCATATATGGATCGCTTCCAGATGTTTCTGGAAACCAACAATTTAAAGGATGCCACTACCAGAAAGAAACGAGTGGTATTCCTAACTCATTGCGGGCCAACCGTATTCAAGATGGCCAAGGCACTAGCAAAACCGGCAGAAGTAAAGTCTATGGACTGGGACGTCCTCGAACCACTGCTAAGGGCTCACTATGCACCGACCGTGCCAACGCTCGTGAGAAGGCATGAATTCTATCAGAGAAGTCAGTGGAAGGGCGAAAGCGTTGCTGATTTCATCACAGATCTCTGGAATCTGAGAAGCCTATGCGAGTTTACCGACTTAGAAGAAGCCCTAAGAGACCGAATCTTTCTGGGATTAGATGAACCAGGCAGTCAGAGTAAATTAATAGCAAAGGGCGACATTACTCTTAAAGACGCCATAGCTGAAGCTACTGCAGCAGAAGCAACCAGGAAGTCGGTTGCCCAAATGTGCCACACACATGCACCGGTTCGCCAATGAGCCTGCGACATTTCACCTCAGTCAGAGGGACAGCTAGAGAAGGCCCACCACGAGGACCTCGACTTGTCGTCAAAAAGTGACGAGGAAGAGTTCCATCGACTTCAGTCCGAACGGGACCAACGCCAGAAATCACAGTACCAATGCGCCGGGTGTGGAGCACGCCACCCCCGGTCTGAATGCAAATTCCTCGATGCGCTCTGCCATGTGTGCGGGAAAAGAGGCCATATAGGTCGGGTCTGTAGAAGCAAGCCAGGACCCAGCCAGCCCTCAAGGGGGGCTAACTACCACCAACCAACGGGAAGTCATCCCATAAAGCGAGAACCCGTGAACCACCAATGGAACAACCACTCCTACAGAAACAAAACCCTAAACCACCCAACGAAGCGAGAAGAGGCTCACCAAATGATCATGATCGGTCACACCTCATCTCTGGATGCCAAAAAGATCCGAGTGAAAGTGGCCATCGAAAACCAGCCCTGCCTGATGAAAGCCAATTCAGGATCGTCCCTCTCGATGGTTTCCTGGAAGACCCTCAAGCAGCTCATCCCCACTATCCGTAGGCAAGATCTCCAGTTCCAAAGGCTCATACTTAAGGACTATCAAGGAAATCGAATCCCGGTTGTTGGATCCAGCCGAGTACGGGTATCATTTAAGAACCGTACAGCATTTCTACCCCTGACTGTAATCAACAAGGATCGGCCTAGTTTGTTAGGCCTCCAATGGTTCGCTCCATTTGGAATTGAAGTAGCCGGCATTCACCGAACCTACAGCAGCGATTGGGAAGAAGACCTCGTCCATGAATTCCAGGACGTCTTTGCAGAAAAACTAGGCGAGTACAAGGGGACCCCAATATCATTTAACCTCAACCCCAAAATAGCTCCCATCCGCCTTAAGCCTCGTCGAGTTCCCTTTGCCCTTAAACCAAAGATTGACAAGCAGCTTGATAAATTAATAACTCAGGGAGTGCTAGAACCAACCGATCACTCTCCCTGGGAAACCCCAATCGTAACACCCATAAAGCCGGATGGATCAATAAGAATTTGTGGGGACTACGGAGCCACCCTGAACCATGCCCTTCAACAAAATGCTTACCCGGTACCGGTGGTGCAACACCTCCTCCATTTCCTGGGGGGCGGAAAAGTCTTCACTAAACTAGACTTAGCCCAGGCATACCAACAACTGCCTGTGGACAAAAAAATGGCAGAGGCCCAAACAATCGTTACGCACAGAGGTGCATTTAAATGTAACCGACTCCAGTTCGGAGTGAGCATAGCCCCGGGAATCTTTCAAAGCTTAATGGAGAGGCTATTACAAGGGATAAAAGGTGTTGTCCCATATTTTGATGATGTGTTAATCGCAGCCCCAACCCAGAAAATATTAAAGGAATGCCTGAGGTTGGTTCTCCAGAGATTTAAAGACTCCGGTCTCAAAGTTAAAAAGAACAAGTGTTATTTATGTATGGATCGTATAGAATTTTTGGTATATTTAATTGATAGTCAAGGCATTCACCCCACCGATAACAAACTCAGGGCAATCAAGAATGCCCCAAAACCCCGGAACAAGGCTGACCTCCAGGCTTTTCTGGGCCTTATCCATTTTTATAACATTTTCCTGCCTCACAAAGCAACCGTAGCTGAGCCCCTACATCGTTTATTGGACAAAAAAGCAACCTGGGTATGGGGACATAGAGAAGAACAGGCATTTCGACATGTAAAAGATTTATTCACTTCTGATGCTGTCCTGATGCAGTATAACGAGATTTTGCCTTTAACGATTACGTGTGATGCATCCCCATTCGGGGTGGGCGCCATTTTGAGCCACGTTTTACCAAACGGTAATGAAGCTCCTGTTGCGTATTTCTCAAAAACGTTATCAAAAACAGAACACAACTACAGTCAAATTGACAAGGAGGCCCTTGCTATAGTATCTGCGGTTAAGAGATTTCATGAATATGTGTATGGCTGAGCATTTACCATAGTGACTGACCACAAACCTTTGCTGGGAATAATCGCAGGAGATAGGCCAACACCGTATATATTATTTCCCAGAATGACCCGCTGGTCAGAATTTTTGGCGGCATACAATTACAAATTACAACATCGCCCAGGGAAGGCCATTCCCCACGCCGACGCATTGAGCTGTGCACCTCTTCCAGAGACTATTGATGACCCCGCTCCGACGGTCACAACGCTGAAGATCGAGACACTTCAAATGCCACCATTAACAGCCCGAGATATCGCGATGGAAACGAAATGCGACCCCATTTTAGCACAAGTCCTCAGTTGGGTCGAGCGGGGATGGCCGTTAGACCAAATACCTGACGACTATGCCCCATTTAAAAATCGGCAAACAGAACTATTTTCTCAAAAGGGCTGCATTATCTGGGGTGATAGAGCTGTCGTCCCAGAGATGTTGCAACCAGCGACATTAAGGACCTTGCACGATGGCCACCCTGGCATCATGCATATGAAAGCCCTTGCACGAAGCTACGTGTGGTGGCCGGGTATTGACAAGCAGATAATAGCCTGTTGCAAATGCCAGGAAATAAGCAACACCCCACTGAAAGCAACCCCAACTGAATGGGAAATGCCGAGGGGACCATGGTCCCATATTCATCTGGACTTTGCAGGTCCTTCCAAGGGACACACATTCTTACTGACGGTGGATGCCTACTCGAACTGGCTTGAAATCCATGAAATGAGGAATACAACAACTGAAGCAGTCATCAGGAAACTGGACAGACTTTTTGCGACACACGGATTACCAGATGTTCTGGTATCCGACAACGGGCCTCAATTTACCGAGCTGTCCTTCGAACAGTACCTGGTGGACCGCGGTATCCGACATGCGCTGACTTCACCAGTGCATCCTGCGGCCAACGGAAGGGCCGAGCGCATGGTACAATTCATCAAGAAAACCTTGCATAAAATGGACTATGGTGATATAGAAGACAAGATTAACCGGATGCTCCTTTTACAGCATATCACTCCGCACAGCATCACCAATAAAACTCCCGCCGAGTTATTAATGGGACGGAAGCTCCGCTCCCACCTCGACCGCCTACATCCAGCATATGAACTTGAAAAGCCACACGGTTCCAGTGGGAAATGTCACAAATTCCAGGTAGGTGATTTGGTTTTCGCTAGGAACTTTTCGGGCAATCCGTTGTGGGTCGAGGCAACTATAGTACAAGTAACTGGCCCTAGATCGTACCATGTAAAATGTCGCGAAATAGAATTTGGAAACACCATATTGATCAGCTGCGTTCAAGGCTATAGTCGGGGATCTCCGAGCCCCCTGATTTCCAAACCAAGGGGGGAGGAGAGAGCAAGGAAGCTGAATTTGAAGTGGCAGAAAGTTTAAGTAGTAGTAATGACCAGGCAGCACGTGATGGACCCGGAATGGGGCTGGCCTCGCCTCAAAGAGATGCCGAAAGCAGTAGCAACGACGAAAATTTGAATGCGGAACGGGAGGCACTTTTTTCACCAGATAACGTCCTACCCCAACAAGACCGTAGCCAAATACCGGGAGGACAACGAAAATCTAATAGACAATCAAAACAACCTGCCTACCTCAAAGACTACGTGACCGCATCCCTTAAACAGAACCCGGGGGGAAGGAGTGTTGTGAATCAATAAATGCTTAATAAAGATCATTAAGAGCTTGAAGTAAAGTGCAGAGTTCTGGCCCTGCACTTCTGATTGGCCGATAATAGCAACATCAGATTGGTCCATTCAGGAGAATCTGATTGGCTATTAACGAGCCTCTCCCATTGGTTAATGGAGCTAGCGCTCCCTGTGTTTTCATTGGTTAAATAAGTTAAGAGTTGCCTATATAAAGGGGCCCATCGTGGCCATTGAGCTGAGCTGTTTTCACATGTAAATAAAGAGTTGAAGTTCACTGTTTCACTGGCTCATCTCCATCCTTGCACCCATGCTCAGTACATAACAGTAGGGGTACTCAGGACTGTGATTCCTGAGCTGGGGAGGACCTGAGATTGAGAAAGACCCAAAAGCACAAGAAAGGCATTTTTATTTATTTGGATAACTTATGAAAATCTAATTTCACAACAAATGTCAACTATCTTTTTCCTCTATGTCTTATTTATTAGTTCCAATCATTTGTGGAATATTTTCATTCTTGTGATCCTTATTCAACACATACTTGCACAGTCTGGTCTATCTCTTAAATGTACAAACAGCTCTACATGCCTATCAATATATAACCATACTTGACTCTTCTCATCAGGCAAAGCAATAAAAAGATGTCATTTAATGACAGAGTGTATCCAAAGTAATTCTGAAATTTAATTACATAAAACATTTATTCCTTATTTTTGAATATGTATTTGTTCATTTGGTAATGTTGTGTGTCATTTCCACCCACCCACCCCCTGGGTAACTAAGTTCTTTGAGACAACAAGCCCAAAGTCTATATTTTTGTAGTTTGTATGTTTTTTTTTTAAAAAAAACTGTCGCATCTACTAAAATTATTTGGAAAAAATAAATTTATATTCTGGACATTGTACATTTATTCATACTGAATCATATCAAGAAAAAACCCATTTGGAAAATTGCATAAATCAGACAAAATTAAGTATCAGAAGATTTTTTTTCTATATAGAAGCAAAGATCAATACAGGAAAGGAAATATTGGTGAAAAAGATAATGGAGGAAAACTGTATTTGGCAGCTCCATTCATTTTTAATCAAAATCATGTTGCCATAACATGTCACTAATTGGCAGCATCTGGTTGATTTTGCATAGACTCAAGATGTAGAGTAAGGCCTGTTTATTATCTGAAAGGAGACCCTATCAGGATTGTAAAATATTATTGACAATGAAGAAGTGGCATATAGTGTTGGCATTATAGAACTTACTGTCAACAACGAAGAATAAGCAGTCAAGAAATACTTTATAGCAGGAGTGTCAAATTGAATTTCATTGAGGGCCATATCAGGCTTGTGTTTGACCTCAGGGGACCAGGGTGGGCATGGCCATCACTCATGTTGGGGGCTCCTGTGGCCCAACCACTCTACCATAGAAAACAGGGTCCCAAGATTCATTTTCAGCTGGGATAGCCTCCTGCAACCCTCTGCCAGCAAAAACGGAGCTTGGGAGGACCACGTGCAGATCTCCCAAACTTCATTTTTGCTGGCAGAGACACTATGGACCACTCCTTCACTGTTTCTAGGATGGGCCAGATCAAAGAACCCCACAAGCCATATCCAGCCCATGGACCTTGAGTTTAACATCCCTGCTTTATAGACTAAGACTTGATAAGGTAGCAATGATGACCTTGGAAAAAGTATTCAGGCCTGATATCTCTCTACTTAAATTGATGGAACATAAGAAATGAATCAGTCAGACTAGAATGAGAAGTCAAAGCAATTCAAAAAGAATAGAATGGCAAGTTTGGTACCATTGCCAAGAAAACTGCGTAGGTCAATCCATAAAGTAATAAGAAATAGGATCTGTTATGATGCAAACATCAGACAAAAAGAAAAACATGTAAGAATGAGTACATGCAGGCCAGAAATGTTACCAAGCCTAAATTTTTATGTTTGATTAAATGCTATCATTTTCAGCTTGTTTGTCTCTTTCATCTAACCCAGCAAAGATATTATAAGTAGTCATTTGATAGTTAACTTTGGCAAATTTCTTTGAAAACTTCCATGCTGTTTTATTCTTTCTTCATTTCATCTCAGATGCCATTTTTTTTCTAGCTGTGCTTTTATCTGAATATGTCCTAAAAGAATTTGATCATGGCAATTTGTAAAAATGAAAATGTGATTCATGTGAGGCTGCTTATGAAACAGATCAGAAAGATGGTACAGTTATATTCCTATATTATAGTGTTTTTTACTGACTTCCAATTCTCTGTCATGCCTGGGTCTAGGATTGGAGTCTTACTCTTAAAATATGAAGTATTTCCATTTTCTCCTTATGTGTTCTATACAATATCAACAGCTTTGCTGCCTATTGCTTTATCAGTTAAACTTAGTGAACCTTCTTATAGAAGCATTATCACTTTTTTTTTGAAAAGAATTTTATTAATTTTCTACAAACAAACAAGACAAACAAAACATTAAAACAATAACTCTCATATGTACATCCAGTGTGTCGGTTGGTTCATCAGTTTTGTGCATTCATTTTGTAGTTTCAATTACAATTATGTTACATAACAACTCATATTGTCAATCCAAACTTATATATCCTAATATCACTAAAAAAAAAGAAATTTTTGACTATACTTTTAATCATTCATGCTTTATGAGATAACAATACTTTAAACAGTTTATTCTGTAACAAATCATATAATCATACCAAATCAGTCCTAAAAACCCTTTATAGATATAGTGTCAAATAACAAAGGCAAGTAAAACAAAATAAAGATATTCCTTACTGTCTAACATTCTAAATATTCTATTATCGTATTTTATCATCTAGCCATTGATAAAAAAGATCCCAAATTTCATAAAATTGTTTATCCTCTTGCTCTCTAATTTCAAATATCAATCTACTCACATTCCAATATTTTCTTAATAATTTCTTCCTGTAATGGTATGTTCTCATTCTTCCAATTTTTAGCAAATACAATCCTAGCCACTGTTAATACATTTACAATCAGGTATTTCAAATCTTTACTATATCAGGTAAAATTCCCAATAAGAAGATCTCTGGTTTCAAGTCTATATGTTTCTTTGTCATTTTTTTCAAACACATGCAAATTTTAGTCCAATATTTTCTAGCGCCCTCACAAGTCCACCATACATGGTAATACGAGCCAGATATCTGATGACATTTCCAGCATTTTTCAGATTTGTTCTTAAACATTCTTGCTATTCTTGTCCGGGGAAAGTGCCACCTGTAAAACATCTTATACAAGTTTTCTTTATATGCTGTTGACATTGTCATTTTATAATTTTGAGACCACAATTTTTGCCATTTCTCTAAATCAATCCTATATCCAAAATTCTTCTCCCAAACAATCATAGTTTCTTTAACTTGTTCTTCCTCTAATTTAATTCCCAGTAAATAACCATATAATTTTTTAATCACCTTCTCATCAGTACCCATCAAGATCTTATCTAAATCAGTCTGTTTATCATAGAATCCCTCCATTTTAAAATCTTCATCATACCTTGAATGTATTTGCGCATATGAAAACCAATTCATCCTTATACCTTGTTCCTCTAAGTTTTGGATTGATTTAAGTTCACCCTTTTCATCCAATAGTTCCCCATATCTAATTGTTTGTTCCTTCTTATAAATTATAGGTGAGGAAAATGCTTCAATAGTCGATAACCAAACTGGAATTTTCAAATAACATTGTCTTTTTATCTTCTCCCAGTTTAACCACAAAGACTCCTGTTAGGGATAACATTGTTTACCCTAAGTGATTTAGGTAAAATAATAAATATGTTAATCATAGTTTGTAAGTTAAAGTGTCTGCAACTTTAAATATGGGAATGTAATTAAGGGAGTGGTTGTGAGAGCACTTTAAAAGAAGCAAGGAATGTCAGCTTGCTCTCTCTGGCTTTGATGATCCCTAATTACTGCATGGACTCAAGACTGCGTTACTCGAATGGGAGAGATAAACAAAGGACTGATTTGTAAATGAACTGACATAGGATATTCTACACGGACTTTGATAACTGAATATCCTTGAATGGATTGACTAAATGATACATGACTAATGGACTGTTACTTTGACTATGCTATAATCTCTAAATGGAATAAACTATATTTTGATAGCACAAGTGTATCTGTTATTTTTACTGTATGTTAACAAACATACAAATATATCTCACTCATTTATCTGTGTGCCTATCTGACTAACGCTGCACATTCTGTTTAGCTTGTCTCCTTAACCCTGGTTGGGGAACCCAGGCTTAACACTGGTTATGGGCCCAGGCTGAACACTGGTTATGGGCCCAGAGGCTGCAAAGTCAGTTTAACTAGGATAAAACAGATTTATGTAAAAAGTGAGAGTTTGTGTTGTTATACGTTACAGTAAACAGACAGCTGTGTTTTATTAATTATAGTTTTATATCCATATGAAGAAAACATGGCACAAGTCAATTTACAAAGTTTGTCCCTTATATCCAAGTTGGATGGAACAAACTATGTATCATGGTCTATGAAATGTAGTCTACTTCTACGAAGAGAAGGTCTGTGGAACATAATTGAAAATCCACCAAACGTAGAGGAATGGGATCCAGAGGATGATGAAGATAGACTAAAAATAGAAGAATTTATGCATAAAAATCAACAAGCTATTTGCATAATAGGTTTAACATTAACTGACCAGCAACTTGTTCATATCCGTGGAGAGCAAACGGCTGTTGGGTGTTGGCAGAAGCTGAAGAGGATTTATGTGTCGAGATAACGTTGGTGCTCACATAAATCTAACAAGGAAGCTTTTCAGGATGCATCTCCAGACGAATGGTGATATGCTGAGTCATTTGGAAACTATGAAAAGCATTTTTCAAGAACTGCACGAGAAAGAGCTTATTTTCTCTGAACTACACCAAGTCTACATAATTCTATCTTCACTAGATGAAAGTTATGACAACTACGTCACTTCCCTTGAAATTTTTCCTAAGGAAAGTTTAACTTTAACTGATATAACTGGCAGATTGGTTGAAGAGGCCAGAAGAAGACTTGAAAGAGACCAATTAAGGAGGGAGCAACCTCAAAAAAAAGATAATGAATCTCCAACTGCATACGCAATTAAAAAGTGTTTTAATTGTGGAGGAAGAGGACATTTGGCAAGATTTTGTAAAAAAGCAAAGTGCCAGAACGCTGGCCAGAATACTAAAAATCATCAAAAGATAAATAAAAATTTAGAGTTAGCCATGTATACTAACGGAGCTGTAAAAAATAATTTATGGGTGATTGACAGTGGAGCAACCCACTGTATAACAAATGATAACAGAAATTTTATTAAAATGTCCAAGAGTACACAGCAGATATCGTTAGCAAATGGCTGGAAACTGAAAGCTAAAGATCAAGGTATAGCATATTGTTCTTTCATAAAAGATAATGTAAAAATGTTATATGTACCACAACTTAAGTTTAGTTTAATTTCAGTTAGAATTTTGGTTAAACTAGGATATGTAGTTACCTTTAAAGGAGATAACTGCATAATTGAAAAAGATGATAAGAAAATTACTGCATCTTTAAGAGGTGAATTATATGTGCTAAATGATAATGGTTTAGAGGTGGCTAACATGGCTTATGATAATAAGAAACCTCATGATGAATGTATTCACTTGTTACATCGAAGGCTAGGGCATTTAAATTTTAAAATGATTAAGAAAACTGTTGAATTATCTAAGGGAATAAGTTTGAAACCTTGTAATAAGTATTTGCAATGTTCTATTTGGAATCAAAGCAAAGCCAAGGTCAAACCGGCTAATAGAGTTGATGGATTTACTACCAAAGAGCCTTTAGAGGTAGTATTTGCTGATTTAATAGGTCTGAAAAAACCAAGTGTAGGAGGAGCTCGTTACATACTAAGTATAATGGACCACTATTCTAGATATGGGTTTTGCTATTTAATGAAGAGCAAAACTGAAACGTATCTAAATCTCTTTAATTGGATAAAATTTGCTGAAAGAAAAACTAAAAAGAAATTAGTAACTCTTATAACAGATAATGGTACGAAATTTACAAATAATAAATTCCAGAATAGACTTAAAATGTTAGGTATTCAACATAAAAAGTCTGCACCATATAGGCCACAACGTAATGCCTTTATAGAGAGACGAGGCCAAACACTACAGTCAATGGCACGAACTATGATGTCTGATTCAGGATTACCTGACAATTTATGGGGAGAAACAATAATGTGTGGTAATCATATATTAAATAATGTTGTTAATTCAACAACAGGTGAATTACCATTCACACTGTGGCATGGTACAAAACCTGATTTAAGTTACATGCACACATTTGGAGCACCAGCATGGGTGCATATCCCTACACAACTTAGACACAAAGGACAGCATAGAGCTAAAATATTATTTTTTGTAGGATATAAATCTAATAATAGATGTTATAGATTCTGGGAACCAGGAACATCTAGAGTTTACACCAGTGCTAGAGCTAAATTCCTAGAACATGTAGGATGGAATAGATTAGAGCAAGATTTAAATAATGAAGTAATTATTGAACCCTACAAAAGGCAAAAAGATCAGACTAGTTAGAAGAAGAGTCCAATTAAAGAAGAACTCCACGAAGAGCAAATAGGACCAGAACAAGAGGAAACAGTTGATCAGGAAGAGTTAGATAATCAAGAAGAGTTAATAAATGAAAGTCCACCTGTAAGTCCTGTAATACCTAGATGTACTACACGTATAACTAGACCACCTGATAGGTATCAAGCAAGTATAGTTTGCCAAGTAACTAAAGTTCCAACTAGTGTAGATGAACTTAGGATGTATCCTGCTAAGGATCAGGAGAATTGGCAAAAGGCAATGGAAAAAGAACTAAATTCATTAAAGGTAATGAAAGTATATGAAGATGCCATATTACCTCCAGGAGAAAAGTCCATTGGGTGCAAATGGATATTTAAAGTAAAAACTGGAAATGATGGGACTGTTACCCATAAAGCTAGTTGGTAGGTCAAGGATTTAATCAAACTGCATCTGATTACGATGAAGTTTTTGCACCAAGTCTTAAAGCAACATCTTTAAGAGCAGCTTTAGTGTGGGCAGCTAAGAAAAACTATGTCATTAACCATTTAGATGTAGAAACTGCTTATTTGCATGCACCATTGCAGCACACTATATATTTGAAAAAGCCAATTGTTATAAAAGACAATAAAGTAAATAGTAATGATTGTTGGAAACTCAAAAAGAGTCTTTAAGGGTTGAAACAATCTGGCTTTGAGTGGAACCAATATATTGTGAAAGAGTTAAACAATATAGCTTTTAAATCTGGTTTAGCAGATCCATGTGTGTTTAAAAGAGAAAATAATGGAACGGTGTCATTATTGTTATTATTTACAGATGATATTGCTTTGATAACTAAGACTAATAATGAAGCTAATGAGATTATATCATTATTAGCCAAAAAGATAAAATTAAAGCATTTAGGTGAAATTAAAAGGTATCTAGGATTGACAATTAACAAAACAAAAAATGGATTTAAGATATCTCAAGAAGATAAATTTGCCAATTAATTAAAACGTATAAAATGGAACTTTGTAAACCGGCAAAGACTCCAATGAGCCAGGAAGTTTGCCAAACTGATGCTCAAAGTCCCAAATTTGATCAGTCAATTTATCAATCTTTGATTGGTAGCTTATCATATATAAGCAATTGGTCAAGGCCAGATACAGCTTATAATGTTAATCAGCTGGCACGTTTTAATTCAGATCCACAACAATGTCATTGGCAATCATTAAAGAGAATTTTAAGATATCTTAAAGGAACAATGAACCATGCATTGTATATAGAACCAAAGGGTGATTTGAGTCTTAGTGCCTATGCAGATGCAAGTTTTGCAACTGATATAAACACTATAAAATCAACATCTGGGATGGCTATATTATTTGGTAAGACACTAATAGGGTGGAGGTCAATCAGACAACAGCACATCAGCTTGTCCACGATGGAAGCGGAATTTTCATGTCTGTCATTACTATGCACTGACTTAATTCTATACAAACAGTTATTATTAGACATGGGTATAACTGTTAAAGAATCCATTATTATGTACGAGGACAACCAGGCAGCCATAAAGTTAGCTACTAGTATGCTGTAAAAACTAGATCATAGCATACTGATTTAAGATACTTAAATGTTAGAGAATCTGTAAAGAATGGGCTAATTAAATTGGAATACTGCATGACAGAAGAAAACATTGCAGACCAATTTACAAAAGCTCAAGGAGTAATTAAGTTTAAAGAGAGTTGTAACAAATATGATTTAAAGATGTAAATAGTTATTATTATTATTTAACCTAAAAGGGGAGAATGTTAGGGATAACATTGTTTACCCTAACTGGTTTAGGTAAAATAATAAATATGTTAATCATAGTTTGTAAGTTAAAGTGTCTGCAACTTTAAATATGGGAATGTAATTAAGGGAGTGGTTGTGAGAGCACTTTAAAAGAAGCAAGGAACGTCAGCTTGCTCTCTCTGGCTTTGATGATCCCTAATTACTGCATGGACTCAAGACTGCATAACTCGAACGGGAGAGATAAACAAAGGACTGATTTGTAAATGAACTGACATAGGATATTCTACACGGACTTTGATAACTGAATATCCTTGAATGGATTGACTAAATGATACATGACTAATGGACTGTTACTTTGACTATGCTATAATCTCTAAATGGAATAAACTATATTTTGATAGCACAAGTGTATCTTTTATTTTTACTGTATGTTAACAAACAAACAAACATATCTCACTCATTTATCTGTGTGCCTATCTGACTAATGGTGCACATTCTGTTTAGCTTGTCTCCTTAACTCTGGTTGGGGAACCCAGGCTTAACAACTCCCGTATATAATGTCTTCTAAAATAACCCTGTGTTTTAGTTCCCTTATACCATAAAAAAGCATGCCACCCCAACAGCAAATCATGCTCTTCTAATGTCAACAATCTATGCTTTCTTAATGTTATCCATTCTTTGACCCACATCAAACTTGCAGCTTAATAATACAATTCCCAATTAGGCAGGCCAAAACCTTCTCTAATTCTAGCGTCTTGCAAAAGCTTTAGCTTTATTCTCACTTTTTTACCTTGCCATATAAACTTCAACATGATTTTATTTCAATCTTCAAAATAGTCTTTTCCAAGCCTAATTGGTATTGTTTGGAACAGAAATAGAATTCTGGGTAAAATATTCATCTTGATTGTTGAAATTCTCCCTATTAATGACCATTGCAAGTTTTCCTACTTCTTCAAATATGTAGCTATCTGTTGTTTGAGTTTAATATAATTATTCTCTGTTTATGTGCTACAACTTGCTGTCAAATATATCCCCAGATACTTAACCTTATTTGCAACTTGGATTTTCAAAAGATCTGCCAGTTCTTCTCTCTGTCTCAGTAGCATGTTCTTTGTCAAAATCTTTGTTTTATCTTTATTTATTTTCAAACCAGCCATCTCACCATATGTCTCTATCTTTTCCAGCTGTTTCTAACAGGTCTTCGAGAATAAAAGCTAAATCATCAGCAAAAGCTTGTAGTTTAAATTCTTCCTTCTTAATTTTCATTCTTTTTATGCTTTTATCATCCCTAATATTTCTATTTAACACTTCCAAAGTCAACACAAATAGCAAAGGAGATAGGGGACACCCTTGTCTTGTGCCTTTTCTGATATTAATAAAATCTGTAAGTTCCCCCTCCATCATTACCTTTGCTGTCTGTTTATTGTATATGGCTTCTATTGCTTGAATAAATATTTTGGCAAAACCCATCTGTTCCAATAGTAATAACATAAATCTCCAGTTCAGGTTATCAAATGCCTTCTGAGCATCTAGGAATATCAAAGCCATTTGCTTTTCAGGATGAGCCTCATAGTATTCCAAAGTATCCAAGATTACTCTCATGTTGTCTCTGATTTGTCTCTTTGGCAGAAATCCATTTTGATCTGGGTAGATAAAATTATTTAAATATTTTTTAAGTCTTTCTGCTAAAACTGAAGCAAAAATTTTATAGTCTGCATTCAATAAAGAAATAGATCTATAGTTCTTAATTTGCAGTGGGTCAGCCTCTTCTTTTGGAATAAGTATAATATAAGCCTCTGACCATGTTTTGGGTATCATCTTCTTTGACATAACTTCATTCATAACTTCAAACAATGGGGTGCTCAATGATTCTTGAAATGTTTTATAGAATTCTGCCGGGAGCCCATCTGGACCTGTTTTTTTCCCATTATTTTGTTTCTTAAGTGCTTCATTTAATTTCATCATTGTTATATTGCTTTCTAGCATTTCTTCAGTCTCTTTAGGTATCTTCAGCAATTTAGCATTCTGTAGATACTGTTTGACTTTTTCCTCATCAATATTCTCTTGTTTATATAGTTGCCCATAAAAATCTCAAATAATTTCCTTTTTCTCCTTATTACCATAACAAACTTGGCCTTGATCATCTATTAGCTTCAATATTTTTCTTGATTCCTTCTCCTTTCTCAATTTATATGTTAGCCATCTACCTGGTTTATTTGCATCTTCAAAGTAATTCTGTTTAGAATTTCTAATTTTCTGTGCCAATCCTTCTTTCTCTATTAATTCCATTTTATGTTTAATTACATCCAGCTTCAATTTAATATCTTTTTTCTGTGGCATTTTCTGTAATTCTTTTTCAAGTCTTTTATACTCATCTTCCAAGGCCTTAGAAGCTTGCCTTTTCCTAATATTCTTTTTTCTTGTATAATCTATTATCAAACCTCTAGCATATACCTTCATTGTATCCCAAACATTCTGCGTTGAAGTATTTTATTTTTTATTTTCTCTGAAGAAAAAAGCCAGTTCCTTCTCCATCCATTGTATAAAATATTTTTCCTTTAAGATAGTATTATTTAATGTCCATCTCGATCTTTTTTTTTGTCCCTTCCATTTAATTGTCATTGGGCTATGATCTGCCCAAGTAATTGTTTCAATATTTGTTTCTTGAATATTGGATATTAATTCTGTTGAGATCTAAGTCATATCTAATCTGGACCATGATAAATGTCTATTTGAATAAAAAGTATATTGTTTAGCTTTAACATTTCTTTCTCTCCAAATATCTTTTAAAGTTAGTTCGTCTGTCATTTTAAAAAAAGATTTAGGGAGAGCCTTTCTATTTTGCTTTGTTGTTGTTGCTATATAGTCCAATTTATTGTCCACAATTCCATTAAAGTCTCCCATCATAATTATATTAACATAGTCCAGTCCAGTTATTTTCATGTGTAGCTTTTTATAAAACTCTTCTTGTTTTTTGTTCGGAGCATAAATTTCAATCAAGAGTATTTTTATATTATTGCCCATTATTTCCACCATTCACTCTTCCGTCTTCATCCATGTAGATCAGTTTTGCTGGGATAGCCTCTTTAATGTATAGAACCACTCCTCTTTTCTTACATTGAGTCAAAGAAGTAAATATTTTCCCCAATTTTGGCTGTACTAACAATTGTTCATGTTGTTTTTTAATATGAACTTCTTGTAGACAAATTATATCGAATTTTAATTTCTCTAATTTATGAAAAGTTTTCCTTCTTTTAACAGCTGAATTGAATCCATTTATATTCATTGTAATCAGTTTTTTTTTCTTCCATGATTATGCTTTATATTTAGGTCTAACAGCTCTCGTTGATCTCACTTCACGCCGTTCTTTACTATCCATCTGTCCACCTACAGCTCCTTTCTCTTTTTCAGTCTCCAGTTGTTCCTCTTGAAACTCAATTAATGAGACCTCTTTCTCTGCCTCCTGTTCTCTTCTTCCAAAAAATTCTGCATGGAAAAGTTCTGCTTTCTCAATTGAATCAATTCTATGTCTCTGCTCTTGCTACGTAAACATTAATCCTTCTGGAATCAGCCATCTATAATTCACTTTGTTTTCCAGTAGCATTTTGGTCAGAAATCGCAATTCTCTTCTCTTCTCATCTCTCTCACTCTTCTGGGTATTTGTTTTAAAACCACAATCTCTTTGCCTTTGTATTTCAATGTTTTCTCTCTTACCACTTGCAATCTTTGTGTTTTAATGGATTTTTTGGTAAATCTAATATGGACTTCCTTTGGTAATTTATTTCTCATCGCATATCTTGTATAAATTCGATATACCTCATCTACTCCATCCATCATCTTTTCTTCTGTAGTTTCCAAAGCATCTGCCAAAATTTCTATCATTATCGCAGCCAAATTTTCTTCTTTTTCCTCTTCTATATTTTGAAATCTGAGATAAAATTCTGACCTTTCCATCTCCCACCTCAACATCCCACATTTTTCTTGTTCAACCACTGTTAATCTACTGTCAATATTTCCAATCTTCTCCTCTCTTTGTTTACCTTCTTCCTCAATTTTTTGGAATCTCTCCTCATACTTCACCATCATTTGTTTAATATTTTCCACTTTTTCATCAGTCTTCTCTATTCTTTGTTCAATGGTGTCTGATTTTATTTTGAGATCTTGGATACCTTGCATAATCATCTGTAAAGTTACTTTTTCTTGTTCTTTATCTTGCTTCAACATTGTCTGAATAAAACGTTGTCCTCCAGCTGGTGGGGAGGCAGAGGTAGAAGTAGAAATGCCAGATGGTATTGGTTTCCTGCTCATTTTAATGCTTCCAAATCTTCAAATTCTTTTTAACTTTTAATCCAACTGGTAGAATAGCCAATTATAATCCAAAATGGAAAAATCCAACAGCAAAAGGCCCAAAACCAAAGAAGAAAAAGGAAAAAAGAAAGAAGAAAGATCTTCAGGTTCTTCTAGACCCTAATCCAATTACGAAGTAGTCCACCATAAAAAAGGAAAAATAGAAAGGAAAAAAAACCCCCAAAATAATAATATTGATTAAGAGCAAAAAAGAACAAAAAGAAAAGAAGAGATTCCTTCAGGTTCTTCACACCTTAATCCAGTTGAGAAGTCTCAATAATCAAAAAAGAAAAACAGAGTGGTCCAAAAACATGGATAGAAAAAGCAAAGAAATCCCAATAAAAATAAGGATAAAAAAAGAAAAATAAAGAAAAATCTCTGAGGCTTTCCCTTTGAAATAAAAAGCAAAAATAAGAATATTACTAGAATTGAAATTTACAAAAAGGCTGGTGAGCAGGGATATCACAAGTAAATATACACTGCACTTTATTTATTTATCCAAGGCTCTTATTATGACTCTCTTCTCCAGCAGCTTCAAAACCAAGCCTCAAGTGTTAAATATTGATAAGAGTCCAGGAAAACACCTGTAATAATATTTTGCTGTGCTTTCCCTCTATCTTATCATATTGAAATGTCCTTGAGAAGGAGTCTTCTTACAGTTCTTTCCAATTCAAATAAAATATTTTCAAGCCTCTAGTTGGCAGTGTTGCAAAGTTTCTTAATGCTCTTTCCCCTCCCCAGCCAGAAAAAAAGGATAATTTATACAAAAAAAAAATAGCCAAAGGGAGCCTCTATGCTAAAAGAAAATTAAAAAATCAAAAGGAGCATAAAAATATATATAAGAGAAAATTCAATCCAGTTACCTACAAAGTCACACTAAAGTCCCCCCCCCCAAAAAAAAGTAAGAAAAAGAAAAAAAAATCCAAGCCTCAATTTGACATCACTTTAAAAAACGCCGCTCAAACAGTTTTTGTCAAAAAAAATCTCACAGGTTTCTTCTCTATTCAGGATGCCCTTTCAAATCTCAGTGCATTTGCATCACAAAAGAAGTTTCTCACCCAGCTGACACACTTTCTTTCCAGGCACTTTCTTTCCGGAGCTGTCCCGACTTCAGCAGCTATGGGGGCTGCCTCTCCACTGCCAGCAAAAGGGCTTCTCCCGGATCAAACCAGAGATTTTGCAATATCTCTGGGATCCTGGGACAGTGCCCTTCACAATCCCCGTCTCTACGGGATAGTTTAGGTCCGTTGGGACCGACCAGGGGCGAAAATATCGGCTGCGATCTCAGAGCCCCGAGATCGCAGCTGTATCACCAAAATGAAGCTCCACCTTCTCCTCTGAAGCATTATCACTTTTGAATGTCCTTCTAAATGTCTATCTGGACTCAACACTATAACTGTTTCATTATTTGACACAAGCATGGTTAAACCGAGACAGCTTTGGTAATGACTAAAAGCTTGACATGTAAAGCTGAATTAAAAGTAATGCAGAAACTTGGCTTCTTTTGTTCTATATTTATTTGATACATTTCATTCAAAAGCTCATGGTGGCAAATACAATCTGTCTCCTTCAATTTTTACCCCAAAAACTGAAAGACTGGCTGGGTTGAGAGAGTGATTGTTCCAAAGTCATCCACTGAGCTTCCACAGCTGAAGATAAACTTGCTGGATTTGGATCTCCTATGTGCTAATCCACACTTTAATCTTGACAGCACACTGGCTAGTATTGCTTTATTTAATAGAGATAAATGCAGAAGATTGTTTAATTACAAAAGATTGCTTTAGTTGGCTTGCATTTAGGTGGGGAGTTGGTTTAACATTTGCTGCTTAGGGATCTCGTATTTTAAATAAATATAAATATTGAAAAGTAATATTTTGAAAATGGTCTTGTGACTATCCACTATCCTTGGTTATTTAACATTATTTGACAAGATTTGTTCACCTGAATATGAAGTCATGGTCAGTTCTTAAATATGGTTGCCAGATTCCTGATACCAACCAGTCCAACCACTTTAGTAATTGTATAATAAAACTATTTCTTTACAGTGCTTAAAAGTGCTCTCATGCCACCTACAGACAAATCGGTTACATTTCAAAGCAGAATTCTCTCTTTTTTGTTGGAGATTTCAAAATTCAGCAAGAATCTTTGTTATGATATGTTCCTAAACATTAATCAGAGTGGTGAAAGAAGGATCAGGGTGTCCATTAAAAATATTTTTATTAGAGTTGACAGGGTTGTGGAATTTGGTCTTGGCTCATATTCTAACATTTAATGCTAACAAACTTTCATTATAATTGAAATAAAAGTGTATGTGTTGGCATTCTGGACAGGGATCAGCTTTTACTGTAATGTAGAAAAGACACTAATAGCTCTATCAGGCAATAGCAAAAGACACAGGAAAAAGTTAATTCATTACACTGCTACTGCATGACCAGCAATGTGGAATTATTTCACCTAACAGATTCAGTTTGACCAAGCTTCAGTGGAGGGTAAAATAAACATTTCTTAAAAGTCCTTCTTCTTTCTGAGCTACTGCAGTTGAGAGTACAACAATTGCTAGAGCATGGCAAGCCAGCTGGAAAACTATCCATTTTTAGTTTGTAGATTTGGCTGCTGAAGTATATGGAGAATGACAGCAGAATTCAAGACTATTCCTTGGCTCCCAGTCTGTCCATTTTAGCCATGGTGTGAAAATTCTTTTGATGCTCCGGTGGCAATTCCAAAAAAGATTAGATCTAGGTTCCACAATTTTTACTTCTATCCAAATGGTGATATATCTTGTGTTCCAAAAATTACAGTTTTCTCTACTGTTCACTGAAACACAATGTTGTATACTTTGACCCCGAAGTTCTCCCTTTATTGCCTTTTAAATATGAAAGAGTGAAAATGCTCTGGTGACAGCATGCTGAAATTTGAATTTTCATAATTTATGTATTTCTTCTGATATTCTGTCCTTCTTTTGGGAAGCTGACAGCAAGATATAAAAAACTCCCAATAGTCCACCAGCCTGATTCCATTTGCATTCATACCTGCTTAACTTCAGCAAAGCTACATGATTATCCATTGGGATGTGCTGTCAATACATCTCTGCTTTGTGCCTGGATAGCATTTCAACATGAAAGAATTAGAGTGAAATTAAGAAGATGAATACCAACACCAAAACTGTTATGTATGTAAATAGTTAAAATAAAAGCGAGCTTGGGGTAAAGTGCAGGGTTCTGGCCCTGCATTTCTGATTGGTTGTTAAACGGCTCGATCGGATTGCTTGAGCTCAGAGAATCCGATTGGCCCTTAACGAAGGACTCTTATTGGTTCTGGAGCTAGCGTCTTACAGCTCCCTATTGGTTATTTCGCATTAAGGTTGCCTATATAAGGCAGAGTTGTTGTTATTAAAGTTTTAAGTCACTATGTAATAAAGAGCTGAAAGTTCACCAACTAAGACTGTCTCCATTCATTTCACCCATGCCTGAAACTATAACACTGGCGACGAGGATGGGATTTGGAGACATCTGATCTTAAGGAACTTGGAAGAAAAACAGAGCACGTGTTAAGATGATGCCACCAACGGAAACCATGTCCAGCGGCATCGTACCACCCGCTCCGTTCGATCCAAACCAAGAAGATTGGGAATCCTACATGGATCACTTCCAAATGTTCCTCGAAACAAACAACCTGAAGGACGCCACACCAGCCAAGAAGCGGGCGCTGTTCCTGATGTACTGTGGCCCGGCTGTCTTTAAAATGGCGAAAGCACTTGCAAAACCTCGAGAAGTGAAAGCAATGAGCTGGGACGACCTCGAACCTCTCCTGAGAGACCATTACATGCCAACCGTACCTACACTCGTGAGACGCCACGAGTTCTATCAAAGAAGCCAGCGAAAAGGAGAGAGTGTGGCTGACTTCGTGGCAGACCTCCGACACTTGGGAGGCCTCTGCGGATTCGCAGACTTAGATGAAGCACTGAGAGACCGCTTAATTCTGGGATTAGATGTGCTAGGCGTGCAAAGCAAGCTGATGGCGAAAGGCGACATCGACCTTGCTGACGCCATCGCCAAAGCCACTGTTGCTGAGGCGACCAAAAAGTCCGTGGCGCAACTACGGCGAAGCCGAAACCCAACGACCCCACCGACAGGTGACATTTTATCCAAGTCAGAAGAGCGGCTTGTTACGACGCACCACGAGGACCTCTCTTTGTCGTCAGACAGCGACGAAGAAGGGGTCCATCGACTGCGGTCCGACCGGGACCCTCGCTCTAAACCCTCACGCCCTTGCGCTGGTTGCGGGGCAAACCACCCCAGGGCAGACTGCAAATTCCGTGATGCGATCTGCCATGAGTGTGGAAAACAAGGCCACATCAGTCGAGTCTGTCGCAGTTTACCGGGACCAAGTCAGGCCTCAAGGGGAACCAACTTTCGCCAATCGGCAGGAAACCGTCCTGTAAGGCGAGATCCAGCAAACCACTCCTACAGATATTGAGCGTTGCAGAAAGAAGAGGCTCACCATACTATCACTATAGGTGACGCCTCAGCCATGGATGCTAAGAAGATTCGAGTTACAGTAGCCATAGAGAACCAACCTTGCCACATGGAGGTCGATTCCGGATTGTCCCTCTCGATGGTGTCGTGGAAGACATTAAAGCAACTCATTCCTACCATCCAACGCCAAGACCTTCAAATGCAACGTCTCATTCTTAAAGACTACCAAGGGAATCGGATCCCTGTGGTTGGGTCTTGTCGAGTCCGCGTCTCGTTTAAAAAGCATACGGCATACTTACCTCTAACGATCATCAATAGGGACAGGCCAAGTTTTTTGGGCCTCGAATGGTTTGTACCACTCAGCTTCTAAGTAGCCGGCGTGAACCGAGTCGGTGATTGCGAGTGGGAGGAGGACCTAATTACTGAATTCAGCGATGTCTTCACAGATCGTCTGGGCGAGTATAAGGGGACCCCAATTTCGTTTAGCCTCGACCCTAAGGTCGCCCCGATCCGTTTAAAGCCCCGTCGAGTTCCGTTCGCCCTTAAGGCCAAGATAGATGAACAACTTGACAAACTAATTAAACAAGGGGTACTGCAACCCATTGATCATTCTCCATGGGAAACTCCTATTGTAACCCCCATTAAGCCAGATGGGTCAATCCGAATCTGTGGGGACGACCGGGCCACTCTAAACCACGCCCTCCAGCAGAACGCGTATCCAGTGCCGGTGGTGCAGCACCTCCTTCATTCCCTGGGAGGTGGAAAGGTTTTTGCTAAGTTAGATTTAGCTCAAGCCTATCAACAATTGCCCATGGATAATAAAACAGCCCAAGTCCAAACGATAGTAATGCATAGAGGTGCTTTTAAATGTACCCGATTGCAATTCGGGGTAAGTGTAGCCCCGGGAATATTCCAAAGTTTAATGGAATGATTATTGCAGGGAATCAAGGGCGTGGTTCCCTATTTTGATGACGTGTTAATTGCAGCTCCTAGTAAAAAAATTCTGCAGAATCGTTTAAAATGTGTTCTTAAAAAATTCCAAGAAGCGGGACTGAAAGTAAAAAGGGATAAATGTCATCTGTATACCGACAGTGTTGAATTTCTAGGTTATCGCATTGATAGTCAGGGTATTCACCCTACTGAGAGTAAATTAAGGGCGATAAAAAATGCTCCCAGACCCCGTAACAAAACAGATCTCCAGGCATTTTTAGGCCTTATCAATTTCTATAATGTGTTTTTACCGTATAAGGCGACTGTGGCTGAACTGTTACACCGGTTATTAGAAAAGAAAGCATTGTGGGTTTGGGGTTACCGAGAGGAAAATGTGTTTCAAAATGTAAAAGATTTACTTACATCTGATTCTGTACTTATGCAATATAATGAAACATTACCATTGATTATAACTTGTGATGCCTCACCGTTTGGGGTGGGCACCATTCTGATCCATGTGCTGCCTAATGGAAACAAAGCCCCTGTTGCATACTTTTTGAAGACTCTTTCCCATGCAGAACGTAACTATGGACAAATAGATAAGGAAGCTCTTGCAATTGTGTCAGCCGTAAAAAAATTCCATGAGTATGTATATGGAAGGACATTTACCATTGTAACTGACCACAAACCTTTACTGGGGATAATCGCTGGGGACAAACCAACCCCCTATATATTGTTCCCAAGAATGACTCGTTGGTCAGAGTTCCTAGCTGCTTATAATTATTGATTGTTACATCGCCCAGGAAAAGCCATTCCCCATGCCAACGCACTCAGCAGAGCACCGCTACCAGAGACTCTCGACGATCCGGCACCAATAGTACCAGTGTTACAAATCGAGACGCTCAACTCGCCACCTATGACCGCTCGAGATATCGCGAGAGAGACCAGATGAGACCACACCTTAGCTCGAGTCCTAGGCTGGGTAGAACGTGGATGGCCATTGGACCAGGTCCCAGATGATTTCGCGCTATTTTAAACAAGACAGACTGAACTTTTTTCGCAAAAAGGCTGTGTCATCTGGGGCAATAGAGTCGTCGTTCCAGAACGACTCCAAAAGACGCTGTTACAAATTTTGCATGAAGGACATCCCGGGATTGTGCGGATGAAAGCACTCCTACGTAGCTATGCTTGGTGGCTAGGCAAGGACCGACACATCGAGCAATGGGTCAAAGCCTGCACTAAGTGCCAACAAACCAGCAACGCACCGCCAAAAGCTGCACCAACTGAATGGGAGACGCCACGCGGACCCTGGTCCAGAATCCACCTGGATTTCGCAGGGCTGATTAAAGGACATACATTGCTGTTGACTGTCGATGCATACTCTAATTGGTTAGAAATTCATCGAATGACCAATACAATCTCCGAAGCAGTCATTAAAGTCCTTAATAGACTCTTTGCAACTCATGGATTGCCGGACGTCCTGGTGTCCGATAATGGACCACAGTTTACAGCGCTAATGTTTGAACAGTACCTTGCTGATAATGGCATCCACCATGCGCTCACCTCGCCTGTGCATCCTGCTACCAACGGCCGCGCGGAACGCATGGTCCAATTTGTAAAAAAGACTTTGCAAAAAGTGGACTATGAGAATATTGACGAAAAAATAAACCGCATTCTACTTCTACAACACATCACTCCGCACAGCGTAACCGGCAGAACTCCCGCAGAACTTCTCATGGGGTGAAAACTCCGTTCCCGCCTTGACCGACTGCACCTTGCTAAGAGCCAGAAAAGCCTGCAGGATCCAGCGGACGCTACCGTACCTTCAAGGTAGGCGACCCCGTTTATGCAAGAAATTTATCGGGTGACCCGGTTTGGATTGAAGCAACGATAATACGCGAGACTGGGCCCAAATCCTATATTGTAAGATGTGTTGATGAAAGACTGTGGAAACGACATATTGACCAATTATGGTCACGACTCATATCGGCCAGCCAACAACTCCCCTATGACCAAACTGAGGGTGGTGGAAGGAATGGAAGAAGATGACATTCCAGGGAACCTGTTCCAAGAGAGCGATGGAACAAGTGAAACTCAGGAAATGGAGCAGGAGGAAGAATCGTATGCTCCAAGGGAAATCACACCAGAACAAGAAGCTGAGCCACTGCAAAACAACAGCCTACCTCAACAGGACTGCACGCAGCCAGTCCAAAGAAAATCTGATAGACCCAAAAGACAACCGTCCTATTTGAAGGACTATATAGTCACACCATAATTGAGGAGCCAGGGGGAAGGGGTGTTATGTATGTAAATAGTTAAAATAAAAGCAAGCTTGGGGTAAAGTGCAGGGTTCTGACCCTGCACTTCTGATTGGTTGTTAAGCAGCTCGATCGAATTGCTTGAGCTCAGAGAATCCGATTGGCCCTTAACGAAGGACTCTTATTGGTTCTGGAGCTAGCGTCTTACAGCTCCCTATTGTTTATTTCGCATTAAGGTTGCCTATATAAGGCAGAGTTGTTATTAAAGTTTTAAGTCACTATGTAATAAAGAGCTGAAAGTTCACCAACTAAGACTGTCTCCATTCATTTCACCCATGCCTGAAACTATAACAAAAACCTATATATGCAACAATTCCCTGCTAAGCACAGGCTACAGCAGTGTTATGTGACTAGTCATTCCAGTTTTCCATTTTTTGCTCTTTCAATGATAGAGAAATAAGGAAAGAGCTATAAAACTAATTTGATTTCCTGCATGATATCGGGCATGAAACATCAGGTCCACACATGAAGATCCAATAAAACTGATTTATTACTACTCATGCCTGTACACAGGAAACTTCTCAACTAAGGTTATCACTTACTGAGTTAGATAATGGCCAATACAATTCAAGGGGGATTGATTCAGCTCACTTGTGATATGTAGATATCCTAGGCTGACCCCTCTGTTGAATCCATCCCCAGATTCTGCCATGCTTTCCCCTGTGTATGATCATGTTGATGAGACACACTGAAACTCAAACTCCTGATGGGCATCATGAGGTCATTTAATGATAAATTGGAAGAGCGGGGTATGTTCACATATTTTCAGCCCATAGTTATGTTTCTTGAAAGATTTAAAAGGCTGGCCAAGAAGGATACCTGCCATAGCCAAATTGCTCCCTATATCCATGCTTAAAATAAGCCTAAATTTAACTTTTTTAAGTCAAAGTATGCGATCTTGAGAAGCTGGAAGGGGCTGAGCAGAAATTTTTTAAAAAAATGGCTCACCAAGTGGCTGATAAGAAATATTAAGTGGAAAACATTTTAAAGTTGATATTTGTGTTGATCTATGGCAAAGACAAAAACTATAAGATGAAGAGAACAGTTGCAGGGAAAAATGTTTCTTTCTCTTAATTTCATAAACATGTCTTGATACTTCACTTCCTTGATAGAAAACATTGCAAAAGGGAGAGACCTTATGTGCTTTAAAAGCATATCAATTGAAAATACAGCACAGAAAGGAGATTGTAACATGCATTTACCAAAAAGATTTATTCCCTGAAAATAAGCAACTTTCTAATTTTCTACTGGGTTGTTTAAAATCGTACAGCAGAGAACATGCTGAGTTTAGTATCCCATTAGGTCAAAGTTGATGGTCAGAGGAATTCTCTCTAACTTTGTTGTCATTTACAAAACATTTTTTTATCAGTTGTAGATTAGTGTTTGCTACAAATCTCTAGAAAAATTAAGGACCAAAGCTGTGGAAGAATTACAATGAACACATCTGGTATCTGATGGATTGCAATCATTTTCTGAATGCAATGTTTTCTAATGTATTTGTTAGATCAGTTGACAGTATTTTATATTTATTTATTATTTATATTCTCCCTTTGGTTTTACAACTACCTCAAGGCAATAAACATATCCAACACACCTTCCTCCTCCTAGTTTTCCCATAGCAACCATATGAGGTGGATGAGGTTTGGGCTGAGAGAATGAATGCCTGGCCCAAAGTCACCCAACTGACTTTCATGCTTAAGGCAGGACTTGAAACTATGGTCTCTGGCTGTCAACTTAGTACTTTTAGCCACTAAACCAAACTGGTTCTCACTCCAGCATCACCCCAAACATTCTGATCCTTCTGGCAGAGCTAACTAGACACTTTGGTTCATCAGGCAGTTGAAAGCAATGTAATGGGTAGAAAACAGGAGTAAACATTAAAAAATATCTCAAAATGGAATAGATCAAATATATGTAAGCAGCATCAAATATATGTAAGCAGCATCCTTTTTAGATAACCTAAGGCAGTGGATGGAGTGAAGAGTATTCACTGAATAAAACAGGGCTAAGGTACATTTCTGCATTGTGCAGTATCTTTATCAAGGTTTTGGAAGGTGACCCTGAATACTTATAGACTTGCTCCTGTAAATTCTTGTTGTTCTTTGGAGACCAAGTTATAGAGTAAGTCACAGAAACTTGGGAACTATTGGTCCTGTACATATAGAGTCTATTCTACTTATATAATTCAAGGAAATGAACCAGGTGCACAGAGAGATCCAGGCCACTAACTGCTTACTTGATCATTTATTCTCCTGGTTGATTAACTAAGGCTATTTCCAAGAGTTATAAAAGTGATTAGTGCCTCCTTATCTATGCAGGATGTATTTCTACCCAAAACTGTTCTCCTTCAATTTCAGAATAAATCAGTTTAGGTATACCTTATGGTTCCATTAGATGAAACTGATTATCTGGATCAGTTGAATTCAGATTTTAGTTCAGATATATTATTGAGATTTCTTTGGTCACCTGGTCCATCATCTGGCTTTTAACAAAATTAAACAATGTTCCTTTCAGGTTTATATGATAGAGCTCAAGCTGAAATCAATCCAAATGAAATTGAGATTTTATTGGTAAATACAGGAGTGTTTTAAACTAATACTTTTATGGCTGCCTTTGTACAGCCTCTGTTTAGAGCTAAGTTCAAACTAATGTTGGATTTACAAACAGCAGCTGTGAGAGAATGAAAGTTTGCACAATTTGCAGATTTACATTGAAAAAGCAAGCTATCACTTTCTTGAGTTGGTTAAATCTGATTATTATTCATATCATATTTATTGCAGTACATTTTATATAGGGTTAGATAAATGTCCAGAAATGGCAAGGACCAGTCATAAGTCACTGTTCTTCAGCACGATTGTATTTTTGAATGGTCACCAAATGAGTGGTTGTAAGTTGAGGCACCCAGATGGGAAAGCATGTTTTTAGTTATGCTGGCTCAGGAATTCTGGGAATTGAAGTTCACAGGTCATAAAAAGGCCATTGTTCCCCAGCCCTAATGTAGACAAATCAAAGCTGAAAAGGTGTCTCTGTAGCAATGATGCTGATATTTTTTATTTATTTATTTGTGTGTGTGTGTGTGTGTGTTTTCTTAAGTTTTTACAGGTACTTACATGTATGGTATTCAGCTTTGTTCGGGTATTTTCCCATGTCATTATAGTTGTGCTTTTAAAGTTGTAGCCAAAACATTCTGCCGAAACGTTGCTACAACTTTAAAAGCACAACTATAATGATGTGAAAAAATACCCGAACAAAGCTGAATACTAGATAGATAGATAGATAGATAGATAGATAGATAGATAGATAGATAGATAGATAGATATCAAGGAAACATACTAATGGAATTTTAGAAGTAAGAAGAATGAATCAAATTGTAAGTTGCAATAGTGGAATGAGTACATTAAATTTTATATAAGAATAATAATATAAGTGAACTAGAATGAACCACATTAACTATTGAGAGCATTACACCATAAGAATAAATGGACTAAAATGAGCCACTTAAACTATTCGGGCATCAGACTATAAGAATAAATGGAGTGACAATGTTATGTAAAAATGGCATAATTAAATAAGTCTTAGCCATAATCAAAGGATTATAGATATTACAATTAGTGGATACCCAAACTATATTCAGGTTTTACAAGTTGTATAATATTGGAAGACATTGAGAAATTATGTCAAATTGCAAAAGGTGCTAAATGAAATGCCAAGAATACAGTAACAGTATTAATTGATGACTGGAAATTAAAAGTTGGAAAAATGTAGCAAGCAAAAGTTGTAAAGCTATTTCAATTTGGTAAATGTAATCAAGCAGGAGATAAGTTAATAAGATTTATGAAGAGAATCCTTTGTTTATCAGTAACACTTCCTTTAATGAATTATTTGTCTCAGAGTCGGCTACACCCAGGCAACGCCACATCTTCTAACTCCAAATAAATCTTTTGGGAGTTTGGCTAGAAACTCATAATTTAAATGGGGTTACATGTCGGAAACCTGCCAAACAGATCCTTCTGCTTATATGCATCTTTGGATGTACAATAATAGAATAAATTTCTAAAGCAAAAAATGAAGAAGTGCAATCCATTAAGCCAAGCTATTTTATGGAGTAGAATATGATATAAATTACAATATCCGATCAGTCTGAAAGAATGACAAATATTTTAGTTGTGGCCAAATGGTAGGTAAAGACAAAAACTTTTTTTTGGCAGAAAATAGGAATCTTAAGATGATTTCAAGAGAACAATTGACTGCAGAGACATTTTATCTTCAATGGGTCTTATATGCACAGTTAAGAGAAAGATTAAATATACATTAAAATGTATCAGAAGAGAATTTAAAATGAATAATGATGAATATCTGATTGTTAAAATGTATGTATATACTTTTGTTGATATTTGAAATGGACAAAGAGGAAGTTAAACAATATACGGTAAAAGAATTATGGTTATCATACGCAAATGGAAGTGAATGTAAGTAAAACTTCCAGAATTCACTATTAAAATAATTTAATAATGAATTAATAATTTTGCTATTAAAATAAATCTTTTTTTTTTTAAATGTACTATTGGTATTTGACAGCAGCAAAATTGTTGAAGATGATAAAAGTACTGCTAACCACTGTGAGAAATGAGGGAAAACCTAGAGTGACATTTTATCATGGATGACAAATGTGTGAAAAAGCAAGTCCATGTGGTGATGTAGAGAGTTTTAAAATTAACATTCAAATGAAACCAGAATTTGTCTTATCAGGACCTATGGACATTCAAGTAGAAAAGATTCATGGACAATTGGTATTTTATATGGTAACTGCAGCAAGGCTCATTATAAGCACATAGATGAAAGGCTGCAGAAACACCAATAACAGGGGAATGGATTGTGAAGATTGCTGAGTTTGTCAAAAAAAAGACTAAGTGGACTAGCTTGATTAAAAAAGTAATTACAATTACTTTTATTTAAAAAAAAACCTGGAACCCAACGTAGACTTTTTTGCTGAAAAGAGATAAAATTGAACTACTGAATTTATTTAGTTATTTATTAAATGTATATAATACTCATGTTACTATTGAAGTGAATGGCTTGGGGATTTCTTGATTTAAAAGTTTTCTTTATGGAAAAAGGCAACTATAATATGCAATAGCGGAGGATAAAGATGATAACTAATATGTTTGTAACTGCTGCAAAGAAGTGGCTCCATTGGATAGTTTTTCTATGCTTACATTTTTATCAATCTTCATTTTCAGCTCAATATAAGATATAATATCAGATCCATAGTAGGGACAGATTCAGCAAATTGCATTTAATATCTGCTAAAAGAATTTGAAGAGTTATGAAACAAGATAAGAAATAGAATGAACCCCCAAAAGAAGGGGGAAAGTCTCAAAATGCAAAAATCTATTAACAAGCTATCATGATAGATTAGAGCTGTCAAATCTCCGGCCCATGGGCCCGGATGCATCATGTGCTGGCCATGCCCACGCCCGGTTTAACAAAGGAAAAAAAAGGCCCAATATGTCACGTGATGCTGTTTGACGATGTGAATTTGACACCCTTGTGATTAATAAAGAAAAAAGGGGATGAAAGCATTGGACAATAAAAAGAACACTGAACAATGGAATTTCTGATAAGATAATGAGTGGAGCCAGAGAGAGAAAGAGAAAAATTAAAGATATTTTTAACAATATCAGAATAATAATAGGAAAATGTCTAATTAAAGTAGGAATAATTAAGAGTAATTGTGAAAGAAATTAATATAGGCAAACAAGATAAAAGGAAGATGAAAGATTATAATGTATTTGTCTTGTATCTGATTACCCTATTGGGATTGCTCACTAAAATTGCTAGTGTGGACTTGAAACAGAGCATTGCTTGTTGTTGTTGTTAGTTGCAAAGTTGTGTCTAGCCCATCACAACCCCAGGGACAGCATTCATGATTACTACTGCCCTTTGGACCTTGACTGAAAAGCTTGGGCATGATTTAAACATAGGTAAGCAACAAGAACAATGTTTGTTAAGAATTCTAACAATTGACATACTTCTGGTTTGAAGGGCTTTGGCGACAGAGAGAAATCTGTGATCATGCGCAGTTTCTGTCTGAGCTCACCTCTGGAGCACCCCGAGCCAGATGGTTTCAGGGCTAAGCCACCCTGTAGAGGTGGTGAAGAGGGGGGAGACTGCCAGCAGGGTTGAGGAGAACCACATCTCTCCTCCTCAGCTGGCCATTACTCCCTTTCCTGAAGGCGGATGCAGTGGTGGTCAGAAATGGCCACCACAAAGGAGAACTCAACCGGAAAAGAATGTGCAGGAGGAAGATAAGAAGTGAAAGTTTTGGCTGACCGGGTTAAATTGTAAAAGCAACAACTAAGGTACCCTGGAATTTAAACTTACAAAAAAATAACATCGCTCCCAAAGAAGAGTTGGAAGCAGCGAAGGAAAGTGAAAAGAGAAAGGTTCGGCTTTTTTCTTCTTCTCTCTTCTTCCCTATACTGACAACTAAGAGACTTATATAAGAAATCAGAAAAATCCGCTTTGACATCAATAGGCAATTAATCTGAAAATAAAACAAAATGCCAAAGGGAAAATAAAGATTTCTGGACATTAAAAATTTTCTTTTTCATAAGCAACTAACTTTGCAACTAAATAGTAACCCTAGGAAGAGAAAGTGAAAAAAAAGAGCAAAAAAGAAACAGCTTGCGTGTATTTGGATTATTTGGTGATCTTTGGATTCTTGGTTATGATATTTGAATGACTAAAATCAAGCGGGTGGTTGTTTAAAAATTTATACAATGGCACCACTTCTGGATGAATTGAAAATGGAACTTAAAAAGTACAAAGAAGATGCACAAGAAGGGAAGGGTTCTTTTATGACTGCAAAACAATGACTGCAAAACAAGAAGACCTGGACAAAGAAGAAGCCATCTTTAATGAACAAGCAATTTTATGTGGGGGAGAAAAAGGAAAGGGGGGAAAGAGAATGGAGAATTTAAGACTTAAAAAAACAACCAAAGAAAAGAAAAATAATTCAAAAAATAAGTATAATACTGGAAAGCAACAGAAAAAGGGAATACAGAAGAGGGAAATAGAGGGAGAGAGACAAGGGGGTAAGAAGGGAAGAGAGAAGAGAGGGAAGAAGGAAAGGAAAAGAAGTTACAAAGGACCGCAGCAAGATATAGAGAAACAGGACCTATTTAGAGATAATGGGTGAAAATCTAACTGAAAAAGGGATTTTGTAAAGGTACATAAGATTGTATTGTTATATTAGTAATGGAAATAACTTTAGAAAATTGGAAACAATGTATAATTAAAATGAGGGATAAAATAGTGTAATTTAGTGAAATGTTTGTGAATAAAATAAGTGAAATAAAATAAATGAGAAAATTGAATTAGGAAGGAACGGGATTTTATTTTAATTAGTTAATGTTTTATAAAATATAAGTGAAGGGGGGGAATTAACTATGGAAAGCTTATAATTGTTCCCATAGAAGTATGATATTTAATTGAAAAGTAATGTTAAAGATGTTAAGACTTTAATGAATATTAATATTAATGATAGAATTGAATTGGAATGGAATGTTGTTTTAATTATATACACTTATAATTTTTTTTCTTTTTTTAAGAATACAGTGTGTATTTTAAGAATGTACCAAGCAGAATCTGAATGGAAGTTATGTATTATATTGAATGTTACAACTTTAGGGAAAAGATATAAAGGTATCATACTCCAATCAGTAACTACAGGAGAAATTTTGTTTAATGAGAAAAGATAATAGATAATTGAAACAGGACAGAAAAATATAAATACAATGATTTGAATTGAGATGAGATAATTAAAATAAAATTGAGAAAATTAAGAGGGGAGAAGCTATGCAAAAAATGTAAAATAGTAATAAGATATGGAATAGAATATAAAAATGAGCATGAACCTGAATTTGTGTCTGTACGAAGAAATGTAACCCGGGATTACTCTACTTTCAAAAAAAGATGTTTTATTTGTATTTTTTTTTCTCTTTGTGAAAACTCAAATAAAATTTAGAAAAAAAAAAGAATTCTAACAATTGAAATGGTTTATATTTTTCATGGTAAGGGAAAGAATGCAAATGGGTGAGAGAGCAGAAAAAAGTATTATGTTTCCAAGATTAAATGAAATAAAATAAAGGAAAAAAAACAATGGATAAGATGGACAGACAAATAATTTTAGAAATTATAGTTGTTGTTTTTTAATTGCCACATTGCTGGAGACAGCAAGATGGCATTAATTTGTCCTTGAAGTAGTCATGAGCCAGGAGTCACTCAATGACACTTAACTAATTATTTAACTCTCTATGAGATAGTATGGGTAATGGATAGGCTATACATATTTTAAATAAGTAAATATGAAGGATGGCATGTATATAACAACAAAACACCATTTAACAACAGAAGAAAATAAGATAAAACATGGTGGAATGTGCCTATATTTTTACAAATGTTTTATTTTGGCAATTCAGCAAAAAAATCCCTTCAAGTCAAATTTTTACGTTGGTCATAGATCAGCCTATTTTAAGAAAAATGCTATTACAATGCATATATAAGGGAAGAATGCAAATCAGCACACTTGTCATGTAGCTATCATAAAGTAGGTTTAATGCATTGGCTGCACCATATACACCTTTGAATAAGTATGAGAGAAATCCATTTATTTAGTGTTACAACACAGAGATTCAACATTGTTCATGGCACTTTCATAAGTTTATTAGGACATTTCCATGATTAAGATAAAATATTTCACCATTTTTATTCTTCAGCTATTGGAAAAAGGATTATCTAACTAAATAATCAGCCTACTCATAGAGTTGTTGCCTACTGGTTCATAAATCAAATGTAATAAAGTCAACACTTCATCCTTGATGGAATTGAAATTTGTACATACATATTTAATAATGAATAATTGCAAATAGCATGTTTTATCAAGAAAGACTTGGGCCAGTGCATTTCTATTAATCTCTGTGGAGAATATTAAATCTAGGTTACCTAAGTCAATTAAAATTAATTTTACATAGGAAGGTATTAAGATGAACTAATGATATCTTTCATAAAAACTAATGTTGGATTGAATTCCCATAATGCCATGCTGAGAAATCTACTGAGAGGCAGATAGGAAGGAAAAATGCAGAAATTTAATTCTTCACCCATTTCACTCCTACAGATCAGAGAGAAGAACTCTTTCAACTTTATCCTAAACCTATGGTTGTGGTGTCCAGATTGACCAACACTGAGCACATTATTCAGAAAGCAAGTGAGAAAAAGCAAGCATGCTCCCTGGGGTACCTCATAGCTGTCATTGCTGGGCTCTCTAACATAGTAGTGGTATTGGAGATTGAAATGTTCTGGATATGCTTGCAAAAATTCCCGGCAGTGGGAATCTTATCTATTGCCAAGGAATGATTACTGAAGTAGGTTTGATAACTATAACAGGAAAGAGCTTTATTTACAGGAAATAAATTATAGGCATAGCTAGCACATAGGCACCTATATCCTACAGAAAAAGTTTTAAAAAACATGTTATTTCTTAAGCAAAAGAAAACAACTTTACATTAATAATCTCTTAGAAAAAGAATAATCAGAAGGATGTACAACGAGGGGATACAGAGCAAATCTTTAAATCTCCATCAATACCGACAGCTCTTTCATGATTGATGGATTAAGAAATTGTGATGTTTATGGTGCTAGAAGCACACCTCCAATAGGTATATACTTCCTATGTTAGTGGACTCATTTTGAGGGGAGTAAGAATTTAGGAGCACCTATGGAATTAGTAGCATAATACTTCAGAAATAATTTAGAAAATGTATTTTGGGACATGAGAAAGTAGCACCTGCATCAAACTGTGATGCTGCCAGAATGATGACATATGTGAGATAATCACTTAATTAATAATGATTATACCCTTTCTGATACAGTAATGATATCTGACACAAGTCATGAGCCACAGAAGATGGTTGAGGGAATGTATGAATTATGAGGGAATGTATGAATGTATGAGTCTTCTAATCATGCAATCATTTCTCCAGATGTTCAACCTCAAAGTCCAGAAAAAATAGTATAAAACAATTTATTCTATCTTATTTTTTCTCCCCAAATTATGAATGGTAGACAGCCTCAGACATGATTGAATAATTCAGAGTTATGTACCAGAAATCATATGCATATATCCTCAATTCTTGGTGGCAATCAAATGAAGTAAAATAAATTCAATAACAAATTATGAAGCCCTGTGAGAATGGAGCAGAAAAGCAAGCAAGCTAGCTTTTTTCCACAAAGGAAAAAAATGTTCAAGAAACCAGAGAACAGATTTCTGCACAACACTGTTAACTAGATTTATCCTTGGGCATACCAATTACTTACAAGGTGTTTATATGATTGGCAACCCACTAATTAGCTTTAGAAGAGGATGACAGAGAGAAAAGCAGATGCAAGCACCTAAAAAAAGACACACAAAACACCATCTTCTGTGTGCAGAAAGAATGTTTTTTATCACATTGAGCTCTTTGTATGTGGCAGCATGTCTGGTAAATTTAAAGGGATTTTTCACTTGTTAAAACACCTTTGAATCCAGGTACAAAGACAAACTTCAACTACAGGACAGCAGAGCTGTGTGATGGCTAAATCTGAAACTCTGTTACACCACCTGTTGTATTGGACAGTTATGTTAATTGAGGATAAGCCAATGCAGAAAGAATTCTTCAGAGATGCCATCAAGAAGTTACCTTCAGTCCAATAGTATTATATTCTCAGTGCATTTTATGAGCGCACAGCTG